>OW203893.1:12775608-13485608 GCA_934046635.1 Buathra laborator
TAAAGGGGTTAATGGAAAATATAATTTTCTTCTCATGATATTCGAGATGAAAAAAAAAAAAAAAAAACAAAAAATAAATTACCAATTTCACGTTGGCGACGCTCTTCCTCTTCCTTCTTCTTCTGCGCCAATCTCTTCTCCTCTTCGGCGCGACTGACCTTGCGCTTGGCTTGTTTTTCCTACAAACGGATTATACATTTAAAACGAATTTTTCGAAGCGGAATAACGTTATATTCGATTAAACTATCAGCTTGAAAATAATTACCTTCAGAACCTTCAGCTCCTCCTCCTCCTTGGATCTCTGCTTTCGCCATTCCGCGATGTATTCTTTGAGCTGTTCGTCGAGGTCGCTTCTCTTCTGCTCCTGCCTCTGTTAGACGAATGAAAAATAATTTAAAAAAAAGAAACAAATTTTATTAAATTAGTTATTAATTCAAAGGTAAATTGAAGTTTTCGAAGAATTGTTTTTCCTTCGAGTGTCGATACGCACGTACCTTCATAAACTCGGGATTCTCGGAGTCCCTGAAGTCGGATGGATAACGTGAAAAAAATTAAGACTCGTTTAGTTCCGCCAGGATGTGGCCTGATGCGATCGAAGAATATCGGTCATCTCCGAAATCCTCCAAACTCCCTTTCGCCCCCTCATTCTTAACGTCTATTCTTCCATCCACCACATTCTTTCCTTGCGACGCATAATCGTCTCGTTTTTTCTTTTTTTTGGTTGTTTTTTTTTAATCCAAACACAATTTACGTACACAAGACAAGATAGTCGCAAACACACATTTATGGAGTAACGAACGATACGAAGCGTACGAAAGGAAGAACATAAAGAAAGACGAAGACGTATTGCATAGCAATTAGAAACATACAGAGGCATAAGTTTGATTTGCAAGCGCAACTACGGGTTGAGTAGTGTTTTTTTTTTTTTTTTTTTTCATTTTTTTTTTTTGGAATTTGGATAATTTGAGGGTTTGATAGAGTAACGTGAGATGAGAGGGAAATCGGGGAAAAACATCCTATGATAAATCGAAAAAAAAAAAATCAATGTCGGAACGTGGCGTATATCGAGTTCGAGTTCACATCGATTTGTAGCTTTCGTTGGTTCGGATGTTCTTTTTACGTTTTTTTTTTTTTTTTTTTCTCGCGTAGGGGTTGTGGAAATATTCGCAATACATCGCGAGAGGTAAAGGTGCTTCGTGAGTGGTAAATTATCGGGCCTCAGAGCGGTTTTTATATTTTTTTTTTTTTCATCGTCAACTACACACGGGAATAATCAGGCGTTCGTGAGACTCTTCTCTGCAAAGGGCACATTCATAGGGTAAATAAATGAAGAAATTTAAAGGTTTCGAGAACTCGCGAACGGGCGTAGGAGTCCTCGCGGCTCGTAATCGACAGCGATCTTATTAACTGCGACGATAATTATGCGAGGCAAACTGAACAACAACAGAAAAAAATAATAAGAAAAATAAAGGGGACGTGGGCGGCGAGGGGGGCACAGTACTGCGAGAGCAGCGCTTTGCTGCGTATCTCGTGATTAGAGAAAGAAACAAAAATAATAATAATGATCATTTGTGAGAAGCTGAAACATACATAAGGACGATCACGTCGTTAACGAGAGTAAACGCTATCAGTCACGAAGGCAAAGGTACATCGGACAATTTTTTGAGAAAAAAAAAAAAAAAATAGAAAAAAAAAATAATAATATAAAATATCATTGGTATATACAAGGAGTAAAAATTAGAAAAAAAAAAGTAACAAATCAATCGTTATGATTAATCGGAACAAGTTGTGGGACACGCTTTTGTACATGTAAACGAGGTATTAATTAAAATTGCGGGGTTTCGTTCATTTCTTTTTAATTTTTATTTTTTTGGTTTTTTGTTTTTTTTTTTTTTGCCATTTTTGTTTGTTTATCTGCAGCGAAGGGCTGGCGGGGGTTTTGCGCGGGGATTGAAAAAAAAAAAAATAAACAATGAGTATTATTCACGTTTAACACCTCGATGCTCAACTTACTTTTGGGACGCCCTACCCCTATAAAAAGAGAAAGTACAGGTCGGTTAATAAACGTCGGAAAATACGATAAAAAAAGTCGATACCTATAGCTTCGATTCTTTTGCATTTTTTTTGTTTTTTTTTTTTTTCGTTTGTCTCTGATTTTTTTTCGATCATATAAAATATATGTATAGTTTTGTATTTATTTCGTTCACCACACCTCTTGGGGCCATCAATTGATCGTCTTGGAATTTACTCACTGCTGAGAGCATTTTGCGGCCCAAAGAACATTTATCATAAATGCGCACTGGACGCTCTTCCGAGTCCAGCCGGTTAAACTCGATGGGGACAAATTGTCATATTGCAACAATGATTCGTATAATCGTTGTGAAACATTTATCATTGACAAAAAAATATAAGTCGAAAAATATGATAATAATAATAAACAAGTAGCGAAATATCGACAATGAGTTAGGAGTAGAAAAAACGTGAGCTGTAAGTCATTTTATTAAACATTATTCTTTCGTTGCGAGCGGCACTGCGTGTATACATATGGCATGTCTGTCGGATTTTATTTATCGTGTGTATATGTGTGTCTGTATGAAATTTTGTGTTTTTGTGTATCTGTATGAGCGGTTTGTACGAATGACAATGTTGAAGGGCCAATGGAACAGGTAAATTCGTGGATTCGGAACGATGTTTTAGTGCTTTCGTACCGAGAGATCTGAGGGGGTAGGCGTGGGAGGCTGACGAGTGAAGGGGGATCGAGGGAAAGAACAGAGAGATTGTGGACTCGACGATCCTTGGGATGTCTATTAAAGAATTAATTAATTATTAATTCTTAAAGGCGTCAAAAACGAAAAGTAAAAAACACGAACACGAAGAATTAGTTCGCCCTGCGAACAAATTGCGTAATACAATAGCCTTTTGTTATAAACGAGTGTTGTTGCAGCGCTTTCTCGTCTCGTATGATATGAGCTGAGATTTCAACACTTTTTTTTTTGTTTTTCTTTTTTTTTTATCGTTCGATAAATTTTTTTTTTTTTTTTCAACTCGAATTAAACGACACGATAAACGGCACGATTTTCAAGATAAATTAATGAAGAAAAAAAAAAAGATCTATATACGTATGTGAATAGACAAAGGCGAAGAGACATCGATAGGCAAAAAAAAAAACAATGCTGGCAATTATTGCGCAGTGGATACGATTGACAATAAAAGTAATAATGGGTGCGCTACGACACTGAGCGACTGTTACAAAAAAAAAAAAAGATAAAAAACAACGACAATATTCATACATTAGGTAACAAATATTTAGGGTGTATGAATAATACAACAATACAGCAGCGACAGCTTTTTTTTTGTTCTTTTGTTTCAAAGAGACAGGTGGATAGATAGAAAGAGATAGAGAACAGCGGACGGACAATGCTTTTGACCGAAATAATTATTAAGAAAAAAAAAAAAATAATAATAATAAAAAAAAAAAAAATTTAAATAAAAAAACGAAAAATTCAACTGACAGAGAGAGGCAAAGGCGGACAGGCTGAGTGAACTTACTCGATCTTCTTCTCCGGCTGCCTTTTTTCGATAGTGAATCAATCGTTCGCGTCGCGCGTTCGTCGTATCGGCGTAGCATCATTGGTCATTTGATTTCGTTTGTGTTTGATTGATGTTTTTTTTTTGTGGAGAATAGAGAGAAAAGAGACAAACCAGAGTCAGTTAATGGTTTCCCCACATTATTATATTTCATTTTCTTTTGATTTTTTCTTTCCTTTTCCCGGAACTTTCTTTTACCGATGATTTTTACTCTTTTATTTTTTCCTTGACGATTTAACGAATTTCGCCGCGAGTCCTAATGAGAGACATATCGGAAGGATAACCGGAAGTGAGGGGAGGGCTCGTTGAATTGAATGATTTTGTGATCTATAGAAAAGGAGAACGAGAGACCATCCGCTGGTCGCATGCACTGGATGATGCTGTGCGCGTTCTTTGCATAATAATAATTTTTTCTTTTTTTTTTTTTTTTTCTTCTCCGTTTTGATAAACAAATGATAAATAAGTTTTTCGACTTCGTTTCGAAGAATATCGCGTCCGATTTTGTATTTATCGCGATCGATTTATTTTCGCCAGAGAAATAAATAGTTCGCGATAAGATCGCGAATTTCAGTTTTTTAATATACATTCGATTTCGTTTATTGTACATTGCTCTCGAACGTAGCGATGTTACTAAATTCGTATCTGGGTGGAATATAAGCACACAGCACCATCCGGCCGATCTATTTTCGTTAGGGAAACACACGCTCTAATTTTAACCGGCCGGCTAACACTACGAAAACGAGATTTCGAGAGATCGCTACGGTTACGTGTGAGAGATCGACGAGAGTGTGGATCTCCCTTCGAAAAACCGAAAAGCGTATTCACCGAGTCTTCTTATGATCGCGAAGCCCGAAATCCCGACGGGCGTCCTACTCATCGTTACGCAACTGCGAGGCATTCCAACGAAATCTTTAATGACGCAAACATCGCATAATTTTCGAGACTTTGAAAAACGATAAAATGCCCAACCGCGTCGGCACCGTTCCGAGGACAATACTAATAATAGAATAGAATAGATTTAGCTCCGCGCTATCGAATATCGAGGAATAAACGTTTTGCGGAAAATTTAGATGGAAAAATAGAAAGATCGTTAACAGCGCGCTGCCGGCCGATTAAAATTTGATATAAATCGTAACAACCGTGTCAAGGAGAAATCGCGACTAAGAGAAACAGATTCTGCACTACACGGCACTAAGGAAAATTCGTCACAGATATCTTGGGGTTTTTTTTTTTTTTTTTCGGTCCTTCCATTTTTTTTTTTTTGATAATTTTTTCTACGATAGCCCGAGGGGACATCTACATGTGAGGGAACAATGTAAAACGTGTTTTTTTTTCTTGCAAAACTCTAACTCTACGTAAAATCTGAACAAACGGAATCGAGAATCGGGAGACGGTGGTTTTGAACTGCAGATTTTTTTTTTGTTTTTTTTTTTTTTTAATGGGTTCACATTGGGCGGTAGACGCGATGGCACTTACTTCCTGTAAAGAAAAACGAAGAACAACGAGAGTTAGAAACGAAATAGGAATTTTTTTTTTTTTTTTTTTTTAACATATAAAAATCGTAAAGGCGACACTTACACTTCCTCGACCTCCTCCTCGCTGCTGTAAAAGAGAATAAAAAGGAAAAATGGCTCGTTAGTTATTCTTGGATATCATGCGACGGTATATCGTAATATCTACGGGAAATGGCGAACATTCTAACGACCGGATATAAAACTTCATTTACGGGAGTGTGACGGATGGCCTTAACGAGTCAAAGTAGAAAAAGAAAATACTATTACAAGACACTAAAAGGGTCGTTCACGATCGTCACAAAAATTTCACGGTAACATTACTACATACATACATAGGGGCGCATTATACACGTTAAAAAAACGCATGACACGTATAAAAAATTACATCAACATCGGGATACACTAACGAGAGTGTAAAATCTTACGTGAAATGTATATATATAGATATATATCTTCTGTTCGTGTGGTGGATATTCGAGTGCCACTCAATAGTAAAAAATAAAAAAATCCGCAATAAAACTTTCGAGATATTTTAACGATCACGAGATATCGAAGTCGACGATGAAACAGGTGGTTCCTGGAAATCTATTTATCACAGTAGTTTTTTTTTTTTATGAAAAGGGTTCAACGTGATTTCTTAAAAAATATCCATTTATGGACTCGTAGATCGATCGAATAAATTACACGTTTATTATCGAAGTATTGAGATTTATATTATTTGTAAAAAAAATTATATATATAAAACATCGCGATACACTGCATTATTTCTTCGTAATTATTGTAATTTTTTTAAGGTCGTCAACAATACTTACGAGTATTGGTCCTCGTCGTCAGACATGTTTGCGGGTGATTAAGTGTGCTGCAACAACAGAATAAAAAAATCCACGATATTAAGAAATCGGATATTATCTAAATGATTATTTCATAATTTCATAATTAACAAAAAAAACTTTGGAAATATTTTTGATTAAAATCGTTCTATAGATTGTTGCGATTATTCGGTATCTTAATGTATGGGAGAGATGAGCCAACCGTGCGGTATCCGAAATTGAGACGAAAGGCGGTAAAAAACAAAATTAAATGATAAGCCGCGACGGAAGAGGGATGCACCGGCACTGGGTAACTCGATATCCAAGTCGCGGCGAAGCAGTTTGCTAACCCTGGCTGAGCGGCTCGACGCCTCAAGCTCTATAAGGAGACCGACCCCTTCCTTACTCTTCTCTCTCGCGCGCGGCAACCCTAATTTTAGAAACCCTCCCGATCGTCGCGCGACGCCTCCTCTTTTCGCGGTGTTCGCCATCCAGAGCGCCCGGTCGTCGGTTTCATATACATTTTCACCGAACGAAAATAAAACTACACGAGATCGATCGTCGATCGAATCAAAACATATCTCGTTTTCTATATTTTTTTCTATATTTTTTTTTTAAACTCCAACGAAAGTAGCAATAAATGATCTTAATTTCGTTGTCATTGAGCCCCGAAAACTTTTATATAGATTGATTAATCTCCGTTTTTTCCTCGTAGTATACTTTTTTTTTTAATTTAATTTACGTTGCACTTCGATAATTCCATTATCGTCGATAATCTCGCACTTTGTTCGTCACCCTCGCGCACTTTATCGCGGACTCTTCAGTCCGGCATCCGATTCGATGACTCGCCGGGTTGTGTGCACTTTGCAATATTTTCTTACAACCAATTTTTATGTGAAGTATAAAAAAATTCGAATTCACGCTGAAAAACGAGATACGCTGTGAATGAAAAATCTTGAAGTTTCACTCGCGTTCATTTCACTCAATAAAAATTAAAAAACTAATCGATACATCAATACGCGTGTCGTCGATAATCTCGAGAATTTTTTTTTTACGACACTTGACGTAAGTGGAGGACGTTAGCGAACGTTGAACAAAAGTCACGCGTCGACGACACTCGCGTTAACAATCCCGTCATCACCGGTTACGCGTAAATTTATCCTCAATATTTTCATTCGCGTTTACATTGCCTTTACGATTTTTTGTTTAATTTTTTTTTTTTTTTTTTTTTTTTTAATCCGACGATAGAAGATACAGATAGGGTACTTAGTTATGGAAAACTTACACCGGGTAGATTGGGAAAAAAATTGAATTTGTGGCCTCGGGGCACGAGCCGAGATGAAGACTGTTCCACGCAACGCACGGGAAGAGCTTTTCTGGTGGAATGTGGAGTCCGCGACAGCTACAGCGGCTCTGAAGTCCGACCTCTTCGCCCCGGTCAGAAGGAAGACTCGACGCTTATCCACCACCACCCAAAATTTCTCCTCTTCCTCTTTCGTCTTCTTCATTCTCGTCGCCGCTCCTCCACCCATCCAAAAATTGCTATTATTAGGGGATCGTACGCTCTCGTGTCGTCACTAAAAAAGCTCTACGGTAAAGTTTGGCCACTGAGAGAAACTCAATTGCACAGCGATCGGCACATCATCGTCTCTCTTCATCCGAGAAGATTCATCGTTGCTACTGCCGATAATTGGGCGATTGCCAATGACTGTATAGAAATATACGATTAGTTCGAATGCGTGCAACCGTTGCTGCTGCCGTTGCTTCTCCTGACGCTTGACTATTTTTGTCGGGGAAGAGATGAAGAAGTTCGCCGGGACGCTTCCCCGTGCCTCTCGTTACCCTTCGTCCTCGTCGTAGTCGTCGTCGTCGTCGTTGCGATCCCCGCGACTCTTCATCACGATGAAATCGTACTCCGCTCGTCTGGCTTACCATATCTTTTAACTGGAGTTTTGTACTTCTTACGTTTCACTTATTGCTTATAGAACGGCGAATGATGCTATCTTCTTCCGATGCGATGCTTCGGGATACGGCAACATATCGCCGAACCCTACGAGGAAGTCTTTGCGGTGTATTCGAATGTAATGCATTCAATTTTTTTTGTATTTCTCTTCGTCGTTTTCTTATTTTTCCTCTGTGAAACTCGAAATGCTTCTTCCCCTCCAGCAACGCGACGACTGAAACAGGACAACGAGGAGATTGAAGTGTTATTTCGAGACGGGTGACGGCGAGTTTGCATCTAACTGAGATCAGGGGCGATGCTTATTATGATACAGTCAACTACTGACCCAATTTCTCGACTAGTTGTGCGAAACAATGCCAAAACAGAAGCTCCGCTGTCAGGTCAATTTGGCGATCACGTAGACGAAGTAATCATTAAGCTAAAAGCTCGAAAGTCAATCTGTAAAATTGGAAAAAAAAGATCGAAGTTATTGTTTTCTCGGGATTTATATCAATCAGCGAATTCTTCAATCGCGAGAAATGGGATTGAGAAATTTTTATTTAATAAATCCTATTATAGGTCCCGTGGATGAAGGAATTTGTATTTTCGATAAAAAGTCGATTGAGTAATAAAAGCTTAGGAAAATTTTCCGTCGTAAATAATCTTAGGTCGATCGAGTTTCGAGGGAGTGGCGAAGGGTGCGTGGGTTTCATCGGGAGCTTCGAGAGCTCTCTCCCTCCCACATCTGCCAGCGGACGATGAAGAAAACATAAAAAAAGAAGTAAAAATGAGACAATGTTGTGCGGTATCATAAACGGGAACGCGGTTGCTTTTCTGAGACGACGGGGACGAAATAAGAGACGGCGAGAGCTCGTCCGGTGTTATAAACAACCGTGAAGCCGGAGAGCGCATAATCGTCTCTCGTTCGAAATCTTAGCGGCGAGGAGAGACGAGAACGCGAGGAAGAAAGAAGGAAGAAAAGAGAGGCTGTAAGGGCGAGTAGCTAATACGACGGAAGAGAAGTTTGTGGGAAGAGATACTGCCTTATCAGTGAAGGCGAGTGACTTTCGGCGATGATCGTCGTGATCTTCGCGGGCTAAGCACGGCGAAGCTTCTGCAGAGCCTCGAGAACGTGTAACCCGCGCGAGTCGACGACAACGCCCCTCGCCTCCATATATGGCGGGGACCGCCACAGGAGGAGAGGGCGTCGTTGACTACTCGAATATAAAGTTGCGCTCCGCGTCGTTCAGCTGCCCAAACTATCGTCCAACGTCGCGCGATTAACTCACGAAAATTATCGCTTTCCACACACCGCAGATCGTCGTATATACGCTAAAACAATTCCTCAACAATGTTTTTCTTTTTCGTTAATTTATCTATCAATGAATCAAAGTCTGTTGTATTTACACGTTTATTCTCTCGTTGAATGTTCATTATAGGCTCCGTTTCCGAACAATTTCTTATTTCTATGTACACAGAGTCCACGAATGCGGAACTTTCGTAAGCGTCGAAGCGAATAATCGATCAAACGTTTCTTGTGATATTCGGAACTATCGGCCTCTTGAAGGGCCGGTCTTTTCCCCCGAATCTCAATTGACCCGATTCCTTTTTGCCGCCGAAACCACCGCCTGAAAAATAAAAAAAATTTTGGTAATTGAGAAAATGAAATATCTGAATTTTTTGGCGGAAACATTTTTTAGATAATTTTTTTCATACCCAATCTCCTTGGCTTCCAGCCTTTCATGGTTCTTCCGCACTCCAAATCCACAAAGATCTTAGAACCTCTTAACATAGTTTCGTGTAATCTTCGGGTCGCTTTTCTCGCCTCATCCTCTGTTGCCATTTCGACGAAACCGTAACCACGCGAGTGACCGGTAACAATGTCCACAATCAATTTTGCCGAAAGAACATCACCACAGCGTGAAAAACACTGAAAATGCAAAAAGAATTATCAAAACTTTTTAAAATCCAAGAATTTTCTTTTATTTTTTGTTGTCGAAAGAAAACAGCCGCAGCATGAAAAACACTGTAAATACGAATCGAATTGTCAAAACTTCTTAAAAATATATTTTTTTTTTTCCGTAAAATTGCACTTACTTCGATCAAATCTTCTTTCGTGAGAATAGGATTCAATTTTGCCACAAACAGAGTTCTGGATGGATTGGATTTCAATCCGTGCGGAGGTTCATAATGCGAACGAATCGCGCGACTGACAGCTTTGTCATGAGGCTCTGTATCGGTGCCGTCGATACTGCCGGCTTTTAGCGGATCGTATTCCTTTGCGTAAGGACTCCAATTTATCATTGCATCGTCCTAAATCGCCGATTAACAAAGTTTACTTTGCTGTTCGATCTTTTGACAGTTATTTGACGTTTCGGGAAAACCAAAATCTCACCATGTTGCTTCGAAGTTTTCACTGTCACGCAGTTATTTTACTAAATGTACTTTCATCCATTAATCTTTTTTCGTAATTCCTCTTGTCATTATTCTGAAACATTTAGCACAACCCTTAAAACATTTCGCGGGATTAACCATTAAATCGCATTGTTTACGTTTGCGCCATTTTGTTTACACGATCAACGCTCTCCCTTCGGAGTTTCTCTCGAACGACGATAGTCTGACATCTCGACTGCAGATGTCGTTGTGATTTTCTTTATAAAATCGCGCGATGATATCGGCCGTAGCGCATTCCCATTTTCGGCGACAACGATGCAGAACTCTATATTTATTTTCACCTATTTATCGTTATTACGGAGACGCGGAGAATCGCTATACTTATCAATATCATTTTATATCGAAGTATTTCGATCTCGAATCGATGTCCCTTGCCAAGATTACGCGATGAACATCTTTCGGGAGAGGCGTTTAACCGAATATACTTTAGCGATCGGGTAGCTGCGAAGGCGATGGTGAGTTAAGTACTTTAAGGATTATTGAATTTGTCTAAATATTTGACTAAAGGAATTAAATGAAGGAGTTCGCAATTTATTTGGTCACAACAACAGTTCGATGATGTCAAATTAATCGCGATTCGACGTTGAAAATGTCTTTTCTCAAAGGAACACGTGTAATGTAATTTATATACGGAGAGAATATTCGATGAAATTCATTAATCGAAGTTGTATTTCCATTGTTATCATTACCGCAGACAATCGGGCGATATTTTATCGGCTTTTAAAAGTTCTATAGGCGTTCGTAAGATAAACGACGATTTTTAAAAAACAGGTGTAGGAGAGGGCAAAAAATACGAACAGACATGACGTTATATATTTATAGCATGTGTTTGTATTGTAGTAAAGCCGTTCCTCGATGTTTTTATATAGACGCGAACATAAAGTTCGTAGTAGTGTGAACACCCGAGCGATATCGATGTATATTAGTAGCATGTAATGATCTGTATATACAGGCATATTACAATACAAGTACATATACTGTACGCCCGGTAAATTTCGCGGCGTCGCATATGTATACATCCGTGAGTATAGTCCATACGGTTCGATATGTATTTACATAGGTAACAACCTGCAGTAAATAAATAAAAGTTCCGAAGCGAGGGGCGGGGATGGGAAGGAAGGTTGGTAGTATATTTTTACACGGCGACTCTCTCTCCTTGGTCGCTTACTCCATTCTTTGGCATGGCAGTCATATAATGTGCGTATAATAATATTGTTCGCGCTGCGCCGTTGGCCCCGATATTTGTCTACGACACTCTCTGTTCGCTTGACTTCCATTCTCTCATCAGACTCAAGAGACCGCGAGCACAGAAGATTATAATAAATCAGACTGTTGAATTAAACATCGAAAATATTTCAATTCTTGTACAGCTTGGCGCTCAGATATTATGTTACAAATTGACGAGTGGCGGGGCGGGAGGGGGAGGGAGGGAAAAGGAATAGTTATCTGTATACGCGCGACTGTACATTAAATTTTTTTTTTTTTTTTTTTTTCAAGAGCATTATTTATATATTTTGATTATAATGAAAAAAAAAAAAAGTATCGAAATATTTCGTCGAATTTTTTTTTATAAAAGTTCGACATTAATATGCGCTCCCATTCGATTGAGGGCAAGAATCGCGTTTACGGCTTTTACCCAACGTTTCTTGATGACGTAACGCTTCAGTCTGACTTTCGATATTGGATTCTCGAGGGCAGCGGCGAGCCAGCGATGTTCCAATAGTTGACCGGCCAAAGGTCTTCGCCTAAAGTCATTCAACGTTTATGTTTACGTAAACAAACAATAATTTATATTTTTCCATTACACTATATAAACAAATGATATTTAACATTGTATTTTTAATCGTCTGCAACGACCTCCCGCTTGTGTCTTTTCGTTTTTCGCCCCCCAACCGCCGTTTCCCCGCTTTTCTCTTCCGTACTATACGCGTAGTCTACGCGGTACACACATTTTTTCGTTCTATTATTTGTCGCTCCCAATGTCGCATTCACGCTCTGTTATGCCCCAAGTGACGAGAACAGCAACTGTAACGTTCGATGTTCTCGTTAGCGTTGAATCTTAGGAACAAAAAAAAAGAACAAAAAATGACTAATGGCCCCACGAAAATATCGGTCGTCTGACGCCAGAATTCCATACACGATATATGCTTACTGCCTATTGGCGCTGTGGCGTTAAGCCATCGATATTATCGAAACTCAACATTCGACTTTTGTGCTTCGAAGATTCTTTCATGCTTTCATACATTTTTTTTTTCATCCAAATTTTACTTCGGAAAAATTGATAATTTTTTTTTTTTTTTTTTTTTTTTTTTCGGAAGATTGCATTAATAAATTATATTAAAGAAAAAAAAAAAACACCACAGAGTTCTCAGTGTCGTCAACGATGTATGGAAGGCGACGTTGCGTTGGTCGTAACGCCGGTGTTCGGTGTCTTCTGTTGTTCCGATTGAAAATACTCCGCTAGTGAATTCATCGATCTTCTAGCGACGGATTCCTCGCCGCCGCACCAGTCGACACTTATGGATTTTCTTCCTATGCCACTCCCGGGCCTCGAATTGTCGTCCCACTCGCCGAGGAGATGCAGCAAAAGATCTTTCGTACTCTTTGGCTCGTCGAGATTTAAATTTTTGTGAATATCGCGAAGATTCGAAATTCTCGGTACGTCGCGACAAGTTTCGCCGAATCGATGCTTTGTTCGCGCACGTCGCCACGGGGGTGTCAAATCAATTTCACGATTATTCAAGCAATTTTCGATTTCGTCATCTCGACGCGTATCGTCGACTTCCGCTCCGAAATTATTGCCGTTGTCTAATTTCCACGTTACTCTGCTGTTGTCAATAGTTCTCTCTGGTATCGCGAAACTCGTACTCTGCTCCGATCTCTGACCTCTCGTCGTCGTCGACGATGTTTTCTTCAAACTGAAATTCGTCACGTTCGTTTCCTGTTTGTCGTAACTGCGACTACCGTTGAAAGTCGTACCGTTAATCTTTCGCGCTCTCGTAATGCTTGACAATTTTTCCGATATTTCGTTGCTCTCCGTACTATTATTAGTCGTTTGTTCCCGCGACGATATCTTCGTCTTGGAAACGGAGCGTTGAGCGAAACTCGTACCGTTAGTTTTCTCGCTACTCGTTTCCGTAGGCAATTTATCGCGAACTCTCGTCTCAGCGTATTTCGATTTTTCGTTGTTATCTCTCGTACCGTTAACGATATTTGTCGCAACGTTCGACGACTCGCTTTTTTCCATTTCTTCGTTTCCTGGACCACCGGGTTGCGCCATCGCGAGATTTCGCAAATGTTCCGATAACTTTATTATCTCCTCGGCGAGAACTATCTGCGCGGCTGGATCTCGTCTCTGATTCTTCATGGTATAACCCTCCGAAGCTCGTCTCTCGAGACCGAGAACCATCGCCCCCGGCACCGCGAGAGAATAATTCGATTTTTCGGCCGGTGAACCGGAAACTTCCGACGGCGAACTGCAGACGCTTCCGCATGGTGATGGACTCTGTCCGCGCAACGATATCAATTCCATGTTAACGTTATCCGCACGTCCGGTTGGACCTTCGCGAAGTTCCCATCTCGACGGTTGACCACCGTCCGTTTCCAGATGATACGGACTGTCCGGATGCTCCCGCCAACGTTCGACGAACAGCCTAAGATTGTCCTTCGTAACGTCGAGTTCGTCCTTCACGTTGCTCGTCGTCGCGACTGACGGTACCACTTCCGGCTGTTCCTGCACTTCCGGATGTTGCTTCTTCTTCTTTTTCTTCTTTTCCTTCTCCGGTTTGGTTTCTATCGTCGGCGCGGCCTCTTCGACGACGACGATCTTCTTCGGCTCCGGTGGCTTCATCGCTAACCATCGATGTGAACGGGCTATCGTGGCCGTGGCTCGCTTTCTGCAAATAGTCAGATTCAGCCAGCGTGAGGTTCTTTCACACTCTTTATCCGTTTCTCGTAGGTTTTTTTTTTTTTTTCGTTTTTTTTATTTATTTTTTTTTTTTTTCGCTCTTTCCCTCGAGAATACAGAGACGAATCCTGCGCGATCTTTTGAGGGTTTTATTGGTTTTTTTTTTGGAGTGATAGACAATGCATGCGTGGAGGCGACGAGTCTCGGCGTAGTAGTTGCACAGGGATGATATAACAGTGAAAACTATTTACGGAGTGGGTTTTGCGCTTACAACAGCGATTTCGTGCTGTTTTTTTTTTTTTTTTTTTTTTTTTTTTTTACAGATATTAATCACAATTTTTCTACGGGATTTTTTTGCAGTCTCTTGGTAATACACAGGTAATACACAGGTGTAATTCGTACATAGTGAACTCTATCGATCGCTTTATCTGTTTTTGTATTTTTTTGTTTCTTTAAAAAAAATTTATTTTTTTTATTGCGTGGCGACGGGTTCTTCGTAGGCTGTTGCTCTGAGTGCAGCGTTATATATACAGAGGCGTGAGACGAGAATTGGAAGTTTTTTTTTTTTTGTTTTTTTAACTACACAGGACTAATAACGAACAAACGGCAACGAACCACGAAAGACACAAAACGGAGTGTAAAATACATCGCGATATGTTTCACGTGACTAAAACCAAAAACAGTTTTTTTTTTTTACTTTACTCAAGCGATTTAGTCGTTAATAAAAAAAGGATCGTGAAATTTTCGGATAACGTCGATGACCCAGTCGATGATTTATCACGTAGGTATGCGAAAATTCTAATCGAATTTTAACGATCGCAGAAAAATTCGATATTAGTGATAATAAATTACTTTTTACTCGAAAAAAAAAAAATTAAAAAAATATCATCGCAATTACGAAAAGCATCAACCGGCATTTTTAAAATTTAATAATTACTGTTGCCAATCGTATCGAAAAATATACGAATTTCTGTATTAAATGAGTAATTTATATTTTTAACGCATTCTAAAGGGTTTTATTTACTTCGTAATTAATTTCGTTAGATTAACGAGAAAATTATTATTCACACGAAGGTGCTATTTGATAAATTATGGAATCAGCGAATTAACATCGATCTATGACCGGGTAATCGACCTTATTTTTCGTAAAAAAAATTATTTAACTTACTCCTTATCCTTGACTAGTAGACACCTAATAAAGTCCTTTGCATCCTCGGAAATGTCGGTGAACGCGTCGTGATCGAAGTCGTATTTGGCAATAGTAACATTGGCCATAGTTTCGACATCAGTATCGCCCATGAATGGCGAGAGACCGGACAACCTGTTACACACGAATTTCAAAATACATCGCGTAAAGTTATCGTTATACATGAAAATGTAATAAATCTATTATCGCCCGGAATGAGAATAATCGCCAAAAGTCGAGCCCTCCGATATTATTAAATTGGGTCTTTAAACTTTCGCGGAGGTTTATCGAGATTTTCATTCACAAAAACAAGCGGTATAGAAAGAAGAAAACGTCTTATATAGCTGTATACGTAGGTAGCGGTATATAGAGGTATACTAACAGTACGTAGCAGATTACGCCGATGCTCCACATGTCGGTGCCAAAACCAATTTGATCGAAGTTCACAACTTCCGGTGCGACGAACTCCGGCGTTCCAAATAAAACTTGTAGCTTCTTTCTTGGATCGTAATTTCTCGCCAATCCGAAATCAATTATCTTTATCCTATTGCCTTCCTTCGTCAGGCAAAGAATGTTCTCCGGCTGGTGTAACCGATCATCGAAAAAAAAAAAAAAAGTTTTTTTTTTACGATTTTTTTTCGAAAATGTGTTTTTTTTTTTTTTTTTTTCACGAATTAGCAAATTATTTATACGAAGAAAGCTCCCGAAACGCCCACAACGAATTTCATAGATTTTTCGTCTATTTTTTTTTTTTGTTTTTTTTTTTATTATTTTTTTATTTTTACCTTCATATCCAAGTGTAGAATATGTTGCGCGTGAACGAACTCTATTCCTTCGCAAATCTGTCTCATGAATACTGCGCAGCTTCTCTCGGTCAGTACGAAATCGTCGTCGATCACGCGTTCGAAGAGTTCACCACCTTGGATTCTGCAAATAATGGAGTAGAGGATCTTTTTTTTTTTTTTTATTGCTGGATAAACGCGAGAGACATTTTATCGTTGGCAACTTAGAGGGGATCAAAGGAATTTCGGGAAAGAATACTTTAATACGCGTTGAACGACGAAACATAATGGATTCTTACAGCTCGAGAATAACGTATATCTGCTTTCCCGTGTCTATGGCGTCGTATAATTGTATGAGTCGCGGATGTTGCAGTCTCCTCATAATTTCAACTTCGCGTTCGACCGAACGCCTGTCTTCCTTTCTCGTTGTCGTTACCACCTTCGCTGCCAACCGCAATCCGCTTGTCTTCTCCTTGCAATGGTAAACTGTGCCGAATTTACCTCTGAAAGACGCCAAAATAACGTTTTATATACACCTTTATCCAGTCACCGGTAAGCGTGCGATTCGTTGACGCGCGGCGTAAACATATAGAAATAATGTCGCGTAGAAGTTATCCACGAAATATAAGAGAGAGAGAGATTCACCGCGGCGTTATGCTAATAAAATTTCGTACCCTCGATTAAACGCGAAAATGCTTGAACGCTCGTAAGATAGACACAGTCCAACCGTCTCTTTGGGTCAAATATAATTCTCGAGACTATACGAAAACGCGGAGCGAACACTGCGGTGTAGAAGGAATTATATTTCCGGCATTCTACTTGCTTTTAGCGAGAGAAAGATCTCGCCGCGCTTCGCTGTTGAGTCGCAAAATGGAACAGTTGAATTTTAAACAAAAATTCACTCTCAACGACAAAGGATCGTGAAATTATTCCCCTACTTTTTTGCTCCACATTATTAACGTAAGAAATCATTTTGCAATTATTAAACACCGTCGCATAATCGTGACGAAAATCCGTAAATTTCTTACGAAAAAAAAATAAATAAATTAACGAAAACTTCGAACGTATTAATTATATTTGTAAGAAATATTGGAATGATTTTTTTATCGTAGTTTCGCATCTCTCAGCGTTAAAAAAACATTTTTATCGAAAAAAAATGTTTTTTTCGAATTTTTAAAAAATGTTCAATTGACGTTGATACGAAATTTATTTTAATTTTTGACGACGGGAATAGTTAATATGGCTTTTGCGTATAAGTAGGATAATCTATAGTGACGCTGAATTTTTTAAATGTCGCAAGTATATCCGCTAAATAAGTTCATATTATTGTTTTCTCTCAATCCTTCGTCCATTCACTACTTCACACGTGAATTCAGCATCGCGAAAAGACAAACATTTGGACAAACGTGTGACTGGTGTCTGTTGAAATATTGCAGAATCGCGAAAGCGAGGAAAACGCTTTTGTTGACAGGAATCATAAATCCGTGAGAGAAAAAGTGTTTTAAGTAGCTGCGGGTATAACAGTGAACGGCGAATTGCCAAGTAACGGAAAAGACTCGGGACGTTTGTCGTGACTCCCGATGCACGTTATTCTTTGCGACTTCGCGTTCTCGCGACACCGCGCGAACGGAGATGAAGTAACTTGTAACTTTTGTAATAGAGCCAAATTTTGTAGAATCGGTAGTGAGTTAGTGGAACGGTGGAGTTTCGATGTTAGACGAGGTATGACACGAAACACGACGACGGTACGTGGCATTAGTCGGGGCGTTCGGCTGAACCCGCGTGTCAAGTGCGTTGTCGAAGCTGCCGATGCTGATGATGCCGATGCTGTTGCCGTTGATGCTGATCTCTCGCGAGAGAAGAGAACATAAGACGAACACAGCATCCGCGATCGGAACGCCGACCCGCCCGACGCCCAACAACCGTCACTCTCCGAGACGAACGCATTATTTATAGACTGCAAGACCTTGATTACCCAAACACAACCTCACCCACGAGAGAAACTCTACCGAACACACGAATATATATATCTGTGTTTGCGCACGCAAACTAAACCGCGAAGACGAGATCAAGATCGTTGTTATCCGTTCGCGCGAGCGCGCAGCATTCCTTAAGCTCGAAATTCGACCAGAGCGATAGAAGGTGAACGAAAGAAATTCCAACGACGTATTAAGCTCGTTCACCGACAAAAATTCTTTCACATTCGGAAATGAGATACAAAGTTTTATCGGTTTCCATAGAATATTTCGAGGATTGAAGCATTTTAAATAAGTTTAAAAAAAAACTAATCGAAATTCGATCTGCGCGATAGAAGGCAAACGAAAGAAATCCTATCGACGAATTAACTCGTTTACCGATAAAAAGTTTTTTTTTTTAATAATTGATTAACAAAAATTTATTCACATTCGGAAATGAGACACAATTTATCGGTTTCTATAGAATATATCGAGGATTGAAGCATTTTAAATGAGTTTAAAAAAAACTAATCGAAATTCGATCTGCGCGATAGAAGACGAACGAAAGAAATCCTATCGACGAATTAACTCGTTCACCGATAAAAAGTTTTTTTTTTTAATAATTGATTAGAAAAATTATTCACATTCGGAGATGAGATACAATTTATCGGTTTCCATCGAATATTTCGAGGATTAAAGCATTTTAAATAATTTTTTGAAAATCAATCGAAATTCGATCAGCTCGATAGGAGGCGAACGAAAGAAATTCTATCGACGAATTAACTCGTTCACCGATAAAAAGTTTTTTTTTTAATAATTGATTAAAAAAAATTTATTCACATTCGGAAATGAGATACAATTTATCGGTTTCCATCGAATATTTCGAGGATTGAAGCATTTTAAATAATTTTTTGAAAATTAATCGAAATCCGATCAGCGCGATAGACGGCGAACGAAAGAAATTCTATCGACAAATTAACTCGTTCATCGATAAAAAAAATTCTTGAAAAATAATTGATTGAAAAAATTAATTCGCTTTCGGAAATGAGATACAAATTCTTATCGTTTTCCATCCAATATTTCAAGGATTGAACGATTATAAATAACTAAAAAAAAAATAATAATTTACATTAATAAATGAAATACAAGTTATTATCGTTTTTCATCGGATATTCAAAGAGTTGATCAATATTTCGATATAATTTCATTACAACGCTCGATAAATTGAATTCATGACTTCGACTCCGTTTGTCTCCTTAGAAAGAACTATTGAAAATAAAGTCTCTCAATTATGAATTTATATTAAAAAAAACATAATATGAAATATAATCGCTTTCCATCGAATATTTCAAAGGTTGAACCACTTCCCAATGGAATTTCATTACAAAACTCGATTGATTGATCTCCCGACTTCGAGGATAGATTAAACGGCCCGCTTAATTGCAAATTATCAAGATATCGGTGGAGTAAAGTGTTATTATAGCGTATTTCTTCGTTGAGCCCGGATCCCCGCCGGCCACGTGTCCGAGACTCGGGTTAAAATACTAAGAAGCGTGCCAATAATTTCATAATTTATCCAAGGACACTCGAGTGAGAGCGCCGGAGAAATATGACATTCTCGAATTCTGACTCCTTCGTCAACGCTCCCCGCGCTTTTGGCTCCCGTTCATCGATGTTTCGCGGATTCAGCAAACGGTTTCATATTTGCGAATATTTCAACGATTCTATACTCGTTTTTTTTTTTTTTTTTTTTTTTTTTTTTTTTTTAATTATAACTTCTATATAGTTTCCGTCAACTTTCGAACGTATCTATCATAACGGGTTGCATTTATATGTTTAGAACTGTGCAAAGTTATGCGATGCATTTTTTCACTCCCCTCTCGTCGAACGTCGCGTCCTGTCTAATCTCGCGATCGAAAAGAGAGATGCGTTTTTAAGATATACAAGAGGCCGATATGCGAAACAAGGAGAATCTTTGTTCCTCGATGCATCGAGAGAATATCGAGATAGATCTCTGAGCGAATGCCAAAATCGATGAGCGATCCCAATTAAAATTAATCGTACGGCGCCCACGCGACCTTCATCGATAGATCGTCGATGACAAGGCAAGAGCGGTACGTACGAAGGTCAGATTCTCCCGATGCGCAAATTAGCTTTAGATAAATAAACATCTCTGTATATTTATTCTGCATAATTATTTGTTATTAATTAATTAATTAATTAATAATCGATGTAATCCGACGCAATTTATTAATACTCACCGTCCGATCTCCGACTCGATGTCATAGCAATCCTTGAAGTCTACACCTCGTCGAACCGTCACGTCTCTGTATGGAAAACTCGGTTCGATCTCTAAAAAAAAAAAAAAAAACGAAAAAAAAAGTCGAGTCATCAGTTTCATCTTTATTTAGCAATTATTTCTATTTTTATCATCTATTTCGATAAAAACTTAATTGCGTAATTGAATTATGTGAAAAAATGATAATAATAAAAAGACGAAATAGATTCATAATTTTCATCGTAACTCGAAAATTATTTATATTTTTTTCAAAATAAATATTCAATTTTGTAATTCAATTATTTTTTATGTTTCGTCTTATTTATTGCTTCGTAACTCAGAACGATTGCACATCACGACGGTTCGGTTAGCTATCAGCGTTCATTATTTTTTTACGCAACGCCGAGTTCGCGCGTATATTGTCTCGCGAAACACTAGAATAGTGTTAATAGTACAAGAATCTTTGTTGGCGCGTGGCTCTGCATAGACGGTCCGAATAATCCATTCCGAGTCTCGTGGTGCACCTGTTACGCGTTCGTTCATCGATGTTCCTAATACCGACAATGACAGATTGAGATTTTTACGCTGGCATCGTGTTCCACTCGAAGATCGACTCTCGCGTGTTTGAAAAAAAAAAATCTTTCCACGGGGGCGCGGTTTCCGGACCACGATTTTTTTTTCTACGCTATATATACAAATATTAGGTCTCGTAAAGTTCCATGAAAAGATTCTTGTTCTATCGCGTACTCGCGTTCCAACGATGTTTTACTTAATTCTTACCGCCGACCGGATCCGTTTCGTCGACGCGAATCATTTTTGATCCGATTGTGTACCCCCTTCCGGTCCTGAATCCGGAGGAGTCTATATATCCTCACGATAAAATAACGATTTTTCACGAAGATAACGTTAAATAACACTTATCGTTCCCACAACGCAATCGTTGGGATTTATCGATAATTGAAAAAAAAAAAATGTTGGGAAACAAAATTGTTTGAATTAACGGAAAAATGAAATAGTAAAGGCCTCGCGCCGATCCGGTGCAACCCGGGGCCGATTATTGACTATCGCGAGAACGCGCGAGGTTCACGAGCGAGTCACGGAGACGCGAAGCGCCGACGAGGCAAACCTCTTCCTCTCGGCTCGGACGGATTTAGATTTTCCGACGGACGCCGCGGATTCTGCTACAAGTCACGTGGGTTCGCATTGGACCGCTTGCTGGTTATGTGTAAAGTACTACGGTTGGAACTCTCAGCCTTTACCCTTCCCTTCTTCCTACCCCCTCGAACTATGACTCGGTTCTCTCGCTTTAGCTGTCTCTGAAAACTCACCGAGAGCGTCGAAGACGACGACGAAGACGTCGACGACGGTGAAGCATAATAACGCTCTTCGCCCGCCTCGTGCCCTCGCCACGAGACTCGTCCGAGACGACGCCGCCGTGGCCTCGATATCAACGATGCATATGCTACTCTCTAAGTCCGTTCCCAAGCGG
This sequence comes from Buathra laborator, assembly GCA_934046635.1. Lineage (NCBI taxonomy): Eukaryota > Metazoa > Arthropoda > Insecta > Hymenoptera > Ichneumonidae > Buathra > Buathra laborator. Next base: position 12,797,513 of record OW203893.1, read on the forward strand.
CAGCGGCAACAGCACGCAACACCAATGGTACAATATCTCCTCGCGACGAAAACTTAACTTAAACTAGCGAATTGCGTCGTCCCACTCGAATCTCTGCGTGCCGCATGGTTTACTCACTCGACGCTCTTACAATGTATGCCAGAACTACTGTATTAGATCCTTTTTGCTGTACACATACCCGCGGTACTGTAACAGTAGTGGGTAATGTATTCGCGCAGTAGCGCATTCCGTTCCGCTTGAATGTCCGCAAACATATAACAGAATAACTCGCCGTGACTATGCGTATACATGTATATACGAATTTTCTCCTTGAAATCAGAAACTGTACCGAAATTCTTCGAAGAACAGAGAATAAACGAGAAGGTGAGAGGGCGTCGAGAATATCTGGCAGGAAGGAAGGTGAATACGGTCGTTTGATGAATTCGAAGGAATGTTATATTTAAGTCAATGCGAAGACTCAGTTAATCCACTATTTTTTTTTTCTCTCGACCCATTGGTATACAATTGGCCAACAATTTCGTAAATGTGTTCATCGAAGAATAAACAATTTCAATTGACTTATAAATATTTCGAAATTTTATTCCATTTGTCTAGTTTCGAATAAATATAACGAAACGCCATAGTGATAGCCGAAGAAAATGCGCTGGCCGGACTCCAGAATGCTCGTGGTGATGTGCCAAAATATATGCGCGCAGGTTTAACATGTTCCTTCTGTGCTATAACCATAAATTTATTATTTTTGATAGCCTTTGTTCAGGATATTTTTATTGAAAAATGTTTATCCTCAAAGTTTTTTGTTCTGTCGTTACAAATTTTCGAGTTTCGGATTATTTCGTGCAGAATGAGGTTACGTAAATTGTAGTTATTTGCTGATGCGAACGAAAGTCCTTAGAATCTACGCGATTGCAAAAAGTAGCGTTAAATCCTCAGTTCTCGATATTCTCGCGTTTGCAGAGGCAAATTGTTCGAAAGAAAATCCGAAATTTTTCAAGATCCACGAAATACGCAAGCAAAAGTCTGCAGGATCGGTGTAAAAGGATTAACCGATTAACCGGAAGGCGTTTAAACGGACGTATACGATCAAACAAATGCGAGAATCAACCGCCAGGTGGCGTCCGTTCTCGACGCAATATTTGGTGGTGGGGAGCGAGAAGTAAACCCGGCGTTTATTTACAGCATGGCGCCGGTTTGTTTAACCTCCGCGAAACGCGCTCGAGTAATAGACGTTTATCGCTGCGTTACTCGTATTATTTTATGACGGCTATGTGAAACAACAAACGAGTCAGGATGTCCGGCGCTATGAGACAACTGGAGGAGCGTCAGCTCCCCGCCGAAGTGACAATTATGCGATGGTCCCCGAAGATGGATCTTCTCGCCGTCGCGAACAAGAAAGGTTGGGATTGTGTTTACGAAAATTGATTCAGGTATATTTTCCATTTACCGTTTGAAACATCGTATCGATATTAAATCGCAGGTGAAGTCGCGTTGCACAGACTAACGTGGCAACGAGTTTGGCTACTGAGTCCTCAGGACGAAGCTGACGATGCAGTTGCGAATCTCGCTTGGCGACCGGACGGCAAAATTCTCGCAGTGTCTTACGCAATCTCTAGAACTCTGTGTCTCGTTGATATCGAGAACAAAAATGTTATTCACAAAAAGCAACATGAATCGGAGAAAACAGTGACCTGCATGGCATGGCTGCCCATCGGAAATCCGGACGCCGACAATTCTCATAACAACAACAAACCCATGACGTCGCCTACCGGCGAATATCTCCCGCCTTTGCCGAGTCTCAACAGGGGCTTTGGACAGGAACCGGATCGCAAGGATTTTCTCTTTCATACGCTTGACATGCTTTTTGTAAGTATAAACTATCGTCTAAAAAAAAAAAATTCAAATTTATGAAATCGGCGCAATCAGAAAAAAAAAAATAAAGTAATAATTCAAAATGAAAACAGAGTTCTGTCTCAACGCCAAGCCAAGATATTAAATTCTTACGCATCGCAGGCCAATTAACAATTTTTTTTTACTATACGTATTTTACATTTGCATATCACATATTTCGTATTTATTTATTAAATGAAACGTGTTAAAAATAAAAATAATTAATAACAATAATAATAATTAAATTTTTATTGTGTTGTAACATTTTTTATTTCCTATCGCCAGGTGGGTCTCGAAGATTCCGGAATAGCGATGTACGTCTTCGGGATGTTTTACTGCGGCACGATAAAGGTGGGCAGCGGTCCCGTGTCGGAGATAAGCGGCGGTTCCGGCGGACCGATATGGGCGAGTTGGCGCGACAACGTCGGTATTAAGGTCAACAGACTTTCGTGTCCGTTGCTGGAGCGCAGCGGAGCTTTTCTTCGAGTCGCGCAAATTCAAGCCAACGTCGATTGTCTAATGGATTATCTTTCGCACACGCTAATGGCAATATCGGAAGCATGGGAAACGATACTTCTCGAAATGGACGAGAAACTCGCGCGTTACGCAGAAACGAATCCTCCGTGCGCTATGGCAGCGGATTTTCTTGAATTACTCATGATCGGCATACCGACGCAAAAATTGGAAAATTTTTTGTTACGCGATCTGACGGAAAAGGGATTGAAGAAATTGGGACACAGCATCGAGATGTGCTATAGCAATATACAGGTTTGCGCGATAAATCTCTTAACAATTTTTTTTATTGGTTTTTATTTATTCTAAATTATATCGAATGTTAAAGTTCGAAAAATCGTAAGAACTTTGAGAAAATAACAGAATTATTGAAATCACAAAATATAAAACATCGTTTCTAAGAATGGAGGCAATGAAGAAATATAATCAGTTGCCGATGTTTCGAAATATATGAAATTTTCAATGCTTAGAATTCGCTACTTCGCGATCTTGTAATAGCGGTTGATATGTGAAGTTAAACAGCCAATTTATCTATTATAACTTTTGTTTTATCTGCCGAACATCGACTATTGCTTACATAGACTTAGATATTGATTTGCTTTGAATCTTTCAGAAACTCGTTCTCAAACACCTGAGTAGCGTTGGAATGGCTTTGGTGTATCAATTAGCAGAAATGAGAGGAATGGCAAGACTCGGCGGGCCGTACGAGTCTATCGGTCTTAAAGATGAAAAACCGATAACCAAAGCTCTTCACGCGGCCGAAGCGTTTCTCGCTAAATCGTCCGAAATACAGCAAGTCATCGATCACAGTATGCGGGACTACAAAGCGTTTTTCCGGTACGCCTTCCACATTCAAACATCGATCATCCGATTTATTTCTTTTTGTTTTTTGTAGCAAACGATTCTCGATGATTAATCGAATGGTAATTTATCTCTCAGGTGGCTTTACGTCGTGATAGCGAGATTAACGGACGAAAGAGTTCCCTCCGAGGCGAGCCGCGTTAGTCAGCAAGAATTAACGTTCATCGCTGAGTTTCTGCGCGGTTTCGACAAAACCGATGCCGGTGCTACGGGACGCAAAGGCGTAAATCTTGAAAAATTGGGACAGTATCTCAGACGCGAACCCCTGCAAACTTGTTTAACTACCGAAGGCAGCGAATGGGCCGCTCTGCTATCCGAAAACAATTGTTTGCACGAACATCCGCTCATCGTGAAACAGGATCTGAATTCCTCGTTGCTGCAGTCACACGCGACTCTGGTCGATGCCATCGCTCTCGTCTTTTCCGAAGCTTATCAGAGTTTGATAAGTCATTTCACTGTTACGTCGATAAATCTTTTACCCTCGGAATCGTCTCAAGACTCTCAGATCGTCGCGGCCGACGAAAACTTGCTAATCGCCGCGTCCGACGTTGAGCGCAAACTTTTGCGTCTGTTTAGAGTCGAATCTTCGAGCGCCGAGCCGAGAACGTTGACTTTCAAGCGTACAGTACTTAGCATCGACACGAGACACGGTATGTACACATAGCGCAAGTTAAATTGCTTAATCATCGTCACGCCGAACGAGGAGCGTTTAGCAATCGCCAAATTTTTTCGGCAAACTTGCCGTTACGAAAATGACTCACAGTAAACGATAATACGTTCGAATTCAAAAGAAAAAGAAAGTTAGAGAAATTATTAACGCAGAAATTTCGAATAATTAACAATATTTTTGATATTAAATTCACGTTAATAATTTTTTTTTTTTTTTCGTTATAACAACGATACGCTACATAATTTTATTTATTTCTTAACAGCCTCTTTCTCCAAAGTTGCGAACGACTTTTCCATTTCGGATCTTCAATTTTACTCGCAAGAGTTTCTCAGTTTGTTGCTACTGAATCAGACAAACTATGCGTCGTATCTCGTCCAACTGCCGATCAATGCCGCGATATTCGATAACAACGACGAGGAAACGCTTAGTTTGGGAGATTTGGTCGGCACTTCGTGGCCCCGTCAATTCCAAGGAATATCAGCGCGGCGTTTGGCAGTGAGCGGTCCGCGCAAAGTCGCGGCTGTTCTCAGCGAGACGAATCGAAAGATTCGCCTTCTGGAAACCGAAGTCGAACCCGAAGACGAGGAGGACGACGACGAGGACGACACGATCGACGACACGATCGACGACAGTCTCATGGACACCAGTAACGTTCCCGGTACATCTTCGTGATTAAGAGAATTTCCAATGTTTGCACGCAATGTTTTCTCTAATATCAACGAGAATTTCGCGTTTCTCTTTATTTTTTTTCACAAGTATTATAAAACCATTTGGTGGCAATATGTACAATGATAGGACGTGTCGGGTGTTTAAAAAAAATACGCCGATGTTAACACGTTCGACGCGTAGGAAGAAAAAAAAAATCGATATTTCCCAATCGTATTTAAGTCGAACGGCGATGAGATTTTTTTTTTATTCCTTCGTCCGTCACGGAAGGCTCTGTTCCGTTCGCATTTGCTGGAAGACTTTTGGAAAGTCGACGTCTAAACCTATATTGTCGATGCCGGAGGGCTCGGGATTAGATATTGGCATTGGCGATGTTGGTACGTGGTGAGGATTTTCCTTGTATCTCGCTGGCGAGTTTTCTCTCGATTCCTCCAAATCTGTTTACAGATATATATATATCGATTCATATATATGTTGCAAAGTTACGTGCGATAATTTTTTTCATTTCGCGAAATATTCCGCGAGTTTAAAATACAATCGATAGTTTTTTTTTTTTTTTTTTTTTCCTTACCGAAGAATCTTTGTCGTCGTTTCTTCAACGTTATGATCAGCAAAACAACGGCGATGCCAACGACGATTACCATCACAGCAGCCATACCGCGCAACAAATTCGTCTGAAACGCGAGAAATTCGAGTGAAAAACTGAAAAGCACGCAAAGAAAATTATCGTTGTTTCATTCGTTAAACGTTGCGCGGGGAATTTACCTCGTAATCGTTTTCCCACACATCCTCCCAATCCTTTGTGACAATCAGTTCGACGATGTGAATCTTGAACGCCGAATTATCGGCTATTCCTCTCGAGACACATTTGTAAAAACCCGATTCGGCAGTAGAAACGCCCTGCGAAACGTTCGATTCGAGTATTGAGATTGTAAATTTGCAAACGAAGTGAAACTCGTGAACGTTAAAATCGTTAAAGGAATTTTCATCTCTCACCCTTATAAATAGTTTTCCCGTGAGAACTTCGTAATTGTATTTCTGCGAGTCCAGAGGATTTCCCGGTCCGATGACACCTTTGTCGTCGCGCAATTGCCAGAACAAGAAACGATGCTGATCGTCGCTGCTGGGACACGGCAATTCGGCCAAATGACCAGCCGCCACTTCGGTAACCGTCACTGAGCCGTTTATCATGCCATTCCGTCCCACGATGATCGACAATCCGAACAGCAGAAGAAATCGCTTCATGATCTGCGAATCGTCGACACAACTTCGATGTAAATAATTGAATAAAAAGAAATTTTTTAAAAAATTACGCGAACTATTCGTAAAAATTCGATCGATTTATTTTCCCGAAGTTTCGGAGTTACATAATTGAAAATTAAACGGAAAAAACTCGTCGACCGAACTTTCGCGGCTTTTAAATTGCACACTTACGTTTATCGTTATTTGTCTCTATCCGCGAATGAAAAAAAAAAACCGTTGGTGCGAATTAACGCACGAAAATGAAAAAAAAATTTAAATTATGATCACAACGATCGCGAGGTTTGCTAACGAGTAGAGTTTCGCCGAAGGGAATTATGACTCTCGATTTGTCTATTTGCGTATACAACCCTCGTGTCCTATACTCTCATCCTTGGCTTCTATGAGATTATTTATAGTTTTAGTCACTAGACTACGCGTCTTGTGATCACCGCACGGTACTGAGCTCTACTACAGTTCTAGTCGGTCACGACTCTTCGGCAAATCGTTTGGCACGTTCGACATCGAACGCCCGAGAGCAGAGAGAACGACGAGATATCTCTCGAGGGTAGGCGTGAGGGAAAACGTAGTACGACATTAATGCTCCGAACGTATTCTCGCGTCGACATGCCTCCTTCGCGATAAACTCCGTTGATCGCGAGATCGTTAAATTCGAAACGAAGCTTCGGCAAAACTCTTGCATAAATTTTTACGAATTGTTAATTGTTCTCTCACGGACGCGAGTTTCACTTCTGTTTCATTGACGATCGCGCGGCGCGCGGGAGGTGCGCGGGGGACAAGGCGAACAGGTGTACAAGAGATACAGCCGACACCGCGTTATAATATCGAAAAGGAAACTTTTGTCAACATTTGCAATGCACACATGTCGCTAACGAATTTATGGCTCCTTACATAAGTTCCCCTTTTCTTTTTTCACATCTTGAAGAAGCAAAAAACACCGAAAATATTTACGAACGCGGCGTTCGCAATTTACGAAAAAAAAAAAAAAAAAAAACAGGGGTGGGGGTACCAAGTTGCTTTTTGGCAAAATGTCAAAACAAAAAGAAAAAATCGAAAGATAAAATATAAAAAACGACTTTTCTATTTAGCGGAAATATAAAAAGGCAAGTATAACAAATTCTTTGAGAGAAGAATATCATTGACAATGCGGGTCAACGTAACCCACCGTTGACTAGAATGCGGCGACGAGAGTTCAGACAAGCCATTGTCAGTAACTTGAATGATGTATCAAGTGAATGAAAACGTCTATCGCCAGAGCGGGCAGTAAGATCCAGAATGGGGCGAGTACCGCCAGCGCAGGTAAATTCCAGTGCGGAGCTTCCAGTCTCATGCATATGAGAATCTGTGTGCTGATTTTTAATAGAACAGCAGCGGTGTACCATCCCTGAAAAGATGTATCATAATCTTAATTCAATAATCGTTCGAAATTCGTACGGAAAAAAATGATTACGAAAAAATGTAAAGAAAAAAAACGATTCCGGAAAAAAGATCGAAATAATGACATTTTTAATTACTTTACGCCTCAAGCTGCTGGCACGATCGTGTCCGTTTTTGCAGTGCGATATCATGTTGAATATGATATATATCAGCAGTATGTTGTCGTAAAGCCACATAGGTATAAAAACGATGAACCAGTTCCATTGTATTCTCTGATCGAGTCTCAGCACGAGAAGTATAAGAAATATCAGTATGTTGAACCACGTGAATAAAGCACGGTGAAGAACAGCCATCGAAACAGACACGAGGATTATTTACAAATTTGTTTATTTAGTTTCTTTTTTTTTACAAATATAAATCTATTTAAGTAGATTTTTTGTACAATATCAAATGCATTGGATTTCGTCGATTTGCTTCGTCATAACCTCGTACGGGATAAACACAGAAATCACTGTAAACCAAAGAGCTCGGAAATTTCATCGCAGCGACAACACTCGGAGGAGACATTTATCTCAACATCGTTTTACCGATTGAGTTCGAGAGCGAAGAAATTTCTATCGGTATACCGTGTCGTTGCAACGCTCATTCTCGTATCTCCGAGCCAATTTATGCAATTTATGCGCAGTATATAAATTGACTAATTGATGTGCATTCGAATGCAATTAAAATCTTTGTCGTACAAGTGGGGATTAATTTGCACTGCTTGATTACAATGGGTTAATAAACTCGTCCGATTATTCACATTATTTTCCTCAATGTAGATAAAATAAATAAAACAATGAAAGAATATGAGTACATCTACCCTATACGAGTGAAAAACAATCCTAACAAAGCATAGAGAAGATCACTAGCTGTCTTCGAGTAACTCTGATGGATTATGCGATATCATTGCGCACCATATCATTGCACGGCATATTGCGTAACGTATCTTCTGAGATATAAGTACGCCTGACGATATTCAACATTGCGTGTCACGATGATTAAAAAAAGGATTTCAACGTTCATAAACGATACCTGTATGCGTATAATTTTTCATATTTTTTCAAACTATATTGTCAGCGCTAATTTATTAATAAACCACTAAGCTGAACGCTGAGAGGTCATCCAGTTGAAGAACGAAAAGACCGTGACCCTGCGACCATACACAGGCGGTAAAATTCGACGAGAGTACATTGCAGGAATCTCAGCTGATCTTCTTAGTATCCGTGGCTCGGGTTTGATCGCGCGATTTATATTCAGTACTCGATAGACCATAATACCGAAAAGACCTTTTTACAAAGTGCATTTTTTTCGTTTTTTTTTACCGTACTTTACGGTATCGCGTGTTGCATTCCTACACTTATCATCGTCGTCGATAAGACCGTGACGTGACTGCGATTTGATAAAAATTATAATAGTCCCGATCCCGGGTTTCGCTTGGTGAATTGTTGTCGAGGGGACTATAAGTACTTTGCGCGTAACGAACGGGAAACAGGAATGGCCGGGTTTGAACGTGGAGCCGACGGCTCTCTTAGTGACTCAAACGCAGGTTGGACCGACACTTTCGGTGGAGTATGTATATATTTATTTCATTAAATTACGTTACAACCCCGGTTCTCGAACTATGTACACACGGAAGATGTAGACGCAGAAGAAGCTATAAATAATTTGTTGCATCGTATGCGCGAGCGTGTGTGGGTTCTCTCGGGTCGAGGAGATAGAAATGATCGTCATTTAAGTTCTATTTTAAAGGATGCGCGGGTTATTATTCGCTCTCTTCGTATGCCTCTATCACGGTTTCATCGCGAGAGCGTTAACCAGGGGTTTTGCGCATGGTTTTTGCCGAGATGTCGGTCGAGCCGGCGTGTTACCGGTTAGAAAGTTCCTTAGCTTTTTTTCTTCGCACAGTTAATACGTAATTTTCATTTGAACTGGGAAGTCGACGTTGCACTTGTCGAAGTGTCCCCCTCGTATCTCGACCTTCATCGGCGCGTCGCGTAAAAAGACTATCACGCGTGAATCACTCCAGTTACTTAACATACACACGTGCATACGGTTGTCGACAGCCTCACGACGACGACGACGACGACGACGCTCCTTCGCGAAATGTTTAGCACGCGTGAAAGGGTAATATCACGATTTACATTGTTCCGCGATTAAGTAATCGTGTTGCGTCACGCTTATCATTAATAATCTTGAAATAGGCGAAAATCATGTCGATCTTTTGCAAGTGGTAATTTTTTTTTCGCTTTATCGGAGCATTTTCTTGACCTCGTTTACGCAAGTTAACCTCGTTACTTTCTCATGCATTTGCGCGAACATCTAAGATATCGATTGTCGTGTTTTTTGTAATTACGAGTGATTAAACGTTGAAAAAATTGTGAAAGAATATTAACTCAATTTTGCCACGAAAAAATAATACGTGATTTATGTTATGCAAATAACGCGTGTAATGTTGGTTATAATTTACGAAAATCGTAAAATTGCGCAATTTAATTCGATGTTTTATCTTTTTTTTTTTAATCTCTACAGATTCTCGGCTTTGTAGCAGTAGCCGGTCTCAGCGCAGTTGTCGGTGTCGCCATTGCATTCTACATAACGTGGAAAGAAAAAGACAAAAAGTCTCCGGTACTCCTTGAGGACGCGACAACAAAGTACAAATTACCGCTCAAAGAAAAAGAGATTCTGAGTCACGACACTAGAAGATTCAGATTCGCTCTTCCGACACCGAATCACATACTTGGCCTACAGATTGGACAGCATGTTCTGCTCACCGCCAACATTGGAGGCGAAGTCGTCATCCGCGCCTACACACCGGTCAGCAGCGACGATGATCATGGATTCGTCGATTTGGTTGTCAAAGTAGGAATTCATTTGAATTGAAAACGATATCAATTATTTGAACATATCGAGTCGTTACTCTCATAACTAAAACTTCAAATTATTTTCGCAAGTAGCAGAGAATGATGTTTTTTCGAAATATAAATAAGACAATAATTACACTTTTTGATACATAAATCGTGGAAAAAAAATCATGCGAAATTTACCGATAATAATGTGTACATTTTTTTTCTTATAGTTATTTTTGTGATAAATCCAATTTAATTTTTGATTCAAAAATCAGACAAAACTGTTTTCAAAAACTTCGGAAACACATTATTAAATAATGTGTAAATGTTTTTATCCTTCCTATAGATACTTTCATTGAGATTATGTTTTTTTTTTTTTTTTTCAATTCACGAAACCCGTGAAGATTGCTAAAAAAATGTTTTCTCGTGTAGTTTTCATGATAAGTATAATAACCATTTTCAATTAATGATGCGCGCAAAAATTCGCTCGTAAACTATCGATAATAATGCATAAAGTGTTTATTTTCCTTGATACAGTTGTTTTTTCCGGGGATTGCGATCTATTTTCACGATACAGGAAACCTGTAAAAAAATTTTCGAAAAATCGTGAATGATAACGTCTAAACTGCTTTTCTCCCAACAGGTATACTTCAAGAACGTTCATCCAAAGTTCCCGGAGGGTGGAAAGATGTCTCAGCATCTCGAGAGTCTGAAAATAGGCGACACGGTAGAATTCCGAGGACCCTCGGGACGTTTGGTTTACAAAGGTGCCGGTAAATTTGCGATCAAATTGCTTCGCAAAGATCCGCCGGTGGAGCATTTCGCGACTAAGGTAAGAGTCGCGCGCGCGCCTTGAACGGCATCAACAATATCGAATGTCTCTGTATATTTGGTAGACCCGCTAACTTTTGGAAAGCCACTTTGGCACTCACGCCGCTTGTTCTCATTTGTTTCGACCAAAAATAGGCCGTCATGATAGCTGGCGGTACCGGAATAACGCCAATGCTCCAGCTCATCCGCCACATCACGAAAGACCCGAACGATCACACCAAAGTTTCGTTGTTGTTCGCCAATCAAACGGAAAAGGATATATTGCTGAGGGAGGAACTCGAGAGACTGCAGAAGGAAAATCCGGAGCAATTGAAGGTGTGGTACACGCTGGATACGAGTGGCGATGGTTGGAAATACAGTACTGGTCACGTGAACGGTGACATGATAGCCGAACACATGTTTCCCCCATCGCCCGAGACGATAGTACTAATGTGCGGACCGCCGCCGATGATTAATTTCGCTTGTACACCGAATCTCGACAAACTCGGTTACGATAACAAACTTCGATTCGCGTACTGATCCTGAAAATCGCGTTTAGACATCGTTTTTTGTTCGATTGGCGCTTAGAAAAATAGAAAAAAAAAAGGAATTGTTCGTCGATGCCGATTTTTCTTCGTTTCGCAACGAAGCTATTTCCGTGAATTCTCGAACAGCCACGAGGATACGGAAGAACACAAAGGAAAAAAAGACATATTGCAGCAACAATTGGGTATATATCGCATGCAAAGTGCTGCGTGAATTTAATCGTCGTGCGATTTCGTCGAGGAGAGTAGGTGATTATAAATAAAATTAAATACCGACTCTATAGGCCACGTTAATGGTTCAGGCATTTATTAATGTAAAAACCTACGATATTGTTATAAAAATGAAACGTTCTCATCACAAAATTTCGTTCTTTCGTGTTTTTTTTTTTTTTTCCTAATTCTCTCACATAGGTTTTTTCATTGCGAAACGCTTCTTTTTCAACATTCCAGATAGCTTTTGGCCTTTGATTCGATGGGAGTAGTGTTAAAAAAAAATTAATAAAACATTGAAATTCTATCGATATGATCTTCTATTCGATTGGCTTCTATCCGGAATGTTAAGCACTGACGTTATGAGTAATTAATGATGATAAACGAGTAACCGAATGAACGAAGTTACGACAGCCGAAAGACGAAGTATATCAATGCGTATATTTACGAAAAAAAAAAAAACAGAGAATGTGTAATTGCCATCATGTGTGCACGTAATGTGTATGTGAATCTGACGATCGGCGATTAATAATCGATAAAGCGAAAAAAATAGACACGATCTTCATCGCCGATGAAAACGCCAAAGTTTCCGTCGAATGGTTAACATAATGACGTTAACGTATTTAAAGTAAAAAGTTTTTTTCAGACGAGCAGTTTTATCGCTCCGAAGTTCGAAACGATTATTAACAGCGTCCGTGATCGGGATTACGTTTTCTCGGTGCGGCGCGCAGAATATCGTCGACGCGGAGAATCATTTCAGCGGCTTCGGCAGCGCTGAGCAATACTTGTCGCTTTACGGCCCATGACTCGGTTATTCCCAATTGTTTCATGCATCCGATCTTTCCAGCGTCCATATCTGTTGAACAAAGAAAAAACATTTCCGGTTAAAAAAAAAAAAAAACGATAAATCATTCGCCGATTAACAATTTATATATATATCGCTTGAAAAAAATCGGATATTGCATCGTTGGATTAAAAAAAGTCCTTCCGGTTGTTATCACGGGATATTTTTTTTTGTTTTTTCTTTTCTCTATATCGATAAATTTGATTTTGTATGCATCTATGTTTACCGAGTCCAATGGTAGAAGAACCGGAATTGTGCGCAGCGCGCAATTCGCTGACGAGTTGCGCGGAGTCGTATCCAGCATTGTCGGCGATAACAGTAGGAAGTTGTTGAAGCGCTCGTGCAAAGGCTTCCATAGCGACGGCCTCTTTGCCGGGCGTAGCAGCAGCGGATTTCACGACGGCACAAGCCATTATCATCTCGCTGCAGCCGCCGCCGTATACGATACGCGATTCGCGCACCGTCGCCGTAAGAACGCAAAGAGCGTCGTGCAGAGAACGCTCCGCTTCGTCAAGGATCTGCTGAGTCGCGCCACGAATAACGACGGTGCACGCCTCTCCGAGGGCAACACCCGAGAAACGGAGCAGAGTATCTTCGCCGATCATGACCTGCGAAAACAGAAAAAGAATTTAGAAAACCAATCATCGATGATAAACAATACGTAAAAAAAAAAATGCTACAAATAAATAAAAAATTAATCAAAAAATCGAACCTGTTCGATCAACTCGCACTTTCCGAGTTTCACCATTTCCGGGTGATCGAAAGTACTGACGATTTCGCCACCGGTTACGAGAGCGAGACGCTCAATACCGTCGAAATCGGCGTGTTCAATCGCCATTATACCGGCGTCGGCGAACAACTGCTCGGGATAATTGTAAATCAATTGTCTGTTGATGAATACCGTGCATCCGTGTTTGATGATCTTGTCGACTTTGTCCTGAGAAAAAAAAACTCAAATCGTTAAAATCCACAAACTCATAATTTTTATAATTATACATAATAATAATATAATAATATTAATAATTTTTTTTTCATTACTTGAAATTTTTTTTTTTTTCATTTTCGTAACTAATTGCGAAACAATTTATCCGTTTACCTTCATCTTTTCCTTCTCGGCGGTCTCGAGTTCGGCGATCTTTGCCATCGAGTCGACGCGTACTCTCGAGCCGAAGACCTTAATCTTGTCGGTATCCATAGGCGTATTAGCGATGAGAATTTTCGCGTCAGTGACCTTCTGCGGTTGATGAACACCGGGTTTTTTGTCGAGCAAGAAACCCGCGTCGAGGAAAGAGTCGGCGAGAGTTGCGCCGCGTTTTTTGATTATCTGAATGGCAGACAAGTTGCCGGATCCTTTCAAACGCAGAACCGCGTCGACCGCGAGTTTGCTGAAGTGCTCCTTGTGCTGCGAAAGAATTTTCGAGCTCAGCGTCGTGCGCGCAATGTTCATGAGATCCTCGCGGAAACGCTCGGGATCTGCGGAATTGTCGGCGGCTGCGTTCAGCAGAGCTTCGCGCGCGACACCAGCCGCGTTTCTCCATCCCTGAATTATTGTCTGTGGATGAATCTTCTGCTCGATCAACTTCTCGGCTTCCCTCAGCAACTCCGAAGCTGAAAGGCAGAAAATGAAAAAAGTTTTTACAAATTTTCAATTTTTAAAAAATTTTCAATACATTTTTGTAATTTTCGATAAAATTTGGTAAATTTTGCGATTCCAAAAAAAAAAATTCCCCAAATTTTGCATCACCCAAATAAAAAAAATTGGTAATTAAACACCTGCTTACCCAAGACAGTGACTGATGTCGTGCCGTCGCCGACCTCATCATCCTGAACTCTCGACATATCGACGAGAATCTTAGCGGCAGGATTGTCGACTCCCACACTCTTGAGAATAGTTGCACCGTCGTTGGTGACCTGCACCGATCCGGCGTTACGTCCGTGCGCCACGAGAATCTTGTCCATTCCTTTGGGACCCAAAGTCGACTTTACCAAATCTCCGATGGCAATGGCGCCGACGAAGAGACTCAGACGTGCGACTTCAGCCTTTTCCTCCTCAGCTTCATTTTTCAAAATCCGAACGGGATTGAGGGACATCTGTTTTGAGGCATAAAACAAAAGAAACGTTAATAAACGGAAAACAATTGCGCGGTTATGCAGATTTTTTCGTGAAAAAAAAAAATCGCGATGAAAATTAATTCGCGTTTTCGATGATTCGGAGTAAACGTCAATGGAGCGATCGAAATGTTTGTGAAATATCAAATTATCAATGTTTCGTTATAGTCGAAGATTAATCGAATGTTTTAAACACGAATCGTGAGAAAATTGATCATTTTCGAGGTGTGGTTTTGTGTGTCGCTGGGCAATGCGAAATACACGTGCGCCATTTGTCACATTTTTCGTTGCGACGATTGCCGGTCGTCGAGCACATTTCGATGAAACCCATTCACGCATCTCTTATTGATAATTTCGCGATGTATTTGTCGAACAATATTTTCCAGTGAATCGTAACAATAATCTTGCGTTAATTACCATCTTGTGTCCGGGTTTGTTGTAACGAAATTATCACGAGAAATAACCGGGACTGTGTGTGTGTATCTTCACGCGGAGAAACGGAACGATACGAAGCGGTTGAGTCTGAACAAGAGGGCGCTGAGAAACACTCGCTTTTTTGTCTTTTCGGAGCACGGAGAGTCACGCAGCGCAGGTGGAGTTGCGCATTGGCATCACGTGGGCAGCAAAACGTTCTTTGGCTCTGAATTCGATTCCTTTTATGGAGATTTGTCTCGTGATGTCACTCATTCGGCTCTAGGCGCTCGAAGGAAACGCATCCACGTCCATCAATCCATCGATCCTGTCTCCTTACATTAAAAATCAATGTTACGAAACTGTAGAATTATTGAGGCAACATGATAAGCTTTGTAAATCCTGGAGGACCGAGACACGTTGAGATGAATATAGTCGTAAGGTAAATAATAACGGGATATCAGTTAAGCTCGGTAAACAAGAGTATCTGTCTTTCCGGTCAAACATTACTTCAGCAAAGCTACGATTGAGGCTCGTAAGAAAGAAACTTTTACCAAACAATAATTTTTTTCCTTCCTTATAAAAAAAAATCAACTCTACGTATTCTTTCCTATAAATTCTGTAGGGAAGTCTCAAAGATTCAAAAGACATAACAGAAAACGTTGAACAATGAAAATATGCAAATTTTTTTTCTCAAAATTGAAACGACGGCGCACACGTACGGTGCGCAATATCTACCGAAATCTCCTATTATATGATTTTCGTAGTTAATAATTCCGAAAACTAAGAAAAAAACATGTTTCCGCCGGTAACAATAACTGGTAGTTTACTCAATAGCGATCCCCGAAAAAGCAATACATTTTTACTCTTTTTTCACGCGCTAATATAATAGACAAGCAACGGCAAAGGTCTGTCCATCATTTACGCAAAATTCAACGATCGCGTATTTCTGAATAGTTTTAAAGAAACGGCTTAACGAGTTAGCAGTACACATATTCCGTCGATGCTGTTAAAGGGACCGAAGACACTTCGATAAATAGTATAAAAGCGCACCCGCTTGTCCATAACGGTTCGGTACAGCTGTCCTGCTGTACCCGCTGACAATAGGGGACGTGCAGTATGCTCCGTTCCCATTACTACGCTATATACACACTTCAAAATACCCATACGCTGTGCACACCTCCGTGTTTCGTGTATATAAATTTCTATAGACAATACGAGCGTATAGTATACTCCATAGATCCGCAAGTAATGCTTTCTTCTCGTGCGACTAACAGAACGTACTTAGTTGGCGAACGCTCCAAGAATTCGAAATAGTTCACAAACGAATCGTTGAATCATCCGCGGCCTCCTGTGTGCGCGACGATGACTACGGATCTTAGGAATGCTCGCGATAGACTTTCCAAGTGTATGCATCGACTCTCTCCCTTACGAATATCGAAATATTTCTTTCGAAAAATCAAAATAATTTTCGATCCCAAATTCGATTAACGATCAACGCGCGATCTATTTTCTTATTCTTAGCGGTAAGAATCAAGCCGTCTCATGGGGGACGAGTCCCTTCGATCTTTTTTCTGTAAACGGCCGAACGAGATAAGTAGCCACCAGCCGGTCTGCACAAATATCCTTACAGAATATACCGATCCGGGTGACGAGTTTTCTCTGTGTCTGTCTATAGTACGCGTTCTTATACACGCGCGCGCATAGACCAATGTAAAAAGCATATATAACGCGGGTATAAGGGCGCATCGGATCGCACGAGGTCTGTGAGCATTTCACGCAGATGCTACGATCCGGCGCGTGCCTCAACGTTGAACAGAGGGGGGTTGCGGCTCTACGACCCCCATACGACGGGGGGACACCGCGAAGGGGAGAACTCCGGGAGTCACACCTGGTCCCCAACACGCCAATGGCGTGATTTCATGATGCTACTTCCGGCGCATGTGTGTGAAGATAAATCGACGGCTAAGAAACAGAAGGGCATAACTTCGCATGTTAAAATAACGTTGGATACGTCCTTTTATTTCTTAACAGACGATATGTTGCGCGCTTATCGTAAATTCGTGTTCGTCCTGTACGCCAATGCCAGTGGCTCTTCGTCGTCAGGACGCTACGTTGCTGTATACGTATAGTACGCATTCACTCGAAGGGATACCCGAATATATAAGTACAATCCACCCCACTGGCGGGGCAAACCTCCCCTTGTTACGGTTTGTCGGTTACACATTCCTTCAGCACATGACGATTCGTCGTATCGGTATGAGTATATATACGGTTAACGTACGTATGTATAATTTCGGTACAAACATCGGGGCAATGCGGGTCGACTAAATTATAAATTTTTTTATGTTTTCGTTACGATTTTAAATTGCGTTTTGTAATAAAATATAATTTTTTGTCTTTTTTAAAATAAAGTATCAAAATAAATTAAATATTATTGATATAATAATAATAAGTTTTTTAAATTCATTATTATTAAGTATAATTGAATTATAAACAAAAAAATTAATATATAAATACATATTATTTTTGTTAGTTGAATTCTGTGGATCGCGATTTTTTTTACCGTGGATTTTTATGCTTTATAAACTTCCCATCTATTCGACATTGAATTTTCACGATACATGAAATAAAACATTGTAATTTTATCTGTAGAAAAAAAAAACATCATTCGAGGGTTTAATTTTTGTTTATTTGTAAAAAAGTGTGATACTGGCGCTTTAAAAATAAAATTGCTTGAACCGCACCACCTGAGGGGTACAGACGAGTTTGCAAATTTGCCGGTAGACTTATGCAGCAAATACCCTCACACCCCTGTTAAATAGTGGGGGATGCTGGCTGAGTCGAAGCATCTGCGTCTGTGGTTATTCACCGATGAGAGAAACGCTTATAATTTCTTACACTATGGCAAAACGAGTATCTCCCCCCCTCCCCTCCCCCCGTAGGTGCGCATGTGGGTACTGTGCATCAAAAGAAACCGTAGCAGGCGGAGCTCTGACGAGGGGCAATAGTACACACAGACGACGTTCTCACACACGATCCCGACTCTTCGTCTCCGTTCCCGAGTTGGCTTTTGCCGGGAGGGAGGGAACTCGCGCCAGGAAGTCGAAAGGGATCCTTCCGTCGAGTCAGGACGTTCGAAATTCACTCCGCGGCGACTTCGCGCGGCAATAAAAAAAATCGTCGTACAAATCATCGACTCGTTGAATAGATAATTACGTGAATCAGTGCTTCATAATATTTTTTTTCAACAATGGGACACAATACAATACAATAGTGTATACGCGTAAATTTGTTATCTACTTGGGAAACATCGCGATACGCAGATATAATTAACCGAACGTATTCGAACTCGCGGACGTCCTCGTTCCACTGCTTAATGTGAAAATATCACGAATTTTAATCAACTATAGTTAATAATTGAAGAAAAAAAAATATAAAAAAATATTAAATAAAAAAAAATTACACGACTACGGCGACTGTTTTTGGGTCGTGAGAGAAAAAGAGGGAAGTAAGAACGATCGGGCATTACTCACGCATCGTAATCGGAACCGATTTCCTCGCTCGTGGCGGCAGTCGAGGTCGAGACACGGTGGAATCCACACAGGCGTGTGGCAAGACCTTCGGTCTGACGAGCGTTTTTTTTTTTTTCTACCTCGTTGCTAATATAATACACATTCGTTCGCGTGCCTCCGAGGTGGATGGACGGTATAATTTAGTGGGTGCCACGAGCTCGCATGGGGGTTGATGACGCCAAGGAGGAAACACCGTAACACCATAAGGCGTCCCGGGGGCCACGCGACCCGACGACTCGTCCACTCGCTATGCTCCACTGAATCGTGAAGGCGCTTCTTCCTTACGGAATTCTACGTCCCCCGTTGTGTTTCCGGTTAAGTTTCGTGGGGGTAGTCGTCGACTCCTCAAGACTCTCCCTTCGTTCTTACGGAAATATTTCTTCCGTTTAGTCGCCGCAGTTCGAAGAGTCGGAAAAGACGACGCGACAATTGCTGCAGCGGTGAAAAATATAAAAGTGAAAAGTTTCGGATTTTTCATCGGTTTCGAAGGATATATTTCGGTGAAAAATTGATAATATTATTGTGGAAAAATGAGTGGTTTCAAGAGAATGCAGAGCAAAGTCTTCTGGGGACAGATGGCCGCGCAAGATATGGAACACTCGCCGTTAATTCCCGGCGTCCCGGGAACCTCGGCGCTTGGAAATTATCCCAATGCTTATTGTAATCTTGGGATACAGAGTGAAGACAGCGAGGAAAGCCTTCGGGAGAGCGACGGATCCGACGGAAATGTTACCGCTATCAGAGTCAATCAAGTCGAACGTGTCGCAAACGACGAGTCTTGCGAACGAAAACGCGTTCGTGAAGAAAATGACAATTTAACGAGGTAAGCAAAAAATTCGAATATCTTTAAGGGGAAAAAATTATATTACGATTTATCGAAATTGTTACAAAAAACGCTAAAAATCGCGTCAATGTTCTATAAACAGGAATACAATTAATGAGCTCCTGAGAGACTGCAAAACTATCGATGAAAATTATTTATGAAGAATTATTTAAGAACGTTGAAATTTGCATGAAAAAAAATGGAAAAATATTCGTCATTTTTGCAGTGAAAAATCTATTAGTCACGACGCGGTCGATGGGGTCGCAATGCAAAATCGATCGATCGAACAATCGGAGAACAAATCATCGTCGAGTCCCTGCAATCGTAGCCTCGACTCGGGTTTTTCGGATTCCGACAGATCGAACAGTCCGGATATCTATGCCGACGGAACACCCAGAAGACGACGACGACGACGCAGAATGCTCAGCAACAGGGAGAGACCGCAGTTTGTTCAGAGAATTCATCTTCGTCTCAGTTCGCTGTGGAAGGATAACGAACAACCGCCGAATCCGGCGCACACCTCGACTCCGAAAGCCGAGAGACACGTTCGCCGGGTGAATCGATGCGCGCAACCGGAAGAAATCAACTGGAGAAGATCGGAGTTAAGTCCGATGCAACAACAACGGTAAGTCGATCAGATATAAATTTTCAATTTTTCTTCAATTCTCATTTCCCGTGTAGAATACAAAGGAAACAAAATGAAATTTTTTTCACTCCCATCTACGAACTTTCGTGTATTTTAAATCGTATTTTTTAAATCTTGTTGACTCAGATTAGATTACATTTCCTGTTCGCGCTGAGAAATAACTTTTTCATAGTTCTTAAGAAACACCGATAAAAAAGGGCGATAACGCTTTCTATGCAATAATATGAAAGAAAATTACATTTACGCCGGTATAACAAAATGATTCTATGCGTTGTGCGTCAGACCACCCGAAATCGGAACAGGAATACGGGACTTATAAAGAGACAAAGTGGGGATATCGCGATCTTATATACTGAATAAAGAATTAATTTGTAGTTAAGGAATATATAGTTGGACCCGAAAACTGAATTCTTGCAGATATGAATATATTAAAACGGTTAAACCCTTTAAAAAATCTAAAGAAAATTTCGCCCTTAAAAAAAAATTTTTTTAGCGGCGATCTTTTTTTTTTAATTTTTGTTTACGTAAAAATGTATTCTTATTCTGATAGAACATTAATAGTTAACAAATCTTATTTCGCTAAACTGAGATTTGGTAACAATATTCAACATTTACTTCGCTATATTACACTATATATATTTGTTAACCACAAATAAACACTTTTCTCTCAGAGTCGTAAAACTGAGTAAAAATATCGATACCTACTATGACTTACGGAAGGCTGAGAGTTTTAAAGAATTTATGAATTTTCTCTCTGCCCACTCGTGAGATTATAATCATAGGCTCTTCTCAATGGCGCATCGTTACAACAAGTGCGTTAAAAGTCTCTCAACGCTGAGAGCCACAGGAATGCGCTGGCCGAGGCACTTCGTTGCTTATTTTCTCCAAAGTGTTTTCGAACGCGTTACTGTTTTGTAACTTCGACACTCTTCGGTTCAATGTTAGCTTCACTTTTGACGTGATTTCCCGCGGTTCGATCGTACAAACAAATGTACCGTCGAAATTACGATATACAATTCACGCGATAAAATTTATTATCCCTGAAAATCGTATCTAAAAATTTTTAAAATTACTTCGTTCGAAATCTATACTACAAAAAAAATCTATAATTTCAATAGATTTCAAATTAACGAGTATTAAATTAAATTAAATTTTTAGTACATTTTTTTTTACGATGTTATTAATGAATACACTGTCCTAACTATCACTGCGTTGCCGTTAAATCGTCGACGTATATGGAGTAACGAAAAAAAAAAAAACGATGTATAAACACATAGGCTTCCGTTTCTCGAATCCTCGTCTCTCGAATTATTATTCGAGGCGTTAACCGTCCGCGCGATATACGCTACGTGTATGAAATAATCGTGAGTACATGCGGCTACAATCGGATACCTCGTGTAACCCGGGAGAAGCTGTTATTCCGAACGACAAAACGGCTTCTCATACAAAATCGATCTGCCGACTACATATAAATAGGATCTACGAGAATAATAATAACGCCGGTTTCAAACAAAACGTGCGGCGATGCAATCTCTTACCAGTGTTGCTTCGGCATCGGTGACGGAAAGTCTCTTCGTGAATACGAGGAGAAATATTCATTGAGGCAATCGAAAAGAATTCTCGTATACAACGCATTATTAAAGGAACGGATCATCCATCGTTCTCGGTTTCTCGAGCGCTCGATGCAGGTGAACGACGCGAGGACACGAATGTGCGCGAGTAAAAAAAAAAAAAATTGTGAGAGATTAGTCACGAGTAGATTATAAAAGTCGCATCCGGAGAGTGATTTTTTTTTCGATTAGTCAGCTTTCGTGGTACACGAGGTTTAGCATCTATCGTACGGTCTCGTCGTCGCACCTTCGTCGCTATCGGGGAATGCGTTCTCGACGCGGTGGGGCCGTTTACGAGACTTATGGTGGGAGAGGGAATCGGGCCTCTCGCGTCCACAGCATAGGGCACATGTGCATTCAACGGTAGTGCAAGACGTATGCACATGCGTTATCAAGCGCGCAGCTCGCACCCGCTAAGGCGGAGATTTCCAACTATAAAAGTAGTAAGAGATAAATTAACGCCGCGACTCCAGTAGTCGAGGCGGGCTTTCGGCAGACATGGCACGCACGAGGTAACAAAGCTGCTATTACTTTGTGAGACCGGTGCGTCATTCTTTATGATTCACTTTTAATGTCATCGAAGAAAAAAAAAAAAGGAAATTCTTCACATTCCGAGTTTTATTAGCGAATCATTGTAAATTTTTCTCAACGTTTCCGACGTTGCAATAACTCGTATTATAAATCATAAAAAAAAAAAAAAACGAACAAACATATTAAATTATTTATTATTATTATTTATTTATTAATTTTTTTTTTATTTGATGAACTACCGAATTTCAATAATAATTTATTTATTATTAATTTTTTATTTTTGCATTACAAAAAATGTATTCGTGTTTTCAAATGTTATTAAATTTTTTTTTTTTTTTTTTTTTTCAGAATTGCGGACGATCAGGAAAGCGCATCGACCGCCGTCGTCTCCTCGCCGCCGATAGACGAGGAGTGTCTCGGGGATTTTCTTTACGCGAGCGAACCGCCCGAGGACGAGGACGTGCGCGCAATAACGAATATATCACCGATTCCTCATGCCTCGGCAAGCAGCGGTGGTGTTCGTTGGTCAACTCGCCGGAGTCTTCGTAAAGAAACTTCGCAAAGATCGGTCGTCGATCCGCGAAGTTTGGATCAGCAAACCGCCGTGAAAGCGTGGCTCAGCGATCTGGTAACCGATACGGAGGGCGAGTGCTGCGCGGCATTACAGAGCAAAGCATTGCCGAGACGAAAATTTCATGAAACAACGACGGAAGCTTCGCAGACGCGGGACCTGAGAATGCTAACGTCTTCGGCTACCGCAGCGGCAACGGAATTGCTGGTTCGCGCCGATGGCTTCACGAGACATCTGCGACAAGTTGTCGAGTAAGTTTTTTGATTTTTTGCAATTTCGCAATTTTTATTTTTTGGATCTTCGAGCGATGCAATGATTTTTTTATGATAATAATTTAATCGATTTTTTTTTTTTGTTAATTGCAGAAAAGTGTCCGATTTGGAGAGCGGAAGATCGGAACGCGAACTTTTGCGCTCTGTGGAAGAGGAAGCGTTTTCGATTCTTTCCGAATTGGGAGCACCGCCACCGCGGAGAATTCAACAGGGAAATCTTCGCAGCGTATTATCGCAACTCGAGAGTCTCGGCGAATTTGTCGACAAGGCGCTCGACGGCCGACTCGACTTTTACATCGAGGTGAGTCAATCGCTTTGCGTCTTATCGATAAATATAAGTAAATCATAATATTAGCATTACTCGCGATTCGATTGATTTATGATTATTATTTTTTTTTGTTATTTTACGATTAATTGGCGTCGAGACGCTGCGGTGTTTCTTCTTAGCGACATAAATGAGTTATAGCAGTTTGAAACTTCGATTAAATGTATTTTATCTAAAACACTTTTTTTTTTAAATTAATTAACCAATTTTTTTTTTATCTTAACAATAACACTAATAATATATATCGTAGAAAAGAAAATGAGTTATAAGATCATTTAAGTTCTCATTAAAGTTAATCTTTTTTTTTCATTTGATTGTTAAACCGGTTATTGATATTTCCAAATTATAACGAGACGATTTTTTTTAAATTTGCAGAGAGTGGTACGCGGTCTGGAAGAAGCACCGCGAGAAGTAGGAAGCGCAGCACGCGGTGCTCTGGCGGCTCTTACGGCTCTCGGTCTCGCGGGTACCCGAGCAGGTAGCAGCATAGCGCGTTGCTCGGGGGTTCGCGCACTATTGACTTCCCTTATCTCCGCTGGAAGATTATCCAGCGATTTGCGTGCCGCATCGCTTAGAGCACTCGCCAGTGTTTGCTGCTGTCCATTAGCCATCGAGCAATTCGTACGCGAAGAGGGACCGGAAATACTGTTGGATCTCTTGGCGGCGGAGACAACACCGGAAACCGAAAAAATGGAAGCCACCGCGCTGGTCGTACAGATAACAGCTCCGTGGACCAACGCTTTGGGTCTCCGGCATTTGGAACCCTTCGCCAGAGATCTCGTGATATTTTTAACTCGTCTGGCGGAACTCACGACCTGCGGACAAACTTTGTTGCTCGCCGCCGCCGCGTTAAACAATCTCGCGGATTCCCGAAAATTCGTCGTTCCGATAGTGGAACAGGAATCCGTGAGAAAACTATTGAAATGCGTTAAGAAATCAGCCGGTGGAAACGTTTGGCTGATGGAACAAGTTGCTTCGCTCGTCGGTAAACTCGCGAAAATTCCCGAAACGAGAGCTCATCTCGCGAAAGCCAGAGCTTCCGTTGCGTTGGTTTGTTTCTTAAGAATGGGTCCTCCGGGTTTGGAAGACGCTTATCGACGCTTGGAGATTACGGCGGCCGAAGCGCTCACGAGACTTTGCGTGGATCCGGAAATTGCTCGGCAAGTCGTCGCCGTCGGTGGTGCCGATTGTCTTCCTTCCTACAGCAACGATAACGCCGGCGGGGTGGATGACGATCACGCGGGATTGTTGAGATACACGAAATCGCTAAGACGCGCTTGCAAACGCGCTGCGCGAGAAATCGACGTCGCGAAATCTTGCGATTACAGCATAACGGGCTAATCGCGTGTTACATATTTTGTAAATAGTTTTTTCACTTCGAAAAGAAATCTGTCGATCGATTGAAAACCACAAATGATATTATTTACATTAAGAAGAAAAATCGGTTAATAGAAAAAATTATCATAGTTCGGGAAGAAATAGTCGTTTAACTAACAGTTTGTATGATTAACGAAGTATTTTTTTCAGTAAATGAAATATTTTTTCGCCGGCCGCAAGCGCCGATTTTGGCGGTTTTACCGATTTCTTTTCTCAGTGTAACATAAAAAAATAATTATTAATCGTCGTTTGTATTATAAGAGAAAAAAAAAATCTCGATTATTTTCGTCGTTCGTATTATTAGAGAAAACAAAATCTCGTTTAATTTCGTCGATATAGTCTGTGTTACGTACTATTCTGCTTCATATATAGTATATATATAAATGTATATTTAAATACTGTATCTCCAGATGTTATACACACGTGCCATACCACTGGTTTCCATAAACGGCCACCTTAGTCATTTTACCTTTACAGCGAATAGAATTTACTGATAAATACCATTCATTTATAGTATTAGTAGAATTCATTTATCCATATCACAACATAATTGATCGTAAAAAAAATATTTTTCATTATTTTTTCGTCGGCGTTATTCCGATAGTTAATTAGCGGTTTCCTGAAGATGACTCTCGTGAAATATATCGATGGTGGTCTCGAGACACGGTCGCAGCTCGAGATCACAAGCTCCGAGAACGAATTTACCATCCGGAGCTCTGAAGTAATCCAAACCTCGTCCGATTTTGATAACCCAACCGTTACTGAGTCTGAAACATCGATAAAAATTTCAAACTGCGTTTTGCATTCTTTTTGTCGAAAAATTGATTTTTTGTACTTGATTTGGCGATCGTGAAGAGTATCCGAAAACACGATGTCGAGCGTCACGAGACGACTCGAGAGGCTCTGTCTTAATTCTTCTAATCGAGCTGTTTGATTCTTTCGATCTTCCGGCTCGAGAGTCGTCACCAATGATACGCGGGACAACGAGTGACATTTTTGTACTGCAAGTTCGCATAATCTGACCAAATTCTGGCACTAAAAAATTAAAATATGCTGTATTATTGAAAAAAAAAAAAAAGTTTATCGTGAAGAAAATTCGATGTTTTGGTGAGTATAATTATAGCAACCTGATGAAAGGCTCTGATATAAGGATCTTCGATATGAATATGAGTGACCGAAGCATCGAGAAATCTTCCAAACAGCGATGCGTAACCGTGACCCGTAGTTCCCGCCTCGATTTTCGTTTGTTCTCTGTACTTTCCCGCGGCTTTTCTCTCGTCTATGAGAGCTTTTATTTTCTCCGCGCGTTCCATGTATTGCGAAGCTCTGGCGTGAAAATGTTTCTTTCGAATTGGATCTTTGGCTTCTGAAATATAAAAATTCGATTTTATTACTCGTCAAAAATCGATGAAAATTTTTTATCGTTGAAATGTTTCTTCCTTCGAACCTTTGATCGAGTCGACTAGTATCTGCAGTCCCTCTTGATAAAGTACGAGGGCCATTGTGTATTGTTCCTTTTTGTCCATATCCACCGCACGCGTGAGAATCGATGCTGCAGCACTCTCCATTGTTTATTTCGTCACACACAAGCGAAGTTACGAATTCTTTTCGCAATAATTTCTATTTCTTTCGTATCGAAGAGAGGTAAAATTTGAATTTGAGAATTTGTTGCATTTCCCGCGAATCGACGAACAGCAGCGCCGTCTAATTTTCGTAACGGCAAGTAGACGAGTAAATATGGCCGAACAATAAATCGCTCGAGAATCTAACCCCGAAAAACGAAGGTTCGCGACGATACGAATGTCTCACGAGTTAATTTTATTTGCGTCGCGATACAATATTTTAAAATAATAATGTTCGACGTTTGAGGAACATCTATGCGGTCCTCCCGCGTACCGCGCTCACTCGCGAACTTCGCGGAGATAATTAAAAACGTCACGTATCCTTTTGATTAGACACATCTGCGCTCTTGCAGTGGCGCGAAAACTGCGAGTTCTTTGTATGTTGCATTCAGACGAACCGTCACGTTATCGCGATCTTACTGTGATAAATTATTTAAAAATTACGTGATTTTTTTTTTTTTTTACGGACGTAATCATGTTTTCCGATAACGCATCAATTTTTCGTGCCGGTGGAATGATTGTTTTTTTTATCTAGAAAAACGTGAAAAAGCAAAAAAAGATAACACTGAGAAATGTACATGAGTTTTACATGTATTGAGTCATCAAAATGAAACCCAGTAAAGGATTCGCTACGGGAAATCTTTGGGGCGAACTTCCCGCCAGAGAGACTCACAAACAAGAAGTCATAACTCCCGATATAATTGAAAATGTTTGGCGCCAAGTGATGGATGAATCCAATAACACAGATTGCGACTATCAAATCGACACGCAGCCTGAGTTTATACAGTGAGTATCTGTAAGGATAATGGAAAAATTTCAAAAGTGCGTTAAATGCAATTTTACTAATTTTTATTTTTTTTTGTCAGATTACCAATGCAGAATACTCACGTTTTAAATACGATAAATCTTCATCAACAACTCAGAGCTATGGTATCGAATTTTTATATTATTACTATCAATATTTGTATTTATATGAAAAAAAAAAAAAATTGATAACAATGAATTTAATTATTTTAAACAACAGGGTGAAGGAAGTATCTTGGGATTGGGATTAACTATAGAATCGCAGGATTCTCCGGATGAAAAAATCTCAGCCAATCCTTTTCTCTTCCAATCTCCTTGCAGCGATAGGTAAACTAATTTTTTACATTGATTTATCCATTGCATCGACGTTGAGAATTAATTTACACGAGTATTTTATGTTTGAAGGCCGCAGGTAAAAAAAAATGCGCCTATTCCGCATCTGAAGCCAATAACCGCGCGAAAATTGCTGAAACACGCGGTAATCGTTTTATTGGCTCACATCGGTTTCGAGACGTCGTCCGACACGGCCGTTGAAACACTGACGGATATCGGTGAATATTTTTTGCGGAGAATGTCGTTGTTACTGAAAGTTACCGTGGAGCAGAAGGATCACGGATTTCCCGTAAGGCGTACATTCTTTTTAAGTTTTTTCTTTTTTTTTTTCTCCTCTGTTACCGAAAGAACAGTTATTTAGAGTGAATTCATTTTTTCAGGATGCTATGGAGAAAGTATTACTGGAAGCTGGAGTCGGCGGTGTTGTCGCTCTGCACGATTATTATCAGGGATTTATTTTGCGATTCGAGAAGAGAATGAAGCGCCAAGCGGAAATAATGGCCGAAGAGCAACGGCTTGAGCTCAGCACGTGCAGCAAGTTAGTGTCGAGTATTCGCGATTCGCAACGAATTTCCGCCATCTAAAATAATTAAAACTTATGATCGAAAAAACAATATTGCAGAATGGAACTCGACGATCCCGCGGGAAAATTGCAATTCGAAGAACTCGACGAATTCGGCAACGTTTACAGAGAAGTACCGACGCTTCAATTGCTCGATCCCGACATGGGCTTTCCACCGAGTCTCGACGCTGGCTTTCAAATGCTTCATAGCTTGGAGCAAGATGAGTAGGTATAGATCGCAGATTAGAGAAAAAAAAAAAAAAGAAAAATGAAGCTACAAAGTCTTAACGGCGAAAAAATACATGAGGTTCTTTCATATTTTTGTAGATTGAATAGTCTGGAGGTGGAAGAGGAAGAGGTGAACGTGAGCGATTCGCCGAACGCCGCGGGACAACACAAACTCGAAACCGCCGAAAAACGAAAGAAATAAGACTGGTCAATGTTATATAATGTTTAAGAAATAATATTAAAAATAAACTCGTTTTACACGAAATGAAATTATGATAAGGATGATAATTATATTCGATCTACAAAATATTAATTCTATTGTATTTCATTGGCGACATACGTCGAAAACATAAGTAAGCGTGCGATAAGCCGCTTTCGAAGTATCGATCAAAATAACTTCGATCATTTGATATCTCGAATCTCATTGGCACCATTAGGCAAGGAGTTTGATGAAATAATAAATTATTTATTATAAAAAAATTCGATTTGTATTAAAAAAAAAAGCGCTTTACATCGTGATTGGTAGAATGTCTCCCATCGGTGCTCCGTACAACCAATACCATTGAGAATAATCATTTCTGCGGTGGGATCGCGGTATTTCGAGAGCCGTAGTTCGAATGTTTTCCTACTCGGACTGCCTTTCATTCAGCGTGGCGATCGCGCTGCTGATCAACCTCCATTGCTTACCCACAATACCTTGCGTCACAGTTGACAACACGTCAAAAATGGCAGATCCAGGACCAAGCAAGAACGATATCGAAGAAATTTTTAAAAGATTACGGGCTGTTCCGGCAAACAAGGTCAGCAGAATTTCATTTAAACGTCTTAAATAATCGCGCGATCGTTAATGAAACGATTAAATTGTGACGATAAGCGCGATTAAATCGGGTCAGTTGGATTGTCCACGCGGTAGTCCGTTCGGACGATACCATCTGATCATATGACACGCCTCAGTTTCTTTTAATCCGAACATTAATCCATCGGTAAAACAAGAAAAAAAAACCTTTAACGACGTCAGCAAAATCGATAATTAACGACAAAACTCGAAGTCCAGATCTACGTAAAAAATAATACGCGATCGGAGTACACAAGCGAATTTTCCACGTCGCATCGATCCTGTCAACGTTATCAAACTCACGCGTTTTAATTACCTTTTTCTTTTTTTCGTAAACATTCTCAGACTTGTTTCGACTGCAATGCAAAAAATCCAGCGTGGTGCAGCGTCACTTATGGCGTATTTCTGTGCATCGATTGCTCCGCCGTTCATAGAAGTCTCGGAGTTCACTTGACGTTTGTCAGATCGTCGCAGCTGGACACAAATTGGACATGGATGCAATTGAGAAACATGCAACTTGGTGGAAACGCCGCGGCAGTGAGTTAATTTTTCATTATAAAAAAAAAAAAAAAAAATTTCAAATTTTTCTGTGAAAAATATAAATTATTCAATTTTTCAAAATTTAATGAAAAAAATATAAATTATTCAATTTTTCAAAATTTACTGAAAAAAATATGAATCGTTCAATTTTTTTCATCACATGTTTTATGTTTTTTCCTTTTTTACAGAGAGCATTTTTCTCTCAACACAACTGCACAAGTACAGACGCTCAGCAGAAGTACAAATCGAGAACTGCTATGCAGTACAGAGAGAAACTTTCTCAAGCGTCAGCTCAGGCGATGAAACGCTATGGAAACAAAGTAAGTTAAAAAAAAGAAAAATGTTCTAACATTTACGATTGAAAGATCTGCTCGAAATTCTCTCTTCTAGTATTCACAACAGTGATTTGATAATTATAGGCTCCGCTTCCAGCAATTTCGAAAAAATCATCGGTGAGCTCGATTGCGTCTCAATTAAATGACGAATTTTGTGTTCAATTCACGATGGCTAACACTCTTTAAAGCTCCGCTTTCACTTTTTAATCGATAATGAATTTTGAGGATTTAATGCCGCGACGAAGTATCCGCGTTAAAACACATCCTCGCGGCATTAATCCGATGTTTTGTGTTTCGTTCACCGAACATAATGTTAGTGCACTTCGAGTTTCACAAAGTCATTAAACATCTATTGACTTTACTTTAATATTCTACATCACCACATTTGTAACAAAACTAAATACTAACGTCGAAGAGTTTCTTAACGAAGGAGAAAAAAAAAAAAAAGAAACTTTCTCAATCCGTAGCGATAGTTCGACGACTTACTGATTTTTGTGATACAGTTGCATCTCGACGAAACAGTCGAAACAACAGTGGAAACGCCGGCCGAAGTCGATTTCTTCAAGGAGCACGAGAACTTCGAGAATCTTTCATTGGAATCGCAAGAAGTCGTGCAAAATAAAGTAATTCCCGCTGCAAAATCGATTTTGAACAGCGAATCCATCGCCGAGATTACTACCATAACGAATACACCCGATATGCTAGTCAATTCCGGGCCTTCCGTTAAATTATCAGACTCAGCGTTCAATGCACAAATCGAAAGGAAATCGACTATAGGAGGACGAAAGGTTCAACCTAAACGACCCGGTGGCGTAAGTATAATCTTAAAATCGCGACAAATATCCCGTAGTCTCTCAACTATGAAAATTGGGTACAAGCGGAAGAATACTTTTGTGTTTTTCTGCAGCTCGGCAAGAAGACCGGAGGAATGGGAGCGCAGAGGGTAAAAACAAATTTCGACGAGTTGGAGAGAAGCGTTAACGAGTCGAGTCAAGAGACACGCGAGATAAACGTACCGGAACGCGGAAAGGAAGAACAGGATGAGATAAACAGTCGTTTGGCTTATCGCTACGAGCAAAATTTGACCGAACAAGCAAAGAAAATCGAGGAAAGGAGTCGTCAAATGGATCCTTCGAAAGCCGGTCAAGCGGAGCGTCTCGGAATGGGTTTCAATTCCCGTAGCGGTGCGAGTCACTCGGCACTCGGCGATATGCGCGTTATAACACAAGAATCTTCAGGCCGAAAAATCACTGCCAGCGAACCAAAATTCAGTACGCGCGACAATGACGCGGAAATTGATCGCAGCAGTCGTCTAACGGATTTCGACGAATTCTTTTCCGCTCTCAGTACACCGTATGGCGGCAACAAATCGAGCGGCAATAAGTCGCGCAGTGACGACGTCGTTGTTATTTCGGAACCGGAAATACCGAAACGCGCGCCGCCGCGAGCCGCCAATAGCAGAAATGACATCAAAACACCGGCGGACGGTGAGGCGCAGAGGAAATTTGGTGGCGCTAAGGCTATCAGTTCCGATCAGTACTTCCGCGACAGCGCGAACGACGATTCGGTAAGTCGCGGTATCGAAGTTACGGAATAATTAATTACTGTTAATCGTAATTTTTCGAATGCACAACGAAATTCGATATTTTTCGAGTTTCACGCAATTAACGAGTAAATTCTATAATTTCATTTGCAAATTAGGATACGTTGATGTAAATATTTTTCGCGTTATTTATTCGCAGTGGGAACGAAAAAGTAATCTCAGACGCTTCGAGGGATCATCGAGCATCTCGTCGTCTGATTATTTCGGTACTGGGAGTCCGAATCAATCGTCTCCGACATCGTCACTCTCGATGAGTAACATGTCTTCGCGAGGAAATACCGTCGATCTCGACGACGTGAAGGAATCCGTTCGTCAAGGAGTGACGAAAGTCGCCGGAAGAATAAGTTCGCTCGCCAACGCAGCGGTATCATCGATACAGGACCGATATGGACTCTAATAGAAATGGGAAATGGTTGTCAAAAGAGTTCGATTTTACGATTGTTGCTGAATATATAATCGAGATATTTTCTCGTCTATGTTGATCGGGACTGTAAATAAAAGCTTCTAAAAAAAAAAAGAAAAAAAAACCGAATTTCTTTGCGATTCGATCGATCGACCAATCAACGCGGACGTTTCGTCGGATAATTACATCAAAGTAAAATAAAAACTGCTCCATCACCGTTTTTTCTTTTAAATACAAATACTTATGAATTTTCAGACTTTCCAATCAATGAAACAAATTATAACGAATTTAATTAATAATGATAATAACAACGACGATAATAAGAATGGACTATATGCATTGATATAAAGATTGGTGATCACTCATCGCGAAAATCCTTTTAATAGATTCATTCGAAGCAAAATAAAAAACAAAAAATTAATTAAAAAAAACCTATAAATGCAAAAAAAATGATAATCAGAAATTCACGAAAAGAAAGAAATTAATAAATAGCAATTACTTTGTCATTCTTCGACGAATCGCGCCTCACACTGCTATTCTCGACTAACGCCTGAAAGTTCGCTGCCGCCATCGGTTACCGCTGGTCTTCTTATCCCACCGATCTTCTTAACCGACACTACTTCATGACCTTTCTTTCCGTTTTCACGCGTGCAAAGAGGGAAGCATTGCCAGGCGCCTCATTAAAAACATCGAAGTCGCTAAAAGTTAACGCATCACCGGTGTACGGTAAGCGCACTGCACTAAAGGGCCCCTCGTGGACCCGTACAATGCGCTATCCTCGCTAATTCGTCAGCTTGTTGCTGTAAATGCCGCTTTATATCGTCCGGAAGCCACAGTTTCAAAAAAATCGACAGCAGTGGTTTCTGAAGAAAACATCATTCGAGAAGTCGCGCGGCGCTAACGGCGAGAATTAAACGGAATCTTCACCATTCCGGAAACTGTCGGCGGTGACTGCGATAAGGTAACATCGACGATAAGGTAACATCGATGCAAGCGGAACAAAACATGAACTCTCCGGAAGACAATTGCTTCCAGTTGCCTTTTCGTTAAATGAAAACGGA
This sequence comes from Buathra laborator, assembly GCA_934046635.1. Lineage (NCBI taxonomy): Eukaryota > Metazoa > Arthropoda > Insecta > Hymenoptera > Ichneumonidae > Buathra > Buathra laborator. The sequence goes on from OW203893.1 coordinate 12,830,617, forward strand.
AAATTTGGAATAATTAGAATAAGAAAATCACGAGTATAATTTATTTTTAAAAAAATTTGTTGAGGATCGGAAATTTAAATATTGCATTAATTATTTCACGTTCCATTGAATAAATATTTATTTTTACAAAATTGACAACGTCTTACGATTATATTCGTTCGCCCCGAACTCGTAGCGCGAAGTGAAGTAACCGAGAGCGAGGCATCGGTGTAAAAGGAATAAAAAAAATCGGTACATAAAGCTCATATAATTGCAATAATGGCGATTGTACCTCGAATAAATTTTTCTGTAAAATATAAATCGATTATCGAAAAAAAGAAAATGTGGAGGGTATGGGAAAAAACCTGAATATCTTTTTTTTCCGATCCATGACGATAAAAAAGGGGATTAAAAAATTTTTTGAAATAATATAGAGAAAGCGTAATGGAAAAAATGAAATGCGTATGAGAATTTATCGCATTCGGATTAAGGGATTTTTTTCTTTTACACGATTAGAATACCAGCAGCAACATTCAATCACAGAGAATTTTTTATAAATTTTTTTTTGAAAAATAAAACGTACTTTTTTATCCGAAATTACCGAATCCCTTTCCCCAATCTTCAAATATATTAAATAAACATACTCGGAGGGCCAATTTTGCGTTTACTTCGGAGGAACGTTGAAGTTCTTTATCATTTGGAATTTCGGAGACGCGATATATCGAAGCGGCATCACGTTCGGTCGCTTCACGCTAGAATTGTTCGTCGTTAAAAGACAATGGAAGCGAATCCACACTTCAAATACTTCATATAGTCGAATAAAATTGCCGTCATAAAGGGATGAAAATTGCTTTAGTTAATTATTCAATTGCCGATGGTTCCATTTTTCTTTATGTCCACATAATTTATCATGAAATTAACATTACTTTTAATACGAGCGATCGATCGATCGATCTACTCGCGCCTATAGTTTCTTACGCAAAATTAAAGAAAAAAAAAACGACTAAAATTCTTCTGTTATTCGGTAACGTCCCATTGCTTTCGATCTTTTTCTTTTCTCTTGATTTTCCACCTGAATCTTATCGGACTGTAACAAATGCATTGAATTTCTCTCTTTCCATTTACTCTCCTTTTCAACGGACCTATTAATAGATTTACCACTATTACGACAATCGGAAGCGGTTTAGCGCGGGCGCTTGTTCCGTAACGCCTAACAAACTGGACATTCCTTCTAATGCGGTCGACTTGTTTAACCGCCGCACTACGCCTCATCGACTTTTCTCGTATTTACGCGACTGTTCGATTCCTTTGCGTAAGACGGCGGAATTTCTTATGAAAAATAAACTGATTTATGAAATGACCTTCTTGATCCATGTACAATGTCAGTGGGTCGGGTGAGTGGTGTTCGTCGTAATGAAAATAAGAGTCCAAAAATCAATGGCAGTCCTTGAACTAATTTCGTATCGCGCTCTCGTTTATAACGAGTTTTAAAATGATAAGTGGTCTCGACACATCGAAGCCGGAAGAAAGGAGTGTAATGTACGAGTCTCGGTACAAGTGCGTTGCATACCCGTTGAGAGAAAAAACCAAAATAAAACAAACGATGCGACACCGCGGTAATCGCCGTTAACGCGACCTTGGAAAATGTGGAGCGCATGCAGGCTACTAATAACTATGGTCGATGGCTGTTCGCTTTAATCCCGACGAGGGTCGAGGATAATGCGTGTGTACACGCCTCCGATATCGAAAGCATCGTTCATCATTCGCGAGAGTTCGAGAGATCGAGGCTCTCTCCAGATTGATAAGAATTCGATAAAACTCCGCGTGTTTCTTCGACAATTTCTTCGAAATAATTAAAATCTCAAAAAGTTGTGCGAACGTTTGGCCATCATTATATTCATCATAGTGAATCATCATCATTTTATCTTTTTTTTTTAAATTTCTTATTACATTTTTTTTTATTTATTTGTTTTTATCATTATATTTATTTATTTATGAAAAAATAAAAATGTTATTTTTTTTTTTTCCAACTCGTACAACACCCGCGTCATTCTTACGAAAAAAACGCGTACTACGAATATTAAATTTATAAGGGAATAATCATAGCAGCGATAGCGTATTTTATTTTTTATCAAAAGCGCTAAAATGTTATTGAATAAAAAATGTGGAAGCGATGCGCGAATTTATTTTTTCATTAATATTAATCAATTTTACTTTAATTTCTTCGCGAATATACTGCTTTCATTTCCCAACTGTCTTATACTCTATTATTTATTAACATGCAAATTGTTTTAATAATAATAAAATATAGAAATTCATTATTTATAAAATAATAAATAAGAATGATATATCGATCGAAAAACATTTTTTCACGTACGACTTCTCATTTCGATGACGTTGATTCCATCTATTAAAATACGGATACGAATCTTTGGAGTCTGTAGAGATCGTGAGAGGATTGCAAATCTTCGACGTTGGTGATTCCCCCGTTTCCCCGCCGCCGCGCCGATCGAGTTTTACGGCGTGCTTCGAATGGTACGCAACGACGGACAAAGAGCCATCACCGTTTCAATTGAATTTCAAGCGTCTTACATTTGTCTATAATTTACAAATTTACATCGACGAGTAACAGTCGGTGATTCGGGGGTCGCGACTCCTCTGGACATGAATCGTTCGTCGACGTTTAATCGTCGCGGGGATTTTTCAGTTCGCCGGTCGGGTAGGGTAAGTCGATTCGTATAAAACAGCTTCGAGCATTCGGCATCGTTCCATTGACGGAGAGATTGTCTCGCGCGCTCCGTAAAGATTATTTTTATCCGGTAGTCGAAAGAAAGAAGGTAAAGAAAAAGTGTCGGTATATTACACAAGTTAATTAAATTCGTAAATAGTGGTGCAATAGATCGCGCGGCGTTTTCGACGTAAGTCTTCAACGAGAAAAAAAAAACATTTATTCCACTTGGCGACTGTGTGCGATTCCTCGTTATCCAATTCTCATTACGAATATTACGAACATTGTATTTGCTTTACTCATTACCTCATGACGAATACTATACTTACTTTACACAGGAAGACAGCGATACACGGTTTCTCGTATCTCGAAGAAATAATTCACAATAATGAAGACGATATTCGTGTTGCTGTTGCTTCTGGTAAACGTATTCGCCGCGCCGTGGTTCGATATATTTGGGACAAATTCGTACAGCGGCCGAAGAAGCGGCCACCGTCGAGGAAAAGGTGGCAAAGAACGATGGAAAGAGATTTGCCATACGATAAATGCGGACGGTTTTGCTCATCCGGGATCGGTGCCTTATCCCGCAGCGCCGGCGTGTCCCTACTGATTCCTCGTTTATAATATTATTTTTTTCTCATATTTCGACGCATCTTTGTTAAAAATATGTTTTTTATTGTAACAATCGTTCTATAGCATCGATGCGTCGCCGTCTCGAGAGACGTACGACGCATACGTGGAGTGTACAATAGATATTAATGTTGGATAGATAAAAGTAGCGTCGAATCGAGGGAACTACACGGCTGTGTATATTCCATACTACACGAACGTTCTTTATCGCAATGTATAATATGTAAATACGATAAATATAATATTCAAGTAAAGAACATTGTGTTTCTTTTTTCTTTCCTCATTCAAACGCTAAATGAATTCGAAACTCGTCATTTCGTCGTTTTTTTTTTTTTTTTTTTTTTTTTCCTTTCGTTATATTGAAATTGCGTCGATCCAAAAGCATTCGTATTCTCTCGCGTATCTTACGCGATCTTATGTACAAAAATAATTTACTTAACTTATTTAAGAATTATCATGTGTGTTTACTTTATAAATTCGGTGGGTCAGCGATAGCGGACTTTCGGTAGTCTTGTCGCTTTGCACGACCGATAATCGTAGGGTCGACGAGATGTAAAAAAATCATTTCATCGACATTGACGAGTGCCGCTATGACGATTTTAATACGACAATAGCGTATATCGCGACAAACCTGCGTGAGCCGCGATTGAGTATCGAACAGGATAACGTATTATCGAAGGAAATATACACGCGTAATCGCAGAGTTACCTGGAGAAGGAGCGCAGCGAAGATGCCGCGCGTACCGCGACGCGAAAGTCATTTCCATACCTGTATAAGTCCATCGGTGCTGCCGGTTAGGATACATGTATTCGACATGGAAACAGCCGATATAGTGTCGTGATGACCGGAGGACGGAGTTTCCTGTCCTTGACCACCTTCGTCGGCGGTTCCGCGTCCCCCCCGCGTGCTGCTTGCACCGGACGAGGAGGATATCGGTCCACCGCCAGCCAATACTTCTTGCACCACATTCGTCCCGTCGATCAATCGTTGTCTATGAAAATTGTCGACGATATCGGTAAGAAAAAGGTGCTAATCGAAGAGTAACGACGAGTTTTCAGGATTACTCACTCGTAAGCCAGAGAATTCGAAAGAATAACATCGTTGGCGGCGGGAAGAGCGACGTACGATTCGTTCGGTGTATTCAAGTCCCAGAAACGTAATCTCATATCGGTACCGCCGGCAAGTAGAAAACCGGAACGATCTATCGTTCCGGAATGCATGGCGCAGACACTGTGGCCTTCTTGTGAATGGCTGAGCGGCGGTGCGCTCGATGCCCAGAGAACCATCTGCCGAAAGGCCGTTTCCAGATTCCACATGGAAATCTCATTGTTACCCTGAACCGCCGATATGATCCACGAGTGTTCAGTCGGATGCGTTATCACTTTGCGAACTCGAGCGCCTGTATCGATGGGAAAAGAAGAACGGATACGGATTATATAGGATGAGAAACAAATGATTATTCGATCGTTTTACCTGTTGGATGCTTTATGCTGCTAATCGGTAGTTGAAAACGAAGATCCCAACAGATGTGAACGCCGGAACTTGTGCCGAGTGTCAACCATTGTTGATAATTGTTCACGCAAAAGGAAGTAATCACGCCGTGTTTCAGATCATTTTCCAAGCGCCAAGTAGTTCCGGGACAACGGAGATCCCATCCGACAAGAGAACCGTACAGCGAAGCGTATACCAATACGGATTGCGAACCCGAGTCCAGGTATTGAACATCAACGGCGCATCCTTCTTCCTGTTGCGAATTATAAGGCGAATTGTGAGGTAAAAAATGAAAAATGATTATAATACATAGCGTTTTGTATTGTGAGTGATAAACTTTCCTGGAGATCGAGTTGTCTCGAGTAGAGAAGATTCATTTTACTGGAATTGGGTTCGATTCGGAGTACGAATACCGATCCCGACTGACTCGCCGAAGTGGCTAAGGACTGTCCTTGTTCGCACACCGCCAATCCGACCAACGGACCTCCTCTGTGAACGTAACTCTGCCGAGAACGATTCGCTATATTTCTTCCCTCCATTTTGCTCGCGTCCCAAATTCTTACGCAACCGTCGGCCGCGCTACTGGCGAAGAGACCCGAATCCGGGATGGAAACCAAACGATTTACCGCGGCTCTGTGCTCGTGAAGGTGAGCCACGGGTACACCGCGAGGTCTCCATCCGCTGGGCAAGAGTCGCGTGCCTGTCGGGCGACATGTACGGAACAAGATTAGGAAATTCTATGAAATTCTTTCGTTCCCGCGGCGAGGTACCGTTGAGTATAATTACCAGCGTGCCACGCGATATTGTCGGCCCAATGTTGCGCTCGCAGAGCCGCAGTGTGTTGTTCTTGTTTTCGATAGGTCAATTGTCGTAATTCTAATCTACACGGAGCGCATCTGTCTGAAAATCGAAAGAGTACATTTGATTAACAGGAAGACAATGTTATACGAGTGGTATATATTGTCCCGCGACTCACATTGGATGTATGAACGCTCGTGAATCGAGTGATCGTTTACGCCGTTGACGTCGGTAAGACTGTGCTGCGGCGAGAGATGAATATCCCCACCGGCGTGCATACTGGGACTCGGACTCGCGCTACTTCCGCTCGTGTCGGACATTTTTACGATCGTCTGGCGAAGAGCGAGCAAAGCGAAGATCGATTGGATTATTGGAGCGAAGAAATCGAATTCATTGGCCGCAGAGGAAAATGGTTAATTGCCCTTTCGCTACCTGAGGATTGTCGTGAGCGGCAAACATGGTTCGCCATTCCTGATTCATCGTGGCGTACGTAGCCGCGCTGTCCGAATTCGCTCTGTCCGTTTTCTTGTATCCGGGAACTCCAAGATCGCCTTTCGTATCCGCGTAAAGAACGACGATGTGATGACGTATCTTATCCTTCATACCGTTCAACTCGAGTTTTCCATCGATCGACGATCCGCTCGTTATCCGCTTGTTGTCCACCGACGAACGATTGTATTTGTTTATTTTAACAAGATGCGGTTTCATAACTAGCAAATGATTTTCCACCGTTTCCGTCATCGAGTCGGAACTCAATCGTCGAAATAGCTGATATTTAATAAAACAAAATGATTGACGAATCTGTTGTAAAGTGAAAAAAGCCAAAAAAAAAAGGGTAAATCGGCAATGGAACTCACATTCCTAAGCGACGTACTGGTGTCGTTGTACTGCGGCACTATACCGGCTATCGCTTTAGCTCTCGCGTCCTTTCTCTCTTCGAGAACGAGAAACAATTCGTCGATATCGTTGTACTTTACGACGGAATCGTATACCGCACGCGGTATCGGATGTACCAACGCTTCTAACAGTAAAACCTCTTTTTCGATTTGTATCAACGAATGTTTCAGATACGGACTTATAAGCGTTTGAACTTTACACTGAACGTCGACCAAGTTTAACGTTCTCGCCGACGCGGAAACGAAACCAACCGTCGCGTGTCTGATCCACAAATTTGGATGAACCTACGAAGGAATAATAATTAATAATCGTCGAGGCGAAAGGAATATAAATGGCTATTACCAGAAATACAACGGTTTCCGAGAGCAGTTGGTAGAGAGCGGATTTGTGCAATAGGCCGAGTTCCGTAAGCGTAGCCATCGCGTTTATCGCCTTTTTCGTAACGAATTCTTCGGGATCCGTGAGACCCTGTTGAAGAAGAGGCACGAGAATCGGACTGCTATGCCATCCCACGTAAGCCGCTACGCCGACAATGCACTCGAAGAATGATCCGCGCAATTGTTTATCCTCCTTGTCGTTCAGGAAAGTTATAACATGACTAAGCAACACGTCGTTAGCCTTTTGTTTGCCGAAAAAGACGCACAGTTTGTTGATACCATTTTCCATCAAAGTTTGCTTTACGAGATTCTGAGAATCGGTGAGCAGCATAGACACTGATTGCTGTACCTTTAGTGAAAGAGAAAAGAAAATAAAGTAAATAAAGTTGAAGTTATAGTTGAAATTGGTAAAAAATAGCTTACCATCTCGTGGAGAGTTTGAAGTTCGCTGTCGTAACTCGGTTTGGGTCCTTCTTTGTTCGCCAAATTTGATATGTGCGCGTTCTCGAGATAGCGCAGCGCTATGTGTGCCAAATGCGCTATGTTTTCGGCGTAAGCGGCGCGAACTATGACCGCTTCGTCTTGCGTCAAGTGTCCCAAACCGGGAAGTATGTATTCCGGAAATATGTTTACATCGCTCGGCGGTATCGATTTAACGAGATAGAGACATTTCGTTAGCGTGTGAATCGCCGATACCCGAACCCGCGGCGCCGGATCGTGAACCAAGTGGAACTGTAACGATGAAAAACGTTATTTTTCTCCTTCCATTGGTCAGTTCGTCGTGTCTACTCACGATGTAAGGTAATATTCTATCGAGGATCGTTTCGTCGGACGTATTTTCCGCTAATTCGAGTAAAATTTCGAGGCTCTGCAGCTTCGATTGCGAATGATGTAAACCGCGAATACACGATGTAACCAGCTGCGTTATTATGATGAGACCGTCGAGTTTGTCGGATTCTCTTTCATCGAGGATCTCTTTCTCCTTCTCGCCGGTACTTTCGTTCTGTCGAGTTTTTTCCGGAGCGCTCGGACTCTCGTTCTTCGAATCATCGGGATTGGTATCGGGATTCGCATCGGGATTATGCGAATCGCACTTTTCCGAACTCTGATCACTGTCCATCTCGACGATTGTGTTATCCTCGCTATGTCCCGAATCGTCTTTACTCACTTCGGCGTTCGTATCGTCGTTACTATTTTTACCGCTACCCGTCTTGTCCTCTTCGCTACTGTTCTTTCTACTCGCGTTCTCTTCGGCTCTGAGAATCTTAATTATATTACCGATATCGTTTTTCAAACGATTTATTTTCTCGTCGGGTGAGAGAATAGGCGCCGCCGAAAAAATCAGCATGTACGACTGAAGAAAGGAGTAAAAGTACTCGGGAAATACTTTACCTCTCGCTTGGGAGAGATAAATTTCGGCGCTTTTGCGATTCGATGGATTTTTTTCCAACATCGAAGCCAATATTTCTCTGATGCCGGGATCGTCGATCTTATCGAGATGCTTACTCGCCGAATATTCGCTGTTTCTGTACGCTGCAAACTTCGATATTACAAATTTACGAATTACGAAATTTTACATCTGCTATTTCGTGAACTTTTACCGACCTAATAATTGCGAAAAATCGAACGGCGGATGACCCTCGTTGTAGAGCTCCGTTAATGCGCAACCGGCCGAAAAAATATCCATCGAAGGATGCAAATCGCCGGTTTTAACTTCCTGCTCCGGCAGTAGCATTGTATTACTTAACTCTGAAGATAGAGTTTTGACAAATCTCTCCGGCGCTATATAGCATGTTCTGCAAATAGAAAAAAACAAATTGGATGAAATAGAAAATTTCGCCGTTTCTCGTTCTCCACGAAAACGAAAAATACAGAATTGCGAAAATTACCTTCTTCTGGAAGTATCGAAGAAATACGAAAAATCGGCAGGATTATCCTCCGGCAGATAAGTCGGCTTGAAACTTGCAAAATCGGCAAGAAGAACCCAATTCCAGCTTGTTATCATAATATTCTCCAGTTTTATATCTCCGTGACAAACGCCAAACTGCGATATGTGTAAAAATACAGATATAGTCGTCGAAAAAATTTTTACTCCGGAAGGGAAATTGAAATAAAGTAAACGCTTGCGAACCTTGTGCGCCTGATGAAGAGCGTAGAGAACTTGAAAGGCGATCCATTTTTTTTCTATTGCCGAGAGAAAAGGCCGTGTACTGATTCTGTCGTAGAGAGAATATTTCACGTATTCTCTCATGATAAAACCAGCCTTCTCCGCCAGCTAAACGCAGCGTTTTGCGCAAACCATTTTTCCATTAATTTATTTGTTATTAACCTCTTTTCGTCTATTTTTCCTGCTTTAAACTCACGATAGTACGTTGAAACGGAAGGCAATTCACTGCCGAGGATAATTTACATCTCATTTCTTCCAATTTCTCTTTGTAAGTATAAAGCGGCAGCGTAGGATCGTGTATCGCGAAAACCTTAACGACTATGAGACCCTCTTGACTTCGCGCTCTCGCTACCTTAAAGAATCTCGTGCTTCCCAAGCTGTCGAGTTTCGATATCGTAACACGATTATTCGAATACACTTTTTCGTAACGACACATTTTAATTGTAATTTCATCGACTTACTTGACGTCAAACAGTAAATCACTGTGATCCGTCAGATAGTGCTCGACCGGGAATATTTGGCTGGGAGCGATGCCGACCAATTGATTTCCCATTTTTGCTATTTAAATTCCTTCGCGGTAGCGATAGACGAATTTCTAAATAGTCTAACACAGAGGAAAGAAGCTATAAATCAACGATTAAACAAACCGAAAGCATCCTACGGAAATCGTCGAGTGGAAAAAAGTTAGGTTATAATTGTCAGCTGTTGCCGTTCGCAGATGTGCCTTCACCACCCGCGAACCATTCGCGCGCACCGACCTTCGACGATCGAGTCTTTATTCCAAAACGACGATGACTCGACGACGACCCCCCGACAGTCGTAGCTCCGTCGGTATCGGGCAACAGCTGTTCTCCTCAATGCTGCAACGGGTTTTTTTTTTCCCCCCTCCCAAGACGAGTTTCTGACTCGTTGCGGTCCGCGATGCGGTTACAGATTCGTTTTTTGTCCCACAATCATCGATCATTCGAATCATCCGTGCAGGCATAAAGAATTTATATCACGATTGTCTGTACATCGAATGTTGCGTCTATCAAAAGCGTGTTCTCAAAATTTTAATTCGATGACTCACCGCTTCCTAAGCGATATAGTTTCAACGGAAATGCTCTCAATGCGCTATATCGCTCTCGTGTCCGATATGATAAGAGCATCGATGTTCTATATTCGGATATTCCTTTACCTATATTTAGAGATCGAATTTACAGATTTATCAATGACGATATATTGTTGACGATATAATAGAAAACAATAACAATTCGTACACAAAATGCGTACTATATAGTGGCATATGACCGATCCAGCAGGTGTTTTATTCGATAAACGCGCATTAGAACGAAATCTTTGTATCCACAATGGAGTATCGAGTATACGTGTCATTTCCGCGAACGACCCAAGAAAAAATAAGATTCGTAATACCGGACAGCGGCGTTCTCGTAAAATAATGAATTCTCGTCTCGATGACTGTTTCGAACCGCAACGACGAGACGGATGGGAGGCCTCTGTGAGTCATACGAGTGGCAAGATTCTCGAGTCCCGTAACGAGACGATAAGAAGGGGAATTATTCGAGACAATGAAGCGCCGCCCCGATAATAATTGTCGAGTGAAAAATAATGGTTAAACATTCGGTCTAAATAGCGCTAATGTGTTTCGAACAAACAGTATAGGAACGAACAAACGCGCGAGTTTGTCTTCGCGGGTTTTTTATAAAAAAAAAAACAAATCTTTTTCGAGTGTGTTGGAAACCATCGGTGCTAACCAGTCTGGGGCCCGAACGGCGGCAGCCTGGCCCGACGCGGCGCACGTGGGAGAGGACTCTCGAGAATCGGTGAGTAAAGCGCAGCAGGCAACGCGAAAGCAGTGTAAACGTTTTCTTCCATCCTCACTCGAGCGGTCGTAGGGCAACGTAGTCGATTGTGTATTTTCCTTACGTCGAGTTTTTACAACGAACGAAAATTTCTAAGTGAGATGCGCGGTAATCCATGATCCTTCGTCGGCGTGCAAAACTACGCGGATAAATCCGAGAAACCGACTTTTTTTTTTTTTCTCGCGGCATTTCATTCTCTCGCCTCTATACGGTGTGCCTACGCGCGTGTCTCGATAAACCAGTCGCGGTACAGAGAAAGTGAACGGAAAAATAATTGTACACATTTTATGGTTACAAGACCACCGCTGAAACGGTTACATACGATAAGGCGATACATAGCGATTGCGCGAATCGAAGAGCGGACACGCGTTGTAAGTTTCTTTTTTCCTGCTTTCTCGGCGAAAAAAACGAGTGAGATCTATAGTTATAGTTACACGGCTACGATGAGGGGACAAAGGATACTCTATCGTATTATTTTCCGTTCGGTCTGCCCCGTGATTGTTCAGATATTTGCGAATGACTCAAAACGTCTACACACGACAAATGCAAGTTTTATCGCGAAAAAAAAAGAAAAAAAAAACGAGAGTGGAGTTTATAAAAAGGTGCCTTGTTCTTGTTTGTATAACTTGCCGCACTTGTATGTACACAGACATAACGAAATGCGTATCGAGCGAAATACATCGATGTATTATAATGCGAGACTGCGGCTTTGCGGCACGCTCTATTCGTCACGCTCGAACGGGTTGAACCGTGAATAAAATTCCCGATATTAACCGCGCTTCAGCTGTTATCCCGAATATTCATTTGCATTATTGACCCGGATAACCCGGCATTATCGAAATATCCTTTTTGTGTTATGTTTTTTTTAGCCATTCGTACTTTCAACGCTATTTCGATTAAATCGAAATGGACGGTACTAATTTCGTTAAAAAAGTCGTAATTATCGTTGATAAAAGAAAAATAAATTATTCAACGCGAGTTTCACGCTTACGCAAATCTTCGTTGTTTCATTGACACCCATCGCGCGAGGTGAAGAAACAATGAGCGTGACGTAATTCCTTATGCATCACCCATTCGAAAACAAACCAACGCGTCTGTTGCACTCGAAAGCAATAAAGCGCCTCTTTGCGTTTATCGGTAAAAATCCGAAAAATTATGAAACGTTCCGCGGAATGTCGGCGTGTAGCGCACGAATGATAATTTAATTCGTAAGAGCAGCTAAACTCTTCGCGTAATGATTAATGTAAAATAAATGATCGATATTTAATAATCATTCGAGTTGAACGATGGATTCGTATTTGTCGTCGGATACCTACTCTCGTTGTTCGGACAATTTGTTTGTTGATAATGCATGCGATCGCGATATTGCGCTTTGCACTTTGTCGTGTGGAATTATAATAATCGTTGTCGGCAATTGCGTTGAGTAACTGTTTAAGGCATCGCGAAGGCTGCGGTTGATCGTGCGGGAGCTCGAAGAAACGAGCAATAGCAACAGTGGACTCGAGTTATTTTGTATATATCGCACTGAGTGAACGCGTCGTCGTTGCGCATTCTCCGTCTTCTCGACATCGGTATCCTCGCTCGCTCTCGCGTTACTTTCCAGCGTCGTAGCGCACAACCGCGGCAACGCGTCGCCGGAGAAATCAAGGCGCATTATCCGGTTGACTTCTTTCGAGGACGGTCCTCGCTCGGCTTCGCGATAAATTATCTTCGCGCGACACAAACGAACGAAAAAAAAAAAAAAAAGATCGAGAGAATAAAAAATAATTCGATGGAATATTAATCGATTCGAAAAGTTTATCGCTATTTTATAATGAAATAAAAATAGTGTAAAAATTTATTAAAATAGTGGAAAATCGAAATAATTGATTATTTCGTTTATCGGTCCGAGGTGCGTGTATGTGAATTATTAATAATGCAATAAGAAGATTCATCACCGTGTACGGCAGCTGTTTTAAATTCTACAGTGAAAATCCTCATCTCGCCGAACTCTCGGGGGGCACACGCGGGTTTAACTTATTTTTAGAAATCGTCCCAAGTTGTTAAGCCTGTCGGTGTAACGAAACGCTCGCGGGTTACTTTGCGGGTTCCTTTCGAAAGATTACGCTTATATGTACTTTCGATACGTCTCTCGTATTAATGTTTTTTTTTCTGTGTCTTTTCTGTTCGCTGACAGGTGATCGACGAGACGCGGCGGCGCCGATGCGGCACACCGAATAACGAATAACAAATCATCGACGAAAAAAAAAAAAAAAAAAAAAACAGAAAAATGAACAAAAGCGAACTGAACATAGTTCTCAGTTCGATGGATACATCGCAGTCGAGAATTCCTTCGGTCTCATCGCCGAACAATGCCAATCACTCGCACATTCCCGTACCAAAGATTCCGAGTGTCGTAAAGTTACAGGACAATCGATTGCTCAATCAAAATCGTCAACAGCGGCACAACGATAATCAGCACAACGGATCGAAGCGCGTCGGCGAAAATGTCGCGGGACGCGGCAGAATTTCGGTTGCCGCTCAGAGGGCGTCATTCGAGAGGCTTCAGGATGCGATAAACGATACTTCGATCAAAACAAATTGCGACAAATTGCAAAATTTTAACAACAACGAAAATCGATTGCAATCGTCGCATTCGTTAACTTCGCCGTTAACGTCGCCGTTAAAAAAAAGCAGTTGCGAGAATTTCAAATTAAATCGCAGCGACAGTTCGTTGTCGGATTCGAGATGGAAAAGCAAATACGAGGAATCCGAAAGAATGAGAAAAACATTGTTGCAAAAATCGGAAGCTGGTAATATTTTTTTTCTTTTTTCTCGTTGTTTAATTATTATTATTATTATTTATTAATCGTTATTGTTGAACGAATACTTACGAGTCTTTCGAAAATTGTAAAATGCATTATTGTCAACGATATCTCCGATCTATGGAATGCGAACTTTTCGGCGAAAACGTATTAATTAACGACGTTTCACTGCGACTCTCGTCCGAAGCCCCCGACGGCACGCCCTGTTTGTCCGATGAGCGGCTCGCGCGGCTCATCGTCGTTCGTTCGTTTATAGTTGCGCGATTACTTTCGCGTACTTACCGCATCGTTATGTTGTGTTTCACGACAGTCGTTAGTACGAACGCTCTGAATTATCGCTTCCAAAATCTCGAACTCTCAACGATGATAATTACGAAAGGTTTCCTTTTCGTAAATATGCCATTACGAGAAGAGAAAAGGTCCGATTATGATTGCTCGTGATAAATAACATCGGTATATCTTTGCCTCGTCATTAGAGTCGCAAAATTTTAGACGACAAAGAAAAACCGATTTAACGATCGATCGATCGTTCGATTCGATCGATTCGTTTCGATGTATTTTGCCGGAAAGCGAAATATACGGCGAATATAAAAACGGAAATACAGTCGAACTGAAAAGCGTATCGAAAGCAACTTTTGCTCGTGAAATTTTAAGAATAAAATGAATTAACCGCCGAATCGATGAATAAAGTTTCGATTGACATTGAAAATTGAAGCAAAAAATTCGATGTATCGAATAATATCGTACTGTTGCAGTTAATCGAGAGCAAAGCGAACTTCAACGAAAGTTACGACAATTACAAAAGGAAAATGAGACGTTGAACTCTCGAGTGACGAACAAGGATCGAGAACTCGACAAGCTGCGTACAGGTGCGGCGGTGAATATTGCATTATTTATCTACAATAGCGATGTTCAGTTATTATTTTTAATTGCAAGGAGCGTCCCGACTTCTTCCGATCGCAATATTACTATACCTCCCGAAAGCTTCGAGAAAGAATTTTTCGTTATTATCTTCAATTTGCAGTTTCGGAAGCGGTATGCAAAGAGTACGAACAGCTCAAGCGGCAGTACGACGTTGAGACCGGAGCGATGCACAAAGCTATGCGACAAGCTTCGCAGGTGAAAATCACATTGATGTCCGACGGTTTTCCCAATGCGATAATCTTCGTATCTTCGATTAATTTCGATGTTTTTTTTTTTTGTCGTTTATCACAGTGGTATAAGCAAAATCGGGAGTTGAAGAGGCGCTCGCAAGTACTTCAACAATTCGTTCAGTCGCGACCCGATGACTCGCCGGCGGAGGTCGATATTTCGGACGAAGTCGACGCAAATTCCGACTCGGATATCGAACAATTGCGAGAAACCGTTACCGGTACGCGATGATTCTAATCGATAGATGAATTTTGAAAAAAATTCGCGTTTTTTTTTTTTTTTTTAAGTTTTCTCTTAATGTTTTTCGTTGTCCAGAACTCAGCCGGGAAGTTGCGCGACTCCAGACGGAACTTAATTCGGCGAGACTGCAGGAATTCGAAGCTCAAGAACAGGCGGCACTCGTTTCCGCGCAGTTGGACGAGGAACGGGCATTGAGGAACGAAGGTACGATGATATTTCCGTTTTTGCGGCGTTTTATCGTAGCGATAGGGTTGTTATACAATTAATGAAATATAATTAAAAAATTGCGTTATTCCGTAACGGCAAATGAAGGAATTGGCGTTTGCAATGTAAGTAGAGTTATAGATTTTAGACGGGATTACGCTTCGTAAGGGAAAAGGGATTTTCCGCGCGCGAAACGCGCTGAAAACCTCCCTTTCTGCACCTTGTAAAGTAAAATCGTCTACGATACTCGGTGGAGAAATATTTTCTCAGAAAAAGTTTTTTTCTCCTTCGCGACGTAATATACTGTTTCTTCCGACAGATGAACGAAAACTCCGAGAGCTGAGGGTTCACAAGGAGAATATGGAGAGAGTCTCGAGAATGGTAGCCGAAGAGGTACAGTCATTGAAGACGCAATGCGATTCGGAAAGAGAAAGAGCAAAGATGATGAAAATCGAAGCCGACAGGGTAAGCGTTATCGATCTTTTTTTTTTTTTTTTCTATGAAAAATATTGTGCCGAAAATTGGTTGTTATACGATTTTGTGATCTATCGATCGCAGGTGCAAAAGGAACGCAACGTTCTCGCCCACCAAAGCGCCCTTCTCATGGCGGAGATCGGCGACGATCCGAACGGCAGACTTCTCTCCGTTCTTCAAGAGGTCGAAACTCTGAAACGATCTCTCGAAGAGGAGCATCAATCGCATCGATCGCAGATCCAAATGCTTCGAGACAAATTGGAGGAGAAAGAGGCGAATCTCGAGTTCGAGATTGTCGAGGAAAAGCTTAAATTAGCCGAATCGGAACTCGATATGGCGGTGGAACGCGCGGAAAGAGCCGAAAAGTCCGTCCAACGATTGGAAGAAGTGATACGGGAGATGGAAGAAAAAATCGCTGAATTACGGAATCCACCGATTGTGATTCCACCGCCGCCTCCTCCACCACCGCCACCGCCGAAGCTACCGACCGGCAATGCCGCGGCGTCGATAAGACTCGTAACCAGAGAGAAAATCAACTCTAGTGGACCCGACTGTACCGCCGTATCGGATATGGAGAATATCCTCGGAATAAATCCGAAGAAAACTCTTGCTGTTCCGCAGCAACCGGGTAAACGCGATCTTTCATTAATTTTCGACGGAAAACAAATAAACAAAAATTCCCTTCGGTAAAAAAAGGAAAATTGCTGTAACGTTGAATTATTGATTTTTCAGCGATCGACGATATTATTAATCAGATCAAAGGTGGAAGATTCACTCTTAAGCAAACGGATGTGAGTATCGAAACAATTGATAATCTTTGGGAGTATTTAAACAATGGAAATTCGCTGCTAACGATCTATTATTTGTGTTGCAGAAGCAGAGAGAAGAGGAAAAGAAACGAAGACAGGAGGCGGAAAGCGCATCGCCCGCAGTCTCGGAAATGCTCAACATTCTCGGAACGATGAGACGGCGAGCTAAACCGATAAGGCAATCTTTCAAATTCACCGATCTGTCGAGTTAACGACGATGCCAAATGGGAGGATACGCGATCTCTTGTTTTAGCCGAAGGAAGTGCCGCTCTCTCTCTCTCTTACTCTCTCGAAGAGTCGTTAAAAAATGTGTCTTTGTTAGTTTCTCCTTATATAAAAACGAAGCAACCTCTCGACGTCGCGGAATATTTAAAAATTCAAAGCAACGAGGAAAGAAATGAAAAGAATATGATAAACGAAATGCAGAAAAAAGGAAAATATAATACGACGTATCATCGTCATTATCTTGTCGCAATAACGTCGTTAACGACGTTACATTGATTTCTTACTATAGAATATATAATGTAATAATTGTTATATAATATATAGATATATTATAAAAAGCGTGATACACGAATTAATGGCTACGAGTAGTTTGACGCACTGCGGGGTCGCGGCGTCATTCCCCGTATAATGCGGCGCGGCGCGGCGCGGGGCGTCGCGGCTTGCGAAAAGCTAATGAGGTATGAGGAACGTATTCGTCTTCTTCTCGAATGTCTCTTTAGTCATAGCGATTATCGGCTCGCGTGATCCAAACATTTGAATGTTCGAACGGCGTTAAGAGACGAGATTTTTAATCTTGTCGAGGCTCGTGCGAAGTTTCGATGCTTCGAGAATCAGTACTCTTCTGTACGGTACCATCTCATCGTCGCCCTCCGTCCAAGTGCCCAAAAGTCCGCTGTCCGATTCTTTTTCGACGGAAAACTCGAAAGAACAATCGGCTTCCTCGGCGAGTATCTCCTCCTCAGGATTGCTCCACAGTATATCGGGCTCTTCGGGGCCATTTTTCTTCTTGCTTTTGCGCTTTTTACCGCTATCCCCTTCCGCGTATTTGTACAATTTGCATATCAGCACGAAATAATCGAATTTAAAGGGCATATTTTTTCGTGTCGCGCGATCCATTTCGGAGATTAAATTCTCGAGCAGTGGCACCGATATCTGAGTGGGAATATTAACGAAACGCTCGTTTATCAATAGACCCAACGCATCGTTCTCCAAAACCGTTTTCACGATGTTATTAGCCGCGTCTGTCGCGTGTTCACTCGCCAATTGTCGCAACAATTCTCTCAGCTGCATGACGCACGGCTCGTGCTGAACGAAAAACAAAAAAAATTATACATTCTCAAAAATTTGTCTATAATACCGCAAAATCGCCTTATCTTCTCGTCGTTTCGATATAATATTCGTATTCATAGATATTTCGATTTTTTTTTTCTTACCTGTTTTACCGACACATTGATGACAGTGGTGATGCCAAAAACATCGTTAATGTCACTCTCATCGTCATCCGAGGCATCCCCGTCGTCGGATTGCTTCACCACGGATCCCACGTAATTTTGTTCTATTATCAAATTAGTCAATTTTCCAAGATCTATGCGAGCTTTGAGAAACAATTGTCCGAGAAGTGTCTTTATTCCATGAAAATCGGGATCCTGGGGATTTCTTCCTTCAAAGTCCACTTGTATCTCCATACCCTGCGGTGAAATCGTCGGTTTAATGACCCTGCTACGCACTGCCGCGAAGAGAAAGAGATTCTGTTGTTCTATACATGCCGGCGCCGGCTAGACGGCAACCCGAAATACCGGCAAGCATGCATGCCGGATGCACACACGCGCATGCACGTTCGCCTTTTGTTTCTCAACGTGTCGCAATGCAATTCTTTTTCACTGGTCTAAATGATTTCGCCATTTTTCCATTCAACTCGATCGAATGATCACCGTTATCACCGATGCACGTTAAAAGAAGGAAATTCAAAATTCGAATAACCGAGAAAAAGACGAGCCGCGTGTACCGTATTGAGGTTATGGGCCCAGGCGACGCCCTCGTTCACAGCTCTTGACATGTTTTACTTTGTTAAATTCGAATACTCACTTGCTGCCCATCGCCAATTTGTTCGTCGTTGTCATCGCTGCTCATCGGTTCCTCGTCGTTGTCCTTCGTTGTTTCGTCGATTTCACGTTTTTTCGCCGGAGCAGCCATGATCGCGAGCGGCACGTACGGTTCAACTGACAAACGTTTCCGAACGATACGCGCAAGCGGTACGAGCACCGGTTCGTCACTGACGAGACACGGGTGCGAAGGAGAGAGGCAGCGTGTCAGCTCTATCGCGCACGATGTCGCGCGCGTCGTAAAAGTCGTCTCTATTATTATTACTACTTATTAACAGTAGCGAACGGGGACACTTATTATTGCCGTCACCGAGATCGACACGCAAACCGTCCCTCTGTTTTTTTTTTAACGTTAAACCGATCGATTGTCGTATTATCAAACTAGCGTGCTTTTTTTTTCGCCGCCGGCTTAACGATGAAAGATCGATGCGCAACAACTTGCCATCGTAAAGTATCCCCACCATGGGGGGTTGCGGTCATGCGCGCTGAAACACATCGGCTCGATGGATACGCGCATCGCGCTTGTGCAGCGAAAGCAACAAGCTTGACATCGACAAAAAAACAATGTGTAATTATCGTTTCGATATCAACATTGAACACGAGTGATATATTTATTCGTGGAAATAGTCCCGACGCGGGGGCGTCTCGGTAATAATTAGTCCCGCTTCGCGAACGAGAGTGGCCCCGTAGAGCGTAAAAAATGTGATACAGCGATAAAAGGTTACGAAACGAGAGAAAGGCGAAGGGGTTGGTAGAAAAAGCGGAAAGAATTTCGACGCAATGAGATAGAGAGGAATGCGCGATGGTGCGCGCACGCAAGACCCCTTCCGTCCCTTCCTCCCTCTTTCGACAGTACACTCGTTTAGTAGTTTGGAGTGCCGCGAAGCAGCCGACGTTGTCGTCGCCACTGCAACATCCGAAATTCGATTAAATTTCTCTCGCGCATGACCACCAAGGAAATCCTCTTTTCTCGAATTTCTCGGAGTCTGTCAGGTGGCACCACGGCACCGGTGCACTGTTTTTCACCTCGTACTCACCGTCTATCTATATATATTATCTTCCTCCGTCTCCCCCGACCCGTCTAGCATTCACGTTTTTTCGAAGCGTACCGTCGTTGTTACGCTGCCGTCGTACTATCGCGCTCGTTCGAACGGCTCTTCCCCCATCTCGACGTTGTTTATCATTTTTCTTTGTATCTTCGAAACTATACAAATACGTCGTATCGAAGAAGAAAAAGAAAAAAAAATCATCGACGACAAAGCGGAGCTTTTTTTTTCGTCCGCTCGGTACGTTCTCGGCGAGGGAAGGGGGAGGGGGTATTTGACAGAGAGTCGAGACGGGCTCTCGTTGTAAACGTGAAAACGGAGGCGAACGGAGGTGCGCTTGGGGACGAATATTGAAGTTTGTTGCGTTGGCGGTGACGGTGGCTTCCTCTCTCGCTCTCGCTCTTCGTACGCACGATACATCGTGTGTGCATATTTCGCGTTTTACTCCTACGACCATCGCGTAGTTCGCGTCGTTCGCTCGTCACGTCGTATCTCTATTATCGCATATATGTATATACATATATACCCCTTTGCCGACCGCGATTATAATATTCAACGCGACGCGAGTGCCGCGAAAAGAGAAAAAGAAAAAAACAACACAAATTCGTGAATATCCCTCCTATCGTAGGACTACGAAAAAAAAATAGAGCTTTCAAATACTATTGTACGGGTCCTATCGGGTGAGAGATGCCTGTATGGGTGTTTTAGATGTTCGACATTCGATGTTTCGACGAATTCGCACTTTTTGATGTACTACTTGAAACAATGTTTTTCTACTTAAAAAAAATAATGTCGTAACGTCACTGGTGAAGCTGCTAATGTTTTACCGACTTGTCAGCGTCGCCGCTCGTAATATAATAACGGATCTCCTTGATGATCATATTATGCGCATAATCGTCACAATTCGTGTACGCAATTACGCATAATTTAATACTTTCGTAACCGCATGTTCCTGTGACGGTACCCCTTTGCAAATTTTTCGTTTATAGACGAATTTGAATTTTTAAATTTTGCCGAATATACGCGCAGTTTTTTTAACGTCGTTGATACTTTTATCCGCGATGTTGAATACACTATCGCGACATTATTTCAATATCTTTCCGTGCGGCCGTTTTTTTTTTTTTTTCTTGTAAAATCCGATGCTTGTAATCTATTTTGGCTGTTGGGTGTTTATCGCTGTCTAGAAGCTGACTGAGTGTAAAAAATATATATATATTTATACTTATGGCAAATATATAGCTATCATTAAAATACGAAGGCCTTCATTTAGGCTTCCATGCTGCTGATCTCAATGTCGGACGTAATTATAAATTTTTTTTTTTTTTTTTTTCTCTGTCGTCGCTTTTCGTTTGTGCAAAGCGATAGGCCAGCGGCGCGCTATTGCCGTCTCGATCCTCGATTGATATATATGAAAAAAAAAATATGTCTATGCATAGTATCGCCGTATTGCCGCGGTAAGTGCATCTGTAAGCTATGAATATTAGAAGAGCCTCGAAGGAGTGCTCGATAGAGTCGAAGACGGAAAGGTAAATGTAGGTCAACGGCTCTGCCGGGATCGATCGATCTCGCGCATTCACTTTTCTCTCTTATCTCTACCTCACCCCCTCCCCCCTCCTCCCCCCCGCGCCTTTTACCAACTACGTTTCACCTGTTTACGCAACTCCGTTTCGTTCGGGACGTTGCGAAATTGATTATTTACGCTTTTATTAATCGATGTATTTACGAACGAATTGTTTACGCCCCCGACGAGCCGATAGTTTATTAGAGATTCAAACTTATACGAAGGAGAAATAAGCCGTTAAAATTCGACATTGCAAATTGGATATCGCCAAGTGATAACGCGGTAAAGTGTTTTTTTAAAGCCCTCGCGATCGTCGTATAGGATAATACCGTATAATATCCCTCGGGGGAGAAAGGTGGATATTCCGCAATGAAATTAAGCCATCTGGCTACATGGTAGGGGCGTGCTAGGCGAGCGGCGAGTATGCGGCTGGCGCAACTGGTTGATTTATCGGTGGCGCTTTCGCCTAGTGAAAACTACCCGCTCGCGAGCACCAAGGCTCTCAATTGGGTTACGCCTAGCGCACAAATTGCTTCATTCAAACGAAATTCGCTTCAATGCCGCTTGCGCCACTAGAATTATACTGTGCGCATTCCGGATCTCTTTCTCCGCGAAGGGATCGACCGGCCGGAGGCTAACGGACAATTATACTTACAGTATACAAATTTCGAAGGGTCCTAACCGCAAATTATTTTACAACGAGACACTCGATACTTGTCATTTATTTTTTCGATTGCCAATACGAATAAATCAATTCGATCGAAAATTTTTTATGCCTTTTATACGCGAACTGAATATTTCGAAAAAATCTTCGTACCCCGCAATTCGGCGGCGTACCGCAACGATTTGGTAGATTTAGAAACGATTACATTTAATAGAGAGAGAGAGAGAGAGAGAGAGAGCGTTTTGGATTCCCCGGGCATAGCATTGCGCGAGATCCTCGCGCGGGTGTCCTTGCACCCCGACGCGAGACAGCGAAGCCCCGGGAGAGACTCGGCGGTCCGAGACAGCGAGTCCGGACACCCGTTAGAATTAATTGCATTTGCAAGCCTTTCTTTATCTCTCGTTTATAAAGTTTCGTCGTTATAACCCGCCAAGCTGCCGTTCGGATACTCGTGGAATATCATCGTCCGAACAATCGTTCCAACGAATCATCATCGTAATCCCATCCGTCTACCGCGATCTTTCGAATAATTCTTCGATCTCAATTTCCACATCTGTCACACTGCTATACCTCTCGATAATCTTTTTCTCTTCTTTTCCCCCATTTTTTCTTTCTTTATATACCGATTTATCATTAGTATTAATAAATGAGACGTACCTGTGTAGTTTGTCGCGTGGCTGCGCGCACGTGCATTTCGTAAAATTAGTATCACTCCCACGACGCTTTCATCGTCGTACATATAGGTTATGTGAACTTTCCGAGCGGAAGTTTCCATCTACCTTTCGGCTTTACACACCGAATTCAATCGCGAGAATATACGGATAGTAGAGAACGCGGGGGGTCCACCGCTGCATAAAAATACCGCGAAAGGTTACGGGTTCCGGGTGTCGGCACGAAGGTATCGATGCCCC
Source organism: Buathra laborator (assembly GCA_934046635.1). NCBI lineage: Eukaryota > Metazoa > Arthropoda > Insecta > Hymenoptera > Ichneumonidae > Buathra > Buathra laborator. The sequence goes on from OW203893.1 coordinate 12,853,519, forward strand.
GATGCTCTTTGACGGGGCCACACGTGGGCAGACTCGTGGCGCATAGCGTGCGAAACTCGGAATCTCCCGCCAACGCGCTACGTCACACGGATATACGCATAACCCACATAGCCTTTTAATAACGATTCCGAGACAAAAGCGATTTGATAAAACGACCAATCCACTAATGCATCTACCTACGTTTAATCCCACGCTTCTTTTTTTCCCCCGCCTTTTATCACGCCGCATAGATCTAACTTTTCAAATACAAAATACAAAAGTATATTTAATTTTTTTTTTTTTTTTACAATCACGCAATGAAACGTCGACGAGTTGGAATATACGAAAGAATAACAAATAAAATCATATTTCTCCGAAAATTATTGATCGAAAGATGGACTATCGACGATTGAACGAAATTTCTCGTTGCGCGACTAGACGGCAAAAAATTGCACTATTTCATCGAGTGTCTCACTTTTAACGACGAGTCGGGGGGGAAAAGGAAAAAAGTAAACGGAGGGATTCCGAAGAAAGGAGTAAGGCGCTCGCCTTGGATCGCACAATGCTGTTCGTTTTTAATTCCGATTGGGCAATCCGGAGCATTGTCTCGTCATTATCTTTTCATAGCGGCATAGTTAGTTATTTCTCATCTCGCGACTATTAATTATCACTCAATTGTCGAGGTTACGACGAAAAAGAAGAAAATGAGAAAAAATAAATAAAAATTCTTTATTAAAATGAATAAAAATTGTACGCCGACGTAGATTCACGCGGTGGATAAAAGGCCCGAAGCTAGACGAGCGTTTCGATAATATTCATAAATACAGTGGTCACGTGTCACGCGTAGAGCAAAGACCGGCTCCCGCCACTGCAAAAGGGAGAACTCACCCTCGATCGCCGAAGGATATTAAACTTCCAGCACAATGCTCGTCGTCCGTCACCTCTTCATCATCCCTCCCTCTCGATCTACAAAAAGCCCCGTGACTCTCCGTTCCTTTCCGATGTTTTCCTCGCACCCCAACGTTCGCGTCCTCTTTATTCCAGCGACGCGTAACAGGGCGAACATCGCAACCGTTCGCGATCCGCTTCTGTTTACCTCGATGCAGCCCGCGAGGCACATACATGTGCACTATATAATATCGCAATACGGTAGAAATAATAATAGATAATATATACCGACGAAAAAAAAAAAAAAAAAAAAAAATGGCGCACACGTGTCTGTCGATGTTACTATGCCGCGATGTCGTGACATCGAGTGGGAGAGATCCTCGACTCTGGAGACGAGTGAATTTTCAACGACGTATTTGTGTAGAATCGCGGTATCGCACAAATATCGATAGCTGTACAGAGATAGGGAGTTCCAGCGAGGCGTGGAGGGTTGTACGGGAGATGCGAAAACGTTCGCGGCACGCTTGGAATTTCTTTCTTATTTCTCCTTTTTCGTCTCACCTATCGGCCCGTCGTCGCTTTATCGATGCATTCTACACACTCCACTATAAATGTACTACAATGCGAATGAATGGTTGTCGACGTACCTTTTTTTTTTTTTTTGTTTTGCTTTTTCTTTTTACGTCGAATGTACGTAGATAGTTTCGCGTACTCATTATTCCGCAATAGTTTATCTCCGCGGCGAAGCTTGGCGCATTTTTGCCGTTGGCTTTGCGAACCTTCGGGGACAGGAGCTTTTTATCGCGCGGGTCACGCACAAAACCTTCGAGAGTCATTCTTTTTTCTTTTTTACCCTTGAAGCATTTTTTTTCGGTTAAACGAATGAAAAAAATGATTTTAGCAGAAGCAGAAGCCGAGGTATACGGGTGGGAAACGAAAAGAGATAAACAAGACAATGGAGATGATGATGCGCGAGAGGAGAGGGGGGGGGGGGAAGGCGTTGGGATACGAGAAAAGAGAATGAACCAGAGGCGCGAGACCTTTTCGCGTGTGTGTATGCAAGCGTGCGATATCGCATCACGGTAGAAACGAACAACGCGAGTTAAAACTCTTCCACGGGGTGTATATACCGCCGTCGCCGCGAGAGCGCCAAGTCTAGGCGTCGCGCGGTATTTCAACGAACAAAAGCTCACGAGGGACTCTCTCGGAGGCTTTTTTTTTTTTTTTCTTTTATTTATTTTTTTTAATTGCGCACAGCTCCGTTCCTCTCGCTCGTGACAAACACTGCGCTTACCAATGTTTCACGGCGAAATATTTATCTTCCTCGTCTCCGAGGACGCATCGCAATGCCGTGTTGAATTTTTTTTTTTTTTTTTTTTTTTTTTTTTTCAAGGCAATTCAAAATTTGTTGTAACATAGAATTTTGGTGCAGCATCGATTCTATTTTTCTTCTCCTACGGGGATGAAAAAAAAAAAAAAAAGAAGAGAAGTAACGGAGACTAATATAAAATTCAATGCTCGATCTCGTCTCTGTGTGCGGTGTCGCGCACGAGCGAGTTTTCCCGCGTCTCGTCGCGGAGGCGCCCACGGGGTGAGAGAAATTCAAGCTAAGACGAAGCGCGGAAGAAACTCTCTTCCCCGCTACTATGCCGAATGAATCCGATGGAATATTCGGCGAGCGAAATTTTCGTCGCACGATCGAACAATGAGATTTGTGCCGCGGGTGTAAGCCGAGAGAGGAAGTTGCGCTCGCCGGAAGTGAGAGAAACTTGGTAGAAATATATATGTATACGAGAGAGAGAAAGAGAGAGCGAGAGAGAGAGAGAGAGAAAGAGAGAAATATGTGTTTATACGTCAATGTATCGAGAAATCCGTGTGGAGCTTCCAGAAAGACGGATATACTATATCGAAATCCAGAGTTGCCACGTTCACTTCCGGTTACGGTAGATTTTTCTATGCGACACGTATTTTTCCTCCATAAGTTGTCCTGATTTTTATTACCGCGAAATTCTTCAATTCTAAGATTGAAATATCCGAGTAATTCGAGATACTCGGCGCAATATCTCGAGGTAATTTTAGCGGAAAGCTCGTTAACGTGTTACAAAGTAAACTCGCTATATCTTCGATGGCCCTTCGTCATTCTGTCACCGGATTACGCGAAGCCTCTCTGTCTGTCTATATATATATATGTATATGACGTTGAAGGTATATATACGAACACAACTGTCGAGTCCACCGAGTGAAATTCCAATGAGCTTGAGAAACTTTGACTTTTCATCTCAAAGCGACTGCGACGTATATCTCGCTTACCAAACTATCACCGTACCGTTATAGTTAATGTTCGGCAACTCTCCGGATTGGTCAGGGAATGGCGAAGCTTTCTCTCGGTGCATTCACCACCGAGCTTCGCTCCCCCTCCGCTCCCCTTCCCTTCTCCCGAACCGAGAAGCTCTTTCGGTTCGCGAAGCAGCGACGGAGACCACCGTTGAATGCGTGAAATAGCTTCAAAGCTCTCTTCTCGCGACTGCCACGCGACTTTGGTGGTCAAACGGGAATAGAAACTGCCGAGCTTCGAAAACTTACAATTCGCGACTTTGATATTAAAAAACAAAAAATTTGTTCATTTACGCGAAACATCGCGCGGAGTTCAACCTGTTTCCGTCCATTATGAAATAATGGCCCCCTAAGCAGATTCCCGCGACATCGAACCAACAGGTCTCCGAAGAATAGGTTATACCCGCATTTCTGGGTCCCGATAATTTCCCATTTCGGAGCGAAATTCTCGCGAATCGTAGAATTTTATAGGTTATGAATGATTAACGAATAATGTAAATAAATTAGTACGGAAAGGAAGGGATTAATTAAAGAATAACGAGAAGAGGGTTATTCGTCGGGGCTTCGTATTGTTAGGAGCTTTTGTTCGTAACAGTACTCGTTAGTGAACATACCCTTTGATGTAATTAGTATACATGCAAAGTAGGATAAAGTAGTATTACATTGTGAGATATTGTTCGATATAGAAGGTTGATGCTAAAGAGGCGAACAGCGGTGGTCGAGACGCGGTGAATTCTCGAGGCCGCAAGCTCTCCGCCGTGAGCGGCGTACCGGCGAGGTAACTTTGGAAAAAAGCCAACACTGCCAGGCAGGCAGGCAGACAGGCAGCAAGGGTAACAGAGAACGGAAGGGGTTGTGCTTTCCAGGCGAAACTCGGGTGGACGATTTCTCTCGCTGAAGGGCGCAAGCTCGAGGTCGAGCCGAACACTCCCACTCCGACGCGTAACGTGGGTGGAGCTTTGGCCCAAGCTTCGTGCCAATACATATCCGGTCGAGCTTCTCTCCTCAGTCCTTTTCACGCTCGCAACGCGTTCGACGCACGCTCGTGGTGCGTGCAGCTCGCTCCTCGCTGCCGCCGCTGCCACTGCCGTGGCTCCCGAAATATATCACCGATTTGCGCGCGTACGCAGTACGTAATAATAATCATTAATAAAAACGATATAAATATCATATTTTATCAAAAATATTTCGTTTATTTCTTATTATTTGTGAAACGGTGAAATTTTCCCAATGTGTGTGTGTGTGTGCGTGTTTTTTTTTTTTTAATATTATACGAGTTATTTTTGAAGGTTCGCGTAATCAAGATGACGGATATCGAGCCTATTGTGTCGTTGGTTAAGCCTTGAAAATTTCAGGCCCGGAGCGGTCCTTTCTTTTTTTTTTTTTTGTTCGGACGATGTGAATGTATATAATTAGTGCGCAGCCGACGGTCGTTGATGAATTGCAAAATATTTCTGCCGCGAGAGACGCAAAAAAAAATGAAAAAAAAAAAACATTAATTTCTATAATTGCTCCGTTTCGATCTTTCGCAGAAAAAAAATCGGCCGTAAAAAGATAAAAAAGATATTGCGATTATTGTAAAAAGATAAAAAATTGCGATTATTGTAAGAATATCTCGTTGATTCTTACACTTTAGCGCGTATTATGCGTGTTTGCGCGTTTGGAATGTGTCGTTCGCAATACCGCTCTCGTAATGATCGTTCGCGTTTCTTCTCGAGTATCGACGATCGTCCTTGTTATTCGAATGACCGACATGTCGCCGTTCAACGATATTTCAAAGTGGCTTTATCCCGACCCGAATAAGATATATACATAGATATATTTGTTTTTCAATGATTTGCATTGTCGCGAAAGATACCCGTGCGAATGTGTACGTTAACCTCGAATTCACGACAGGGAAGCGTTCACCATCATCATCGACTCGCGGTTGTTACCGCTCTCGGTTTGCCTACTTTGCGACTCTCGTCGCACGAGCTCTACCTGCCCTGTCGCGTTCCACATTTTCATCCGCACATCGGCTACGCGCCGTCGAGCTCGAGCTATCCGAAGCGAAAGTCTCGACACCATTCGTCGATCGTTGATCGTTCGCTACGGCTCCATTGCCACAGACGCGAAAAGTTGTTATTTTTTTTAGTATTTTTCGTTGTCTTCGTAAAATTGCACCCTCGTGTGATTATCGCGAATTATAGAGGACGCGGTTATTTTTCATCGAAAGGATATACGAAAATCTTGTTTTTCTCAATTATATGAATTTGATTTTCTGTATTCGCAGATCTCGGATGTGGCCAGCAGGCGTGCGAGTGTCGGCGGCGCGTCAACTATTGTAAATACGCGAAGGATTCGGTGCGGTGGTTAGTGCGGCTTCTACGAGTGTAAAGGGTGAATGCATCGTGCGTGTTTACAATATCGTCGAAGGTAAACTAACGGGCGGGTGGCGGGGGGCGGGGTGCGGGGAAAAGGGTAACGTGCAACGTTTGTAAATGTGAATCGACAACGAGGAACGCGTCTACGCTGCCGAGAGCGAACAACCGGGACGAGAAGAGGCGGACAGCGGACGGAGCCGAAAAACGCATCGGCAGCGGGTGCCGAATACGGCGTGACGACTGTGCGGCTGACAAAAATGGAGTCAATCGAATTTGGACGAACCGTATTAGTTCTGATATTGTCCAACTTCCTGCTTTCGAGTTTCGGTAAGTCAGCATTTCTCGTACAAAAGCGACGCGCGCGCCGTATTTCATTTCCCTCTATTCTCTTTACTGCTTCGAATCGTCGACTATTTTCGCTAAATAACATCGTAACATTTTCGAAATACCATTATTTACGCTATTTTTGAAAAATAATTTTTTTTTCTTCGCGACGCGCACGCCGTATTTAATTTTCCTCTATTCTCTTTACCGCTCCGAATCGTCGACTATTTTCGCTAAATAACATCGTAACATTTGCGAAATACCATTATTTACGCTATTTTTGAAAAACAAATTTTTTTTTCTTCGCGACGCGCGCACCGTATATCATTTCCCTCTATTCTCTTTACTGCTCCGAATCGTCGACAATTTTCGCTAAATAACATCGTAACATTTTCGAAATACCATTATTTACGCTATTTTTGAAAAACAAATTTCTTTTTCTTCGCGACGCGTAATTACTTTTATTTTTAACCACTAATAATTATAACTAATTAATCGAGCAACGAAATTCCTTTCGTCGGAAAATTTAAATGGCCACAGCGTCCGAACGCGTTCGGAATAGCATGAAACACTTTCGCATTGTTGAGTAGCTGTAGCCGACGCTACGGGTACTTATTCGATACTTTCCGATACGGAGCCTCCCAAGGGACCGACCTCGTTTTTTCGTCGGAAAAAAAATGAAATAAGAGTAAAAAAAGTGAATGGGGTGGTGCAGCGGTGTAGCGGGAATCTTCTTATCGATGTATTTTTTGATTCGAGAAACAAGCGAATTCGAGATTTCTCGCAAACTCCGTCGCCTACGGTTCGTATTTCAACGAGAAATTAAATTCGTTATACGCGCGTTGCATTCGGAGCCAAGAATGCGTTAATTCCTAAGCAACTTTTGTCATAAATATCCTCTCGCTTGCGATATACGTATAACAATGCGCGTAGCATCGGTAATAGTTTAAAGTTGCTTCTCGATGTAGTGGTAGTTATTTTCACAGGTACTCGCGATCTTTGCTCTTACTATGCGCGAGTTCGCACGATCCCACGAATGTGTTTAATATTTACGTAGATACAGCGGGTAGAGCGCACAGAGGCTGAAATAGTTATAGCGAGCGGTAATTCCATAATGGTCGTCGGGCCGATGTGCGAGTTGCACTCGCGGAGATACGGAGCCAGCCGTGGCCTACTTTTTCCAACATACACAACAGACCTCGGTGGCGTTGCTTCGTCCAACTTTCACCTCGGCACTTTTCCCGTGTGTTCCTTCGCGTCCTCGGTACCGATGCTTCTTATTCGACGCTTTTTCTTTCCCACTTCGGAGCGGACATCTCGCTCCGGATCGCTTTATACCAAAGTTTCACTCTCAAACTTGTTCGCGGCGTATATCTTTTCGCGAATGGCCACCCGTTAGACGGGAGATCGCGGAGGCTGAACTCGGGCATTTATCGGCTTCGAGTAGGGAATATTGTTTCTCGGAGAGATCCCCCCGTGGAGTCCTCGAATTGCTCGCATTTAGCGGCTTATCTGGATTACCGTATACCCCTCTGCCGTTACCAGCGAAGGAACCCTGTATCGCTGTATCGCTGTATCGCTGTATCGCGCACGTACCGGCGAACGTATACGTGTACCCCGCGGCCCCTCGCAACTTATTGTTGTGCACAGCTCACTATATTTGGGGGGGTAGACGAGAACGGGTACCGTATCATAGGAAATATACTTGGATTATAGCCATTTTATCCGGCGCTAAATTCGATTCACATTATTCTCCTTCCATTCGTCTCGAGTTTCGATTAATTTTTTTTTCCTCGGCATTCCAAATTTTCAAGTACAATTGAAAAGACTTTTTTTTTATTTTCCGAACAATTGGCAGATATCGATAGATCGCAATTACACGGCATTACGATACAAGATACGGGACAAGTCGCGTCCGGTCTTTTAATCGCGAAAATACGAAACGGAGCAACGAACAAACGCGCAATGTATCGCGCGCGTTGCTCGAGGCTATATTAGTGATGGCCATAGACGCCCTCGAAACATTTTCTTACGATACATTTGTTCCACTACACCGACCTCGGCCTCCTCTCGCAATTGCGACGAAGCTGAATATATACAGCTCGGTATCGACAGATCGCGAGAATGCTATTTGCGGTTATGTATAGTCGTTATAATAGACACGAGGGGCGGGGGGAGGGGTTGGGAGGGGGGCATCTACCTCCGGTGGCCGTTCGATTTCAATTACCGATGTATCCTACGGCTATTCGCATATATTTCGGAGCACAAATTCTTCAAACTATAACTTCGGTACATACGACGATAATAAATTCGACGAAATAAAACGGACGATTTCTTTTACATCGAATTTATTATTTCGTCTTTGATGAATAAAAAAATGGATTATCGGTCAAAAAGAAAAGGAAAAAAAAAAAATTCTCCGGCTAATTTGATGAATCGACATTCCGATCTGTTGCTCGGTAATCCTACTTGACTGCGAAGTCTCGGCACAGAGGTAATTGGTAATCATCAACGAGATGTTTGTTATGCGCGAATGAGAATCGTCGGCACTTGGAAAATCTCTTTCCGGACTCTAGGTTAAGGTGTACTATACACGCGAAAGTTGCATGTATACCCCTCCGATCTCTCTACGAAGGATTAAAGAATGAATGAAAAAAAAAATATCGCCGCGGTAAAAGCACGCGAGGGCAGACGCCGAGAGCCCGAAAGCGTAGCGCGCACAGAACGCTTCATACCTATCCTCTACGGGAGTCGGGGGATTACTTCGGGTTCGCTGGATCCGGTGCGGCTTTGCTTGCCTGACATACTCGTCGTGCCGACCTACCGAACGACGACGGCGGCGTCGACGACGACGACGGCGACAAACCAACCCCCATCGAGTTTTGCGTTGAAAATATCATACGGATTAAAGTCTCGGCTCGCCTTAACCTATCGCCGAACTCGCGTACAAGTAGGTAACACCAGTATTAGTCGGACGGATGGGCGGATAATATCTAAATACCTACTTTTACACGCTAAAATTCGAAGCTTTGAGTACCAAAGTCAACGGAACGATACAAAACGTTACCCTATCATTTTTTTGTCGTAAAATTGAAATTGCCTCTCATTATTTTTTCCAAAGTGCGAAATGCACAAAAGACTAATAAAAAAAATAAAAAAAAAAAATCGAAATAAAAATTCGGTTGTAATATACATCGAATTTTTCCAACATAACCTCCGACTCTTGTTCGCTGTTTCAAAGTCTACAAAGAACCGCATTACTTTTATTTTCTCACGAGAAAGAATAATGTCTCGTATCGCGATATCGCGCAAAACCCGAACCCTCCGACATCGACGGACCAGTGGTATTCCGTTGTACGGTAAAGATTCGAATGGCGCGGTGGAAGGAGAGAAAGAAAGAACCGGCAAAGAAAGGGAGTGCGAGAAGAATCAAAGAATACAAGAGAACGCGGGTGCGGGTATCGGTGAAACAATTTAACTAATGGAAGGGTATTGCCTTTGGAATCCCCGATAGACTTCTCTCGGCGTTTTTACTCCTTCTCTCACGGAGAAGCTCTCTCGTACGCGATGTAATCCACACGCTCCGGTGATCGTATACTCGCGCTCTCGTACCCCCGCGTCGTTTTCTCTTATCCGTCCCCTTTTTTTTTCTTCTCCCTCGCGCCCTCCTTTTTTTTCTCTCTCCTTTTCGTTTTCTTCCTCTTCTTCTTTATCCATTGTCGGGAAACTCGATTCATTTCGACCCGGTAACCGCGTACAAAGCGGTACACTCTTTGCGACACTGTCGGAAACGACTCTCGATACGATATTCAATTTGTAGGTTAGACGTATGTATCTTACCGCGATATCTCGCGACGATTTGCACCTAATCTCGCGAGTACGATAAACGGGAGGAGGTAAAATCGAGTATTCCGTATTACAGTTCGAAGCTATTTTTCCCCGCGGAAAGAAAATAACGGAGGAGAAATGGAAAAATTAACGAGAGCCGAAGTCGGGAGGGAAAGCGAACCGGCGTCGGGTTCATCGACGAGGGCGCGTCCTCGGTGAATAGAGGCGTCGGGGCATAATGCATCATTACGAGGTCCGTAGGTTACCGCGTGACAAACGACCGATGGACGAAAGGTCCCCGTTACTCCCGTGAATGTGCTTTTTTTTCTCCGATTGTGCACTGGGAGAACGAAGAATAGTATAAAAATAGCCTGTCGTTTCGGCTCTGGATAGCGAGTTATTTTTTAATTTTTTTGCAATACACGCGCGAAAAGTCTCTCTTCTCGTAACTGTAAATGCGGCAAAAGTGGTGCTTTTCGGAATTTACAAATCGTCTACTTTTTCATTTATAACACGTCAGTTACTTTTTCACACGCCGCGTTGACGCTTTGCTTATTTTTCGCACAACTTTCGCCGAAGTTTTTGCGCATTTTTCGCAAACAAATATTGCGCGAAAAAGGTAGAAATTTTTATTTTCCTTTCGCATTCTTCACGATAATGCAAATTTTTTACCCTGTCTATCGGTCACTCACGATTATGCGGTGATCCCGTGTTCGCAATTCGAAGAAAAAAAAAAAAAAAAAAAGCTCTCTCGTACTTGCTACGTATTACGTACTCTCCGAGTTTATTACATGCGCCGGAAGTTGCGAAAACTGTCGGCGCAGAGTGGAACTTGAAAGCTTCCTAGAAATACGAAGTGCCGCGAGCTTTGACTTCCGCGCAGTTTCGTCGAATGTATAGACATCGGTGGTTCGTCCGAACGCTCGGTCGAAGCTCGACGGGGGGGTTGTAAGCTGCTAGTCCGTGAGCAACGGGACAGTTCGATATTCCGGTGAAGGGGTTGCTGCTAGTCTAGTCGCGGGGATCGTTCTTAATGCATTTGTCGAGGTATAGTGCGGCCAACGCTGCCACGTTACGCTACTCTCTCTTCTCTGCTCTACGATGTACGCATCACCAGTCACCCTTTTCGCAAGCTCAGCATTCCCACTCTCCTTGTTTTTTTTTTTTTTTTTTTTTTTTTCTATACCCTAAACCACCCTACGCTCGAGAGTCCCAGGACCGACGCTACTTTATCTCGCTCGCTCTCCTTCTCCGAAGAGATATAATATTCCCTTCAAAAGCGAAGCTCCGCAGCTTTAATCTCTTAACGTCCACCGCGCAACGACGATAAAAAAAAAATAAAAAAAAATAAAAAAGCATATTATTCATATTATATCGTCGAGTGTTCGTTGTCTTCCGTCGACGGACTTTGCGAAGCGCATTATAAACTTGTATGCCATTAAGAGATTGCCTCTCTTTACTCCAAGCCGACGCTCCCCCGCGACGGGGTGCGACGGTACTGTTATTTCTCCGTCGTCGTTACATCATCGGGATTCGCGATTACGTTCGTAGTTGCATCTCAAGCTGAAACAATAGCCAGTAGTTGCGCAAGACGGAGTGTCCGAACTCTCGCGATTTAATTGTCGAACGGAAAATGCGAATGACGATTGCCGAGTGGAAAAAGCGGTCTCTCGTTAGTTTCTCGATGTCTCGAGTACTCGACGTACGTAGGTACACGCGCGCGAGAGAACCACACGAATGCGAGAGTGGGGAAAAAAAAAAAAGGAAGCGAGACAGATGAAACAAATTGAGTAACGACGCGATTCGAAATCGTGCGTTAACGTCCGACTCGTGCCGTTCGAGACTGCTCGTTCGCGAGCACTTAGGAAAATCGATATCCCTCGGCTCACTTGATCCGCCAGCGGCAGCGGCATCAACGTTGGGTGCTGCTGCCAGGCCATATCTTGATTAAAATCAGTGCCACCGCTCGTCTCGCTTTTTCACCCTCGCCGTGTCCTCTATACGTACTTTGGCTCCTTCCGACCCTCCTACAGCCCTCGCCGTTCTCCTCTTAGCTTCGATATCCAACGCCTTCGCGCGGACTACCTATATGTATTCACCTTTAAAACTACGGAGTGCGAAGAACCCTCTCCTCCGCCGACGACAACCGACCACGTTTTCCTCAACGTCTTTGCCTCTCTCCTTCTCGTCTCCTCTGTACCCGCGGATGAATCCGGTTAGTCTCGTTAATGTCCGAATCAGTCGGTCGCGCTTCGCGCGCGCATACGGGACTGCGGCTCTTTCGCTCCTCTCGTACTCCGTCCTCTTGCCATTTCCGGCGGTTTACCTCCGCCCTTCCTGGCAACGACCGGAAGCCCCCTTTCCCCTTTGTTTCGGCTTTTCTCCGAAGCTCGACCGCCCGCTCCGTACAACTACGCGAGATTCGCAATACGAATATTCCCAAATTTCGTTGCCTTTTTTTGATTTTTTTCAAAACTCGAAACGAAAATTTACGAAGTCTCGAAGTGATTTTTTTATTTTCGCTTTTTTTATCTTCCGCGTGAGAAATTTTAGTCAGCGTTTCCGGATAACCTGTATATACGAATGAACAATCGAGAAGAACGAATCTCTTTCGGTTTCTCCGGTAGAGTACACCGACCGCATTATAGTCGTCGCAGTTACGGAGTCGAGAGATTTTCTTGCCGGAGCGTGTGCCAGTGTTTCGGGGAGCCGAAGGATACGCGAATCCTCGCCCTCGCGGCGAGGGTGAGGGTGAACTTCGCTATACTTGTTTGTTTCGATCAAATGTTGACCGAAACGGTCCCTCAAAGTTCCCTTCCGCTCGCCCTCTCGTGCACATTCCGCCCATAATACTTATACTCGAGCACTCTGAATGGCGTCATCGTATCCTGCTTTCGCGCTTGCATTTTCCACTTTGCTCTACCACCGTTTAGTTTTCCCTCGTGAAAGCGTCCGAAAGCGTCCGAAAACGTCCGAAAGACGAAAAAAAAAAAAAAGAAAAAAATGATTTTGACGCTATAATAAAGCGAAGCGAGCCGCGGATGATGGAAAATAAAAGAAAAAAAGAAACGAATGAGAACGAGCGTACGCTCGGAGAATCGAGAGCAAGGACGCTGCGAGACGGACGAGACGATCTCTCGAGGCTCGGCTCCAGTTTGAAAACGAGAGCACCGCGCGAATGTAAGCGATAACTATAACGACCGAGAGAGCGAGGTTCGCCGGAAATCGTCCTCGTGATCCACAATTGCGCATCGTATAGAAATCGCTAAAGCGAATTCGACGGGTTATACAGTATCGCTAAGGTGTAGAGGAGAACGCGCGCACAGAGAGCGGCGGACGCGGTGACGAAAGTGAGAGCGCGCTGTCGCCCAACCCGTCGCCCCCGCGTTAATTCGTCCCGGTGATTATGGATCCATTAGCGTGGCAGGCAACAAATAGCACGGTACAATCCAATAACCGTCCACCGCGACTATAATAAAAGGGACGTACCGAAGCGCGAGCAGCAGGGGTGAGAGCCCACGGGCCCACGCGGCACCCCGACGTTCCGGCTTCGTCCCTCGCTACTCGACACTTTAGCCGTCGCGTGCGTCGAGAGAGAACGATAGAGAATTATAGCTCTCTACGTTTCCCCGTAACTCACCCCTCTGCTATTTACAACGATATATACATGCATACTCGTTCGTAAATGCCGCGCAGCATTGTACAATCGAAATCGAAAAATAGAAGGGTCCGGCGGGTGTATTGCGCCGCGTGTCCCTTGGCTAAAATTCGAGACCACCCTAAATTTCGGATCCGGTATATAGTGATCATTGCGTTCATTGTCGCATCTCTATAATATCCTGGTAAAAGCGGAGGCGGGTCGGCCCGCGCGCGATAACGGGGGATCGCATCAGCGATGAGGGAGGGATACGCGAACACTCGCAAAGGGTGAGACGGCCTAAGAGGTTCGACGGGAGTTAGTCGCTCGGGGCTCTCCGCTTCCTTCGTATCTCGAATGTCTTTACGTGATTAGCGTATCGCGATATTGAACGATTAAGTTTCCGAAAGGATGTACGCGCGATTAGATTGGGAGAATATTTTTCGTTAACGCGCTAAATACATCGCACATATCTCGACGGTTCAATGACACTGTTCGCTCTCGAAGATTAATTAAACGCGTCTCTCGATGCAATTCAAACTCTCCGTGTCATGAATTTCTTTGGCGCACGAGAAAATAGGTACATACAATCGCCGCGTGGGCGTTCGATCGAATTCCGGAAAAATAAATATTTCGAGGGTTCGGAGTTTGTAATCGTTCGATGCGGAGGGAAGGCGAGAAAAAAATCGGTAAAGTTAACGATGTCGTTGATGCGGATGGAAAAGGCGGTTTTCTCGCGTAATGTAAATCTATCGCTCTCCTCATTGTTTTTCGTATCTTCGTTGTCGGAGCGCGAAGAGTATTCTCACCCTCGCAACGGCGCTCTCTCGGTTTGTGACTTCGACGAGCAAATGGAATGAAATCCATGCAAATCGGGGTATAAACGTCGGGTGCGGTGGTGCGTCGACGCGCTTCGAGTATTCTATACGGGGAAACGCGCGTGTATATAGCTATCGCGGTACATCGCTGTACAAAGCTTCGGAGCCGAATATAGGATGGGATCCAGTCGGGGCGCGGAGTGAAACACCGCGACTGCGTTGGACCGGTTCGTTCGCTCGTACTGGCGTCGAGCCGCGTCACTTTTGTATTGGGGTGGCGATGCGTCCAATCTATCTGCTACACCGTACGATACATACGTTTTGATACATACTATAAGCGTCGGAGAAGCGAGGGTCGAAACGCGTATCGCGCGTTGCTCGCTCCGTCCGAGCGGTTCGTTATCCGCGCAAACGATCGGCCAACCTGAGCGCTCACCACCCTTTCCGGGCGTCCGTCCGAATCGAACCCGTTCTCCGTTTCGTAGACGAGTACGCGAATAATCCATCTCTCTGTCTGCATGCGTGTATATCGACGGATAAGTTCGCATCCGCATAAATACGAACTTCGCTACGCGTATAGATACGCGTATAGGTGCGCGTATAGGCGCGCGTACCTGTCTCTTCTCCCGCTCCCGCGCGATCCGCGAGTGAGAGAAACATATTATACATGCAAAGTTCCAAATCGAATTCGATGGCTCTCGTCGGTAACGTATACGCGTAAAAAATTGCCTTTAAATTTCATTTCTTTCGCGGAATTCGCGGAACGATTCGAAACGATTGAAAAATAATAGACGAACAGTGAAATTTTTATTTATCATTATTCACGAGAGTCTCGTTTTATTGTTTTTTTTTTTTTTTTTTTCAGGAGAAGCGAAGAACGGTCCCCACTATTATGGAAGTTTGATTGGAAATTTAAAGACGTACGGCAACGGCGTAACCGGTCGCGCTTACGCGGTCGATGACACGACGATATTCATCGAGGGATTCTCTTACGACGGTCTCGCACCGGACGCTTACCTATGGATGGGTAAAACTGAGATGCCAAGTCCCGCCGGTGACATCATTCCTTATCCCGAAGACTACGTTGGACCGTTAGTACACGCGTTTCGTTAAATTAATAAAAAGATCGAATTTCGATAATCGATTTTTCGCCGATATTTCGATTAATCGAATATTTTAAACGAATTATATTCTACCAATTCTAATTTATGCGAAAACGCAATTAAATTGTTCTCTTGTCATTCATTAAAATATAATCGTTCCACGGAAGCGGTACAATTGCCGAGATTAACGCGAAACGAAATCGGAAACTCCGATTTCTATTTTATTAACAACGCCTCTCACGATCATTCGTTTCTATGTTCCCATAACATCGAACGGCAACTTCCACCGCGCCTCGTCCCTGTAAATACCATCCGAAACCCTTTGGCAAAATTATAGCCGGTCCCTCATCGTTTCACTTCCAAAACCGGAAGCTCTCTTTTCTTTTTCTTTTTCTATCCGCGAGACTCCGAGATCCGACGTTAGCTAAGCGTAGACTTTCCGCGTACCGCATCGGTAATTCGAGTCGATATTGGATAATTTACCGATTTTGCGTAAATAACTCTAATAGTCGATGCGACAAAATACGTTGAAATTATCCGCAGTTGAGTTCATTTCCGAAGGAACAAAAAGATTATTCGCTTCGAAAAACTTTGAAATGTTAACCCGATATCATTTTTTTTTTTTTTTTTTTTCAAATATTACAGTGATCCCCCGGAACTGAAAGCGCACAACAACACTAACATTATTCTCCGATTGCCGCAAGGAAAGAGGATACGCGACATGAAATGGCTGAGCGTTTGGTGTCGAAGGTTTACCGTGAGTTTATGTCTATTTACAAGTCTAAAATTAGTTAATAATAAAGAAAAATGATTTTGTGCGCAAAATCAAACGGCATCTACGCTCCGGCGCGATCGAGAGTCGGCGCTACATATCTATACATATATATATACATAATATATGAAGAGATACGGCGCTACTACTATCGGACATTCGTGGTCAATGGTGTGTGTCGGATGGATACGAAAGCCGAAGCATCGCGAGAGAGCAAAGCGCCCGAACCGGTACTCTGCACTCTAATCCACTTTTCGGAGCGCCGTCTTTGGCTTGAAAATTCCGCGCGTTCACGAAATCCCAAAGACGAGTCGACGAATAAATGAATTAATACGGAACATTTTTTGACTTTCGACCTTTAATTGGGGGAAAAAAAGATGAAGATAAAGAAAAAGAAAAAAAAAAACGACGTTCTTTGTCATCTGGTTTCGGCTGATGCGAAAAGGTCCGCGGAGCAGAAGATTCGGTACAAGAGCCGTGACGCTACGGTCTCGCGTTCGATCGAACTTCTGTCCGGAGGGTGGTACGCACACATACATTCTCTACCATAACCCGAAAAGCTTCGGCTCCGATATTAGAAGGGCTTTAATATATAAGTCCGAAGAGAGAGAGAGCGAGAGAGCGAGAGAGAGAGAGAAAGAGAGAGAATCATAGTCGGGGGAGGGGGTTAAAACGTTCTCTGCCAGAGGAATAGCATATACCTATATAGCAACGGCAAGCAGCGCTTGGGGTGTTCCCGCACCGTGACAACCCTCCATCGGACACGCTCCGTCACCGCAAAGCGCGTCTCGCCGAGACTCGCCGTTTTCCATAGAGCCACTGTTACCTTTGCGATACACTCGCGAGCTTCGAGCTTTTCGACGTTTAGGAACATCGGCTCAACGGCCCGGAGCCTCGAGAGTCTCGTGACGCACCGGCGGCAAAGCCTCGCGCTCGCGATCTTTCGACGATCCGTACCCCCAACCCTCTCGATTACTTTCATTTGCTTTTTTCCCCGTCTGCTCGGAATATCGTACCGCAACTCAATGTATTTGACCGTAAATGAGGTCTCGTCTCGAAACGACGAGACGGAAAAATATATTTTTCGGTAACAGGTATTTTCAAACGACTATTTTTTCAAACGGAAAACAAATACGCCGCGTTGTTGCGCTGTCGGCGGAATTACAGAAGCGACGTTGCGGAGCAAGAAAAACATCGAAAAAGCGCGACAAAGGTAGACTCGTTATTTTTTTCCAAGCAACTTGAAGATTTTTTTGAAAAAATCTCCGATGCCTCATTTTCATGTATTTTACCGCGGTGAAAGTTAATCCGCCGGGAATATCGATGTATCGATATACGCGTCGATTTCACATTTTTCCGATATAGGTAAATCGATTTTTTTTTTCTCTTTTTCCTTTCGAAATTGACGAGATATTATTCCGAATACGGAAGAGTTGTCGAAATATCAAAGTATTTGTCGCGTTTCTTTCGTAAACCTCCCCCTACCGGGGAGAGAGCTTCACTCGACGTTGGGTACACGTAAATCGAAGAGCGATCGGCATCATCCGGAGAAGCCAGCGGAGTTTGATGTACAGATGATACGCTCGAGATAGGGAACGGGGGTGCACGGAGTTTTGCTTGGATATCGAGTAGACAGGAGCTGTCTGTCAGTGGTATATCGTCGAACGAGCAGAGAAGGCTCTTCGCCCGTAGCGGAGCCCCGTGGCGGAGAGCCCCTCGGCGTTGCCTCGATGGATCTTGTATTGTTGAAATAAGCTCTTCTCCGCGTTCTCCTTTCTCCTTTCTCCTTTCTCACGAATCAAACCCGCTTGCCGTCTCCTCATCCCTTTTCGAACCCCGAACCTTCCATACGCACCCCTCTCTCTTTCTCTTTTTCAAACAAGATATTTCGACGATATCGAACCCAACCGGGGAACGTCCTTCGATCGACCAACTCGATTCAACTCCGGGAATCGCTCATTTTTTTTTTCCTCCCCGAGTTCCGTGTTCTCATGGACAATA
This sequence comes from Buathra laborator, assembly GCA_934046635.1. NCBI lineage: Eukaryota > Metazoa > Arthropoda > Insecta > Hymenoptera > Ichneumonidae > Buathra > Buathra laborator. Next base: position 12,871,566 of record OW203893.1, read on the forward strand.
TACTTTCGCACCCTCCGCGTAGACGTGACGCTTCGCGAATCCACCAAGATAAATCCCGCGGATCGAGTACCAATTGTTCGAAACGTCCCCCGGAATATAGGTACCCGTGTACCTCCTTTAATATACTCGCCTCGAGAAACGAGAAAAAATCTATCCATCTAAACCGACTCGTACGACAATAGAGATAAACGAATGAAAGACGAAAAAAAAAAAAAAAAATACCAATGTATCGTTTCTTATAAGCGTCGAAATAATAATCAAGACGCGATTACACTAAACCCCAAACTTTTCGTGGATATTATTGTCCGTAATAAATCGTCTGCTATATTACGGTGCGCGTTGCGTAACATCGGATATAACGCATAATTAATATTTCATACGTAGAAAACGCGACGTGGATGCGCATACGATGGTATGTCGGAACGTTGAAAAAAGAAAAATCGGAGTTTGCATTATTTACATCGGAATCCTTGAATAATGTCCTGCGGATGATACCGCGACACTCACGCGCGCATCGTCACGACCGCGTTAATTAAACGTTCCCGTAGTAATTTTCGACGATAGGGGCGATGCCAGGACACAGACCGAAAGTTCAGAGACGAGAGAGCACAGTGTGGCACTGCTACTGGCACCAAGTGGACCGTCACCCTTCGTTAACCATACCACTACCATCGCTATGATAATGAAACCCTGCACTCCGCCAACTACCCCCCGAGTTTCTCGACTATCTCAACGTAAAAGCTGCTATTAATCATCGAATAATTAACACATTTACTCACTTTGGAACACTTTTGTTTCCATACTTTTTACACGACGTAAATTCATTTTTTTTTTCTTTGCGAAAAAAAGTTAATCGGAGAGTCGAGAATTCTCGGAGGTATGAGTATTAGCTTCGTATCTCGAAGAAATATCATCCAAATAGACGAAGAAAAAAGAGAAAAAAAAAAAAACGAATAGACCAAATAGAAAAATAAGTGGTGTTTCATCGATTTAAGGTTAGAAAGAAAAAAGCTTTTGCGGAAAGGAAAAAACGTGGTAGATTTTTCGCACGCGTCGATTTCGCAACAATCAGCGAATAATGTCGGATGATGCAGACCGGGGGGTACTTTAGGATATATGGTTCGATCGTCAGGGGGGTCGGGTGACGAGTGGTCGAGCTATATAGACGGGGGGTGGAAGGGGTCGAAGGTAGAGAGAGAGAGAGAAGCAGCGAAGATGCATCGGAGAGCGAAAGAGTGAGAGGGAAGATGGCGGAGGATAGCGGAGGATAGCGGAGGATAGCGGTATAGGGGGCGATCAGGTATTGAAGCACAGTTGATATTCCGGGGTAACAGTACGATGCCGTAGAAGCGCATGCGTACGGTAGACGCGTGGCAAACACCGGTCGATGTTGGCCGGGCTGACGCGCTCGAGGATGCAGCTACCGCCGGTGCTGCCTCGATTCCTCGACTTTAAACCCTCCGCCGCCTCCGCCGCCTACGTCGCCATTTTGAAAGGTACTCGCTGTACACGAGCCTCGCGCTCGCGACAAATCCTCGTAAATACTTAACATCCACTTTTACTCCAAAAAAAAAAAAACACATTTTTTACGCGTTGCAACTCATTTCATTTACCGGACTATTATTCGCCCGATTTTTCCCCGAAAAAATATAACACGATGAACCAACAAATGGCCTTCCGATCCGTACAGCGGAGTTGCCGAAGATGGCAATCGAAGAGGAATAAATCGGATAGGAAACGACGGCGGGTGGTATACGGCAATCGAAGCGTCGTAACCTTTCGCTCCCCTTTCCCTAAAAATCTCGCTTGCAAAACGACCAGCGAGATCTTTTCAAGCTTTTAGTTTTCTCATACTACCCCCGAGACTTCCGGCTGAATTCGCGAGGAGGGATAATGGGATGCGGCGATAGAGATGCCCGGCGGCCCGCAATTTTTCATTATATTCGACGACCGAGGAAAAGATACCGTCGCGCGATAGGATTGCAATAGTTCATAGTTTATACCGATGTTTCTCGCAATTGACCAGTTATTCAGGGAGCTTTTTTATTCCAATGGCAATACGTATTTGGAGAGACTATCGGACGATTGTTAATTATGAAATTCTGTGGCGCCCGGCAGCCTGTGGATCATCCGAACGTTATACAATGGAGACGAGTAAGAAGATTATTATTTCTTTTCACGATGAGCTTAAGTTCATTTTCTTTCTTCGGCTTCGTTCTTTCTATAGTTAACGGTACGCTGCCAGTCGAATTCAAAATATTTCGTAAATCGGAAGTTGCGGTGAAGTAAAAAAGAAAAAAAAAGTTAAATTAGAGAAAAAAGAAAACAAATAAGCGGTGGACACGGTAGGATATGCACGGACAGCTTGAAACCACTTATAACTCTTATCTCCATTCGCGTACAACCGGCGGATTCTCTCAAATATCCTTCGTAAAGTACCGCGAAATCTCATCGTCGACTTTTCTACTGTCCGAATGGTCAATGCGGAACGCATATACAATGAACGGTCAGTAAAGTAGAGCAAAGTTAACGCGGCGGAGGAGCCTCCGGCGTTTTTTCGTTAGGTACTTCCGACCAAAAGGTACGATGCTTCTGGAATCTCGAGCCTCCGCTCGAGTTCGACAAAAGTTATCCATTTTTTCGGAACAACGCGTCGTAGAAAGTCACGATCGTGTATCGTACGTCTGAACATTGAAAACTCGTAGAGAAAAACATATATACGCGAGTATAACGAAAAAATCTATAAATCGCTAAAAAAATAAAAAAAAAAAAGTTGATTTCCGCTTCGGGAAATAGTTTTGAATGTTCCGTTTCCGCGTAATTATTGGCATTTCGGGAGCCTCTTTGCGATGCAATCTTCGAACTGTTGTTCGGTTCGAGATATTTCTCAAAGATCGATATATATATAGCCATTTTCGTTTTCCGATGACCCCTGTTACGCCATTTGTTTTTGTTGTTCTTTCTCGGATACTTTTGACGTGCGACATTTTTCGTACACTCGGCGCAGCCCCTTGGTACTCCTGCACGGTTTTCAAACCAAAGTTTCACCGTCGTTCTCTACTCGCGACTGTATAGAGTACCTATATAACGTTTTCTCGCTTGTTCTCTCCCCTCCAGTCTCGGTACACTGGAATTCTCGTCGCCCCTAACGGTTTCCATCGGTTGCCCTTACCGCGGGCCGCCGATTGGACGGGAGCTTGCGAAAGTTGCCAGGTACCCGTTGGGACCGCCTACCAGGTCCGCGCGATTCCTCTATCAGAGTTTCTCCCACATCGGCAGCCAAAGTTTTGTCTCGTAGCGCGGTGAGAGGTGCGCGCGGCTCCCCGAGAGCGGCCTTTCCACCACCTACCGTAACCTTTGCGTCCGACCAAAAAGGGGCGAAACTCCCGGAGTTTCTACAGCCTCTCTGTCTCTACTCTCTCTGCCTACACTCCTCTCCTCTCTTTCTCGCTATATTCACCTTGGAGTAATTCGCGATCCAAGGTCCGACGTGCGAAAACCTTTTCCCCATTGATCAATAACGAGTCATCGTGACTGCAGGATAATCGATCGCGAGAACACCGATTTTAATCGATTCTAATTAAATAGCCTAATTAAATCGGTGAAAAACTATATCTCCTTAAATATAGAGATTAATAACTAATGATACATTTTCGTAATCGAAACATTTATAATCGATCGATTAATCGATTATAGGCTGAGGAGAGGAATAGGGATAAAAAAAAAAATTACGGACATTTTTTCATCGATCTTTTCGCGCGCTCTCGCGTTAGAATTGCATATAGTACCGCTATTACTTATTGGCTCCGAGCGCGGGATCTCTCTCTCTCTCGTGGAAAGATTCGCTCGGGAGGAAACTTTTCCAACGCCGCTATAATCGAAGGCCGCGCCAACGCTCTACCGGCGTTTCAAACTCACCCCCTCCTCACCCCTTAGCGAAAGTATTTAACCAGAGGCTTAGCCGTCTCTCTTCGGCTCGGAGTCTCGTTTCATCTTCTCACTCTCGAGTGGGAAGGTATAAACTTTCGGAATTAAAAAACAAAAACAAAAAAAAAAAAAAAACGCGAAAAGTTCCATTAAATTTGGTACGCGAGGCCGATTTGCGAGTTCACAGGTCCTTTGGAACGGTTGCCGAATAAGGAAGGAGAAACTACCCGCGGAGGAAAGAAGAGCGAAACTCCTTCGGCTCGTTTAATTTATCACCTACTTAAAGTCTCTTCTACGACGACTGTTACCCGACTGCTACTCGATCCCTCTATATCTCCTACGCGCAAAGGTGTCCCCTTTTTGTCTCGTGTTTCGAAATGTTCGTTTTCTTTTTTTTTTTTTTTCTCTCTCTCTTTCTCTCTCTACACGCGAATGCTTCTCTCATTCGTTTCTCGTGCAACTGAATAAAATAATCGGTTCGCGAAAGAAAAGGGGAAAAATAATGACGAGAGAAAGAAGACGAACGCCGGTGATATCCATTTTATCAGACGAAAAACAACGCTTTTCGCGTGCGTGTGATATGACGATGCGACACGTTGCGCGTTATGGGCGACGATCGCCGATCGGCGATTTACGATCCGAAAACAGGGGTGTGCGCGCACCCTGTGACGCTTAACGAGGCGCGATGTCTCAATTTCCGAAAGGACCGAGGCGCACGCGCCTCTATCACAGCGGGGAGGCAACGACGCTGCGTGTGCTGTCCAGATTCGCCCTTATCCTACATTAGTTCGGCAACAGAAGCCAACCAACACCCCTAGTCGTTACGATGAAACTGCTTCGCGGATTTAGGCTCTTTGTCAGATATCATTTGCATTTATTCGAATACAACAGCCCGATTTCGATTAAGTGGAGTTAATTGCGTCATATTTTTATTAAATTTCACGTCAATTTGTCCGTTTGTTACGGAAAAACAGTCGATTATCGAAATCGTGTTTTTATCGTTAAATAAAAATTAAAGTAAAAGCGGACGACATGTTTTTTGTTGTTCTCTACAGCGCTCTGTTGGTAAAAATCATTTAGTCAAATTACCGACAAAGTACCGAAATCGATATAACGATTTTTTTATTCGAAAATATTACCGTAAATAAAACGTATGTATTTTTTTTATTTTAGAGTTGTAAAATAAAGGGATACCGGGTAAAAAGTTAAATCGAATGTAATGCGATTGATATGCGAAATATATTAATAATCGATACCTCAACATCGATACGATCGTTGGTACTCGTAGCAAACTATCGAACGGATTTTCGTAAGCGCTGAAATTTGGAGAAACGTTGGTGAAAGAGGGTCAGCGAGAGGGTAAACGGAAAAGGAGCATCCGAAAGATTCTTCGATTAAACGTATTTCTTCTCTCGATCGATGAGCCGTGAAAAGTAGGGTTAGGCATAGCAATAACCGGTATATCGGGAAGACGCGTGGAGGCGCGATATCGTAATCTATTCTCAATGTTTTTTTTATCTTGTCGATACGAAATTATTTTGTCAACGTCTCGTAGCGATAGGACACGCGCACTATGGATATTTTTTTCGGCAACGAAGCGAGAAGTAATCCGGTCAATTTTGCTCGACGATAATCATCGCTCGAAGAAGAAAATAACGAAAATAACGAAAGAGAATGGGCTGCAGATACGAATCTAAATCCGCGCTGGCTTACGAGATAAACGGCAGTCTATTAGGAGGACCCTACGCTACCGTATATAGGCTATATCGAGGGGTAGATTTTTTGCCCGAGTACGAGAGAATGAAGAAGACGAAGAGTGAAAATGATCGGGGATAGAAAGTGACGCGCGCCTCGCAGCTTCGCAACGGCAAAAGCCACCCCTGTTGTACAGCCGACGGCGTTTGCAGACCTCCCCGTAGTAATACTCGCGTATAAACGATCCTGCCGCCAGCCACGGACCAGTCCACGCGTATGCCATCAACGAACAGATCAAAGCTATCGAATTTACGAGGATGCGCGCTCATTGTGCCGCTTCACTCGGCCCACTCGCTTTCTCAACACGATGACTGTTGGAATTTTCTTTCTCTTCTTATTATTTGCACCAAGACCTTTCCCCCTCCCTTGAAAATCCTCACTCGCGAAGATGAAACGTGAAACTTCGTGAAACGAAATTCGCTTGTCGCAATATCGCGCGAACTGCGATTTTTCGATGGGCTCTCGAAAAATGGAATGAGCAGAAAAATGCCGTAAGAGTAAAAGCCGAATAAGAATCGTTTGTCGAAGGGAGGAATGAAAACGGAAGCGTTTTGCGAATTTAACCGTGAAGATTGAAGAAGAAGAGCACAGCGAACTTCCCTTCGAACCGATACGATTGACGGGATTATATACTTTTACCCGAGAACGAGAAAACGAGGGACGAAAACGACTTGGGTCGATGGGGGAGAAGGGGGGACGCACGGCGTACATCGACGTTTCCCCTCGTTTTTCGTGACTGATGCGATAACCATCGATGCCACCCTCGTATCTCATAATTCATAATACGTATACCTACAATGTAGTAGCGTATAATAGAGTATACCGGATCCCTTGGGAGATGATTTGTGTTTTGTCGAAGGTTACACTCGCGTAATGCGAAAAATAATAATGAATCGATGAATAATTGATTATTTATGAAATGTATTATTCTCAGTTGAACTTTGGACATGTTTATATACCGGAGAGGCTTGAAATACCGAAACCGCGGGTTCTTCCCGAATTTTCGAGGCTCGCGCACGGCTTGAGTAGCGGTAATATAAGCATATTGGACAGCAAAACGATTTACATACCGAATCTTCATTACGACGGTGCCGGTCCTGACGCGTATTTCTGGGTTGGAAATGGAACCGAACCGAATTCACTTGGCATCAAAGTGCCCAACGAGGCCGGAAAGTACGCGTTATGCACTGAAGTTACGCGAACGCGAACTCGTAAATGTTGAATTATTGAATTTTTAATCGTTGACAGATTGACAAAATTACGAGGTTATCAAGGCGAAGATATCGAGATCGTGTTGCCGGGTTCTTTGACAGTTTACGACATCGAATGGCTTTCGGTATGGTGCGTAACATTCAAACACAATTTCGGACACGTTATGATACCGAAGGATCTCGACGTTCCGCCGGCACTCGGACAAACGAAAATAACGGTGAGTATTCGATAATCGTTCTTGTAGAATCGTTGTGTTTTTCTTTCCCACCCATCGTGGACGGTTGTAAAATAAAAAAGTGCTTAATCCCCGTTATCCGTGGGAACAGCCGCCGTGGTGGTACAATCCGGTGAGTAGTATATCTAGTTGCGCCTTCATTATCATCGGATCCCGATTGACATTTTGACGACGCGACGATAATATCGGTTAACGGTCGGAAATTGAATAATAGACGAGCAGCGCGCCGGTAGCGCCGCCGCCAACGAGATCGGAGTTGACCAACTGTAAAGAGATGCTCGAGGGACGTCTTCAGGTTCAGTGGGAAACCATCGGGGATGACGTGCGAATACGTTTGTCCGCGAGAATAAATGAGGATCAATGGGCATCGTTCGGTTTGTCGGGTCGCGAGGGCGAAGCAAAGATGTTGGGCGGCGACGTGGTTGTCGTCGCTTACGACAGCGCCAAAAAAAAATTCATCGCCGAAGATTACTACATGTCAAGCTACTCCCAGTGCGACGGTCGGAAGGGTGTTTGTCCGGACAAACGTATTGGAGGTCGCAACGACGTTACGTTTCTCAACGGACAGAGGAAGAACGGCGTAACGACCGGTAAGTCGGTACCAAAGTCAAAGTCAAACCGAATTCGCGCCCCCTGACGGATCGATTTATTATTTTAGTCGAATACAAACGGCCACTCAGAACGAACGAACCGGAAAAGGATAAAATTATTCCCGATTTCGAAACGAGCGTTATCGCCGCTATCGGACCGTTGAATTCTGCCGGCGAAGCGAATTCTCACACAGCCTACGATAAGACGAACGAAGATATACGCATCGACTTTAACTCGAAAAACGTTCACGAATGTTCCAATTCGCTGTACGATATACCGGATCAGTATGAAATCGCTGCGTGGCCACCGGCCAGCATTGTTGGCGAAAACAACTTCAACGTTAGAATTGGGCCGTCCGGCGGAGACAGGGGATACACACGTATCACCGGTCGGTTTATTACTATTATTCTTCCGTTACGCTTTGAAAAACGCTAAAAAAAAATTGAATGATGTTTTTTTTACTTATTTTACTTTTCTAAATGCAGGCCAATCGGCGTGGGGAATATCGTGGTACGTCAACGATCTTCTCATTCCGGAATTGACCCTCGAAAGAGGTCAGACGTACACATTTGTCGTTGAAGGTGGCAACGACCCGGTCAATCCGGCGCGATATCATCCATTCTACATAACGACGAGTCCTGAAGGTGGTTACGGACAAAAAACCGAAGCTCAACAAATGGAACAAAAGGTATTCGCCGGCGTTGCTTATGATTCCAAAGGATTTCCATATCCTACAGCCGCCGGACGATATTGCGAATGGGTTCACAAAACGGTAGACATGAGTACCGATTCCGAGACATTCGAAAGTTTCTTCGAAACTCTTAGACTCGACTGTGATCAGGGAGAACCTGCGAAACTCGTCTGGACCGTTGCCGACGATACTCCGGATCTTGTCTATTATCAAGTGCGTTTAAAAATCAATTATTTCTTCATCTTGTTTATTATACTGGAAAGGATTTTTTCGAAAGACCCCTTTGAGGATGCATCGCGCGTGCGTACCCAAGCATAACGAAAATGCATCCTGAGCATTTTCGGAAAAAAGAAGAAAAAAAACCGATTCCGATCCGATGCGGTTGATTTTTCTTCCATTTTTTTTATTAATCGGAAAAAAAATCAGCCGTATTAAACGATCGCGAGACCTTTGATTTTCCGTAATAATCATGCAGAAAAGTTGTTGAGCAATTATTTGAAAAATTTAATGTTCGAAAAAACTTTGAATACGTATAAATTTTTTCCCAATTTTCTTACATTTTAACTTGTTGTGTTTCTTTTTTTTTTTACGCTGCGCTGCGCGAAAAACCGTTTCGAGACGATTGCGTCAACAGTTGCGCAGTTATGGCGTTAAAAAAATGTCACAAACGGAAAATGCAAAAATATAAGAAATTTCTGAAAAAAATGCATGCGAATTCCAAAAAAACCAACCAATTGAAAAGAGAAGAAAAAAAAAAAGTATTACCGATAATTTGTTGCAGAATTTTTTTCTGCACTTTGTTAATAACTTTTTGACATTATTATTATGCAAAATTAATGGTACCTTTGATAAGATTATTTTTTTTCAAATTTTTATACCATTAAGAAGAAATTCTCACAGCGAATCTAACTTTCCCTGGAAATGCACGCGTAAAATGCATCGTTAAAGTGCAACTTCTTAGCGATATTTCAAACCTTAAACTTAATTACATTAAATAAGTATATATTTTTCTGTGTTTTTTCCTCTTAGTGTTACCAGCACAACAATCTTGGTTGGAAAATTCACGTGGTCGACGCCGGTTACAGATCGCGAAGAGACGAACTGAACGGTGTCGAGTCAACGGTATTACCGAGTATCGTTACGATCGTAACGATCGTCGGTCTTCGACTAACGCTTCACAGATGAATCGAGCGAATCCCCGCCCGTCGTCGTGTAACGCAACACAATTAATTAACGCGCGACAAAGTAACGACCCCACGCTGTACCCGCCACCGCATCCAACATACGCGTAAACGTAAACGCAAACGAAGAGACTACGATGACGATGACGACGACGACGACCGTATACATACATATATATATATCTGCCGTTACGACAGACGTGTACGCATAATATGTACATAAGAGGTCCGGATAGGACGAAGCAACAAGCGGCTCATCGTCCTCCATCGAAGTACGAAGGTAAAGGGGTGTGACGCGAGCTCTCTATCGCAAGACCCATGAAAATCTGATACAAGGTTGTAAGAAAGTAATTAGAAATTAAGATTCAAACACGGAAACACACACACACACACACCCACGCATTATACGTGAGAGATTAGCCAGATATTTTTAAGACCCGTCAGATTCAATATTTCATATTATATATTATACATAGAGTATATATACATACATATACACATTCGCGTGGATAATACCCGAGAAAACTTGCGTATTATAATGAAAATATGCAGGTGCGCATGTGTAGATCCGAATAATCATGTGCGCGCGCGAAAGGGAAGTTTAACCCTTGGAAAAAAAAAAAAAAAACACCGAGTGGGTAAAAACTTATTGAATTAATTGTATAATTCGATTTCGATAGGTAAATAACGAGTTTGTCGTATTTGTTCGATAAGCTCGATAAGTTAAAAAAAAAAAAATTCCAAGGGTTGGAAAGCAGGGAGTCCGAGTGAAAAAAAATGATCGAAGAAAGTATAATTCGTATCGACAATAATAATGTAGGAGAAAAAAAAAAAAAAAACGCGAAAGGGGTAGAAACGAGGTGATTATTATATCCGACAATAATGTTGCAGAGATAACGGGACTGGGATAAGTAAAACGATAATAAAGAAATAAATAAATAAACAAATGGCGAAATGCTGACAATAACATCGGGAAGAGCGATATTATAGATATAAAACGTATACGGACGATATATTCTTTAAAGTCGCGACCGATAATTAGATTTGGAAATACGACGATGAAATTAAACCGATGATATATGCGGCGAAGACAAGGTACTCGCGCCTGTGCGCGTTATTTTGGAAAAACCGAGACTGACACTACTTGCGTTTAGCATTATCGGGTTTGAGCTCTAAGATTATAATCAAAGTGAGAAGATAAAGGGGGAAAAAAAAAAAACAAATAACTGGAAACAAAACTCGTATAAATATCGCGTACGGCTACGGAGTACCGTGTAAATTTTGCACAAATCTAAACGATTGAGTTTCCAACGATATTCATTAGAATGTAATTCAATTGAATTAAACATATTATTATTATTATTATTATTATTATTATTATTATGGCATCGTGTACGATAAATGCTCGTGAATAAGTGCTGTCTGTTTGACAATAATACGGTTTACGATAGGAAAAATAAATAAATCGATAGATCGCGGATTCGAAGTTTGCGAGTGAAATGGATAATCGTGAGATTCAACGCAATACGAAAGGCGCGATCGACGGTACAATAACCTATGGTATTCATAACAAAAATGCATACAACACACGAATAAATATATATATATATATATATTGGAAAAAAAGTGAAGTACCCACGTTCTATCGTGTACATAAATATACTAGAGTGGACCTTCCCGGAACGGAATATAACAGTATAAAATGTGCCTTGGGTGCAGGTATTCGATGTAACTTTTCTTTTTCCTTTGTTAATTTATTTTTTTTTATTTTTATTTTTTATTATTCTCGTTCCCAATCTGATTTAACGAAAGTAATCAGGACACCCGTATAATCCACTCGGACGATTATGGAGATACGATAATCGCGTCGAGTCACTTTATCGACATGCGACGGCGTTAATTGTATCGAAGAAAAATAAGAGAGGCACAAAGAATAGCGTGTATATTTTTACAAAACTCATCGTTGTTGAACTCTGATAAATTGCCCGATTATTTACACCGATCGACGGGGCGCGAAGAGGTATGGAAAATTTTATAGTTGCTTTTACGAAAAATTCGATGTGTTTACAACTGATGCGAGTGATAAGAATGACGTATCGAAAGATTTATTCGATTGCGAAAAAAATAAGAAGACAAATGTATTGGCAGTGGTAAAATATTGAAATTTTATCGATAGCGATAAAAAAAAAAAAAAAGAAAGGCAAATAAGAATCTCAATTGTACCGATGAACGTCCGTTCGAATCGTAATATCGTAATGATGAAAATTATCAAAGGGCCGACGTAATAATGGAACCAAGAAGTCAGCGAAATACATAATCAGAGTTAAGCTCACTGATAAATACAGCGAGTATTTGCGGAGAAAAGTGTAAGAAAAAGAATATTGTAGTATTAAACGCGTTATTATTTTATTTCGGAACGAAGAGAAAAAGAAATACGCCATCATCGAAAATCTGAGTGTCCAAAAGGGTGTCCCCGAAAATGAGTTCCAATGCGTCGAGGATACGACGAGCGCCGAACGGATATAACTATGAATAATAAAATGAAATGCCGAAAAAACGTATATAGAGTCGCGGCGTCGTATCCGAAAATATTTGTAAATCATTATTGGCGACAATTATCGTGTCAATAATGAATGTCGTTATTATTATTATTATTGTTATAATATAAATACGATAGAATGAGGTAAATAGAGATAATCGCGAACGGAGAAAGAAAGAACGAGTTTCGCGTTGATTAGCTTTTGTTCGAGCGAAATTTTTTTTTTTTTTTTTTTTTTTTTTTTCGTGTTATTGAGACGGGAATATTATACGATACTCGATAAAAATGAAATTCGAGACAATAAGTTGCGTGCCAGGGCCAGCCGACTTAAGTTTGTCCTTATTTTTAATAACACTCGATAAAGGACAAACTTTATTCGCTCATAGATATATGTATATGTGTCGGAGACTCCTCCGTCGAGTCTTATCGTATATATATATATATCTATAATCTTATACATAATGTATCTCTAGTTATATAAGCGGATAAATCTCCTACTTCTGTGAACAAGACAATAATTGTACGTCGCAAGACAACCTGAACTTAATGTCGCGCGATCCAAGGTTTCTTCCTGCGTTCACCCTTTTTTTTTTTCGTATCTTTATTAATTTATCATCTAAACTCGTAAAATACCTCAATTTCGTAAATCTATACAAAGAATTTTGACATTTTTTTCCCCGGCATAGCTTTGTTTTTTTACATTATTTTTCGATACGCGTCTCGTGGCTCAATTCGTTATACGAATAAATTGCAGATATATTTTGGGCGATTATTATACGATTAACTACGCGTAGCCTCGTGTTCGCAGGACAACCCGGACGTGTGTTCAGTGTTGCTAGCTTCTTAGAAAAAGAGGAATAATAAGTTTAGACAATAAGAAAAGAAAGAGAAGACATCTTTTGCTATATCGTATAATAATATGTAATGCAACAACAACAAAAAAAAAAAACATTTAAACAACAAAAAAACCACAAAAACAAGAAAAAGAAGAAAAAAAAGAAAAAATGATTGAAAAAAAAAAATGAAGAAAAAAATATATGATTCGCTCGACTGTAGTGTTCGCGAAATAATACGAAAACGCTGAAACACAGTCCGCATGTATTCCGTATAGATGCGCGTATATCTTCCGAGATTCTACATCTTTGCATCTTACTATGATAATTATAATATTCTACACAGTGTACATATGTACATCCAATGGATACTTTAATGAAAGTTATGGAAAGAAAAGATAGAAGAAAAAATGAAAACTGAGAAAACTGGAAAGCGAATGAGAGGGGGAAATAATTATTACGTGGACAATAATAAAATTGAGGATCAGGAATAAGAAAACGATGAAAGTATTAAATTTAGGTGATCAACCGCGTACTTGTATAAAGTGTTTTAACGTAGCGACTCATACAAATTTCGAAACTATGAAAGTATACAGGAACACGAAGAAAGTGCTAATGAAAGAAAAAAATAAATAAAAATAAAACTTTTGTCAATGTATAATAAAGAAGAAGAAAAAAAAACACACATACAAACGGATCAAGCGAATTGCTGTTCCGAAAGTTTTATCGTTAGAGATCTTTGAACGAGCAGTTTAGAAGCCGTTATATTGCTTTTCCGTTATAAATTTTAATTTTTCATCCTCGATAATTAAGAAATCTCCTTCTGCAATTGAAAACGAGGAGTTATAGATGGTAGAAAAATTATCACTAATGTATATGTATAACGATTACGAGTATTGGACATCCAACTGTATATCACTGTTTCGCAAGAAAATCGTCGAGTATGAGATACAAATTCGGAGGAGGAAAAAAAAAAAATAAAAACAAAAGAAAAACTATCGAGTACCGTTGTTGGTACCTAATGAATAACGAAGCGAGTATCGAAATGTTTGAAAAAAACAAAAAAAAAAAAAAGAAGAAAAAAAAAAACGATATATTATAATAACGCGCGCGGTATCCTTCGACTAAATATCAAACTCTCGCTAAAATAGATCCTATTGAAACATTGTCAACCATTTCTTTTCAACGTTTGTGTGTTAGAGTTACATAAGCGAACGATGAAATACCTAATAGCTTTCTTAATAAATTCTGCATTATCGAATCGACAAAAAGACAATAAGCACCAAAGGATCGTAACGTCAATGAAACATTTCAAAGATGAAGAAAAAAAAAAAAAAAAAAAACAGAAAAATTAAGTAAAGGAAATATTATTGATACGATAAAAGAGAGCTATGCGGTTTATTGTCGCGAGTTGAAAAAACTGATTACGTTGAATGGGCGGCGTATCGTACAATTCGTTGATCGAATTGATTACGCGAATGCGTATAATTGTCTATAATTGGTCAATGAAACGAATCTCCTTTAGAATCTTTATAGTTCTCGATATAAATCGCACGATGAAAAAAAAAAAAAAAAAAAAAAAAAAAAAATGAGATGGATTTTGAAAAATACACTGCAACTATAAGAAAAAAACTATGTTACCGATTGTAATAATAACATATCGCTCCCCGTTGGGCTGTCGAAACGTCGATCCCGATAGGCCGCGGTTCATATCACGCATCTGTAAACCATAAAATTGGTGAAATATCGTAATTTACTAGAAACATTCGTATCGTTGAAAAACTAAAAAAAAAAAAAAAAAAAAAGAGATAAAACAAAACCACACATATTGCGTCGATAGTCGCCCTATCGATAAACCATCGCACAAAGTGATTTTTATTGATGAAAAAAAGAAGAAACAAAAGAATATTATACATATACGCAGACTTACCTGTAATTAAATAATGTCATCAACTTACCTTGTTGCGCGTTGTAAAGACGAACGTCGCAAAAAAAAAAATATCCCAACTCCGATCGAATAATTAGCTATCTTGTATCGAACAACTGCTCTCGTACCTACGTAAAAAAAAAAACAAAAAAAAACAAAAGGAAAATCCAATCTCTACAACGTTTCATTTTACGAGTATTGTAATTATCCATCCCTCGCACTCCTCTTTTTTCCAAATAATCGACTCTGATCCAATATACTTCGGCTATATACAATCGTCCTCGTCGTGTTTTAACGGATGCTCCACGGTGTTGAAGATATCGACGATCGTCGATTGCGCGGAATCGTCCGAGAGGCGATTGGAACGCGAAGACGCGCATCCAAGTAAAAATGAAATAACGACAAAATTCAATACGCATTATGGTTATTAATTATTGAACATTGTATCAAATTTTATATTCACTTCGTGTGGTTGACAATAAACTGGTTTTGTAAGGAAGCCATGTGAAAAAAAAAAACAAAAAAAAAAATCATAGAAACGGCTACCCGAGAGATTTCTCGATGTTTTTTTGTTTACAAGTTTCTTTCCTATAGATATGCAAACGAGAAGATTTTTCGAGTAGTATTCGAGTCATCATCTCGGATAACCCCAAGGATCCTTCCTTTGGTCCATCAAAGACACGGATGATTCGGAAATCTTGTGGAAAACCTCGCGCATCCTTTCCTTCGAGAATACCTTGTAGAGTTTCCACTGTTCCGAGGCAAGAGTGTCGGCCAACTCGACGCAGTTTGCATGTTCGTTCATCTCCGACATGACGTTCAAGAGAAGAAGAGAAATTTTCGGTATGCAAAGATTGCGAAGTCTCTCGAGTTGATGCATTCGTAACGGCAGTTCCAGTGCTGTTTCCTCGTCGTATTCGTTATTCGTTCGGCAATCGACCAGCCAACCTCCGCCGGGAAAGAGGAGAACGTTGTAGAGCAATTGTTTCGCTGACTGAAAAGAAAAAATGAATTAATTTTGCGTGGAAACGTAATAAAGATGTATAATTTCAGTGGGGTATTGTGTACCTTTGTGTGATGATGCATCGTACACTTCCATCGATCAAGTTCGGCGTTGTATTGAGCTTTTTTGTGATCGTAAGCAACCTTTTCCGTAAAAGTCGCGTAAGAAGGCAAATCGTCGAGCGGTGCGGGTTTATCTTGATGAAAGTGCTGGAACCACTCTTGAAAACCTTCCTGTGCGTCCAGATAAGCTTTGTACGAAAGATATTCGCGAATAGCGCAATTGGCTTTATTCGACAGATCATCGGTCGTTATAAGGGAGAAAAGAGTGTCGTCGATCGTCGGATTTTCCCTCATTATAACTTCGACCGCATCCGATGGAATCTATGCGTAAAGAAAAAGAATGACAAAAGGAAAACTTGACGACCGCAGTTTCAATAGTTGATTGATCAACTATTGATTTCTGCTATAGTAACGTAACAAGTAGTTGATTTTTAATCGACTATTGATTTCCACTATAGTAACGTAACAAGTAGTTGATTTTTAATCAACTATTGATTTCCACTATAGTAACGTAACAAGTAGTTGATTTTTAATCAACTATTGATTTCTGATACAGTTGGAAAAGACGAAGAATGTTTCCTACAGAAATATACAAAATCGACTAATGATTTCCGCTGCAGTTGGGATATTCGAAAAATCAGCACGCAGTTTGTAAGAGTAACGTAACTTTTGAATTCACGTAAAAATTTGGAGACACGCAATTTGTAAACGTAACGTAACTTTTAAATCCACGTAAAAATGTTGAGACACGCAGTTTCTAAGAGTAACGTAACTATCAAAATCACCGAACCTTTTGTATCTTTTTGCTGCATGATTTTGATGATTTTTTGTCTTTTTACGTGTCTCTATAAGAGACAACTTTTAGGTGCGAATAGGATCGGCCAAAATAATAATACAATAGTCGTCGAAGATCGTACCTTGTTGTAGGCTTGGCGAGCAGCGTCGAGCTTCTCGCATGTGAGAAAGTATCTTATAAGAGCGTTTCCCTGCCAAAGAGCCTCTTCCCGTTGACTCTGATAGAACGTCAACCAGTCGAGCGCGTCGATTTTTTCCAAGTCGGCGTCCGTTACTTTTCCGGTTAAATCGTACTTCGGCTCGAGAGCAATATTCTTCCGTCTTATATTCTCGACGACTAATTTTGTTATCGCTTCAACATTCAAATTCGCGTCTTCCGCTGCGGCTAAACAACGCTTACGCTCCTCGTACTCCGTAACGGTCTCGAGATACCGTGCAAAATTAACGACTTGTTCGTCCTGCGGCAGCGTTGCCGTGTAAAATGCAACGAGCGTCGGATCACCGAGTTGAATGAGTTCTCGAACGTAAGCCAATAATACTTTATCCCCGATTTTGTCGTTGTCGTCTTTGCCGATTTGACGAAGAAACAATATCAAGTGCGCGAGAAAACGCAAAAATTGCCCATTGTAATTTGCAGAATCGAGCCATTTGTCGATGTCCTTCATGAGGATCGGCACTTGATCGAGAATTAAATATTTTTGTATCAAATGATCCTGTTTGCTCGCTTGTGCGCGAATAACGGAATTTTTCGAGGCTCCGACATTCCCGAAGATATCCTCGAGCGGTACTTTCGATTTCGAATAATCATCGGGCATTGGAATATAATTTTTAGCCATTACTCCGCGAATCTCCGTCTCGACCTCGATGTCCATCAGGCACTTGATGTACGCCCATAGCTCGTCTTCCCAGCAGTTCGCTACAGTCAACAACTGCCGAAGATTACCGCAGAGACTGGCGTAGATTGCCCTGTAGTATTGTCCTAAACGTAACAAAATTTTATCATTTAAATCCCGTTGTTTCGTTCGATACGATATACTAATAAAATTAACCAACCGACGCGAGTGTCTTCGGAAATGTGCCAAGCGGTTAATTTCCAAAGGCTTCTGTTTGGATTTCCTTCGATCGGTAGTTTTGTATCCGTAAGTGGATTATTGTAATTCGGATCGTGATGTGGTTGCCATCCCAAGAGACAAGCGGCTCGCCACGGTTGACCGCAGTGTACGGAGAGTTCCTGCGCTCTCCGAAGACGACCGCATCGAATCTGAACGATACATCATCGAGAAAGGAGTAAAGATATACATATACTAGAGGTTCCCCGGGCGGCGTTGGCGGCGAAATCTTTATAGAAATATGGAAAAAGCAAAATAATATTTTGAATTTTTACCTCGAAGAACATCCGTTTCTCGAGCCTCGCGTCGTCCTCCTTGTCGAGATCGTGAAGCGGCTTTCCCTCTCTTATCGGCGCGTCAGGATCCAGAGAAGTAACGAGGGGTCTCGTCGATCCGAACGTTATGCCACCCTGACGATTGTGCAACTGGTGCAACGTATTTTCCCAAGCTACAGTCTTGTCGGTGAAATGCTCGACTTTAGGAAGTTTCTCGGTCCGATCGACCGCATTTTTCTCGAGCCAATCGATTATCAATTGGTACTCTCTTATTATAGCCTCGTTTTTCAACAAATTTTCTACGACATCTTTTTCCGATATATTATCGTTGTTATTGTCCGTTTCCATTTTCGACTGAAAATTACCGGATGTACCAAGACGATTTTGATAGAGACAGTAAACGAGACGCCACGTGTTTCTCTCGTTTTCCAAGCTTATCTCTTCCTCTGACAATTCCGCGTCGTCCACTTTCGCCTGCATACCTGCGACAAATATTCGGCGAACGGATACATTTTTTTTTTTTTCTGTTTTAGTATTATTGTCAAAATTGCATAGAGACGAAAGTGCCGTTTTCCATACCTCTCATTGTTTCCAGCGTATCGGTACAGTTTTGAATGAAATCCGCCACTGTGTCGAATATCCGCGGCTCGGTGGCGTGCGACTGGACAATTTCCAAGAATCGATGATACAACTTTGTAGCGGCTTTGCGCCACGGTTTGTCGGATTTCAATACAAGTCCCGTTGATGTGCCGTCCTCCATCATTTCTCGTAAACTAAAATAATTTTGCTCCGATGTTTGTGTTGTGTCGCGAACGTCGCGTTGCATCGGACGAAACGATCTTGACGGCCCGTCCGCTGTATACGAATGACAACACTTTATTTATTTAATTGAGTTATAAAAGATTTTGTTTTGCTTACAGCCATAGATGTTGAGCGATGCGTCAAAGTCCGAGTGATCGCGTTTTATAGCTTTCCCGTGATGTTCGTAACGATTCATCATCATCATCGGACTTGTCGCGTTGTTGCGATTATCCTCGTCGACGTTTTGTCGCGAGGCATATCCTTGCCGGAGCGAAATTCTTCTCGGCGTAGATGCCTTTGTGCTTAGCCTCAAAAATGATTTACGCTGAGCATTCTCCTGACTTAACAATCCTATGGATTGATCCAAATTCTCTTTTGTACTCCGCGACGTCTCCATTATTTCCAAAAACTATCGTGCTTCTCCACGCAAATTGTCTATTTCACGCAAAAATCACTGTAGCACCCGGTTTATTTCGAATACTTTCCAATCCCATTATTTTCTCACGCCGCGAATCGTAACGTGAACGCGGCAAGCGGCAACTGAATTTCTTCTCCTACAAAACAATTTATCCGGTCTTCGGCACAACCAATGAATGCAGCGAAAAAGCGCGATACGAGATTTAGTGGGGATACCGGGGAGACGGAAGAAGAGCGCTCCGGTATACCTCGAGGAAACGTGCGCGCGCACACAATTTTCTGCTCGTTTTCCGTCGTGTGCCGCCGCGATATACGCGGACTATACGGGAAACGGGAGAGAAAGGGTTACGCGGAAGCTCATGGGAGAAAAAGTTCGCTCGCAAGTGGCATTTGCAATCGCGCACACGTGTGTTTGGATATCCCCGAGAACTTTCAGTCCAAGAATAAAACGTGTGAAACATCGTTTTTTTCAACAATGAAAGGTCAATGAAACAATAACAACGACAATAATAGATTATCATTGATTAGAATAAGTAGACGTTACTCGTAGTATCTAGTGCTGTGAGAATTGTCAATTTGAAGAAGCCAATTACCGCTCGAGCATCATGACGGAAAAAGGTACGAGATAAAATCATGTTTTTCTCGAAAAAAAAACAATTGCGAATAAAAAGAAACGTTTCTTTTGGTGAAAATCGCCGGGATGAGACCGCGAGTAATCGATTAATGTTGACAGTCGCGGCAAAACACGAGGACATGGATTTCGAAGGCGGCAGCGACTGCGACAGCGGCGATGACTGGGATGAAGCCGAATCAGCACCCTGCGAGACGATAACTTGCCTATTTTGCAACGAAGAATTTAAACTCTACAACGACGCTACACGGCATCTCGACACCGTTCACAATTTCAGTTTAGCCAAAATCGTGAGAAAAATCGGTCTCGACGACTATACTTACAGAAAACTCGTAAACTATATCAGATTGGAGAAGGCAAGGGCTTCGGAAATAACAAACATGAAGGATGGCCAAGCATGGGAGAGTAACAAGTACCTGACGCCCGTTATGCAGGACGACGCGTGGCTGATGCTCGGTAAAACGCAATTATTAAATGCATACTTCTAGATTTGCAAAGTTATCGCAATTCTTGGCATTTTATAAATTCCAATAAATCATTCGAATTTTTGGAATTTTTTTTTTTTTTTTATAAACAAAAAAAGAAAAATTATATTTTTTTTATATTTTAACAATTGATAATTAATTTTTTTTTTTTTTTTTTTTTTTTCAGATATTGAAGATATTGCGGAGGACAAAAGGGTAAGAGAGGACGAAAGGCCAAACAAACAAATGGCTTATCCCGTGAATTCGGAAAACGGCTGTGTCACGTTGTCGGAAATTCATTTTGCCGAATTGCAAAGAACTATACAATCTTTGAAGGCCCAATTGGAACAGAGGGAGAATGTATGCTTCTTGGCTAAACAGGTGAGTCTATCTTTCGCGCAAAACTGTAAAATTTTTACGAAAAAATTAAACAATCTTAAAATTTTTACGCGTCATTTTTCCGAGAATTTTGTCATTGTCCCGTTCGGTCGTTTTTACCATTTTTTACATTATGTATTTATTTATTTGACTTAAAGCGTTTTTTTGTTTTCATAAAAAGTTTTAAGATATCGTAATTTTTTTATTTTGCGAGAATTCGCTTTTTGTACGTTTAATTCGATTATTAAAAGTAACGAAAGTAAATTTCTCAGCAAATCGAAGACATGCAACAAAAAGTCCAGAGTCTAGTTTTGGACGACGACAACGACGAGGATAGAGCCGCCGCCAATGCTCCGAGATGCGTTAAGAGTATCGGCGCCGACGACGACGAGGGATATTTCAGTACCTACAGTCACTTTGCCATCCATCATGAAATGCTAACCGTGAGTTTTGCCGTCGACGCGCGATAGAAAAATGTTTTTTTTCGATGTGCGTACGCGTTTGGCATGATAAAAAAAGCCGTAGGCTGATTAAAAGAAGTAGAAAATAAATGCCGGTGCTTATGATAGCGACGAAAAAAAAATGCAATAAATGTTAGGAAAATCGAAGATTGCGTAGGTACCGAATAATGCGTTGAAATAATGCGCTGCTGTTTCCATAGGATACGGTGCGAACCGAAAGCTACCGTGATGCCTTGCTGACAAATTCAAACGTGTTTAGTAATTGTGTGATGTTGGATGTTGGATGTGGCACTGGAATTCTCTCTATGTTTGCAGCAAAATCAGGCTGTCGAAAGGTAATCAGTGTCGATCAATCAGACGTCATATACCACGCTATGGATATCGTTAGGTAAGCCATTTAGCGCTTTCCACTTATAAGGAAAACATTGTTCGACGAATTAGCGCGAACGATAGAATGAAAAAAAAAAAAAACAATCGGAATTGGGAAAAAAAGACGGACGAAAAAAAAGGTCGCGGAATAAAAGTATAATGGAAAAGGAAGCCGTAGAAAAATACGACAGCGCGTATTTTTATTCCTCGGCTTTTTTTTTCAAGACTTTCTTTCCACAGCGATTTTTACAAAAAAATCATTAACTCGCCGTTTCTTTATAAATCGTTTCACAAATAATGATTATTCGACAAAAGGGAAAATAATCTCGACAACATAATCGAGCTGAAGAAAGGTCGATTGGAGGATATCGAACTCGGAGTAGACAAAGTCGACGCAATTGTTTCCGAATGGATGGGATACTTTTTGCTTTTCGAAGGAATGTTGGATACTGTTATATACGCGAGAGATCATTATCTCGTACCGGGTGGAAAACTATTGCCAAACCGATGTTCCTTAAGCATCGTCGGCAGTGGCGATACGAGTGAGAATTGAAAAAAAAAAAAAAAATTAATTTCTCAACGGATTATTCTCGAAAAAATTGCAACTGACTTTATTTATTTTTTTTTCAGAGCGCTACGTAGACCTGGTGGATTACTGGTCCAACGTTTACGGCTTCAAGATGAGTTGCATGAAAGCCAAAGTCGTTAAAGAGCCGAGTATCGAGATATCGAGTGTTCATGAT
This sequence comes from Buathra laborator, assembly GCA_934046635.1. NCBI lineage: Eukaryota > Metazoa > Arthropoda > Insecta > Hymenoptera > Ichneumonidae > Buathra > Buathra laborator. The sequence continues at coordinate 12,893,965 of OW203893.1, forward strand.
TTGGTGACGAACGTTGCGGAGATACAAGCCTTCGATCTTTATAAAGTCGACACGAGTTGCGTGAATTTTTCAGCGCCGTTCGAATTCATCGTGAAAAAGACCGGTTCGCTAACCGCGATTGTCGGCTATTTCGACGTGGTTTTCGATGACTTGGATAATCCCATATCATTCAGCACCGGACCGCATGCACCGGCGACTCACTGGAAGCAAACAGTTTTTTCTCTCACCGAGCCAATTAGTATAACGGAAGGTCAGTACCGATGTTTCGTTCTCACGCTATTCCTCCGGCAATGTCGTTACGTTTTCTTTCTTTTTACTAAAATCTTTTCAACTTGCAGGAGAGGTCATCCGTGGAAATCTCGTGTGCCGGAGACACGTGAAAAACGTTAGAGGTCTCATAGTCACGATTAGCATAAACAATTCTACTCAAACGTACTACTTGGATTAGATACACTGCCAAAATAGCTTTTCGATTAGTAGCTAACGATAAAATTCGTCTTATCGAAAGTAAGTGCCAACGATTTAATGAATTCCGCAAGTTTACGATAAAACAAACGATTCTATGCCAGTAACGAATTTTAAAGAAAATATTTTCATCTTTTCTCGATCGATTCCAATTTTTTTTTAATTTTTTTTTTTATAATATATATCTTATACCTCTTAGAGGTAAGTAGGACTTACCATGAGTTTACGCACATTGAGCAATAGAATATAAAAATATCCAATTTACATTGGACATATGCTACGTGCCTTTGGGAAATTACCAATCGATTCTTTATCTATACATATATATAAATATATACATATATAATTATATATATATATCTTGGTCTGCAGTGACCAACTGCCGAGCTTACGCGCATTTTCTCCATTATGCATTTACAATTATTAGCGGTTATACACCAATTATGCAGTAAGTGCAATTTGGAATTGTTAGCATTTATGATAACGGCAAAACATCTCACTTACATTGTATCGACCTAGAAAACCTACCTCCGTTAAGCAATTATTAAAAAAAAAAAGAAAAAAAAATGCAAATAAATTTCAACATCCGATACGTTGTTCTCGTAGTCATTACGAAATTTTAGCCTGTAATGGATTTTTTTTTTTTCTTAAATGAATTTTTTCGAGTCGTGAATTCTGATAAAATAGTTGTATTTATGAATTGTTGAGGTAGCAAATGAGGAATGAAAAATTGACGACGAGATTGATACATTTATTTTTTTTTATCGCCGGAAGTTCGGATTGTCCGTTTGCCATCCTTTAGCGTTCGGTCCGAACTGATAAACCAATCGACGTCCAAGAACTGGGAGAAATATTTTGCTTTTGTAATAATACCTGAAACAACGAAATGTTTATTGGCAAAAATTCCTAAGATCGATCTATCGATCGATAATATAGAGGGTGAAAAAATATTATCCAAATGACCACCTCATGGCGCGGCTTAATTTCTCGTACGTCATCTTCGTGTTTCCTTTTCGCGAACCCCATCGTTTCGCGACCTCGTCGCTTCGAACGAAACGAAATTTCGCTTGCGAATAGTCCTCCCAGCAGATTAGACTCGGACACGTCTCGCGATTGCGCAAGAGATCGCGAATGAATTCCCACAGTTTTCCTTGACTTGTTGCTACGATTTTAAAAGAAATACAACGATATTTATAATAATCGAGACGCGAAATACTCGTTACGTGTACGGAGACTAAAATATCAGAAAAATCTCAATTTTTTCTTTTTTTTTTTTTACATTATTTATTACCCCATCAACAACTATGATTATCATCGACAATGTACTGTTGTGGCAATCAAAATATATTCCAGCATTTCAGCGATTTTTTCCCATAATTGCGGTTATATACGATACATTTTCAATCGCATATTGCAAAAGTATCGAAAAAATCCCCAAAACGTTAGAATTACACGAATTGCCGCATACGGATAAAAAAATACGCCGCTTGATTCCCATATTTTTCTCTCCGCGTAACGATCGAACGGTTAATAACATTACTTACAGCATTTCTTTTGCTTCATTACTCTCGGTCTTCCGGGTTGCCGTTTCGTCGAAACTTCGACGCTGTTCTCGGATTCGGCATCTGCGTTTTATGAAGTTCACGAGTATTATTATATCACGGAGTACTTTAGCTATAAGGCTAACATATTGCAACAACTCCTCGGGTATTGCATACCTGAAACGTTGTTGCTGCTGATTTGGGTTGTTTCATCCTCGGATCCCATTGTTCCTGGAGTTAGACTTGCGAAGTGTGGAACTGCGAAATCCCAAAAATATCGATTAATAATGATAATTTTTTTTTTTTTTTAGTTATACCGATCGGTACTTCGAAAAGAAAAAAGATATATGTATCGTCTTACGAAGATTGGAAAGTCGTTGCGAGTGCAGCATATCGTAGAGTCTGTCGCCGTAAACGGGATCGTTGGCGAGAAACTTTTGTCGCGACATTTTCACGAGATCCTTTCCGGAGACGGCGAGACTGTGTTGTATGGAACTGTAAGATTGGCCCATGTGCGACGCGGCCGACATCAGCCAATTAATGGTGTCTTCCTGAGACCAATGCTTGATGGCTTTGCTGGACCAGCCGTTTCCGTCCACAAGGTCTCCACCATCGTCACCTGCAATTTTTTTTTTTTTTTTTTTTATTAATTTTGTTTTATAATATACGTAATGTCCTCCTATAGTAGTTATATCCTTGTGAATAATTACCGAGGGAACATTTTTTCCGCGTATTATCGAAGATCAGTCTCGTAGCGAGTACCGGATTTTCCTTATCCCGTCGCACTATCGAGTCCATGTCGAGAAGAAAGTGATCGTCCTCATCTCCCGGCTGCGATGTATTCATCGGCAAGAAAGCCTTGAAAAAAAAAAAAAAAATCATCCCTCAAAATCGGAGTTCGAAAGAAAAAAAAAAAAAAAAAAAAATTTCAACTGTTTTTCCGTCACCGAATTATCGCGATTGTGTACATGTGTCGCGAACATTTGTATTTGCAATCTTCGTATAACATATGCAGTTCGAACGAGCGATAGCTATATGCAACAAGGAAAAAGTAGACTCACCTCCATCGCGTCGTTTCTGTCGTAATTTGCAAAAGCGCTCATATCTCGTGACTTATTATACCGGTTTGTAATTTTACGCTGTTTTTTTTTTTTTTTTTTTTTTTAAGTGAATTTTAATTTATCAACTGCGAGAATAATTATTATTTATTTTCCGCACCTTATTAAATATTATCGCTCGATTTTTATTTACTGAAACAACGGAAAATTGTATTCCCGATGTTATTGAAATTCGCGAGCGAAATATCGCGAATACGATTGCGCGACGCGGCCAGTAGCGCGCTCGGCGAGTAACTACTTTGATAGGCAAAGTTAAAATTGAACGCACAATGAACAGCGTGACACTCACTCGACGGACGTCATTTACCTACTCGCGGAGAACGCGCGAGTTCTTCGCGGTCGTAAGAACGCCCGCGGGAGGGGGAGTATTCTCCTCCGCAGGCTTTAACCGGGATTTCCCGCTGTTCGACTCCAACCAATCCCCGTGCGTTACGAAGCCGCGAGCGTGTGCCGTTCCGTACCATGACGCAACGCACCGTGGACTACCTCACGTTATTTTATTTTTATTTTTTTCGTCTTTCGTCTCTGTTTCTTTTTATTTCTTCATCTCTTTTTAATATAATAATAATACGTCGACGATACGACGCGGGGATATGTCGATGTAAAAATGTGTAATTCGAAGGTCGATGCCGTTCGGGTGGAAGATGGAGCCGCGCGTGTACGTTGATAGAATATCGTTTGGACGCTCGAGATATACGCGATAGTTTTTCTATCGCATATTCGGACTTTGAAAAAAAAAAAAAAGAAACACATGTTTTTTTTTTCCTCAAAGAATTAACGAACGAACGCGCGACGATGGTGGGGGAACATATAACGTTCTGCAACCGCGACTGACGCATTGATAAGAGTTTTATTTTAGTAACATTCGAACGCGAACGTCTTTTTTTTTTTTTTTTTTTTTCTTTCTGTTTTTCTTCTTTATCTAGATGAACAAGCAAATTGCTGCTGAGTTATTTCGAAATTTCGCATACAACGCCGACTAATGAATCACTATCGAGCAGTGAATCCCGATGATGTCAAAAAAAAGCGTTTCATTAACGAACGACGCGATATTCGAGTGAAAAATAAATCGTTTACGCGCGTTTACTACGCTATGCCGCGGGGAAACGTAAAATCGTGCGTCTTCGACTGAAACTGCGTCTCGATCGCGAAGCAATTATCTCGATCGAGAGACGAGCGGTGAGCGCGAACGTCGTTAATTGGCGAGAAGCCGAACGAGGAAAATTGCACCTGATAATGGGCAGTTATAGAGGTTGAAGATAATGCGCAGCCGGAGCGCCTACCACAATCGAAATCACACACTTGTGAATCATCCGCAAGGATTTCACAATGTTCGGTGTCTCTCTATGATTTTTTTTTTTTTTTTCCTGGAAGACCGCATATCCTGCGGTCAGAATATTTCTTTCATTATCACGAGAGATGCGTCGCAACTTCGCCTCTCTCGCCGCCTTTTTTTTCCTCATTTATCTTCTACGAAAGAAGAAAACATTGAGTTACTGTGTTTTTTTTCTCTTTTTATCGCGGACAACGATCGCGATGATTTATTTCGTTCGATAAACAACGAGATCGTGTACACGGTCTTTGCGGTATCAAAATTCAATACGATCGTTGAGAAAAAAAAAAAAAAAAAAAAAAAAAAACGGATACTTTGAGACTATCGATCTCAGCTCGGCGATTTTTTTTGCTCGTCCGATGCGATCTGCGATGCGAGATTGGCGAATTTAACGACATAGTCGACGCTGCTCTCGCCCATCAGGCACTGCATCTGGCTAACAACCTGAATGGGAAATTTTTATTCGTCATTATTGAGTCGTTGGGAAGATCCTTGCGAAGTGAGATTAATGAAAAAATGAAAAGAGGAAACCAATTACATCGGACGAAGGTCGGGCGTCGTCGACGCCGGGATGTACCCCGGTTTGGCTCCGCTGCGATACTTTTATCGGCGACTCGAGTTGTCCGAGAAAGCTGCTCAGCGAGAAATCCGCAACCTGCAATGATAATCGTTGAACGGCGGTGGTAATTCGATATGCGCGCATATCTAAAGGGATTGAAATAAATTTTACCTCACTGTTGAGCCATTGATGTTCGCCTTCTTTCAGTATTTGCGTCGCACTCGTTATGATTGAATTCGAGGCTTTTATCGACTCTGCACTTTCGCCTTCGAGTGTACCGGTCATAAATTCTTTTTCGTCGGAGGTCCGCAAAGAGTTTTCGATGCTTTTATTGTCAGCTTCCGAATTCAATGATACCTCCATTTTTGTGGGTATATCTTGAACCGGTAGAGTCGCTTCGGGAACGTTATTCATCGTCTCGTAAGTCGTTACCGGCAATACCCTTTGAACAATGAGACTTCGCTGTCTGACGGTACGGCCGCGTTTACAAAATCGGCTCTTGAATTTCTGGAAGGCGTTGAAAGTAATTTATGATTATTTCTTGCGAAATTTATTTATCCGGAGCGATTAATAAATTAATAAAGCCGGCAAACGGTACTAACGTCGAGTTGCGTCTTGAAAGCATCCTGAGTACCGATTTTGTGATAAACTTGAGGTATGAGCGGCCGTCGAAACATCGACTCCTTCATCGAAGGCACTCGCGACGATACAACTGTTTCGTTGCTTCCCGATGTATTGTCGTAAATCTGGAGATACATATAAGTTGAAATATTTGACAATTGCGTTGAGACGAAAAAAAAAGGCATTGAAGATAGAATGCAGAGATTTGGTACTTTGCTGGTGCCGTAGTTGTGTTTCGCTATGGATAGTAACTTTTGAAGTGCCAAGCAGAGGCTGCCGTCGTCTTGGGATTGCGCGGGACCGCTTCTCGTTGATTTTGGCAATTCGGCGGACGAAGTGCCGATTCCTTCTTCCACTCCACCGGTGTCCCACCAATATTCCAGAGTCACTTTCGATTCGCGTCCAAACTAAAAAAAAAATCATCACAAGTTGATACCTATTGTAATGATTAATTGTTAAAATTCGATGTAAAGGGCTAAAATAAATGTGTGAATACGTGAGATTAACCATTAAAAAAAGATCGCCAACGGTAATCGTATTGGCTTCGTCAATATTCCACCCCATTCGTATCCTCTCGACTGTTTCCCTACCGGGAAATCTATTCGGTTCCGTCCAATTGTGCGTCTCCGTTGCCGATTTATCGGAATTGCAGCTCGACGTCGATTGAAGATTTTTCTCCGATGTCGCGTTAACGCTGCGCTCCGGTGAATCGAGATCGGTGTTGCTGCTATCACCGGGAAGAAACGGCTGCCGCTGCTGTTGCGGATCTTCTGCAAGATTCGCCGATTTCTTGTCGACTTTGTACTTTTTTATCGCCTTCTTTCCGACACCTTTGATGTATTGCACCGAGCCGAGGAGCTCGAGACGCGAACTCTTCAATCCAAGACGTTTCTCGTACGAATTAAAACTCACGCTGTTGCTCGTGAGATACTCTCCGAGATTAACGACCGGTAGAGCTATTTTGCAAGAATCCGGCGGTGAGACGCGCAACAGACGATTGTCCTTCGTATCAACTGGTCCGAGGCTCTCGGCGTTATTTATACACTACGAAAATACGGATCGAAGCTCAGGAAATTCATTAATAATAATGCAATTAAAAATATTTAAAATTCATGTTGAATCGAAAAACGATTCGAGAGGAGAAAATCGGCAAGAAAATAATTGTTACGTTTTTTTTCGCGTTTGACTCGACATTAATATGGAAAGGATACAGTTTTGTATTTGTCCGGTCGCCACCGCTGTTGCAAAAACATTAAAAGACTGGATAAACGCCGTTGAATCGGCAACAGCGTCCTAACGCGCGGATTCATCGCGTTCGCTTGGACCTGCCACCACGTCATATTATTTCCCGGACGAAGTTCTATCGTTACGCGCGCCGGCAACTTGATTTCTTCCTGCCAATCTGAAAGAAGAAATGCCGAAAAAAAATTGAAAAAATATGGAGAAAAACGGTACGTATTATTAATTTAGCGTTTTCTTTACCTTCCAATTGATTTAACTTCCTCAGGGCTCTGCATATAGGCGTTTTTATTCTCATTGTTTTTCCTCTCAGTCGCACCTGAGTGGAACCCCAGTATATCAATTCGTTCAATTTTAATAGAACCTTCTCGTGAATACGCGGCAATTTTCTCCTCAATTCTCCGTAATTTATTAGACCATAAATTTCTTGAGTCGCTTTCTTCGCATCTTTGGCAAATTTTTAAAATTCGTTACAACTCTATAATTATTGAAAAATGTACTTTTGCGCGAATGAAACATTTTATACGTTTTATCATTCGGAAACTGTATTTGATTAAAATAAATAAATAAATCTATTTCTCCGTCTTTTCCATCTCTCTGAATTTATATATACAGTGATACTATGCATTTTATAATTTTATATGTGTATTTTTCGCTATAAACAAATTCATTGATTACTATGTTACATGAAATTAAACGAATAAACGGTAAATATGCAAAAGGGCTTATCGCGCAAAATAAATAAATAAATCAGTAAATAACGACTCGGCGAGCGTTTACCTTGAGAAAATTTGAGATGCTTGGAAATTTTTAGCCACGTTCTGTAGTAAAAGTGTCGTATCTGCTCCTTGTTTTTTATCATATTTTCCGACAGACCCCTTTTTTTTCCTTGACTGAGAAAATAGCTCTGCAGCGCGTCAAAGTCTTTTCCAAATTCATTTACCGCTTTGAAAAAGGTATTTTTGTCCTCCATGGACCACAATTCGCAAGATCTCTTGAGAGAGCGGACAATCTTTGCTTCGGCGCTTTCCTCATCCTTGCATTCTGTAGATTATGTTTTTTTTTCGCACAGGCGTATCAATTATTTATTATTACGACTTGGGTCACAGTGACCATATAAAGAAATGCTTTACGCACCTTTTTTTTGTTCCGACACTTGAGCAGATTCCGTACAATCGACGCGCATCTTTTTCGTCCCTCGAACTATGCGAGATTGTACGTTTTTCGAGTCACTCGATATTTTCACCTCCGAATTTGTCGTCGTCGCGACTTCTTCTCTCTTCGCCTCCGTTTCCTCTCCTTTCGGTCCACCGTCCATTTTATTTTCAAAAACTCCGACAATGGGACACGCGTTTTTTTAACTTTGTATACGAACGTCGAAAAAAATAATGGACACGACGTCGAGCTATTTTGGATCTACCTGTTAACCGCTTTTTTTTTTTTCTTTACCGCCGATCCTCGCTAGACTTTGCCACTTTGACGACGTACTCCCGGTCGTTCTCGTCATTTCAGATGCCAACAAACGCACATTTTTATCGTCAACTCTGTACAGTTTTACGAACAATAAACACGGTGGACACCGTCGAGTTTGACAAACTTCACTGCGAAGCCGGTAAAGACCATGCACACTTCAGTTGCGGAGCGCAAGAATGTATTATGATAAAGCAGAACACTCTGTAGATTCCTGCGGAAAACCGTGTTTCGAGAGATAGATTTTTCGATCGATAAAACAGAAACGATCTAGGAATCATTCGTCACCGATCATTAATCATTACGCCGAGACCGAAAAATCTTCCGAAACGAACCGAAACGACTCGCTGTTAATACGAGAACAATGCATGTACATTTCACTGAAAACGACAGCGCGAAAAAAAGAACAAAAACACTAGAAAAAAAGGATAATCTCTGCCGAAAGAAATGCCTAAAGGATCTAAAAGTGTTTATTCTTATGGTTTAACACATGTTATTTGGATGGCACGGTAGTATCTAGAAGCCATGCGGCCTTTCCCACACAATCGTATAGGTCCCATCAAATTTGTCGAAGAAGAAGAAGAAAAAGATGGTTTGGCAAATCAGGATGAACGATTTGCACTCTCCTCGTAACGAGTGCGCCGATCATCCAGACCAAGTATACTCGCAAGATCGATGTCGATGCGTACGCTTTTTTTTTCTTAATTTAGATATTTCAATAGCCACGACGAAATAAAAACTCTGCTGTATAAATAAAGAACCCGTTGCTTCGGCTGCGGTTATCCGGACTCTACCATGAAAACCCATGGGACCTATTCTTCGTTTTACCGTAAGGAGAAAATCAATCAAATTCGTCACGTTGAGATCGATGAAGTATGAATATCGGTAAATAGTTGCGTAGTATTCGTCAAGTATGCTTAATAATAAAAAATAATCAAGTAAGTAGTTCTCGTATTTAATCGAAAAAAAACGTGATTAACATTTCCATTGTTCTATACAACTGTGTCGATAAAAAAAAGTCTGCACTGGATTGCGTCCAAACACGGGCGCCCGGCGCTTACGAAACGTTATTTTCGATCGAAGTATCGACATCCGAATTAAAAAGTCCAATGTATGCAAACAATATGTATTCAACTTTATTTTACACTCTGATTCGCTTATGGATCGTTATCTCTTTTTTTTTACGGAACGATTGATATCTTAGAAACTAAATTATGATTGATGTATAAATATACTAGTGCCGTATACGGATATATACATTAAAAATCTTTGTTATTATCGATCGTTTGCCTGGAAAATCGTCGACCCGAACATATCGATACATTTTTTGAGAGGAAGTGGCAGAATAAAATTAGTAAATCATTCCGATGAATAACGATCGCATCAAGTCCTTTTGATGCTTCGACTATACGTGACGCATATATACGACAAATTAACGCTCGTATTAAGGAGGGTGTATCGTTAGGGTGATATTCGGAGAGAATTTTTAATACTTACCGATATAGGATAAAAATCTGAAAAAAAAAAAAATCAATTATACGAAAACTGCCAAAAACGTTAATGGTGCATAATAATAATTCCAAAACGTTATTAAGTTTATTGTTCGCGTGGACGTTTTTTTAACATATTCGGCAAACAAATTTTCTTGTCAAGTGGAAGTTGACTCGTTAATTTTTCCGATCACATTTCATTTTTTTTCCATACATTTCTTTCGAACTTTTCCTAATTTTCGTAAATCTCATTATTCGAGAAAATGTTGACTTGTATTTACGAATATATTCGATCAATTACCCGGAAACTTCTCGAGTGCAATGCGTAGTTAAACTTTTTTTTTTATTTCGCAAATTGGAAAAATAAATTCTTTAAAAAATGTATTCAAAAAAATTAACGAACGAATGTCCACTGAAAAAAAAATAGATTGCCGGCTGAATAGCCGAAGAGTTTTTTTGTTTTAACTAATTTGTCAATAACTTGTAGATATTATTATTACGAAATTAATGCTTTTAGCAGTTTCGTTTGATTTTTTTTTTTTTTTTTCAAATTTTTATCCTATACGCGAGTATCGAAATTTTTTTTCGAATGTCGTTTAATCGCTAGAAACACAACGATAGACTTTCCTTAATGAATTGCAATGTTCGCAAAGGCCGAGAATCGTCGTTCGTCTTATCGCTAAATGCGCGATAGCTATCCGGTAAAAATAATGTTTTCATGCGTTTTTCGTTTTGTTTCTTCCGTCGCATCTAATAAGATGAAAGTATCGTTTACTGTTCTGTTCATTTTATTATCACATCGAGCAACGATAATTGTGATTAAATTTGTCCGATTAGTTTCTCAAATCCAATTGGACGATTCGTGCAATTTTTACAAACGATCGATCACCATGTTAACGATCGATAGTTTAAGTTGGGCTCTCGCCTTTCTCGGCAAGCGGCGCATGTGAGGCATAAGCTTTTGCAAAAAGTATCTAACTTCTGTTCTAATGGGTAACAGAGTTCTCCGCGCTCTCGAGCTCATCGTCGTCTGCTGTTTGTGACTCTGCGTTCTCTGCCGTTTCGCAAATTCCTCAACATCGGGAATTTCCCGATATACACGAATGACTCGTTCATCATCCCCGTGAATATCGGCGCTGTCCATTTGTTCGAAATCCTCTTCGAGTACTTCGATGATATCCGGAACGGTCTCTTCCTCGATGTCCTCTTTTATATCGATTTCTTCCTCGTTAATTTTTTCCTCGATCCTCTCGTCCAATTCTTGCGGTTCCAAAGGGAACGATATCAACTCCCGCATATCGCGATTCATAGAGATCTCGTCGTTTTTTTCCAGATCCGGAAGTTCGACGAACGACGTTTTTTTCTTGCGTCGTCGCGTCGCGGTTTTCGTTTCGCTTGTCACGGCGACGATATTTTTCTCGTTTTCATTTTTCTTATCTTTCTTCTGTTTACGCGGCGTCTTTGTCGGCTTCGCTCCCTGATCGGGTAGATTAATTTTAATCAAAAAACCCGGCGGTATCGCCGAGAGACTGTGAACCGGTATCGGCGCACCGAGATTCGATATGTTACCAGTGAACGGCAAAATAACTTTTTTCCCATCCGTAGTTATCGTATTCGTGTTATTCGTATTGGCAATTGTCAAAGGTTGAAATTGATTGCCTATCTGTATTTTCCAATTGGCCGGCGGTAGCGGTAATTTTCTCACGCGATTCTCTATATTTAGAGTATCCAATTTCGGTATATTAATCGAAGTCGGCCTCTTGGATCTTCCGCGTTTTTTCGCCAACGGCGCCGGTTTGTTTTCGATCTTTGGCTTCTTGCTGGACACGAGGGGTCTCTGAAAATCTTGTCGTTTCGAAATTTTAATCCCGCAATGATCGCCATCCTCGCGATCCTCGGTCTCGTCATCCGCCGTATGCGTCTCGATTCTCTCCGCACCGTGAGAATCGGTTATTTCCTTTATCGTCGGCACCGCGTCACAGGGACCGACTTTGTGAAAGCTTTGTCCGGTCAAAAAATGTTTCGAGCATAAAACTAACTTTCTTATCTGATTCGGCGACATTTTCAGCAAATCTTCGCGACCGAGAAATTGGCACCATCGCAAACATCGCCCGATCTCGTACGCTGGAAAGGGATGAAACTTGTATCTCTCGACTTTGTTACGGGGGTCCGAACGCGAACGTCCGCAAGCCGCGCAGGCTTGACTTTCTAAAACCGCCGGCGAGAGTGGCTCTTGTCTCTTAGATTTTTCGCTACCGTGAAAAACCTTCGGCTCCGATGTACGCTCGATTTTTATAGCTTCGATCGCGTTTCCCTTAGCCGGCGTGCGGATATTCGGCACGGCGTTGTCGATCAAACGACCCCGATAGCCGGCGACGAATTGCGATTTATCAAAGTGCTTTGAACATATGTAACAAAATAATATTTCTTTTCGCGTTAAACGATAGTAAGAATCTATTCCGACAAAATCGAGCCATTTGAGGCAACGAAACTCCTCCCCGGGAAAATGATGAAACGTCGTACCGTCGTAATCTCCCGGCGGCGGATCTTTTCTGGAACGCGCGCATAAAACGCACGTGATGTTGTAGAGGCTCTGCTTTGGATCGTAAATCGTCGGCACTGCCGTACAGTTTAATCTGTCCTGATATTCGTTCAGAAAATCCTTTCTCTCAAAATGCTTTGAACAAACCATTCTCTGGAGCAACTGCTTCTTCGTCAGTTTGTAGAGATCCTCGCGGCAACAGAACTCCAACCATTTTTTGCATCGTGCATCGTAATTCACAGGGAAACCAAAGAACATGTACTCCTCCTCACGATTGTTCGGGTTCATCCGCGAACGTCCGCATACTACGCAGGGATGCGGCATCTTTCCACGTTTCTTCCGTATCTCATAATCGGACGACCATTTATTGCAAGCTAACTACTCCGTTCCTGAGACATTTTTGTACCCGACACCAGCGGGAACTAACGTTCGCTTATCCTCGTCGAATGTCGTAAACATTGCATCGCCAACGATGCAACGATGCCAACGATGCGATATTGGATCGTACGTGAAAATTGATGAGACGTCTCTACGATACTCCGTTTTAGCAGATTCTTCCTCTCGATTTCTAAAAAAAAAATTTTTTTTTTTGATCCGTCGAAAAATTTGCGTTTTTTTTTTTTTTTTTCTTTAAAAATATTGTCCGATACCGCGAGGGTTATGTCGTCTCCTACCTTAGGTGCGTCAGGGAAGATTTATTTTCCTTCCTCCGGTGAAATTCGTAAAATTATCAATCGTTGTTTCCAATGACGAATAATCGTGATTGTAACTTTCGTTGATTCGTGCGTATAGTGGAAAGGCGAGAAAACGAATTTATAAACAAGCGTAGAGAACCTGGCGATGCGAGCGAGCGAGCGTCTAATCAACGAGTTTCACCTTCCACTGAGTCCGAGGAAGCGCCCCAGCTGAGAGAGACCCCGCGGCGCAGTGTCGCGTACCGTTGTATCGTGCGATTATTTCGTTGATCAAATAAATGACACCATTTTTCAAAGCGATTTCGTTAATGTTTCTTCACTGAATTTTATTTTTCGACATTCGATCGAATTATCGCGAAGAATTGTTATTCGGTAGTCGTCGATTGCTCGAAGGATAAAAAATATTTGTTACCATCCGTCCGTAAAAGGCGATTAAATTCCTCAGAATTCACTTTTTCCCCGAGCCGGTAGAGCGCGAAGTCTGGGAACCCGCGCGGTGGGTGCTTCGGGCGTAGACCAACGATTGTCCCTGAACGCCGCCCCACTTTCCAACCCCTAGCGGAAATAATGACGTCATGAATGAAAGGTTTGTGATAAATCGGTTCGTAACGGCGTCAAGCGCTTCGTCGGTTCCCCAGTGGGAGAGAAAACAATTTTTTTTTCTCGACTATTTGATGGCAAGTTTTAATCGATAAAGGCGTGATTGATCGAAACGCGTCGCGTCAAGTCGGTGAAGAGACGACATCGGGAACGATTATATATTCGTACAGTTTCGTTTCATGAAGGTACGTGGAAATTTTCCAAATTTTTCGGAGAGATATCCCATTGTTTGCCATTGTAGCGGTAGTACTATCGCGGGGAGGATAGCCGTAGGCGTTATACCATTGAACAACCCCACCGCGACGAAATATCGGAGCACAATAATCCCTCGTTCGATAGTTTTCCCTTGTTAATTCTCGTGCCTTACGCGACTAGTTTGCTACAAGCGTTATTTCGCGATTCTTTTCGTCGCATGACGCACTGTTAAAACAGTCCCAATATCGTTTTTCGATGACTCAGATACGCGAGAATTCGCTCTCGCGCTAACCCGCTGTCAAGTCGAGACGATTGCATTTTTTTATACGCGAAGTTTACGATTGATTTTCGATTATATTAAAGACAAGATAGGCTATTTTTAGAGAATATCCATGGCGTTCGAGACGTCACAGTGTCGTTGAAATATAATGAATTATTTTACGGGAATAAAGCGCGAAAATTCCTTTCGCTGTACCTGAATCCTCCCTTTCTCTAACGCAATACAAGGCGTTCCTTTGTGTCGTTAATAGCGCGAATATTATTTGTGGATCGTAGAAAAACGTTCAGTAACGGTTATTCGGAAAAAATGTCGGATCACTTTGGACCGATAACTCTGAAATGGGACCCGAAAAATTTGGAGATACGCACCATGTCGGTGGAAAAGACGTTGGAACCCCTGGTGCTCCAAGTGACTACTTTGGTGAACACCAAAGGACCAAGCAAGAAGAAAAAGGGCAAATCCAAAAGAGCGAGTGCTCTTGTCGGAACCGTGGAGAAAGCTACGGCCAACTTTATCGAGAAGGGCGAACAGATAGCTTACGAAAATCCTGACATAACGGCTGAAATGCTGTGCGCCGTTGAGGAAGTTAGGAAGACGGGAGCTGCTATGAGCATTGCGGCAAGGTAAGAATCCAACCGGATCAATCGACGCCTCAATTTTTCAATTAATTTACATTTTTTCAAATTTCGAAAATGTTTATTTTTCAATATGCGAAAGATTATAATTTTTTATCGCTGAGTAATCCAATTAGCAATTAAATATCTTTGGTACGAAAAAAATATAAACAAATGGCTATTTTCGTACAATAATCTGTTATTATTTCATTTTTGTAGATTTCTCAGTATTTAACTGTTTTTTTTTTGCTAATACAGTTTTTATTTTTACGAATAAAATAATAAATTACACGGAAATGTAAAGAAACGTAAATATGGAATTTATCGATTGAAAAAACGTATGAGATGAATTATTATTATTATTAAGAATGTTTTCTACCGCACAGAGAATTCTCGGAGGATCCTTGTTCGTCCCTAAAACGCGGAAACATGGTACGTGCAGCGCGAAATCTATTGTCGGCAGTGACGCGTCTTTTAATTCTCGCGGACATGGTGGACGTACATTTGCTTCTAAAATCTCTGTACGTCGTCGAGGACGATCTGAAGAAACTGAAAAACGCATCGTCGCAAGGCGAGTTATTGGAGAACATAAAGCAATTCGGTAGAAACGCAACCGAACTGATGAATCAAGCTGCAAAGCGTCAGCAAGAGCTCAAGGATCCGCAGTTGCGCGACGATTTAGCGGCGGCGCGTGCCGTTCTAAAAAAACACTCGACGATGCTGCTCACCGCGTCGAAAGTTTACGTTCGTCATCCGGAATTGGCCGCGGCGAAGGCCAATCGCGATTACGTTTTGAAGCAAGTTTGCGAAGCGGTAAACACGATAAACGACGTTGCGCAAGGAAAAACACCGACGGACGGACAGCATCCTTACGATGGACCCGGAGAATTGGCCGCGGCTCTCGACGATTTCGACGAGAGAATGGTCATGTCGCCGTTGGCTTACAACGAAGTTCGCACGCGTCCAAGTCTCGAGGAACGCTTGGAGAGCATCATAAGCGGAGCGGCTCTCATGGCTGATTCGTCGTGCACTCGGGACGAGCGCCGAGAGCGTATTGTCGCCGAGTGCAACGCCGTTAGACAAGCTTTGCAGGATCTGTTGAGCGAATACATGAACAACGTGAGTTAATTCTTTGAAATATTATAACGGTACAAAAAAACACCAAAAAAAATAACAAAATTCTACGAATTCTTACTTTGGGTCTTTGAAAATTCGAACAATTTTATCACAAGAAGAAAAAAACAAAGAAACAAAAAATTCCTCTTCGCACACCATTGACTCATTTATTTTTCTTTGGTGACGGCAGTTACAGCTCGCCCGGGGTGGTAAAAGGGTAAATATTCATTACAATCCCTGTGTCTTTCTTTTTTATTTTCCCCGCATTTTTGATTTATTAATTCTTCACATTCGTTCGACGATCGGCATTAATCCTCGATGCTGTCTTTTTCACAGCTATCCATCCGAATTACCTACCGCTATATCTCATTTGTATTGTTCATTTGTATTATCGTCGATTAACCGACGCGCACCACTGTACAACGACTACTCGATTCAGTGTGCGCGCATTTCTAATTACAAATGCTTCACCTGTTATCTAACCGATTTCTTGCGCTGACCACCACGTCTACCTTTACTCTGTGAACGAATTTTCCAATTTTCGTTTCACGAGAGTAAAGTGAACGCACGCGTTCACGCATTTCAGCTCGATAAATAACAATCACATTGCTAGATCGGTACATTAAATTTAATTAAAAAAATTGATGCACGCTTCATGTACGGTATATTAAAAACCACAGAGATACTAATAACTTACGTTAATTTCACTGCAAAAGTAGATAAAATTTTTCATGATTTTACGTTAAATCTAATGTACCATTTTATGCCGAAAAGCTTTGAGTACCGATGCGTTAAATTGACTATTTTTTTAGAGTAACGCAACACGCGAGAATTAGGCATATATGCGTAATCGATTAACGCTTCGAATTGACTAATATCCGTATGAGAATTTTTAACGATAAGTAATAACCGATGATAACGATGATACCGAAATTTTTTCCGTTTCTGCAAATTTAATGTTTGTTTTAAAAACAGATGGGAGTAAAGGAACAATCGGAAGGGTTGGAACGAGCCATAGATCACATGTGCCGAAAGACTCGAGACTTACGCAGGCAGCTGCGAAAGGCCGTCGTCGATCATGTGTCCGACAGTTTTCTCGAGACGAGTGTTCCACTTTTGGTTCTTATCGAAGCCGCTCGCAACGGACGTGACAAAGAAGTCGAGGAATATGCGCTCGTGTTTACCGAACATGCGAATAAACTTGTCGAGGTAAATAAAAAAAAAGGGAAAAAAAAAAAAAATTAATTAAAAAAATTGAGAAGAAGAAAAGGAGGAATCTGATTTTTTTTCTTTGGCTCTCAGGTGGCGAACTTGGTGTGCAGTATGTCGGGAAACGAGGATGGTGTGAAAATGGTGCGTTACGCAGCGGCGCAGATAGAGAATCTTTGTCCGCAAGTAATAAACGCCGCGCGTGTATTGGCGGCGCGCCCGCGTTCCAAAGTCGCTCTCGACAACATGGAAGTGTTTCGTCAGGCGTGGGAAAATCAAGTTCGCGTGTTAACCGAGGCGGTCGACGACATAACGACCATCGACGATTTTCTCGCGGTATCCGAGAATCATATTCTGGAGGACGTAAACAAATGCGTATTGGCGCTTCAAGAAGGCGACGCCGATACGCTCGACAGAACTGCCGGAGCGATAAGGGGACGTTCGGCGAGGGTTTGCAACGTCGTACAAGCGGAAATGGACAATTACGAGCCGTGCATTTACACGAAGAGAGTTTTGGAAGCGGTAAAAGTACTGCGCGATCAAGTTATGCCGAAATTTGCTCAGAGAGTCGAAGTCGCTGTTGACGCTCTCGGCAGCAATCCGGCAAAGGATGTCGACGAAAATGACTTCATAGATGCTTCCAGATTGGTTTACGATGGCGTTCGAGAAATAAGACGCGCTGTACTCATGAATAGGGTTGGTATTGCGAAGCGAATGTTGTACACTTTTCTTAAAGGAGATTAAGAGAATTTCTCATTTGATTAATTATCTTTACAGGCCGACGAGGATCTCGATCCCGAAGACGTCGAACTCGATGAACATTATACCCTCGAGACCCGCAGCAAATCGAGCGCTCAAACGGGCGAACATGGAGTCGATGAGTATCCGGAGATATCCGGCATAACGACCGCACGCGAGGCAATGAGAAAAATGCCCGAGGAGGACAAGCAGAAGATTCTTCAACAGGTGGAATTCTTCAGAAGTGAAAAATTGAAGTTCGACAAGGAAGTCGCAAAGTGGGACGACGCCGGAAACGATATAATCGTTCTCGCTAAACACATGTGCATGATAATGATGGAAATGACGGATTTCACCAGAGGTCGAGGTCCCCTTAAAACTACGATGGACGTTATTACAGCCGCGAAGAAGATATCCGAAGCCGGAACTAAACTCGACAAATTAACGAGACAAATAGCTGATCAATGCCCGGAGAGCTCAACCAAGAAGGATCTTCTCGCTTATCTTCAGCGCATTGCTCTTTATTGTCATCAAATGAATATCACGAGCAAAGTTAAGGCGGACGTGCAAAACATCAGCGGTGAACTCATCGTCTCGGGTCTCGATAGCGCCACGTCTCTCATTCAAGCGGCGAAGAATTTGATGAACGCTGTTGTACTCACCGTCAAGGCGTCTTACGTCGCGTCGACCAAATATCCGAGGCAATCTACCGTTACCGTGAGTATTCGATGACTCATAATCGTATCCTCGCCGCCGTCGGGCAAAACAGCCAAAACTTTCGAATTTTGGAAAACATTTTTTTCAAACAATTTTACAGCCAAAGGCTACAACCATAAATCAAGACGCTCGTTAAAAAGAACGAAAAAACTTGATCAAAATTTTGCTTTGAAAAAAATGTATATACATGTATACGGATTATTCGAATGATGAAAAATTTATTCGTTGTTCGATAATCAATTTTTTTTTTTTTCTTATAATGTGAAAAGTAATGCTCGTTATTGTAATGTAATCGCTTTGAATATATCTTCTTTGCCGTACATACTAACCCTTCGTGGATTAAACAGTATGTGAGTATAAGAATTGTCGCTTAAACGCGAATCGCTTACTTGCCGCTTAGTTTACAATTTACAATGTTTTATTTCACGGGTTCCGTTGGAATCGCAACTCGATAATTTTTTCTCCGATTACAGTCTCCGATCGTCGTGTGGAAGATGAAAGCCCCGGAGAAGAAGCCTCTGGTACGTCCTGAGAGACCCGAAGAAGTGAGAGCAAAGGTACGCAAGGGATCGCAGAAGAAAGTCCAAAATCCTATTCACGCGCTATCCGAATTCCAGAGTCCGACGGAGAGCGTTTAAAGATACAACTCTTTACCTCGGAAAGAATGAAAAAAATATTTAAAAAATCAGCTTACGCAGGTATTGTAATAGTTAGACCCGCAAACCTGCTACGCGTTTGTTTTTCTCTCGCGTTTTCTTTTTTCTACGAATAACTCGGAACGCGATGCCTAGTCGAGTCGATACTTTTGAGACGTCGTTGAGAACGATTGTTAATTCTCACGGTTCCAGTCAACTCGAGTTATCTCCGACGAACTGAGATCGTTGAGACGCGAAGGAAAAACAAGTAAAAGTGGCAAATCCGTCATCTCGTACAATGTTGATGGGTGTTGCGTTGCAAAAACTTATGATAAAAATCTTTGTATCCGTCATATTTGGCGTTTTCTTCATTGATATTGATAATCTTGTATATTTCGATCGAGCGATCTTCGAAAGTCCTCGTTCGCTCAACTAATTCGAATATTTCAAACCCGCATTTTTCCCGACGATTATTCGAATGATATATATATTTTTACTCTCTCCGATGGATTTATCGAACGATTTATGTTTGAGATTTTTCCGCGGAGGGAACAATTTTGTGAAAATACAATTTGAGACTATTGAGACCCTTAAAATAATTCAAAGATAACAAACAAAACAAAAACAATTGCTCCATTGAAATTTCTGAAACTACGAACGTCCGTCGTTTATTGCGACAAATCGTTCCTTCTTTTTTAATTATATAAATATTAATAAATAAATGAAAAAAAAAAAGACAAGTTAAAAACTATATTCAACGTTACTTTCTAAACAGCAGCGAACGATACCTTGCATATAATTTTTGCGCGTGCAGTATTTGCATTCTTAAACAAGAGACTGCCGATCAAAGTATTCGAAGTAAAATGTATATAAGTAAATATTAATTTTTCTATTTATCGGTGAAGATTATTTAGAGTTCTTTTTTTATATTTGTGAAACAGATGGGCTTTTTTTCCACAGAACAAAAATCTCTATTATCCGGGTACTGTGACAAAAGAGTAAATTTCTTTTTTTTTTTTCGTTTTTTTCTTAATTTTTTTTTTTTTTTTTTTTCACTTATAAATATATAAGTTTACGAGAAAAATGTGTACATTCCGTGCACTTCGAAAAATCATGTGAAAATTCGAAGTGAATGAAAAGTCAGATTTACAATCGGCACACGGGCTAACAGTGGAGGATACGTTCATTCGACGTTATCGATTTTATTAAAAAAAAATAAACAAATAAAAAATAATAAAAATAAAATAAACTAAAACGGAACTACCGAAGCTCATTCGAATATTAAGCGGATCTCTTTTTGTCCGCCGATCAAAAAAAAAAAATGAAAGAAAAAAAAAAGGATTCGCATTACAATTTAGTAGTGTCGTTTTTCCTCAGCGAGGCCTATTTTATTTCTACAGGTTTCTATCGGGTTTTATATCAATTTACAAAAAAAAAAAAAAAAAAAACGCCGCGGGCCCCTTGTATCTCACATATCATTCGTTTCTTCCCTCGAGAGTTAACCACCAAAACTTGACCGTCGATACAAGCAAACTGTGTGTGTATGATGTTTGTATTAACGATATAACAACATTTGGCAGTGTGAATAGAGATTTAGTATTTTATTTATAGTGTAACTGAGAGACGTAAGCGAATAAGTGAAATAAGCAGATAGCGATAGAGTATTAAAAATAATTATATAATAATACAATAAAGAAAAAAAAAAGAAAAAAAAAGCGCACCGCGTGTTTAACAATATTATATGAAACGGAAAAAAAAAATATAGAAATAATGAAATACCTCCGTGAGAGAGGATTAATAGGTCGAGGAGTAAATTTTTTTTACAATTGCGATTTATCTTTATCCAAAAATAATTGTATCAGCGAATTAATACGTTTAGGGATATTTTGATCATTCGAGAAATTCGAATATCTCGTCAATTTGTAGAAAATACCGTTCGGCCCAATAACGGCAACTAAAAGTCGCAATTTTAAGGTATAAGAAAAATGAAAAAATGATGTCCGATAGAGAAAAGAGAAAAGATGTGTTAAACATAGAATATTAACGATTAATCATTCCCTCTGTATCAATGATTATCATTTCGCGATGCCTTCATCATTGATTTGGCACAAGTTGCACGTTAGAAAAATGTATTTAAAAAAAAGAAAGAAAAAAAAAAAAAAAATCCATCGTCGATCCCAAGACGCGCGACAGCGTCGATTATAATTTTTTTTTTTTTTTTTTTTTTTTTTTCATCGAGTTATTTAGGATGTAACTTTGTTTTTTCGTTACGAGTAGCAAACATGTAATCTGAATCACAATACTTAGGTATCACAATACACGTACTACCTAATCATAGCGTTTAAGATACAATAGTCGTCGATACGCTGCCAAATATACGGTGATGCTTTTATTTTTTATTTCTTTTTTCTTTGGGATGAAATATTTCATCCGATCCCCCGCCCCTCGACCCTCCCCACCCTTTTTCATTTCGAATCTTTGAGAGGATTGAAAATATAAAATTATCGAGAGTATATTTAATCCATATTTTTACCTTTCTACTAGCTACGATCTAAAATTCGTTGAATGTCCCTTTCGTTGTATCATCCCTTATTATTACGCCTCGTCGAGAGGCTCAATTAACGCCGCGAATGTTTCAATAAACGAAGAAAAAATAAAAAAAAAATAAAACGAGAGAAAAATATATTGAAACATTGGTAATGGCGCGCGAATGCCGCAGGCAAAGACAATTCCACGATATTTCGAAACATAAAGTATACCGACCTCCTGTAAACTATGTGTAATAAAAAGAAAATGGGTTGGGAAATAAAATTTTGCACATGATTAACCGTTCCCATAGAAGAAAACAAGCCGTTTTCGACAAAATTCGATGATTGCGGGGATAGGAGATGAATTCAATCGAAACATTTTTTTTTTTTTTTACAATACATAATGCTGTATTATATTTTTTTTGCTACATGTTAAATGCTATATAAAAGAAATGAGGTGAAGTGGAAAAAAAAAAACAATCACAAAAATGCCAGAATTTCTTCGACATAAACAAATATTATGTATTCCGTATCGTCGTTCGAATTTCCGAACGTTATTATTATTATTTTTTTTTTTCATGATTTTACAATTCCAACTTAAAACGACACTTGATCGTGAAAAACTTCTTTTTTTTTTTTTTTTAACGGTTTTGTACATTTTTTGTGTTGCATTTCACGTCAAGCGCGTTAATCGTTCATTATACAAATAGAATAATCTCATTACATTGTTTAGAGCGGTGTCCAGTTTCGATCCATAGCCATTATATAGAGTCCTTCGCAACATTACATTTTGACGAAAAAAAAAAAAAAAAAAAAAAAAACGATGAGTTTCGTAGAAATGAATTAATACGCTTCATTTTTTTTCATACCGTCATTAAATGCCGCAGGTAAGACGACATACATATAGTGAATTCGTTCGATTATTCTTCGTACTCAGCGCCTAACGAAAGCGTCGTAAATTTTTTTTTCGGACTCAAAATAAAAAATAACGAGATAACAAAAAGAAAAAAAAAAAAAAACAAATAACAATTCCCACAATTAAAAAGCTCTATCGTTGTTCACAATGACGAGAAATTACTCCAAAAAATCTATTGTGCAAAAAAACCCAATATATATTCGTTAGATTAGATTTTTTTTTGTTTTTTTTTTTCATTATTTGTTTGTTTGTTTTTTTTTTTTTTTTTTTTAACGCTCGCAAAAGCAATACCTAGACAAGTCGTATTGACGATTCATTGCGCCTTTTTTTTTCTCTTCTAACAATAATTATTCCCCACATTAACATAGATTAAAAGTATAAACGGTACACATGATCGTAATTATAATACATTCTCGTTTTTCGAAAGCTATTTCATTATGACCCTAATTTCTAACAATAATCGCGCACCCCGTAACTTAACCCCGGTGCCTTTCGCTAATTCGATTGTTTTTATTTATTTTTTTTTTTTTCGCAATTGCATTCTTATTTAATCAATCAGAAATTTAATCGGTGATTCGAGGGTTAAGCACAATTTTGTCGTAAAAATTTCAAGTCGCGAAACTTTGTTTAAACACCGTACATAAATAGGCAGAGAGAATAGCTATAGAAGATATATTGGCAATCGAAGGTAGTGACTGCACACGCTATTGGCCGAAGAGACGACTCGCGTCATTCTCGTCGTCGTCGTCGTCGTATTTTTATATTTAAGTTCGTTCATCGAAACATATAAACGAAAGAAAAAAAAAAAACATTCTGTATCAAATTTTCTTATAAATTGAGTTTTTTCATAGATTTTCATGCTGTATGCCGACCTATCGGCGGAACTGCATAAATTGCAAGAAAAAAAAACAGAAATTTCAAGTAGAAAATCAGAAATTTCACGATGAAAATAATGAATTAAAGATCGCGATTCAGAATTTGAAAGCCGAAATCCAAACAGATAGAAAAATAATTAAGACATCCAATGTGCGTCTTCGGTGCTCACTATAGAAGTTGATAATCCGATAAACGAGCTGAGGCGTTCGCCAAGATTGAAAATTTAATACAGAATGTTTTTTTTTCATTCATTTATATGTTTCGATGAACGAACTTAAATATAAAAATAAAAATTGAATTTTATTGGCAATCAAATATCAGCAATCGCGAAGCTATTATTATCGTCGAAAAAATTTAACGATTCGAGAATAATCTTCTGTTTTTCATATACATTTATAATTTTTTTTTCTTCAACGCTGATTCATTTTTCTTAAATCCATTGTCACTTTCGGCTTGTGGCAAAAAAAAAAAAACGGTTTCGAATATCAATCGCGTCAGTGATGGCAAACGTTAGTTGGAGTGATAAAATAGTTTCTATAGCGATGACGAAAAAATTCATCACTGCTGTATATCGAAGCTAATTATTGAAAAAAAAAAAAAAAAAAAAAAAAAAAAAAAAAAAAAAAAAAAACGTAAACTTTATACAATCAATAGGATAGTGGCACTGGCGTGCTACGTTCACAACCGCAAACTTGAATCACTCGTCTGTACTCCGATTTTTTGTTTAATTATAATAATTTTTGTTAAATAATCGACTCAAACATTGTTACGAATTGAAAACGATAAATAGCGTTACGAGAAAATCTAATAGTGGAAGACGAAAGAACATATCAACATAGATTCGTAAATACGTGAAGAAAAAATAGCCCGATTCGGTGCGATTCGGTAAGCGCGGGTGATAATTGGCGACTCGGGAAAAATCCTTCGATGCTTTCGCTCTTTCTATTTTTTATATGCTACTTTTTGTATTTTTTTTCTTTGTTTATTTTTTGTTTTTTTTTTTCTTTGTTTGTTTATTATTTATTTATTTTTTTTCGTATTTTTTTTTTTTTTTTTTTTTTTTTCGTTACGTTAATCCGATAATCAAATTTTTTTTCTACGTTCTAAGATCTACACATCATTCTTTTTTTGTATTTTTTTCTTTTGTTTTCATTTGCCATAGAATTCGGAAATAGAAATCGTTCTTGAAAGTGAGTAAAGCAATCGATCGACACATCGATTTACGAAGAGCCACCAAGAGAGTCCCTCACAGCCCAAGATAGAATTTTCAGTTGAGATCTGTCGGGTTTATTTTTCAAAAAGTAAGCTAAACCCAAAGCCCAAAATTCTTTTATAACAAAACGTTACGCGCATTTTCACTCAAAGTAGGAAAGTTACATTTTCTACGTAATAATTGCATTGCGCAATGCAGGCGTCAAAAACTTGGCTTAAGTTCGGTGTGAAAAGCACTCGGATCGTGAAAAAAAAAAAAAAACTGATCGACGAGCTGACGAGGGCGGCTTGGCGAATCTTCATGGGGAACAATAATAATAAACAGTTTCTGCCTAATGGTTAATTCGCATCTTAAGTACACGGGTCTACAACGATTTTTTTTTTCTTCTTTTTTTCAAGTCCAACGAGAGGTCTTTCGAGAAGCACGAACGTGATACCGATGATTTTCGCTATCTACATAATGCGACAGAGCCGCACTCCGAATTAAATTTGATTTTTTCAACATGGGCACAAGATGTTTTTAGTCCGTACATCGAATTTTAGAGTGTATTTTTCGATCGAAAGCGCAGTCGCCGCGACCTTCGTGTCGCGTTCGAGATCTCCGTCCTCGACCTCCGGATACGCCTCTCTCTTCACCACCTACGCGGTTCAAACCCGTGAAAATATGAAATTGCCCGCGAGAGCACTCTTAAAATTACATAGACTAACGTTATTACGTATTTCGAGATATCAATGTAATGGTGTCGTTAGATTAGTTTAGTTATGGTAATTTCTTTTTTTGTTTTGTTTATTTATTTATTTATTTTTTTTTGAGTATTTTCGCTTTCTCGTTCGTTTTTGTTATTTTTTTTTGTTGTTTTTATTGTTTTTGTTGTTTTGTTTAATATACTATCCTCTCGGGTATTCGGTCGAAACTAATTGTCGGTACGTACGGTCGCTGGCATGCAACGCGCTCTAACGGGACAGCGATCGGAGATAACTTTCTTTTCTCAGACTTTGCGAGATATTGAGTTGTTGATTTATATCATTTTGTTGTCTTTTGCATCCTCGATGGATTCCGGACGACTCGGCCGTTGCCCAATTTTATCTGTTGTATACGGTAATGAAGAGGGCCTCTACGACGATTCATTCGTTATCTCCGGCGACGTACTTACCGATGCTCCCGTCGTTTTGAAGGATGGAACGAACTCGGCAGCGTCGGGATTTAATGTGCTCTGATATAAAAAAATCATTTGAATCTTTAATTCAATGTAATAATTACGCAAAAAAATTGTAAAAATAATTAGTGAAAAGTTAAAAATGGGCTTCGATGAAAAATTGTAGGAGTACTTTGATTTTTGGGAAATCGAAAAAATGTGAAAAATTAAAGTTGTCGGAGAATTTTTTATATTCGGAAGGAGATATTTTTTGAAGGAATTATTAATTTAATAATTTTTTTTTGCGAATCATTTTTTTTTTTTAATCGTTTTTTTTTGTAAAAAATTGGTTAAAATTTAGTGTAATTACCTGTTTGGCAAGGTCCCCGTGAACTCTCAAAGTAGCGAGCTGCTGGCACAATTCAATACCGCTATTGTCAGCATTGGCAGCGTTGCACCATGCGGTCGAAGTTTGATTTCTTTGATGTTGCCTTTCCTCCTCCAGCATCGCCTCCAGACACTCTTCCATCAATTCTTCTTCTTCCAGTTGCTCCAAAACCTGCAACACGAAAGAAAAAAATGTATCGAAGAATTTTATCCGGCGGAAGGAGTTTCGAGAAAAATGGTAATTAACAAACCTCTTTATCAAACTCCTCCTCATTTTCCATCCACATGTATTCGGAAAAGTCACTGTCCGTCACCGGCGATATGTCGACCTCCGGCTCGTCGTTGTCCAGGTACGCTATTACGCCGCTTTCATGACCGTAATACCCGTTACCCGAACCACTATTTGGAATCTTCATCTTCATGCCAGACCTGCGTTCGTTACTGAAACACATATATTTTTTGTTCGCACCTTCAAAAAACACGTTTCAATTAAACTTTCAGTCGTATCTCGGGATTTCGCGTTAACTCGATAAACATATGTCAACGAGCAGGTAGACACGGGCAGGATTTATCGCGATGTAAAAAATCGACAATTCTTTTTTTTTCTCGCGTATTTATCGAGTTTTTAACGCGAAACGAGCGCACGGAGTATATCGCGGTTATTTCGATCTGTGGCAATATTATTAGAAAGAGTTTAGCAAAGAGTCAAAGAAAAACAGGGAAAAAAACGGTAGGGGGCTGATTTTGTACACGAATGTTTATTCGTATGCGACAGACGTACGGGGACCAACCTACAAACGAGAATAGAATAACTTCGAGATGTCCAGGGTCGTTGAATAAACGTCGTTTTAATAACCGTTCGCACGCTTTGCTGTAGCGTACGGGGGAGCCGAAAAATTCAACCTTGGGGGCCTCTCGAATCACCTTGAAAGAGGAAACGGGATTCGTGTGTTCTGTCGAGACGAGTGTTCCTTCGGCTCGGCGAATCTTACATATGGGCGGCAGGAGCTCGAAGAGAAAAATGTCTACGATCATTCGTGAACAAAGCGGATCGTCACTATTACATCGAATTTAGAAGCCTGAATGACGGCGTTACGGGGGATTTAGTTAGCTGACGTCTAACGATTCATAGTAATCGAGATAAATGACAAGAATTAGACTGACAGATCACCCGAGGGGCAACAATTTTTTTCATTCGTCGCCTAGTCGCCCCTCGCAGCGATCGCTGAGTGTAACAATTTTTTTTTTTTCTTCATCGCTACTCGCGCGGACACTCTGACACTGTACATCGTTTGCGACGCGTACAACGCGTTCAACGAGATATCCCATTGTTTCTATCGCAAGTTAATGATACCACGTACCTCTCGATTAACACTAACTTTGACGTTTGCACGTATAAAATACGGTTTTTTACGCAGTTAATGAGCAAAATTGCGCGTCGTAAAACACAAATTAACGATGTTGGGGTGCGAGACGTTCACTGTTCAGTGCTGCCACCTTATCGCACTTTAACACCCGTTGTTTCCACATAGGCGTCGAGTTATTTATTTTTCTTTCAAGTAAACAAGTACCCGTCACGTTTACTTTTTTTGGACCAACACGTTGGGCATAATCATACGTGGCATCGTGCTGTCAAAATAATTCTTCTTAATTTGGAGTTCTCAAAACAGGCGAATTTATGGTTTATTAAAAAAACATTAATTACAGCCTGATGCGCGTACATGAATTCACAATCATATCTTATCGAATTAAATACACAGAGAGCAAACCTCTGTATTAAAAAAAAAACATTTCGTCACGATAGCAATAATAATTATCCAGGTGCTCGTAAGGTCATGGCATCCGAGCGCTTTGATATACTGCTACGCCAATGCAGAGGGCCGGTGACCGAGCCCGTGTCGCCTGTCCGCGACTCATCGTAGAAAAAAAAATATCAGAGAATGAAAACAAATCTCAATGGATATCTTGGAATGACAGAATTATCGTTAAATCATATCCACAGCGTCTATCGCGGTACAAAGGTGTATCCTAGCTCTGGCAAAAAGTAGGTTAATCGAGCAAGAATTTTCCGTCTGGCGTAGATAACGAAAATTTCGTATCTTAGGTTGGTTGACCTGTCCAAGTTGAATTCGTGTTAAAGTATCTATCGACTCATGAGCGATCCTGTTGCAGCTTGACTAGCGCAGTACCCACAGTATTTACATCGTAGTAACGCATGCAGTCCGATTGGTCGAATGGTCTGACGTGCGTGTGTTGACGTTTCATCAAAACAAAGCAACGTCTCGGAGGTCGGTAGCATTTTATCGCGACAATTCGTTGCAAGTGCGTCGTCCCCCTGGGTTCGCTCTCTCCGCACTCGGTCTAGTTTTTCCGAGTAAATTTTCAACGCTGTCTCCGTTGTCAACGATAACTCCGTGATTTTTTGTGACGACTAACGCGCCGACGAAGTTTATCTTTGCTCAGTCGAACGAATTTTTTCGGACATCGCGTCCCCGACGGAACTTCAGTTGTTTTTTTTTTTTGAAGTACACGGGGTAAACCCGAAGTGTGGAAAACGTAGTGAACGCAATGTCGTCCACGGCGAAGTTTACGTCGGACGAGCTCGGTGGTGAGTTGATAATAATATTTATTTAACATCGATTTAAATTAAATTTTGTTTAATACGATAAGACTCGATATCGGTGAATGTTTTACTACGCGGGCCGATGCCGCGTACGCCAGCTGTCAGAATGACGTAGCGGCCATTTCGCGTGGCTTTACTCGGCGCGTAAACAAACCCACAGACCCACCACGTATCCCTTTTGCGTCGCAATTTCAGTTTTAACCACCGATGACAACGCGTCCACGGCAATACACATTGCACAATTTCGCGCACCAATGAAATCTCAGCTATGTTGATCAATGCGGTTAACGATTTGTCGGATATACGTGGTTTTTTTTTCAACCGAGGACAGCTGTTCCATTATTTTCGCGCGTTCAAATGTTTGGACTCCTCAATCTTGTCATTATTATTAATTCTTACTTTTGATCTTTTCTTGGAAAAACGTCTAATTAATCATGTTTATCGATAATCGATCGTTTGAGACACTAAAATTAAAAATGAAGGAAAAAAAACACGATATTTGCAGTTAATCGCGTATAATATCGCGTAAAAAAAAAATCGTAATTCTCTTCGCTAACCAATTTGCACCTTGCAGTGGAAAAAAAAAACGCGTCTTTTTTTTTTCACGAATTCTGGAGTGAAAGGAGCGTCCATTTGGCTTTACGATGAAAGGATTTTTCTCGCGATGCACCTGGCGAAATGTCTGTCCGTCTTAAATTCTTTACAACATGCCGTAAAGCCATTGAAAGCCTCCGAAATATTCTTGATCATAAATCAAACGGTACGGCAAAATGTAGCGTCCCAAGCCGAGCTTAGCCCGCGCATCAGGTAGTTGCGAAGTGTTGGAAACCGTTTTTGCCCAGAGAAACGTTGTTCGGCACGTGTCATCGTGTTATATAGCCGTCAATCGGGCGCCGCTTACATCGCCGGCATAATGCTCGCTGCGAAACGTGATAAGCAAAATCGATGAACGAACGTAGATTTTTTTTTTTATTTCGTTTGTACATATCCGGCCATTGAGACCTCGTGCAAGAAAACGATAAAACTTCATTATCCGAGTTCGAAAAGCGATGTAATTCGTGCATTAAAAAAACAACTCTGACATAATTCCGAAGTTGCAATTTTCAGCTGAAATACATCGCGTCGTTGAAAAAACAATTGGGAAAATTATGAGGAAACAAGGACTCGCGTTATCTCTCGATAGAAATGTATAAACAAGTTAATTCAGAATGTACGCTTCTCCGCGTACGCTTCTCCGCGGTAAGATTAATTCATCCAGAGTAAAAAAAACGATATGCTTGTATTTCTTCAAAACTCATACGAACTTTTTTTTAATCGAAAAAAAAAAATGTTCCCCATAAAACAGATTCGATATTTATTGTGAATCACCCTGTATACATGTATATACATGTATGAGAAATTGTGATTGCACAGCTTTGTATACATAGCTCTCCCCCCGCGTTTTCTTATCAACAATATTAAGAAAAAAAAAGAATTGTAACGCGACCACGATAAATGTGAAAAAGTAGCCGCGATAAAAATAGTGGATAACGCGACTCGATAAATGTAACAATCGCGAAAAAGGAGATAAGCAATTTCTCGTCGTTGTGGAAGTCATCGCCTCGTTCGATATATCACGAATCCCCGAGAGCCCGTGAACTTCTGATACATGGAAAAAAACGATCGAAGACAATAGACCGGAGCACGTGCTATCCGTCAGTTCGCTTCGCATTCTTCGCGCTTCCATTCTGCGATTTATCCGTCTCGCCTTCTCTCGGGGAGAATTCTTTCGAAAGGATGTTGGCCAATCGAGTTTTCTTACTCTCTTCAAAAAACCTTTTTTATTCGCTTATGGAGAAGAGAAGAGAAAGAACGCATTTACTTAGATCTTAATTTAGAACGGGATGACTCGCTGGGATGGCAACGAGTGGAATAATCCACTTAGTTTTCTTCTCTTGTCGCGTTTCTACGATTCTTTATTCACTTATTTATTTTGGTCCGTTCGCGAAACGAGAGACGAACGGACAAAGAGTCTGCGCGTTGACCGGGGAGCTTCTGTTTACCATTTCCTCATATCTTCTCAGTTCATTTCTTTTGGCGTGCGTGCGAATCAAGATGCAACTAGTAAGAATATTTATTTATAGATACACGTATCCCCTCCCCCTCCCCCTCCCCCTCCCCTGCGTGACCCGCGAAGCTGGCCGCTTCCTTCACGGAAATTCTTCCGAAAGGACCACAGAATATACTTGAAATAAATGATTATTTCGACAAAAGATTATTTCCAGATGATAAACGCAATTAAATTGCTAAAAATTGAATTTTCCTCGAATTTTTACTCAAAGTATAAAAAAAACATCGAATCTATTTTCTTTATACGCTAAAATAAAAAAATAAAAATTCTTATCGATTTTTCCGAAGCGTTCGATTATTATTCGAATGAAAAATTTAAAACGACAAAAACGCGAAGAAATTTTCTTGTCCTATTGAAAAAATTATTTTAAAACAAATATATTGTTGATATATTCCCGAGAAATTTTTTCGTACGTAACGCGAATCCAAATTTGGCACAACGTCAAAAGTTCCATTAATAATCGTGAACTTTTTTTTTTTATTTCATTTTTTTCTCGAAATATATACATTGTTAAAGG
Organism: Buathra laborator; assembly: GCA_934046635.1. NCBI lineage: Eukaryota > Metazoa > Arthropoda > Insecta > Hymenoptera > Ichneumonidae > Buathra > Buathra laborator. The sequence continues at coordinate 12,925,447 of OW203893.1, forward strand.
AGATAATTACGTGCAATTTGAAAAATGCCATTTTATTTAATATCGGCGCGAAAGAGAGCCGCGTTACTCGAAAGATTCGCTCTTTAACTCGCCGAGTTAAGATGATTTCTTAAAGCCGGAGTAATCGGCACCTTGCAGACAAAGACCCGCGTAACATTATAAACTTGACGTTTGCCGTTTCGAGTCGTCACGGAGCTCGTTGTGTACGAACAACGAAGAGGAAACGGGAGATGCACGCGGTATTCACGCGTTGTTCACGTACGCACACCCGTATAAAATCCGATGGTTAAAGGACGGCGCTACGTGACCGAAGTCAGGGACGCGACTCGTCCCCATCTCGAGACTCCGTTAGCGATCCGAACGTCAAAGGAGTCGCGTAGACATCGATCTTTCTTCTCATTACTCCGAAATATTAGGCGTCACGAAAGCAATGGTGACGCGACGAATAATCCCGGCGAGCGACTCGTCGGTCATTCCCACCGGCAATGGAATTCGTCGACGGAATTTTCGAAAGCCATACTGCACTCCGAAAAATTGAATGAACAATCGAAACTCACAACAGTCGAAGGATCTCGTCCTTCCCCCTCTCCCGACTGCTCCCTCGAGACTCTCACCACCACCGACTACGTGACGGATCGCACGGACGCCTTACACGCGCTCCTCCCGCAAACGAATTACGCGCTCTTTTTTCATTCGTTCGTTAACTCGTTATCGCATTTTCTAATGATTTTTTTTTAATGCTTTTAATTCCCGAAGATTTTTTCGTGATCGGTAATAATAATAATTGCAATTATAATTCGTATTATTATTATTATTATTGTTATTATTATTATTAAGACGAAATAATCGCGTGGCCTTCGCTCAGGGAGAGTTTATCGATCGATTCAAATTCAACGCGTTGCAAGCCGCGTATGGTCGCGTTCGCTGGTGGGTTAACGCGCGTTAAGCGCGAACTCGCGCGTATAGAGAGGAATCTCGAGAGACGGGGTCATTACGCGACTATTTTTAGGCGAGTCGGAGGACCGCTCATTCAACTATGTATCAACTATGTATGTTATTCGCTCCTACACGAGCGCGTAGGATAATCACGTCGGCCGCGTCTCGTCCGCAACGACGCGGTTGTGGTCGTAATTTTCATTTTTTTTTTTTTTTTTTTAATAATAATCATAACTCATTTTTCCGCTTCTCGCAATGCAACTTCCGGTACTTATATACATTTGTTTCCGGATCGTTGCTTATCGCCGTTATCGGCGTTGTCACTCGTTGCTTTATCGAACTACAAGGCCATTTTCCAAGCTCGTCATTTTTTTTTTATTCTTCGCGTTCGTGAATTACTTGTTCTTTGAACGCGAAAAAAGATTAGTAAAAAATTATAGATCGAAATTTCAGTATGAAATTTCGTTTGTATGGGAATCGTATTAAAGATTTTCACGGGTTTTTCGTTCTAAGAGACGAAAAAAAATGTACGAAATAATTTCGTTTTATTATAGGAATATTTGCTCAGACCCTCGTGCGACGCTCGGGGCAAAAAATATTTCCGGTAAGCGATGATTAAATCGCTGCATTTATTATTTTTTTGCGTTACAACGAATAGGGGATTCGAAGGCTTGTAAATTTTTCAGTTTGCGTCCCGCGGCTTGTACCGGTTTCTCGGTAAACACGCGGCGTTCTTGATGAAGCGGCTTTCGTGTCGTAGGTTACGAGAGCTCTTAACTTCGCTCGTGAATATTGTTATTATCATTATCGTGATTAACAGTCCGAGAGTATCGTACACATCGTACCTGAGAATAAACTCGAGAAAATTATTTCTACAATGGCGTTTCCGCGATATAATTAAACTCTATAGTTTAGCGAACATAACCGCAACTTTATATGCAATTTTGGCACCGATTAAAATTATCCCGAGAACTCGGGCGCAGAGTTACGAGAGTTTATTCGTTGTTCGATATTTCACCGCAATTCGTTGCTTCCACTTTCCGGAATTCCGTGACGTTGAGAGGCGAGTTTTGAGGTCAGAGCGGTCGCTCACGGAAAGCGAACGCAAAAACGTTCTCTGTTCGTATCAACCGGATGTCTCGATTCCCCGATGTTTATACGCGCGCGGCCCCTCGAATACGCGTAATCCCGACTCATCTCCACGGGGGGATGTCCTCTTCCGACATATATCCGAACTCTCGCGTTTCTATCCTTCGTTTTCTCAAAAAAAAAAAAAAAAAATTCAAAACATCGCGTGTTTCAAATTTTTTTATTTTTTTTTCAAACAATTGCAATTTTTTTGTTTTTTCTGAATTTGATAATTACGGAAATTAACGTCGTCACATATGCATTGTATAATGCATGTCGTGAACTCCGGATCCCACCCGCGCGATATATCGTCGAAATAAAAAATAAAACAGAAAAGCCGACTGAAAAAATGTACAATCGTTGAAATTCCACACCCGATGTCTATTCTTCTCGAATGTAATCGTCGTCTTGCTACATCCGATTCGTAGATCGACTCGCTTGTGCGCCAAGCAGCGTAAAAGTATCGTACAAACATATCGGCGTTTATTCGCTCGTCGTATACAGTACGTTCTTCAACGAGAATTGGCATTGATGACTTGACTCTCGTATAGTTTGTACGGTCGTTAAACCGCGTGCTCGCTGAAAGTTTTCACTCGCGCCGTTGGTAATTCGCGCGTATATATAATACAGAAGATTGGCTCACCGCGGGTTATCGAACTTTTCCGCGAGTTACCAACATCGCTGTCGTATATATTAAGCAAAACAAAAAACAATGAAATTTAATACATTAGACTGTCGAATAATATTTGCGTTACGAAAAAAAAAAAAAAAAAAAAAAAAAAAAAGGTGGGGATACAATATATTCTATGGGAGCGGCGCGGGAAAACGCGCGCAAGCGGTGACTTTAAAACAATAGATTTTCGCGCTCGACGAAGCGCGATGAGCATCGCGATGGCTCGTTAGGCGCGAACGTCGCGAATCGTATATCCAAAGCGATAAAATTGATTAAAAATGCGAATGATAAAAAAAAAAAAAATAAAAAAATAGATCGAACGCGACAATTATTTTAAACGAATTGGTTGTTTGATTATTTTGTTCGAGGTGCAGAATCCTGGGTGGAGGTGAACCCCGCCCCGGCCGATAGAGTCACACCGTTGCCTTTCAGCAGCGGCGGCGAAGAGTACCTGAGACTTCTGAGGGAAGCCCAGAGGGATTCGACACAGTCATCGGCGAGACACTCCCTCGCCTCGTCGCGACGAGACACACCGAGGGACAGGTGAGTCGTTTCCCCGAATTTTTTTTCGACGACGATATACACCAACCGCTTCGTCGCAACCAATTCGAAAATATTCTCCGACGATCGGAGATTATCATTATAATTCGAAGACCGAACGAAAAAATTTCCGTTGAAAATATTGAATTCCACTGTCTCTCGGACGGCTATGCGATTCGCCCATTTAATACTCGTAATAATGTTTCGAGAAGTGCGCTATCGCTAGTCGCAGCGTTAAATAGTTGTATTTAACCGGCGATTCTCCGTACGGCGAAGAGACGGCGCCGCGTTCGCGCTGTGCCGTAGCCTAATGAATGAAAAAAAAAATTGCATTAATTTGCAATAATTTTATTTATAAAAAAAAACTTTTTTTTTTTTTTTTTTTTTTTTTTTTTACATTGCATTCATTTTATTTGTCGTTGCAGTCCGAAGAGCCCTCCCAACAGCCCGAATACGGAACTATCGAGCGAAGATGATCTCAGAGGAGTCTACATAAATTACAGCTGCACCAAGGTCGGTGAATAGAGATTTGATTCTCTCTCCTACTCTCTCTCTCTTCACTCGGAAGGAGCGAATACACCGCTAGTAATTATTAGATAAACGCATTCCGCAATGTTCGCCGATGAAAAACTCGCACAGTGGGACTTTCGATTTTCAAGAACGTCACTCGAAACGATCGCGCCGGGTACGGCATCGCCGCGGATAAAACATATTAATTCCCGTAATAGATAGATAGACCGCCTTCCGACGCGAGCGTATCGCGTCTGGAATCACTCTTATCGCTGTTACGAAACGTTGATTTCTACATATCAAATCGATGCAGCGATCGCTTTTATTCGCGTGAATTTCAACGAGGCGAGTCGACAATAATATTATGATTTTTTGTATTACTATTAATGTATCGCTACGCGTTAACCGCAATTAAGATTCCGAGAAAATTTTCGATACCTCCCAATGGGATAAAAATCTAAAAAAAAAAAAAAAACCAACCATCCGAAAACGATAATTTTGCGCGATAATTTGAGTTTAAAAGGTTATTGACAAATTATAAAAAAAAAAGATTAACGAATCATCCGGTAATTTAATTTTTTCACCAGAAATCGATTTCTTCGATTTTTTTTTTAAATCCTCGAAAATTTCGTTTTTCGAAAAAATTATGTTTTTTCAAACATTCGATCAAAATTTGTAATTTTTTATTCGAAAAAGAAGGAAAAAAATCGAAAATGGAAAACAAAAAAAAATTCCCATTTTTTCGGAAGAATTAACGTATCGGTTATAATCCGAATATGCGCGCAATATCGCGCAACGACGCGAGAAGCTTTTCCCACGCGTCATCGAGTATCTCCGTTCCATCGTCCGCACAACGAAATCCGCTTAAGTATACATATTATTCGTAACGACCTTGCGCAATGCCACGAGCGCCGGTCCGACCGACCGTAGGAAATCGATAAGTCGCGCGAACACTGATTTTCTCTCGTAGGGATCGATCGGTCATAGGATAGCCGCGAGTATATACTTCGCGCGGTTTCGTAGTCAGTCCGTTGCGAACCAATCGATCGATCCGCGTAATCCTTCCTCGTCGTTTATTCGACGCATCTTTAAGAACTATCGATTACCTACACGTGTTTTCCAGACTCGCGAGAAAAAAAAAGAAAAAAAATAGAATAAAACGCGATGTACCGGTTCGCGCGCGTCTACGAGTTGCTCTCGATGAGTCGAGAACTATCGATGAAAAAAAAAAGAATAATAATAAACTCACAATCGTTCCGCAACGCGTCGGTGTTTTCCCGACCAAAGAAAAGTGTTGTTGCAGTTCCGGAGTTCCCACGGAAACACCCGAACAATAGTGGAAAAAGAAAATAAAGTACATACAGTGGAATTCCATTGAACAGTGGAAAACACAGTGAAAGAATATAAATACAGACGGCTCCCTCAAGAAAAATATATCGCGGAGTCTATAATAACTTATTATTCTTTTCTTTTTCTCGGGTTATCGTACGGCAGAGCGAAACTTTTTTCCGTACGACGCATAAGCACGCGAATAACGCACCGTTTGTCTAACCGGTCGATACTCCGCGTCCGCGTTTCCAGTTTTCTTGGAGTCGCGCGACAAACTCGTCGTTGTCGTCCCCTTGTGCCCTACCGGTCTCCAAGGTAGTCGTTTGCAAAGCGAACCTCGCAATCGCGGGCCCCTCAAGTTTCTTGAAGAGTTTTTTTACGTTTATCCGGAAGATCTTGACGACTCGTCAAGGCTGAGCTTCGCGTAAGCGAAGCTTCTCTCTCACGCGAGAGGTTCGCGACGCCGAAAAAAATCCCGAAGGATTCTTCCCGAATAAAAAATTCTCCCTGTCGTTTTTTTTTTTTTTTTTTTTTTTTCGCTTTATAGAATCGGAAGGTTTCTTTTCGCAGACTTCTGCATTGTCCGGCAATGCTTACCGAGTCTCGTTCTCCTTTCGGTGCGGCGAGAGCCCGGACTGTGCGCGATACCTTCGAAGAAAAACCGGTCCGTTTGCCCGAGTCGACGAGAAATCCCTGACTTTTATGGAGCCAAAGATTTCTCGCGCGGATCGAACGAGAAGCGCTCGTAATTTTTTTTTTCTTTTTTTTTTCGCGTATCTCGATGCAAAGAAAGGAGTGAGGCAATCGCGCATCGAGCGCGTAATTCTGCTTATTTTTTTTTTTCTATTGTCCAAAAGCCGCTATTAGTTAGCAACGTTGAGAACGAAACGGTGAACTCCAATCAGAAGGGAAGGGAGACGATGCTGCAGCTTGAGGAACGCGTCACGATGAATGCTACGAAAGCCTCTCGTCGGGGAAGCCTGTTGCTTTCGTCAATGAGACGAAGAACCGCGCGAGGCTCTGCCACGTGGAATTTACATACACGAAGGCGGGATATATCCATACAACAAATGCGCGCGAAGCTCGTGGTCGTGGAGATCGAAGGGAAGGAGAACGGAGCAGAAGGAACGATACGAAGATAGGAGAGAGAAAAAAAAAAATAAAAAAAAAATAAACGTTTGGCGAGCATTTAAACGACAAAGTCGTAGTATCCGTCGTCCAATCGTCGTGCTTCTCGAGAGCTCACGCCATGCGTTGAAACATCCATTCTCGATTTAGCTTCGAACAGTCGAGGCGTGGGAGTCGCTCCACTTTTGTATGAACGTATCGTTGTCTTCTGCTTCGTTTCTCTCGACGATTATCATCCTATATAGGCAACAGACGAGTTATACGAGAGAACGTTGCACCTAAAAGAGTTTCAGGGACACGTGTATCGAGAACAACGCCGAGATGCATAGAGTTTTCTCGACGCGCAACTGTTGATGTTGGCTCGTCTCTCGCCGTCCCGAGAGAAAAACGATGAGATACCGTTTAGAATCTACTTGTTCGTCCTCGAGAACGATGCATCGACGCGAACACACGTGGGCTATAGCTTTTTTTTTTTTCGTCCTTTTTAAATGAGTTCTTTGTCTATGGAATTCTTTTGGGGTATCGGTCCGATGATTCGGTGCTCGAGACATCGCTACTGCTGGAAGAAAAAAAAAAAAAAAAAAAAGATCGATTTTTTTTAAGAACATTTTTTTTTTTCCGAGCAATCTATTCATTTTTTCATATCACCGACTTATCGAAAGTCTTTAAAAATATATATAGCTATATTGCTTTTAAAAAAACGATAATCTCTTCAAGGATCCTCGACTGCGAAGTTAATATTTGCCGAATCTCTTAGATATCCGGACATAAACGAAATAATCATATGTCGACGCATTCAGCTCCGAATTATCGATAAAACGCCCCCAAAGAATTCCACGATTAACGATAAATAGAGCGGATTAAAAAAAAAAAAAGTTTAATCAAAAATAAAGTCCAGATGCGCGATCGCCGGTTCCCTGAACGCGATAAAAATTATACGCCAAATGAAAGGCAAATCCCGACCATACAATGGCATAGTTATTACGGCATAATTGATATTCCACATCGATGTCACGTTACACGTGTTTCCCTTTCGTTTGCGCTGAATTCATTGAATAGAAATAGCTTCGCGACGTTCGATAGAATTGCATCGGTGCCGTTGCACGTGCATACATTCGTGACCCGAGTCATCCTCGACGTTGAACCGTGTAGAATCGATTCTTTATATATTTTTTTCTCGTTTCTTTCGTCGCACGCGAGAGTTTCGACGCAACGCGGATCGCGGCTTCAACTGCGCGTTTGGGTCGCGTAAAATTATACGTATACGTTGCAAACCGACAATCCTCGGCGGACGGTCATTTATTTCTGCCCAAAGGCAGAATTAACACGTCGGAAGCTTCTCGCAATCTTTTTGACGATGAAAATTTGCCAAAAATAAAATTGCGAATGCTGCGAGATAAAGTCCAACGGCGCAATAAATATTTTCCCCGCTGCGGTCCACTCGTGCGCAATGCTACGGAGTTTCCTATGCATCTCCGTGACTCATGCGGACCGACCCGCGAGATAAGCCGCTTTCGTCTCGCGAATTTTGTCGAAAGCTTTGCCGATTGTTTTGAGAATAGTCGCTACTTTTTTCTTTCATGCGACATCGACGCATACGACGTCGTTCCGTAACTTTGAAAAACTTTTGTATTTTTTTTTTTTTTTTTTTTTTTTTTTTCACTCTGTTTACCCCGCGACGCGTTTCCTCCTTTAAGAGAAGATATATGTATTTTTTTCCGACTCGTAAATAAGCGAGAGGTGAATAAATATTATTGTAATCAAACTCCACGGTGTTTATATATAGAATCGAAACAAATGATAAACAGGCGATGAGATACTCGTCATTGCAGTTTGTCAGGTCGCGTCGCCTTATCTTTTTTTAGAGATTTCTTTAACGTTCTTCGCGTCCCATTAGTATCGTCACCTGTTTCGAGACGCAATGTTTTGCCACCGACCCTGAACCGGAAGATTATCGACTCGCGCGACATAGTCTCAGCGCTCTCGTCGCCTTCCGCGCTTTTGCATCGCAACAAAGAATCGCTCTCTTCGTCGCGAATGCAATTCGATTAAATTTTCATCGTCGTCGTTCTTTCCGACGATTTGATGCCTTCGGCAATCGATTTATTATTCCGAACTCGATATGCACCACCTGTCGAAAGCGACAACGGTGTTCAACGACACATTACTCCGAACCTCTCGAACGCTCTCTCGAGTTTTCCTTCCTTTGTTTTCGACACGACAAAGTTACAGATTGCGATGATTCTTATCGCACAGTGAGAGATATTACTCATTCGGAGAGACATCGGAGTCGATCGATGGCCAATGAGTTCGATGCGCATCTCACGATAACTTTTCGTTTTTAATTGGAAAACTTTGCTACTTGTTTTTTACTCTTTTATCCGCTCGATCTTCTTTAATCCGAATCTTCGAATATTTATAGATGCAAATCGTATCTCATATTTTTTTTTATTTTTCATCGCTCGTAATTCTTCGGTAGCGAGGCGTGTGGCGCATCGAATTACGCGCACATAGAGTCCTCGAGGTGAATGCATTTCTCGGGCGATTCCTATTGTTTTCAAATGCAAATATATTCGTCATCATTCGTCATCATTCGTCGTATTCGTGCGTCAAGTATAGATAAATTCGCAACTAGTCGTTGACCCATTGATGACGAAGTAACGGGTTATCAACTTAACACGCGAATACTAGTCGGCGATATGTAAGAATTGTTGCTTCGCATAACATTATTGACCATTCGCGAGATAATGAACGAACGTTATTCGTTAATTCGCGTACATTTCTCGTCTAACGAGAAAACTCGAAGCGTCGAACCGTAACGCTTTCGCTTCCTTTCGTTACACCGTGTTACGCGTACCGTTGCATTGAATAACGCGATGGAAACGTATGTTTGCTTTTTTTTTTTTCTTAAATTTTTTCTAACGTCGACTTTGCATTTCCAGGATGCGGAACTGTTGGAACGAGGAACCGAATGGATGTACGACGAGTGGAGCTCGCGTCCGGATCAGGCGCCACCCAAGTAAGAAGAAAAAAGCAAATAGTTAAAAAAAAAATTCTCGATAACAGCAGACAACGAAATATCGGGGAATTTTTTTCATTAGTCGGAGAAAATGAGTCACAGTACCAAATGAGAAAAAAAAATGAAGCGCAATAGTTTTTTTTTGTTTTGTTTTCACGTCTTAGACTTCCAAATGAATTGAAAGCCAAAATAATTTACGTGGTAAAACGTAACGTTACGTTTTGTTTGTTTGTTTACGCGTTGAGACGCGCAAAACGTGTCGCAATATTGATTTATCGATTAATTCAACGATCGTACTGTTGTTGTCGTTACACAGTGTTTTCCGTTTTGTCGATATATCGCGCGAGATATTTTTTTTGCTACTGCCAAGAAATGTTACTATAGGAGACGTTTGTCGTGCGTGCAAATGGAAGATGCGAATTCCTATCGTCTCGCTATCGATTCGCTTCGTTTTCAAAGCATTCGTGAATCACAGTTATATCGCATACTACATCTTGCGACGCGTACAAAAGTAACGAGAGAGAGAAGCGCATTATCGTAGTCGAACGCCCGACTTGCGTCACAGCCGCGATATCGTCGAGCGATTATAATGACGCGCCTTTTGTCGAATCGTACGATATCTCGTATGTTTTCTCGTTTCAGAGGCTGGAAGTTCAAACATCCCTTAGGAATGACTAAGAAGAAAACTTACAGCATCCGTACCGCGAAAATGGGAAAAATTGGATTATTCTCGAAAGAGATTATTTACGCAATGTTCCTATCGAACATCGTGTCGTTGCTCATCGGCACAGGTTTGGGGTACGAATCGAACGCCGTTGCGAAGCAATTCTCGACATCAATGAAAACTATTCTTCATTTATCTTAATCTTCTTTAATTTTTTTTATTTCAGCATCTGGCTGAATAGACGAGGACTCGCGTTGCCGCGAGTTGCCATCGAGTGAAACCGATGCTCACCGTACGAAAAAAGAAAAGAAGATAAAAGGAATGGATTATTCGCGAGTTGGCAAGAAAGACTGATGCTGGACGGCACTCGAGAGCCTAATCAGTGATCACTCTGCACACCCTATTTTTAATCCTTAAGCTAATTGTATACTTGTGTACTTCTGAAAAATAACGCGATCGATTTAACTTTCGAAGCATTATATATATATGCCGAGGGTGATAACGACGATGCTTGAGAACGAGAGACGAGTAAAAAAAAAAAACAAAGAAATTATAATGACCAGCAACAACATTGCAATGACCTTGCGAAAGTTGTTGTCGCACGAAGGAAGATAGGGAGGGAGGAGAGAGGTGATACGATGTCCATTTTATACTGTTTCTATAATGCGTTTCTATCCGCGATAGTATATAAACATAGCTTTTCATAGTATTTATGTATAACTCTTACGAATTAGAGACGAGAGATCGAGAAAGTAAGGATCGAAAGAGAATGAAATTAAAAAAATAATGATACGTTGAATCAGAGGGACAAATAAGATCGTTGAGAGTCGCGGAACAATCTTAGCGGAGAGCCGATGACGAACGCGTCGCGTTATTTTCTTTCTCCTTCGAGATTCGTCTCGCGCTTAATCGTTTATCGTTAATTGAGAAACGAGAAGAAATTGGAAAACATTTATATTTTTATTGTTCCATCATTATTCGCCATAATAATTTCGCGCGGAGTAGCGTAAAGATAAAACGCGTGTGTCACGATGGAGCGGTCTTTATTGTGTCGTTTCTTAAACAAAAACATACGACAAGAAAAACATAATGCCAATTTAACATTCATTATTTTACATTGACTATCTCCGTAGTCATGTTTCTGATTTTCAATTATATTCCCGCCTATCCCCATGCAAATCTTTCGCTGTGGCATATCCATTGTGTTTACGACAGAATTACGATACAAAATGAAAACAAGAAAGATTTTTCCAACGATAAGACTATTGAAATTAAAAATGCACCTGTCGAGTATCGATTTCTTGGCGGAAAAAAAATGAAAAAAAAAAAATGAAGTCGCGTGAGTTGATTTAATGATAGAATTGCATGATGAACGCGCGCGGCATTATTTGCGAACGTTATCGTTCGTCGCAAATATTTTAAAGACACTTTTGAAAAACAAAAAAAATACCAACAGAATCGGAAGAGCGGATTTGAACTCGAGAAAAAAAACAACGATTTTACATTCACGAAAAAAAAGAAAAACAATTCACATCCACAGTCAAAGACCTTCTCCTCTTGTTGCAAAATGATTATTCATTATATTGTTCTAATTACTATCGTGTACCTTCTCGCATAATCGATTAATTTTTAGTTTGTCTCTTAAACATACGAAATATTGTATTTTCACAAGAACACGTTTCGGAGATTAGCCAATGGATGTATGCATTAAAAAGAAAAAAAAAAACAAAAAAAAAAAAGTAATACGGCATTATTGAATAATGTAATTGTCTTTAGTTCTTCCGTTAACGCATTACGGTGTTATGAAAGGTATACATTGTAAATTTTTGTTTTTTTATTTTAATACCACGAGATGCACCAAATTGTCTCATTTGAATTTGTATCTTTTGTGTACGATGATTATAGTATACATATGTTTCACGGTTTAATATTATGATGAAATAAAAGCATTTTGTAAATTTATACGTGTCCTCTCGATTATTTAATAAATCACGAATATTGAGTAACACGAGTTTTCGTATCCCTACCACTACCGCGATTTTACTATTTTAATTCACGCTATTTATCGCTGTAATATTATTGAGATTACATTTAATGTTTTCGGTTTTTATCTTTATCACGGATAAATTCAGAAAAAAACCGATCGATAAACAAAAAAATAGATAACGCAAGAGAACAAGTCTCCGTCCCGATTCAAAAAAAGGCGGGCAAAAGCCAAAATGTTTGTTCAGCCGGATGTATCCCCGTCTCCATTTTGTGGTACTCGAGCGCGTGGTGCTTCCGGTACACACGATCGCTGGCACCGTGCACATGGGCCATGCGTACACAACGAGTTATCTTTCGATTGTAGAAAAAAAAAATGCGAGTGATTGAACATTGATAAAAGGAAATATAGTGAAAAAAACCGTTAAATCGCGAAGTGAAAAGCCTGCGAAATGGTAAGAATCGTTTTTTTATTAATCGTGAATAAAGAAAAGAAGGATTAACGATCGAGGAGTACGAGAGGCTAAGCGCAGCGTGTTTCGGCGTCGCGAACACGTGACGCCCGAAAAATTACCGTATTTCGCGTAATACAACGTTTTTTTGGGGTTTTTGTCGCAGGGCAAGCTTTTCATTCTGTACGAACATGCCGCTGGCTACGCGGTATTTTCCGTCAAGGAGTTCGAAGAGGTTGGAATGTTGCTTCCCCAGGTGGAAGCCTCCGTCACCGATTTCGCGAGATTCAACGGCGTCGTGAAACTTGGAGGTTTCTCGCCGTTTAAGACGGCGCTCGCGGCGCTCGAGAGCATAAACAGCATATCGGAGGGTATAGTCCCGGAGGATCTCCGTTTGTTCCTCGATTCCTGCATACCGAAGGCAGCAAAGAACGAAAAGGTAACGCTGGGCGTTGCGGACCCCAAACTCGGCGCCTGCATCACCGAAGCTCTGGATATAAAATGCGATCACACGGGTGCCGTTCCGGAATTGATAAGGGGTATTAGATTTCATTTTCACAATTTGGTCAAAGGCTTGACGGCCAAAAGCTCCGGCGTCGCTCAACTGGGTCTCGGACACAGCTATTCCAGAGCTAAAGTCAAGTTTAACGTTAACCGCGTCGACAACATGATTATTCAGAGTATAGCGCTTCTCGATCAACTCGACAAGGACGTCAATACCTTCAGCATGCGTATACGGTACGTTTTCGTAAAAAAAAAAAAAAAAAAAAAAAAAAAACTTTTTCTTCGTTATTTTTTACTAACATTTTCCATCGATATTACAGCGAGTGGTACAGCTACCACTTCCCGGAACTCGTCAAAATTGTACCGGAAAACTACACCTACGCAAAAGTCGCGCAATTGATAAAGAATCGCAAGGAATTGACCGCCGAGAAATTGGAAGCTCTCGAAGAATTGGTGATGGACAGCGGCAAGGCACAGGCGATTATCGACGCGTCTAAATCATCGATGGGAATGGACATAAGTCCCGTGGATCTGTTGAACATCGAGATGTTCGCCGGTCGCGTTATCGCTCTCGCCGATTATCGCAAGCAATTGGCGGAATATTTACGCGCGAAGATGGCCGGTGTTGCGCCGAATTTAGCGACGCTTATCGGCGATCAGGTCGGTGCGCGGCTAATAGCTCACGCCGGATCGTTGACCAATTTGGCTAAATATCCAGCATCCACGGTACAGATATTGGGAGCGGAGAAGGCGCTTTTCAGAGCATTGAAAACAAAAGGCAATACTCCCAAATACGGTTTACTCTTCCATTCGACGTTTATCGGTCGCGCGGGAACGAAAAACAAGGGAAGAATATCGAGATATCTGGCGAACAAGTGTTCGATAGCGTCGCGCATCGATTGCTTCACCGACACACCGTCGAGCATTTTCGGCGAAAAATTGCGTCAGCAGGTAGAGGATCGATTGAAATTCTACGAGAGCGGCGACGTGCCGAAGAAAAATATCGACGTTATGAACGAAGCTATCGAGGAAGCGTCTCATCTGATCGCTGCCGCGGAAACGGCCAACGGCAACGCGGAAGAGACGCCGAAAAAGAAGAAGAAGAAGGAGAAGAAACGCAAGAGCGAAGGAGCGGAGAACGGCCAGGCAAACGGCAACGGTGAGACACCGAAACTCGAAGCAGAGGCCGAGGAAAATCCTCAGAGCGAAGAACCTCCGAAGAAAAAGAAAAAGAAGAAGTCCAAGAGCCTCGGCGCGGCGGAATAAAGATTTTTTTTTTTTTTCATTTCGCCGATCGCTCCGGCGCTCATTTTAATTCTCTTTTTTTTTTAATATACATACTATATATCACGTGATCGCGGTTTTGTAAATAAAAGCCATGAAAATATTAATGATTCAAATGATTCAATAGAGGAGGTCAAGATTTCGCGAAGTTCATTTGTTTCCGAAAACTTCGATATTTCCAATTTCATATTTCGATTTTTCCATTACTAGTTAACGTCTCTTGGACACAAATATAGCGAATAAACATAAAAGCTGATTAAAACATTACCGATCTTCGATCATCGAAAAAACATGGTATCCTCGAACGGTCTTCGCATTTATTTTTTTTTAAACTAAGGATTTCTCGTATCGCAATACGATTTTTCGTAGTATAATAAACGATATGCATACCTCGGATGAAAAATAAAATTGTAGATTTTTCTCGGAATATTCACCCCCTTTTTTTACATTCGACGAGGCGACCCGGAGGAGGTTAAGGTCAGGAAAATACAAGTTTTCTTCGATACCAGCACCAATGAGCATTTAATGAAGATAAAATTATGTAGACTGCAACATATCTATAAATAGTCGAATTAATCGTATAATTTTTTTTTTTTTTTTTTTTTTTTCATCATTATAATGTAAAACAAAACTTTTTTTTTTTTCATCACTACTACGGAGCGCTGGATCATTGGCTGTACACAATTGTGTACACGATTAGTTCGGAAAAAACAAAAAAAAAAGAAACAAAAACAAAAATGATGCCAACGACCACGGAGGCGCACTGCGTCTTATTAATCTTTTTTCGCTTACGTTGAAAGACCAACGCTAATTTATATACATCGCCGGAAATATCCTTTTTTTTTTTTTTTTTTTTTTTCGCTTCAAAATTTCAACATCACGAGCAATAATTTTTCACATCTATAAATCCGCTGTTGCGCGTTTGTTTTAGTTATCAACACAAAGAACAAATCTATTGTGGAATGCTATAAAATTCATTCGTACGCGTGAATATTCCATCTTTTTGTTTTCTTTTACTATAACAATACGACCCGCAGACGGGTAAACATGGTAGACTTTCCGAGCGGATAGTGTTACAATCAAAAGAGAGTTATCAGAACCGCTCGATCCTTCGCCAGGAATACAAAGATTAATGCACACTTTCGCACTTTAATTCAAACGCATTCGCTCGCATTCGTCGTACATTTAGTTCCCGTAAATTCAATTTGGATCTGTGATGTAACGTACACGAGAAATACCCCATCACAACGCTATTTCATTGTCTTGTTTTGTTTTTTTTTTGCTTATACATCGTTTCACTTTCACCAATCTATTTACAGAACAATATTTAATCTTTCGCGCGCACACACTCGTTACAATATCACACATAAACGAATAAATGCGCAATAGACGGAGAAGAATATGAAGGAAAGGAAATACAGAGAAAAAGAAGCGTTTTTTTTTTTTTTTCTTTTTTTATCAACGTATCGAAAAAATCAGTCTCCGACAGAGGCTCGCGTAACGCGAGACCGTAGCCTCCGCCGACGGAAATGATAAATCGCGATATATATATATATATATATATATTTATCCAAATGAAAGCAAAATTCGTGACAGAAAAAAAACTCGTCGATCCTTTTCGCGAGTCCCTCGTTGAGCGGGTATTGCGGCTCTCATCGAGGATTCTCCCGATTCCTCTCGAATTTTCTGTTTTTTTTTAATTTTTTTTTTTAACCAATTAGAAAATTGACTCACGACTAAAAAAATGGCTCGATGCTGGGATTCGAAGGGTGGAAGCGAAGATCAAGTATAAAAGTGCGACAACCGTCTTGAATTCGGGGACCGAATTTTTTTTTTCTCTCGGTTTATGCAATATCTTCGGATTGGCGGTAATCGAAGATTATCTCACCGTTTGCACAATTTTTCGTGCGCCTTATTCGTAATCGGGGAATTAAGGGAAAGGAGGGTAAAAATTTTCCAAGATGAAAAATAATGTAACGTTTCGGATATGTTAACAATCGTCTATCGCATTGTGTACTTCGATACAATTGTATTGTAATATATATCACACGGATTTATCGTCGTCGTGAGTCTGGAATGATTTATCTTTCGTTTTTTTTTCATTTTTTTTTTTTTTTTTTTTTTTACAATGCCGAGACGCGATTTTTTTTTGTTTGTTTGTTTTTTTTTTTTTTTCTTTTTTTGATGGAACTCGGATTCCGATAACAAGATATAACGAACCTATTTCATTGATTATAATCGCTGCAAATCTACTCTCCCTGTTTTGCTTATTTATGTATATCAGAGTGGTTCGCAAAAATTATTGATTTTTTTATCCGGTAGATTATCGAGATTATTGAATTTTTCCACGAAAGAGTAATTTTTCCACAAATGGAGGCTTTCGAGAAAAAATGTATCGCTGCTTCATTGCGCTTTGAAATTCGCAAAAGATCCGGCAAAGTTCATTCTTTCGGTAAAAGAAACGATTTTGTAAAAGTCAACGATCGAACGATTTTTTTTTTACCGCTGCTTCATCGATATTAAAATTGTAAAAAAATTGAAAATTCTTCGAAAAAAATTTAAAAATATCTTTCCAATAAGCATTTCTCTTCGCGAAACTAATTTTTTCAAGGGAAATGCGCTACAATGCTTTCAAGCAAAAAGAAAAATAGCCCTCGAGGAGCGATATATTTCGATTTTAAAGAATTAGAATTCAACTGTTAAAAAAATGATAGTTTTTATTTTTTTTTTCACCGGAAGCAACGCGAAAACTCGACGAGCAGCCGAGTTATTTTCATTTTAAAAATCTGGAAAATGAATTTTTTTTGGAAATTCACACATCGATCGACAGTGGTAAATATTTTCGTACGGATCTCTGCTTTGTTGACAAATTACTTTTCCGCGAAAGGGTACAATAATCTCAATTCGCTAATCGAATAAAAAAAAATGAAGCGTTTTTTTAACCACCCGAATGTATATATATATATACTTCAGCTGCTGTTTGACTGTATTGTGGATAGAATAAAGGGCCAAGAAACACGCTACATTTCGAGACTTGCCGTTAAATAGTTCAGTGGACGAATCGAAGGCTCAGCGGATTTTATATCCTCGTGGGTTTTATATTGCTTTACCGCTTCGCCTTCGAAAAAAAAAAAGAAAAAAAAGTATTAAAATTTGCCAGTAAGGGATATCGACAAACGCACGGCAGCCATTGTTTTAAAATCATTACATAGAAAGAAGAAGAAATTTAATAACTATGAACCTGCCTTTGTCTTAAAAACTATGGTAATAATAAACTACCATGACGAGCTAATAGGTAGTTACTTAAACGCTAATAATTATCTTTGTAATTAAGTTGGTTGCTTCCAACGCTGTTCTCTCTTCGAAGGATATGCACTTCTTCCATGTTTCGCCGAATAAAAGAATAAAGTTAACAAAACAAATCGCTAGCGACTCCGCTAAGTTATCTTTCGAATCTCGTCGAATTCATTTTGTCGGCAATTTCTCTCGTTTTTTTTTTTTTTCTTTACAAAAGTCGGTGTACCGTTTTGACTAATTGTAGGATTGGATTTGGGCGTTTTCTAGACTAACGAGGGATACCTCGACCGCCCTTATCGCTCTCACTGCGCCCGGGAATAATTTACAATTTTTTTTTTTTTTTTTTCTTTCAAGTTCGTTGCTATCGCACAACCCTCGACGGCTTTACGTATCCGTTGTGATTCGAACAATTTTTCTTTTTTTTTTCCGCAGTATAAAACCAATCGTTCTTGTCGAATACACTCGTTACGTGTTTATTGCGCTATTTTTTTTTTTTTTTTTTTTGTGCCACGACAGTCGATTTACTTACGATATCTTGGAACTTGGTATCATTTTTTTTCTTCTTTTTTTTCTTTATATCATCCCTGAATTCCGCCTACGTAGCTTATTTAACTTTATCAGTACACCTGCGTGGCTTTTCTTTTTTTTTTTTTAACGCCTCAACATTTCGCTTTTTTTTTTACATAAATATTTATGCAAATTCATGCATCTTTTATCGTGCATAATTTAATTCGTGTTACGGGGGAAGCACGCGTTGTCAATATTGTATACTTTTTTTTTTATCTTCGCAACCGTCGACGATATACCTAGTAGAATGTGTTTCTTTTTTTTTTTCCTTTTTATCGTCCTTTTTTTTTTTTTTTTTTTTTTCGGCGTACAGAGCCGCTAAATAATCGTACGATCTACCTTATGGGTGCACCGTCTCTCGACTACGTCGGAGTTGTCTCTCATTGAAACGCGGGGAAGAATGTCGGACTGGTTGGCGGTGGCGATTGCATCATCGGCGAGGCGAATCTCATTGACGTACCACCTGTAACGAGTTCCTCTGTGATGGAAGAGCGGACAAATAAAGACAAAAAATGAATTGTTAGAGGCGAAATGGATGACGAAAGAAAAGAAAAAAAAAAATGTTTGTGATCTGAAAATTAATTGAATTTTTTTTTTTTTTTTGTTTTTTTTTTTCAATTTAAGTTCGAAACTTACCGAGAGGTCTCGCTTGATGCTGAGGACTATTGACGGCTAATTGATTCATCGTCGGCGCGGGTCCCGATTGTTTCGTTTTTCCGCCCATAAGATTGTCGAGATCGATATTTAAACCCGCGCCGGCCCACGTCGAGCCGACGGGCGTCGCGGCCGTTTCGCTCGTCGATCCGGTCGTTGCGTTAATCGGCACCGGCGAGAGAAAGTTGCTCGCCGAATCTGGCGATACATTCCATCACAGAGAGAGCGATTAAAGCCAATCGTTCGGCGCGGCGGACAGGTGCATTACGCGACCCTCGAATAAAAGTGGAACGTGCGAAAGAAAAAAAAAACAAAAATTCAAACCTGTAGCAGCGAAGACGGCGCTCGAGTCCAACGAAGTAGTAAGACTGTTGGTGTTGAATAAGTTTACGTTATTCGAAGCACCGCCGATTGTCGAGTTGAAACCATCGAAATCCGACAATAGATCGGTTCCCAATGGTGCTGCGAAAAAAAAAAAAAAACATATATATATATATATATATATATATATGTATATTATTTAAAAGATAATAAATTAATTATAATAATTTAGAATTACGGTAATGAAATGTAAAAAAAATGATTATTCGCGTCGAAGGTATCAATCGAATTACCCGTATTGTTATTAGCGTTGTTTCTCGTCGCGTTTCGATTGTTCGATCCCCGCGATTGCGCGGCATTGAGCAAATTGCTTCCCATCGACAAATTCGTTGACAATAAATCGCCCTCTGTGCTCGCCGTTTGCGTTGGTTTTACAAGCGTCGCGGCGTTATTCGGATTGTTGGCCAATGGATTCGCGATGTTCGGTATGGTCGATCCTATCGGAGAAACTTGGGGCTGCGGTCCCGTCCACTTCTCGTTGAATATTTTCACTCCCGAATTGAATGCCGACGTAAAGTCGGCAAATTCGTCGCTGTTATCCTGCGCCTTCGGCGGGGCGATTGTGGTCGTTGAGCCACCAAAGGCGCCGGTAAAATCGCCGAAATTCACATTGGCGTTTTGCGACTGTATCGGAAGGTAAGCGTTGTCACGGGGATTGAAATCGTCGTCGTTGTCGATCGGTGATCTCGAAGTCTCGTTATTTTCGTTTTGAGAGTCGAATATGTCGTTGAGAATATCTTGCTTATTTTTTTGTTGTGGCTTCACGGACGATGGACTCGAATTATTTTTGGGACTCGGTTGATTCTTCTGTAAGGACGAATAACCATTAAAATTATCGCTTACGATAACTCGTTTGCAAAGCTTTAAAAAGATAAAATACTGACGATAGTTTGATCCTTTCCATAGGCCGCGGCGGCTCCCATATCGACTTTTTTAACCGGCCGCGCCGATCGCGAGGGCGATGTATTACCGTACATTCTCTGATGCACCTCGAACCTTCTTATCTTGTCGAAGGTATCGAGTTTGTCTTTGAACTCCTTGTCGCTCTTTTTTGGACTCGACGGATTATCGTTGTCGGAGTCTTCTCGCTCGCCGTCGTCGCTGTGGATGTAAAAAAGGAAGAAAAAAAAAAAAGATTGAAACATTTTCGGAACGTTTGTTCGCGGGAATGGAAGTTTTTCCGTTCGTAAAAGGGAGGGAGGGGCGTTACCTGTTGTTACCGTCTTCAAAGCCGCCCCTACCCCGGCTCTCCCTCTCCCAATCGTTGTAACTCTCGATGCTCGGCTTGTTCCACTTCGGATTGTCGGTCCATCGATCGTTGCCGCTAAAATTCATGCCCATCGCTTCGCTCGACATTCCGACGTACTTGTCCTTATTTTTTTTCGCCTTTTTTCTCTCATCCCTCAGTTTCTCGTCGTCCTGAATGAAATCGATGAGCTCCCGAACTTTGTGCCTAACATTTATTCCCTGATCCTTGCCAAATTCGTCTATGTAAGTGTAATTTTCGAGAGATCGAAGATCGTAAATGTGCTCGCGGGAGGACGTGACGACGCGCTCCGATCCGTTGCGCACGAGATAATTTAAAAGAAGGAGCGACTGAAAAAAAAAAACAAAAATTATTTTTTTTTCGTTGACGAGTAAAAAAGATCGTAAATCGTTCGTTAAAACGCGCGAGTATACGATACTCCGGGGAAAACAGGGGGAAGAACGCTCCAAACTCCAAAAACAGTTTCGTTGCGGCGATAGATTTTACATCGTAGATTGTACCTTGTAAGTACGACGCCAGTTTCGCTTGTTCTCTTGCAACATACGCTTCCACAGCATAGACATAACGTCCGGAAATTGCTCATACGTGAACGTCGACTGAGCCAATTCCTGCATCATGGCGCCTTGAAAAACGAGAAAAAAAGTCGTACAAAAAATTCAGATTGAAAATATTTCCGACGCTCCGATATTTTTTTTCCAGAAACGCTGTTGCGCAATATCGTTACCTGTGGGACCCCAAGCATCGTCATTCGTCGCTTCTCTGACTTTGGCTTCGGTTTCCGTATAGTTCATGACTACATTGGTCCTGCGAGAAACAAAAAAAATCTATATACTCACAGTCACGCGTTTTTATGGATGCGCGATTATTCCGCGACATGCGATCGTGCGTATAATAAAAAACGATAAGAGCGAAAAATCAGGTTAGACGAAATTCAATATTTCAAGTTTGAGAGGTAAAGAAGAAAATGAAAAACTCACGCCTTGTCCATTAATTCCCGCACTTTCCACATATTCATCATTGCGGTTTTATTTTTTTCGTTTTTTTTTAATATACGAAAATTCTCGAGACAAATGTATATGTTCTCGTCGTGTGACTATGTTAAAAACAGGGACTGGCAGTAACCAGCTGTTTTTACCGAGGGCATTTGATTATCTTCCGCAACTGGATACGCGAACGTCATCGGAAGGTTGCCATGTTTTACCTTCCACGTTTTACCCTAGAGAATCTCTACCGAAACGTATTACACACTAATAAAGCCTCGCAGCACGGTGGCGTTTTTCGGTACGCGAAAGTAAGATGTAATATCGGTTGTTGCGCGTAGTAAAATCGACGGGGTACCCTATACGCTTGTTACGGTAACTACTCGCTGGGGCGGAAGTCGGAGTGAACGGTGGTGTTTCAAATAAATACCGCACTACACGCACCGTTGAACAAGCCGCGCACACCCGTCGCACTCGCTCGCGGAATACTAAACGCGATTACGAGACATATAACCAGGCGACCGAGCTCCCCGTCTCACGAAAAAATCTCACACCCGAGAGAGGAACCCACCCGAGAAGTTGCACGCACACGCGATGTATGACAATTTTTCGATTACCACAAGGTATTGCCAACCTGTCACAGTTTTTCTAGTTATAATACTCGGGATTCGAGAAACGGTCGGCAATACCGATGAGAAAAAAAAAAGTAAAAGAAAGAAAACTAATGAAAGGCGTTACGATGACAAAGCTGCCGATTGCTCGTGTAGAGTTTATCGAGAATGCTTCGTCGCGACGCTGCCTAGATAACGATCGGAAAATTCCTTTTATCGGAGCATTACGCGTACACGTATATATCTATGTAGAAGTATATCGTTTCGAATATCCGATCGCTACAGGTGCACACATGTCTTTCGCGCGAGGAACTGGCCGTGCGCCGTGCAACCCGCCACTCTGCTGCGGGGGGAAGGGGTTCACTGAGAATCGAAGACAATTGCGAAACATCCGTGGGCGTGAGAGACAATCGACGATACGATCGGCCGATGTCATTCGTTATCCTTGAACAGATTGGAGAAACATATCGTATGTCGAGCCGAAAGCTTATTGCGATATAATTTTGTACATTAGATAAATTGTATTATGCGACCGGCCGTCCCTGAGCTGTCATCTGTGTAAAAAAAATTTTTCTTCGCTTCGCACCTCGAAAACACGATCGAACGCTATCTCTTGGAATGCACTCTCGACAGAGAAGACGGTAATAATTGGGAATCGTCGTTGATAACGGACGATAAGGCGGTCAACGATGAAAAAAAAAAACACTCCGGATGCCGCTGCGCGTCAAAGTCTTCGCGCATCTCGTGTAATTTCATTCGCGCCCGCCAGGGGGAAGCCTCTTTTTAGCCGTTTGATGCGTGGTAAGTGAACGTTTGTGAAAAGTGCTCCAAATATATCCGTTAAATTCGACTTTATAACAAAACAATCGGTGCTGACTTTCGGTAAATACTGAAAAGCCACTATCTTAACGACACGACTACGGATATATTTTTGTCCGGTGTAACGCGACGAATGAAAAATACAATTATCTCCCCGGGCGTGTGTCATTGCGCCGAGAGATTGACAGTTTGTTAGATTTGTTAATAACCATTGCGAGGTTTTTGTCTAAACAATCGGATCTCGCTTTGTCCGAATCTCGTGTTTAATCCCGTGTCTCGATGTATTTTTGCATTAACGTCGTATTGTTAATAACGAACATAACCTACAAAGGGCCTCACCAACATTGCACCTCGAATCAATTATCAAACGGCGATTTTTTTCGTTGAAAAAATTCATTCGTCGGTTTTTTTATTCTTCTCCAACAAAAAATGCATATTGCCGTTGATCGGGGATTTTCAGTTATCGCTTTGTTTTGTGGTCGTTTGGTTATTTAAGTAGACGCTCCGCCGCTCGGCGGCGGAACAATAACTCGGGAATTAATGTTTTTAAATTATTTCAGATGGCGGACACAAAGGCTAAGGCACCTGCGAAACCCGCCGCGGCGGCAGCGGCTACTCCAGCCAAGAAAGTCGTCAAGCCGAGAAATTACGATTTGGGAAATGGTGTTTACAGATTCAGTCGCACCCGTATGTTCCACAAGAAGGCCATCTACAAGTTTTTGGACAAAAAGACCGAGAAGACTGTAAGTTTAAAATTTATTGAAAAAAAAAAAAAAAAAAAAAAAAATCGAAATTGTTATTGGAAATTTCTTAGTTTTATGTATATACAAAACGAAAAAAAATTCGAAATTTATTGGTTTTATATATATAAAACGAAAAAAAATTAAAATTGGAAATTTATTAGTTTTATATATTAATTTTTACTCGTCGCTAATATTTGTATTCACATTTAAAAAGGTCAAACCGAAGACTCCGGTCACCATTGAGAAGAAGATAAACGGAGACAAGAATGGAGGAACTCGTATCGTGCGTTTGAGGAAAAGGCGGGCGAATTACCCGACCGCCGACCCGGTGACCGTTCACCACGCCAAGAAATGTTTCCGCGATCACCGTCGTTACGTGAGGCCATCCCTGACCCCCGGAACCGTCTGCATTCTCGTAGCCGGTCCCCACAAGGGAAAGCGCGTTGTTCTCCTGAAGAAACTCGCGAGTGGACTCCTCTTGGTCAACGGTACAGATCCCGAGAATTTTTTTATTTACATGATTTTTTTTTTTTTTACGAAAATCCTCGTAATGTTTTTGCAACACGATACGTATAGATATGTATAGTTTTGCGACTTGTATTTTTTTTTTTTTTTTTTTTTTAATTTTTAACGACAATATTCTGAACTTTTTTCTTTTCATTTTCAGGACCTTTCCTCATCAACGCTTGTCCGCTGAGACGCATGAGCCAAAATTACGTTATTGCGACCTCAACGAAAATCGACGTTACCGGTGTAAAGCTTCCGGAGCACATCAACGACGAGTACTTCAAGAGGAAACGCGACAAGCGCGCGAAGAAGGAAGAGGGCGATATCTTCAGCAAGAAGAAGGAACAGTACAAGCCGAGCGAGCAAAGGAAAGCCGATCAGAAGGCCGTCGACAAGCAGGTCATTGCCGCTATTAAGAAGAGTTCCGACAAAAAATTACTCTTCGCTTATCTATCGGCTATGTTCGGTCTTCGCAGCAGTCAATATCCTCACAGATTGAACTTCTAATCTCCGACGATACGTCATCACTCGACTCGTACATTAACTATCGCGTTTGTGTACTTCGGTAATAAAAATTAAAAACCACAAAAATTCATATATCGTTTGTCTATTTATTTACTTTTTTTTTATCGTCCACTCGTTTGCTTTTTACGTTCGATCAATAATAATCGATTTTCGGAGAAATCTCCGAAAAAACCGGAGAAACCGGAGCGGAGATACATCGTCCAAAAATCTTTTTTTATTTCATTCAAAAACGCCTCGTCGACTCGTTTTGCCATTAAAATTCACCAAATTCCGCGCGAAATGGAATCGATGAGTTGTCTATCGCCGACCGGTACACACCGTCGCGGAAGAATCTCGTTGCGTTGCGGTCCTTTCGGAATTTATCGCTTTTGGAGACAATCAACGATCTCACGGCGATCGAGTCGACACGCGCGAAAAACCTCACTTTTCATACCGAAGTGAAGTAAACGATTTTTTTGTTCTTCGCACGGTATACATCGAAGCGGAACGCGAAAAAAATTTGGATGGAAACGGTATCGCGCCATCGGAAGCCCCAAAAACTGAGAATTCCGACGAGACTTCCGGACGAATTTGATTTTTTTTTAGCTGAATTAACGTCCTCGTAAAATTATAATTAACTTACCAACTTGTAAATAACTATTGTCTTCTAATTCACCCGGTGTAACAACGTATTTGTCTTTAAAGTATTATTACTCGTTAAAGTTTCGATTATATTGTCATATATAATTTTACAAATCTTTGCTATTCGCTATTTATTTTTTCTTCTCTCAATCATTCGCCAATTGCTTTTCTTTTCTATTAATTGGATATTCGTTAAGATATCTTTGACGATCGCACGCGCCCCGAGCCTTTGATGTTCGACGCGTTTTTGCATTTGTGCGAATGGGCCGATTGCTCGCGAAATTCTGCTTCCAGTCTGACGTAAGTTCCTCCTGTTTATCGTTGCAAAAATGTAGTTTTAGTTTGAAGTTTCTTTGAAATGCTCGATGGTTATTAATTAACATTTCGCTCTTCGAGATTTCTTACCGATCGGCTGATTATTCCAATTGTTCGCGTGTTGCTTTCCACTTTTGGGGAATAAAGTGCTTTCCAAGGCGATTCTCTTCGTCAACAACGCGACCATCTGAGTTCCGGCTTTTTCCTCAAAGTCTCGTTGGTTGTCCTGATTATAACGAACTACCAAATTCGCGCTCCACGAACGTCCGCCGTCGTTTCTAAATGATTGCGTCGAGGTAAAGAATAAAAGAGTAAAAAAAAAATGGAAGAGGAAGAAAAGGTCGTAATACCTCTTCGGCGCGTAGTATCGCGAGTTTGTTTTGTTGTTTCGAATTCGTTTGGACGTCGGCCAAGCGACGCGAGATTCCTCGCTGTTTTCGGAATCCTCGGAAATTCCGCTCTCCCCGCATCGGGTCGCCGCGTCGTCCTCGTCGCCGTCCCCATCGCCATCCCCGTCGCCGTCGTCATCGGCGTCACCGTCGCTTTCCGTCACCGACGAGCACGTTGAAGGCGCGTCCGTTGCCCGCGACCCTTGTGGACGCAATTTTTTCGATTTGCGCGCATCCGACGGACGACGAACCCCCGAACCTCCCCAAATTTTTCCTGAAATTCGCAAAACCCGTTGGGATTTTTATCGAATTTTTGCGAGAAATTTTATCGAATTTTTGTGAAAAATTGTATCGAATTTTTGTGAAAAATTTTATCGAATTTTCGCGAGAATTTTTATCGAATTTTCGCAACGATTTTTATCGATTTTTCGCGAGAAATTTTATTGATTCATCGCGAGAATTTTCATCGAATTTTCACAACGATTTTTATCAATTTTTCGTGAAAATTTTTATCGATTTTTCGCGAGAATTTTTATCGATTTTTAACGATTCCAAATACCTAGAAGACCGAGTTTAGCTCTCTGTGGAACGAGTTCTATACCGTCCCACCACATCGCTTCCTTGCAGGACAATTTTCCAGGCTGAAGCGCCGGATCTCTGGCTACCAATCTCGTTATATTTTCCGGGAAAAACAATTGCGGGGGTTCGACAGCAATGACGTCTCTGTAGGTCGCGAATATCGTTAGAATATCGGCTTCGTTTCCCGTCGAAGTTCCCGCTATGTGTTCCTGTGGAGGTAAAAAAAAATGTTCATGAAAAATTGATATACCGTTACTGAAAATTGTTATCCCTAATCACTGGTACATTACAATTAACGAACTATACAATTGCAACAAAAGCAAAGAGAATAATTTCAACATTTTATAATAATGAAAACTTTTTTTAATAAAATAAAAAATAAATACCTTTCTTTTAATTTCATTTCAATTAATTACATTAACTATTAATCGCTTTTTAATTCCGAAGTATCAATTTATGAATAAAAATTTGCAGTATCGGTACGTAAAATGTACAATTATCGTTTTTTAGCGCGTAAAGAAAAATATCGCGAGTTAATTCGAAAATCGTTATTGTTTTTTTATTTACCTTGAATCTGCATCCCTCTTTGTTGGGCAAAGCTTCGAAGCGATAAGCTCGTTGGCTGCAGCAGGGATATCTTCCCAACGGAAAGGGCGAAGTTCTCTGCTGTTCGTTGGCGAAAAATTGCGG
The DNA here is from genome assembly GCA_934046635.1 of Buathra laborator. Lineage (NCBI taxonomy): Eukaryota > Metazoa > Arthropoda > Insecta > Hymenoptera > Ichneumonidae > Buathra > Buathra laborator. Next base: position 12,952,542 of record OW203893.1, read on the forward strand.
TATTTCCGAATGATAAGAACACCAATCCATCCGATGAATCGGAAAGAACGTTTCGCACTGACGGCAGTAGAGAAAATGACAATCGGCCCACAAGCGCCAATAAACTTTTCGCCACGAGCGCAATTCCGATCGTAGAAAAAGAATGTAGTCGTTGAGGCTCCACGCGAGGTCTCTGCGAGAGGCGAGTCGAAAAAAAAAAAATAATAACGCGTAACTTTTGAGGAAAAATCATTTGGAATTTGCGTTTTTTTTTTTTTTTTTTTCGCACCTCACGTGTTTGCTGTGAACGTTTCCTTTGGTATCGAGTCGCATGGCGCTCGGTATACACGGCACAGAGTCCGACACCGAGCGAACAACGATTTTCCCGCATTTTCCGCACTTGAAAAGAGTCGCCAGGGAAGCGTAATGTCCCCTTCGATTGTCGGGCGTTGAATCCACCAGCGCGACTATCAATTTGCAAAATAAACGACTCTGAATCTTGTCTTTCTTGTCTTTCAAACTTTCAACGTCCGAATTCGTAAATAAATCGGCCAATCTGTGGAAAAATAACAACAACACAAACGAAACAGTATTTATTTTTCTTTCGGCAATAATGGAGTAAATATATCGAATAGCGATGTTTTATCGTCGGAAACCTCGCAAAGAGATTGTCGTTGAGACACGTGAGAATCGTCGACGTCTTCAACACCTCCGTCATGTTTTCGTGGCAAAAAGTTAAGCATTGTTCCAAAAGCGGTTCCATTTGGAGAAACGATGCCGATACCATTATCGGTATAACGTTACTCGCCTCCAGAATCGGCCATTCGGATTTTTTAATTATATCCTTCTTTACCCATCTCATCAACCAGTCGAATATTACGATATCGCAGTGAACCGATATGTCCATTTCGTCGAGTTTTTGACCGGCCGTAACATCGGCAAAATAGCACATCTTTCGCACGAGCAATTTTTGCGGACAGCGAAAATCTTTTTTGAGATTTTTCGCCTCGTCGCAGACATGTATCTCCACCTCGCTTCTGAAATTTTTTAATAAAAGTTTTTATTTTTTACGGAATAAATATTTTGTGTTTTTTTTATTTAAATAAAAAAAATTTATTTCATTTTTTTTTTTGCGAAATCGAGCGCCGAGTACACTCACTCGACTGGTTTTCGCTGCTGTTTGTTCTTATCTTTATCTTTTTCCTTACTCGCGGAGGAAAGGGCGCTACTTTTCCCATCAAAATTTGCTCCGAGTGATGCAGTTTTCTTCACTTCGACGGAAGTCATTGGTTTTTTAATTATCGGCTGAGAGAACACGGGTTTGGGTAGCATGTAAGGCAGGACAGAGTCCAGTAGACCTTCGTGTAAAATATCGCTCAAGTTTTTTTTCATGCATTTCGCCAGAGGATGATCTCTCGTCTCAATGTTAACGTCGCAACTTGGATTTTTCGGTTTTTTCGCAGGCAACAGCGCGTCCGGAGATTCGACGGAAGTTCTCGGTGTTAAAGAAGTTTTTTTCTTATCCTTTTCGATAATCGACGAAGATTCTTCCATCGGGTTTTTTCGAATCCCAACGCCGGAATTTTGCAGATTTTTCGAGGAATTCGGAGATCCGGATTCGTCGTTGTGATTCGTATTATTTTCTTCATTCGAGTTAAACGCGGGTGCACTGATTTTTTCTTCGCTCATCGTACCGATGCTCTTGTCTCGACGATTGTTCGTCGATGAATTCCGTTGCAAATTCATTTTTTCAATTTCCTCCGTCGAGTTTGTGCGAAGAGTAAGATCAATTTTCGCTAATTCCGTCCAATCGATTTCGCTGTTAGCCGCCAATACGCTTGCCAATTCCTCGAAGCTATCGTTGAGCCGATAAGCCGTTCTCATAAATTCGAAGAACATACGTACCGTGAGCTCGGGACACTTGTCGTTCGCTATCGACGGTCCGCGGTCCGATAGTTTTTTCGTGTTCGCGTCGACGAGGATTTTTTGCGTACCGATTTCGTCGGTTCTCGGACTGTCTAGATCGGAATATAATAAGTTTTACGAAAATAAAAGCGCTGAATCCCTTTTTTATTTATTCGATAAAACTCTAACGATTACCTTCGGCGATCGTCGAAGAATTCGATGATATCGCTTCATTGTATTTCCTATCGGGATCCATGCGTTTCAGTAAATTCGAATACATTATAATTCGTGTTTCTATTTTTTTTTAACCACTAGGTTATCGGGCGTGAAGGTTAAATCAACTGGTTACTATTAGTATTAATCGCCTTGCCACCGAAAACAATAAAAGTATCCATGTTTATTTTAATTAAATAGTCTGATTGACGAGAAAATTTCGTACGAGTCTTTTCTTAACGAGGATCGAGAAACTACTCCGGTACGGTATCGATGAACGTCACTAGATGTACCTGTCAGGGATCGGGAAAACATTCATTTGCAACTGGATCGAGCCGTATCCAAGGAGTCGAACTTATGGATCAAACATTTCCGCCGCGCACTCTACGATATTTCGTTCGACGACCCCCGTCGTGATTTTACATTCATGCGCTTACCCCGCGTGCACGCGGATTCAACGAATACACACTGCGGAGTTAATGAATACAACAATCGTATTGGATTTCAAGGCCTGCGCATAATTTCCAAGGTCAGGCGCGCGTAGTACGCATGTATTACATCGACGAATCCCCGCCGGAGTGGACAGAGGTAGAAGTAAACCTGCGTAGGCATGTAATTTAGCTCGAGAAATAATTGGTTTGCCGTCGCGTGTATTTCAGTGTATTTCGCGGGCATTTCTGTTCTATCGGTCCGCGTTCGTAGATCCCTATATTCGCGTAGTGTAAAGTGCCGTTCGTGATCAATGCGTTTCAATGCATATTCCCTGAAAATAAACATCGAAATCACAGCGTCCAATAGGAATATGTCCATTTTTTAAGATTGCTAGGTTAACTTTGTGTACGATAAATTGCGGGGAGGAACTGCTCGGAAAACAATTAATCATAGGAACAGCTGGATTAATATATCGAACGGTTTGGGTTTGTACTTTTTCTACAGAATATTATTATTATTTTTTTGAGCTTCGATAATTATTGTCGGAATCGTTAATATTCAGTCCGTTACGTTTTGCATTTTGTATAATTCTATTGTTATTTTGTTTTTTCGCAATTTCAGAATTAATTATTCACCGCAAGATGCAAGTGTGAATTCGTTTCTGAGGCTGCAAGATTGAAACAAAAAAAATGGTCAACGTAAGTATAGTTATTGAATATTTATAGTAATTTCTTGGATATCAAAATCTGCACTCGGCATTATATTTTTGACGGCGGAACACGAGCCGTTAACATTTTTGAAATAATTCATTTTTGTTTCGTCGATAACTTTTCAGAGGTTTATTTTCGTGTTTTCGTTACAACCGCGACGAATTTTCTCTACGAAATACGAGCCGATATTGAATTTTCTAAATATGTATTTTTTTTATTAGTTCAAAATTTGTAAATTTTTTAAATTTTCAATATATCCGTGTGCGTAATTTTTGGTACGTCACTGGCGAAGAATGAAAAAAAGATTAATTTAAAAAAGTAGGCGACTCGACGAAAAAAATGTGTGAAATTATTTGCGAAAAAAAGAAAAAAAATACAATAATGCTGAAGGTTTGTGAAAAAAAACGTAAGAAAGTAATTTAGGTAAAATTTTTTTTCAGGCGGAACGTAGCGGCGACTGTGCAGAAATGGGTGTTCCGGCGGAAAGAAAAACCGAGAATAACGGCTCGATAGCCTCTTCGCTGTTCTCGGAACGGGTGGAGATGGGAGGAAAGGTTTACAAGCTAACGATTCGAATAGAAAAAATTAGGCCAAAGCCTTGTCCCAAGTCAAAGAAATTAGCATTTCTCGCGGAGGCGAGAAGATTGGAGCAAATCCGCGCCGGCGTTCCCGTCTCCGTCGCCGACCGGTTATCGGTATCGCACCAAAAAATAGCGATCTGTCCGATATGCAAGGACGTCTATCAGTCCCCTCGATCGCTCTATCTTCACAAGAAGAAACATCATCGTCACGCCTGTTCCGTTTGCGAGACGAATTGCAGCACCAAATCAACCTGCGAGAATCACGAAAAGCTTCACGCGAGTAACGATACCGCTTTGCCGTACAAGTGCCACTTGTGTCCGGAAAAATTTATCTCGAGGCGCAACGTTCGACTGCACATACGAGTGATGCATTCGGGGAGCGAAGCGGAAATCGTAAAAACGGAAACGACAACGGCGAAAGAATCGTCGGACGTTGCGCACGAGAAGCGGATCGTTCAGCCGGCCGAGAGAATCGGAGATATCGATTGCCACGATAAAAATTGCGGAACTTCGAAAAAAACTCAAATTCGCGGCGGCGGCAGTTACGGCGACGTTACGTTCACTTGCAGAATATGTTGCAAAGATTTTACTACCGTCGAAGCCGCGGAGGCGCACACGAAAGATCATACGGAACTCGTCGACGAGGAGCAGAAGTGTAATATATGCAAAAAATTATTCAACAACGATACATCGCTGAACGAGCATTTGGCGGAACATTTGTCGCGCGCATTGCGCTGTCCGGTTTGTCCGAAAGCTTTTATCAATCGAGCGACGCTGAGAATACACATGAAGAGTCACGGACAAGGCTAGTAATCAATTTTGTCATTTAACGATCGATCTTTTTTTTTTTACCGTTTTTTTTTTTTATTATAAATTATTTACCGATCATGAATTTACGATTAAATTTCGATCCTCATAGTGAAGAGGGGGATAGCGATTTATTCATTATGGATTTTACGTAGGGAACGCGATTGCGTTCATTCATTGTTGTCTGCCGATTAATTACAATTGATGTCTGTGTAAAAACTGTGGTATATAGTACAATATATGCGACTCCTATTGGAGTTATCTTAACGTGAATTTATTCGTATCCATCGATCCCAATACTCCAAAAAAACATTATTTATGTATGAAAAAAAAAAAAAAAAAATTACGTTCGCGTAATTTTCGATGATATTAAAATTATTTTTTAAAAGAGACTTTTCGTAGATTTTCAACGTATATTTCGAATCATTATCATTTGATTTCGAGATGTACATCGATAATAATAGGTTTACTAACGTAATAAATATGCCGCGCGGACTTTTCCTTTAAACTATTTGGCGCCGAGACGCTGCCGCGTCTCTTGATAATAATAATATTAAGTATTATTATTATGAATTTGCGTCGTTCACAGCAGTCCAGTAGCTTTTAAATAGTTTCTTTGGCTTCTAAAATTTAATACGACGAAAGAATATGCCGTCGAACAAGAAATACATATACCGATTTTCTCATCGATGTATTCGCCGTGAGCGTTCGAAGGGGTGATAAAAAGCAAAAGCAAAAGTTTATCGTGCAAATTTCTTTCCTTGACCCGCGCTAAGCGCTCACCGGCGCTCCATCGCGACTACTCGTATACGCATTCTCGCGTATATCGCGTAGGCGAAAAAAAAAAAACAATAAAACAACAACAACAACAACAATAATAATAATAATAATAACAATTTTTTTTTTAATAAATAAAATAAAATATTTTTTTATTTTTTTATGATAACATTACGACGATTATTGATGATAATGATGTTGGAATTCACCGAAAGGCGACTTGACCAATTTTCGTATTCTTTTCATTATATAATTTCTCGTGTCCCCGGCACTGGGATCAACGAGTCGCTTTTCTTAATTTTTTTTGTTCGAAGAATGAAAATTCTTTACGGAATACGGACATCTATATAACTCCCTCTATTTTTTTATTTTTTTATTTTTTTTTAATGATATCATATAATGATAACATTACGATGATTATTGACGATAATGATGTTGGAATTCACCGAAAGGCGACGTGACCAATTTTTTTATTCTTTTCATTATATGATTTCTCGTGTCCCGGCACTTGGGCTCAACGAGTCGCTTTTCATTTTTTTTTGTTCGAAGAATGAAAAGTCTTTACGGAATACGGACATCTATATACCCCCCTCCCCCCGCGTCCTAATAGTGGCTTTGCGGCTCTTTTTGAGGTCTATATAACGCCGCTGCGTGTCGCACTACTGCAAGGTGCAACTCTGGTATAATAATCCTGATTTCGACAAGCAACGAGTCAAAGTGACTCCCGAAAAAAAAAAAAAAGGGAACTCTCGGAAAAAGTGGCTTGTAGCACGGGAGGAAAGGGAGCAGCAACGATGTTTGCCGCGGGGTGAGCAAAGGTGCCGACGGGATTTTAACAATGGGTCCCGCTGACTCGGTTTGTCCCATTGAGTAGAGTCGAGCAGAGTCGTTGATTCCTTCGTATAGCCACACCACTTCAAACGTTGCCGGCGTCAATGTGTTTATTTAGTTAACGTCAAATTTACTCTCGCCATTGGCGAATCGCGGGGACTCCGGAATCAATGACGATTCTCTCTCGTATTTTTTTTTTTTTTTTTTTTTTTTTTTTCACTCGACTCGTTGCAATGCGAGACGTTGGACCGTGTCGAAGTTTTATTTGTATTAGGTAAATCCACGGGATTGGCGTGCCAAGGCGTGGTTCGTGAAGTCCCATTGTCGTTTCTCACTTGTGTTCAACACTCGAAGCCGAACGCGCGAAGCAGTCGAGTGTCTTTGTTATTTCCGGAATTGAGTCCGAAAAACCTACGGGTTCGATCAGCAATGGCAACGATTCAATCGCGTCGAGTATCGATGAATCGGGAGTTCAGCCCTCGAGACTGTTTTCTTTAATACGGGCTCCGGGAGAATAGGCAGAAAAGTCAAGATGGCGGCTTGAAAGAAGCCGCTGTCAACGCAATCGAACCTTTTGCGCTTCGATAAGTATACGACATTTTTTTTATCGCGGAGTTTCACAATTTGCGACATTGTTTCCTCATTAACTTGTCGTTACTCGCGAAAGAAAGTCTTTTTACACGGAAAAGCAAATCATCAATGTAACAAGAAAAAACTGTATATCGAAAACTTGCAGTACCGGTACATTAAATTTCCAGATTTTGCTTTAGCTGATAATTGTAGCAGAGATTTTTATAAATCAGACTAATTTTTCACGAAGCGGTCGTTTAATTTGTCAGAGACGAAGCTACGCGAGTAATTTTTCCGTAAATCTAAAATGTGACGAACTTTAAATCGATATATCGATTAATGTCATAAAAACGCAGAAGGAGCCGCGAACAGAATTTTTTTTTGTAAAAAAATGCAAAATTCATAAGAAAAATGCTACAGCATCGTGATAACATCGTTTTTGGTACACGCGGAGGACGTCTGTGATTTTTAAATATTTTCCAATACCGCCATTTAAAAACGCTGATCCGAAAATCTCAACGATTTTCTTTTACGAAAAAAAAAAACTTTTTATTACGCAAAAATGCGATATTTTAGACAATTCCGATGATTTTTTTTTGTTCGCATTCGAAGTTTTGGAAAAAAGAAAAAAATTATTTTTTTATGGCTCCATCGATTTTTCGCTGACGATCATTCTCGTCCGATATCTTTATAATACTCGAGCGGTTAGCCACTCGAGTCGAGGGTCGACTTGTTTTTTTATTCTTCGGCTACAGAAGCGCAGGAGGCCTTGAGAGTAGGTATATTGCGGCATCTCGTTCGGTAGTTAAGTTCGCCACAGTGGATCATAGAAGATGTTTAGTTTCGCTCGATTATAACGCAGTCGAAGCAACAGCAGATGCGTTCCTCGGACCACCGAGGTGGGAATGAAAAGATTCCTCTCGATAAATTCGGCATGGTTTTCCGCTGGTGCTAAATAGTTAAACACCATAAACTTGGTCCCCGATGGGCTCTCGTTTCGATGGCCAAACCACGCGGAGGGCTGTCGCGAGACGAATCACAATTCGGCACGTTGCACCCTGAGATACTCTTACAACTCGAGTTTAGCGCTCAATCTGTTTCCATTTAATTCTCTTAGCCGGAGCTCGAGGAACATCTCGATTCGTCTTGCGCAATGCGAAAGAAATGATTTAGCTTCGATTATTCCCGCTTTTTATCTAAGAAAGTTATAGCTATTAGGGGTGCTCTTTGCTTCCGGGGAATGCATCTTTCTTTCACAGATGCACCGAACATCGAGTTCCGTACAAAAACATTCCTGAAAGACGCGCGAACAAGTTTACGAAAAAAAAAAAAAAAAAAACGAATAGATGTTTTTTATCCACTCAATTTCATGTATCTTTTTTCAAAATTTTTCAAAAATAGATTAAAAAACAAATAAATAAGTACGTCAAGTACGGTATATAATATGGGGGAAGAGTAAAAAAAAAATGTATATTTCTCAAAAACAATTTTTTTTAAATGCAAAACATTTTTTATTATTTTGAATATTTTTTCTATCCGCTGTCTCGATGGTGTGAAAAATTTATGAATATTCGGTAAGAAAAATACATCGATAAATAACGCGAGAATGATTTTCTCGACGAGCAGTTCACGAAGCGTCTTGTCGTCTCGTTCAACGCCGATTCGCCACGGCGTATTTCTCGGCAGTCATTCGCCGAGAAATTGTGATTTTATGCAAATAAGTAGCTCGCGCGTGGATCACTCTACGTCGTTCCATCGTTCGATGAAAGTCCCTGTCGTTTGGCGTCGAAAATATGCAAAGAAAGGTGAGATCGGTCCTTCGGAACCGTCGGGAAAAATTTCACGGCATTGGCGCGAGAGCTCTGTACCTTTTAACACTGTTTGTCGGTATAATGGACGCGGAAGCATGAAAGTGATGAAAGGGTTGCCGCGCATCGAAATAACTCACAATTCTATGTGGCAGGACTCTCGACAACGGGATGCTAATTCATGCAAGAAACGCGAAACTGACCGCTCACCTTACCTACTGCCGGCATTCTTATGCATCCATTATTATAGTCTCGAATTTCTTTTGCACAATAGACTACGGATATCATCGAGGATGTTTCGCACAAAAATTTTGTCGTTCAAAAGCTTCGGAAACTCTGATGTTTCGCGGGGAAAATAAAAAAAAAAAAAAGAAAGAAAAATGAAGCGTTTTTATTGTTGGATTAAAGTGGAAATCGCATAAAAATCGATCTGTCTTGTCAAAAAAAAAATGTTATTTTTTTGATAACCACGATTCCCCAACCATTCGCAATATTCCAAACGATATTTTCCTCAAAATGTCTAATTTAGAAAATACTTTCCAACGAAACGAAACGAATCTCTGAGAAAGAAAAAAACATAACCGCTTCCGCGGAAGCTAATCGTTTCGCTTCTTTTGGCCACTTTTCACGGCGAATAAATGCCTCAGCAAAAGTTCGCACTCTTTGCTCGTCCGTGTGAGTTGCGGTGTGTCTATAGCGTTGCTTGTACGTACCGACGTCCATTAATCAAAAGACACGGTTTCCGCGTGAGTGATCTTCTCGCCGAGTCGGAAACCGCCGCCGCCACCGCCACCGCGTTTTGCCTCGTGACACGAACGTCGGATGAGCGAGAGCGAGGATATCACGGTGCAACGGGCCATCTGGCCCGTGCCACGACATTTACTCCTCGATTCCGAACCTAACCTTACTTATCTTCTACGGGGATCGGCATAGTTCTATAGGCAGCGATCGCTTAGTTTTTCCACTACACCTTCTATACACACACACACACACACTTCGTCACATACACTACGCGACAATAAGTATAGTTACTTTGTCCGAACGCGCGTAAAAGTTTCCGTGGAAGGGATGCCGGTTTGACTTGACGCCCTTGCGAGGCCCTTGCGCGGCCCGTCTCGTGTACAACTCTCTGCTCTCCACGCGTTACACGCACCGCGCGGTATACATATAAATAATCCTATAACGTTGTCTCTTTATTGTCGAAATGCACTGCGGTGTGAGGACATTGTTCGTTGCGGTCCGAGGCAGGCCCAGGGGCTACGGGTTCGGCCTTTTAGGCGCTCGCGAGAAAATATCGAGGCAGCCTCGTCGATCTCTCGATTCACCGCTTTCGGGGTATAATAATCGTTTTCCCCCCTACTACCATCGAGAGTCCCGAAGACACCCGAGTCTCGGGTGACTACTGTCAACGATAAATAAATAAAAAGCGACATTTCCACGTGGTATGAGATGAATGGGAAGAAGAATGAGAAGGAATCGGGAAGCGTGCGCGTGTCTCGATTTCTTCGTTTTTTTTTTTTTTTTCTTCTTCGACTTCCTTTTCTTAGATTTTTGGAGACAGGGTGGCCGGACCGGTACAAAAGGCTGTTAAGAGAGAATAATAAAAACGTGGATAAAAATGCTCGGGTGCGACGAATTTTCTGTTCGGATCTTTTCGAATTATGTAATGGGAACCCTGAAAAAGGGGTCAACCTTAGTTTTACTTTGTAAATTCAGAAAAAGTTTTATGTCGACTAAATATAATCATATATACATTTACGATTTATATATAAAATGTATAAACTATGTATTAATAATCGTACCGTATCGTTACCGCATTAATATCCGGTATATTAAAAAGTATAGAGATAATTTATTTTTAATAATTAATTATTGAAAATAATTATTTTATTATTTTTTTGAATTAAATCATTTATTTTTAACTTTTCATTATAGTAAAATGAATTTTTTTTTATGCCACGCGAATTTCCATCCGATCAATAAAATTTCTTCGAATCGAATGTCTTACGATTCTATTTCAGCCCAACATTCGATACTATACAACGAACACACCATTTTTTTTTCCTACTTTTTATCTTCAATCACTGACTCTCTTATCTCCATATCCGCGTTACGTTCTCTCCATTATTATATCTCCTTTCGCTATACATAACTCAGGGGGGGGGGGGGGGAGGGGGTGAAAAATGAAATCCGGAAAAGATGCAAACGCAGCAGCGTCTGCCGCACATTTGTCCGAAGCGGTTTGTTCCTTGAATCCCTGTGGCTCGCTGCCTCGGTGTTCCCGTGTGGTGTATAAATCATCGAGGATCGCGAGAGGCTCTCGCGTTTTGGGGGTTAGCCGCACGCCACCTAAACCGAAAGAGCCGTCCGGGTTCATCCGTGTGGAAGAGGGCATAATAAAATTTTTGGCCCGCCATACCAGGGGCGTCGACTATGTGCATCTCTCGCGCTCACTCCGCCGTTCCGAAGTTATACACGCGAAGCACAAGGGTGGGACGTAAGGGTGGGAGAGCGGTACGCGAGGGCTTTTATGGGGTTTGCCACGACCCTGCGAACTGCTGCTGCACTGCTTCGCCACTTCTACTGCTCGCCTCTCTCTCTATATATATATATATTTATATGTATGGCTGTGAGGGACGAGCGAAAGGGAAAGCAGAAGCTGCAACGAGGGCTTTCCATGGTAGTAGACAAGTTAAGGGACGACGGGGCTTGAAGAATCTCGGTGACTTTAGCAAGGGAAGTAGTAGCTGTTCCATAGACATTGCGCGAACTAATGTAGATGCGTGTGTGCGTGCGTACAGAAGGTAGAAGGGCCAAAGAACCCCTCTGCTTGAAGAAGGGGAGCGTGCGATACGCGAGGGCTTTGCCCACGGGGCGTGGGCACGGATCGAGGGAAGGGTGACTTCTCTTTCTACCCTCTGTCGTTTTGCAAAGGACCGGAGAGAAAAATACTTGTTACACGATGCGGATACTGCTCCTTTCCGATCCTCCATTTCCCACAGTTTCGCGTTTTTCTTATTGTCGTTGCAAATATAATGCAATATAGCGCGATGTTCAGGGTAATAAAATGGTGCGGATTTTTTCAGATTATTATTATTATTATTGATAATAATAAAAAATATTTGTATCATACTATATTAAATGAAAATATATATAAATGTATATATTAACCATTTATTATACTATAATAATAATAATTGTTATTGTTATTATTATTATTGGACGATAATAAAAATGTATTTGTTATTTTATAATGGTAAATATAATAATAATATTTTTTTTATTCGTCGAGAGTAAAGGTAATTTTATCGATTTTCGATAGTCAATCGACAGATCTGGTAGTTAATTTAATATTCAACGCATTTTCGTTCTATTGAGCACCCGAGGAACTTATTGCGAAAACTTGGGCGATGGAGAGAAAAAAAATGATGCATGTTTTTTTTTTTTAACGTCGAAAGTCCAATCGGTGGTCATTCGGTTACCGGAAACAAGTGATCGACACTCGGAAGAGGTTTATGCACCCCGATCGATCATCGAGATCGACATCTCGCTTTTGACCTGTTTTTTCATGTGCTTACAGTAGAATGAAAGGGCGCGCGCCTCAGTCACCGCTTTTCGGAAAAACATGAATGTTACGAAAAAATGCATACGCGCCTTACAAATTGAATCGTATTGATAAAAAAAAAATGAAATAAAAAGAAAATGAGAATCGCGCAATTCGGGAATCTCTGCGGAGCGCACCGATTCGTCATTCCGGGCGGACAGCTTCGACAAAAGCCTGAACCGGTGAAATAACCGATAGAATCGCAGGATCATACACGAGTTTGGATAATTTTTGGATTTTATTCATCACAGCGTCGACGAATCGCTCCATTGAAATTGAAAATAATTTATTATCTCTGTCCAGCGAGAGAAAAAATTGTTTCGTCAAAATGTAAATAAAAAAGTAAATAATAAAATTAAATATTGAATTCAAATTAATAAAAATATAATAATAATAATGAAAAAAGACAATATTCGAAAAAAAAAAAAAACGGAAAAATCGGAATTCGGAATCGGAATTTTTTTTTTTTAAATCGTTGATAAAAATATAGGCACATTATTAATTGAATAATTTCGTTAAAGGATCGACACATGCAAAAGAACGCATTTCGCTTCTTGACAATTTAAAGATCATCCGTTCCCTTATATCGCCCCTGAAATCCGCGTCTTTCGCCTACTTATTCAGAACTAAGAAAGCCATATTGTTTCCCCATATCCGTGTGATACATATTATGACAAGTTGACTTTGCTAATCCTTTTGTTTGATTCCCTACAAAAGACGACTCGGATATTGCCGCTTCTCCTTTCGCTTTCCCCCCTTTTGCTCAATAACGCTTTGGTATCGTACAGTATCCGGATTTAGCCGATAGTGTGAGGCAACGAGCAGTTTTGCGTTCAGATGGGTTTAAAATTCTGTTACGCTTTATCTTGCAAGGTATGCAAGTTGTATGCCGCATAGCCGCTGCACAGAGGTATACGTTAGAATGGCCCATAGGATTAGGCGGCGGTTGTTGTGACTTCTTAGGACTTGAGAAAGACGGATCACCGAATTTCAACCAACGAGTACACTCGCTGACGTTTTTTTTCTTCTCCGCAATCGCGTACACATTTCAAGACGAAATAGGGATGAACTGTTCGCGGTAAGCGCGTGTCGTCGATCCATCAGGGGTTTTGCCATGGAATCGCGTCACCCGAACGGCATCAATAGGTTTGCGCAGCATTCTCCGCTGCACCTTGTTCTCGCGTCTCTTTTTTCCTTTCCAATAGCATCGGAAGAAAGTCCGCTTACGCAGAAATTTTTAAATGCAAGCTTTAGGGTTATAGAAAAGTAACGAAAAGCGAGAATCAGAAATATCGTCGAAAATTCATATTTTGCGTTTCTTGCGTTTACCTTTTTTTTTTTCGTTTTAAAAAAGTTGCAGATCGCTCGCATAAATTTCTGCGAAAAACTTTTTTTTTAACACGGGTTTTGGCCGATAATACTCCAAGAAAAATTCTAGAAGAATTCGTTTCTAGAAAAATATCGAAAAAAAAAAGAGTGCCATTTTAATTGAAACGGATTCCTCGAATGCTATTTTTACAAAGGTACTTCGTGCCCATTGTTTCGATTTCCGGCGACAAAAATAAAATGATAAAACAAATCCTATCCTGCGAGCGAGAAAAATGACCCAAAGTGCTATAGAAAAACGTTGCGGTATCGGGACATTTAATTGCCCTTATATTGCCACCGGTTTTCCAGAATTTTCGTCCATTGCACGTGTTCAATATCAATTGTATGTGAAATAGATGATTTTGATCGCGATTTGCGTATTGAAATCAATGGGTTTCTTCAACGATTCGCTTCGATGAACACTCATTTCAATTTATTATCCAAAATTTCGAATTGATTTTAATCCTCGTAACCGCATCGACTACAGCAGCTATAAACCTCTCATTTACAATGGCAAAGCTACCGTTTGCAGTTTAAACTCTTATCTTTCAATCCCTTTTCGTGTTAATCTTTAATAACGGCTAAGCGTCCAATAACATTTCGGAAGCTACGAGATACCTGTGATATTTTCGTCACGCTGCGCGATCTTTACTCTCGGATTAAATAGGTCTAATATACCTGAAGAAAAATCGTCACAATTTCGTCATCCACGCGACGGCGACGTTCCGTAACGATACATATTTCATTCGCATTTTTCATTGGACTACGATAGCGATATAAAAATAATTAGCGCGTCTCTCGCAGGTAACAAGTGCGCGAAATTATTACCCGAAGACTCTCCGTCGGGAAATGTGGGGGATAAAATCCACCTGCGGTGTTTCGGAGTCTACGAAAATAGAAAAGTTAAGCTGACTGACTGGTAAGCAGCCAGGAGCAACGGTACCCGCCTCGTTTACCGAGAGTAACACCTTCACTATGGTGACAATGGTGGAAAACAGTAACGAAATTTTATTACCTTAGACTTTCCGACGCTTACGGCGTCGCCGTGGGGATTATAATAATCGATTGACTCATCGGTTTGTTCGAAAGGGATTTTCTACCAGCCGCGGTGACGACCAACCGTGAGGATATCTTTGGCCCAATCGCCGTATGAAAAGGGGGCTCGCGCGACAGAGGATCTTTGAGTAAACGAGAGGGCTCCTTAATCATCCTTTCTTTCTTCTTTTCTTTATTCCCATTTTTCCAGCGCGCGTCTCTCTTTGTCTCGGCATTGCACCGCCTTTATTATTGTTATGGATTGCTGTATTTAAATTGTGGCCCTCGAGAATTTTCGGAGCAAAGGAGGGGGTTGTTTCATTATATTTGGATTGACTTGTCGAGACACGAATTGGGAAATTACCTTGAATATCGTAGCATAAGAGGGATAAAAGATTCCTCGAATTTTTGGTTTAATCATCGATTTGTTATAATCATCGAATTGATTGGACAAAAGTTCAAACGGAATTTTAAACTTGGGAAAACTTGTAATTATTTTTCGGCAGCAATACCGTCATCGTATTTTTTTACTTTAGTATAAAATACTTCGTGGAATATATAATATTAAAGTTAATAAAGAATGAAGAAGAAGAAGCAGAATTTTTGTACATTTTTAGGGGATTTTTCGTTTTAAATATTGAGAAAAGAATTAAGTAAGCGGCCGGTTCCGTGGACAGCGAGAAAAAAATACACGGGATTTGGCCTGCGAAATAATTATTTAAGAAAATGTATTGTATTAAGTAAATGTACGACGGGCGAGTGAAATAAAATGTATAATAACAAACGATGACGGAAAAAATAATTGAAAAGGAGGAAAAGTAGCCGTAAATAATTAAATAAATTAATTAATTAATGAAGAAATAAAAAAAATACGGATTAATGAAAAACTCGTGAGCCGCGGGCTCAATTCCTTTTATCGCTATGATTTGTATTGTGCCGTTGGGCCGTTACAGGTATAAAAATATGGTACATCTTTTGCATAGTCGGAAAAAAAGTATCGTACGCTACACGGGAGGAGCGGATTTTCACCTCGTGTGACTGCTGCCCTCGTTTCTCTCGGACGGCAAATCTCACACTCGGTGCATGAAAATCGCGGACTTTCATCCCTCGTAGCATAATGTATTATTCGCAGCTAATTTTTCGAAAAGTAACGATTGTCGTTATTTTCACCCCATAATATCTTTGTTTTCCGATAAAGTTCGAAAAAATTTAGACGCGTATCGGTTTCCCCGAAAAAAAAAAAAAAACTATATAATAAACAGCAATCATTAAAGTTATTTCTACATTTCCTATTTTACATATTTCGCTGAATTTTTTCGTGCTGGAAACAGATTAAAGGACTGTTTTGTCCCAAACACAACCGGCACTGTAGTAACCGCAAGGAAACTTTTTTTTTTTTTTTTTCGTAAACTTCCGAATTTCCGAAGCTAATTGTTGTACAACTAAAATTGGTCAACAATTTCGTTCCAAACATCGAGATTTTTCTTAACTCGAATTTTCATTACAAAGAATTCTGAATTCCGTATCCTTTCAATAAAGAGATAAAAGGCAATAGTTTGATGACGTTCGATAGTGACAAAAGGCGTTGCGTATATACCTATATCAATGGGGGACACTCTCGAGTATCCCAGAGGTTTTTGTTGCCCTACAGTTCCGTTTTGACAGGGATGGGAGAGTTGTTCCAGCGGTAACATGCGCGCTTGGAGTGCTGGTTGTTACGAAAGTGACGCACGCATACACACATTAAAGTTGAGAGGCAGAAAGTGAGCGTTGCAGAAGCTTCCGAGGGTCGAAATTGTTGAATGTGCGTTAGTATGCGTGTCTATACTGATCCACAAGGAGGAGACGCAGCGCGTGGATTGTTCGTTTCGAGCGGAGGGTAGTTTCGGTCCAAGTGTTACGATAAATCAGCGCGTTTGGACCGACAACCGGTCGGGTCGACTCCACCCCCGCATGCAACCCCTGAATTCACGTACACGTATATATAGTAAAGCACTAGTTTCGTTGATACACGACGGGCACATGACAAGAAGCCTTCAACGCGTGAGCCCATTCACTCGCTTCGACGCATTGTTGTGTTTAAAGTTGCCATGCTTTGGCGGCATTGAATCGCAGAGAATATATGTGTCGTAGAAGCCATGACGCGGAATCCGGAGAAATATGATAAATAATTTTATCGATTATTTTTCGGCTCGAGTTTAATTATTTTTCTCAATCGTCGCTTTTTTTTCGATCGATCAATAAGTACCCACTGCTTTCCGTTAATTTTATTTTATTCATAAAAAAAAAGCGGCGGCGGTTTATTTTTTTTTTTATTTTTTTACTTTTTATGATGAATCATTTTATCGATCATTTCTCGGTTGAAATTTAATAATATTTTTCGATCGAGAATTTCACCGGATAAGTTGCTATTGCTGCTTTCGATAGTTTATTCTTATATTAGCGATGTATATAACGATAATAAATTTTCGATGCCAAAGTTTACTGACGGTGAAAATTCATTTCATTCGTTTTGCGGAAGAAAATTAGAAGATAATAATAATTTTGAAATGTTGCTATACATTTTCTACACACACCTGAAAATATAGCCTATCGGTATTAAACTCGACGAAGCTACGTTCCGCGATGAAACGTCTAAACATTCGTCGATGTAAATAGATTGACAAAGCTGAGACGATGAGTCGAATCTATCATAAATACGTCGCTTCGTTTATCAACACCTCTCTCGATTATACGATTCAGGTACTCATTTAAACGTGTGACTGAAAAAAAATGTTATTTGAAAAATTCTCGAATTAGGCATTCCGTTCATTCAGCCCATTGCTACAGATATGTAAGAACGTCTCCGCTAAAAATCTTTCCTTCTCGAATAAACGGATATCGAGGCAAAAAAAAATTATTTCGGCTGTAAATATTTATATACAATATATAGAGTACGGTACGGTATATAGTATTCATAATTTATAAATGGGGTATATTTACGTGATTTCCACAGATTCGAAAAAAAAAATATATTATGAAAACAAAGATTGGAATTAAATAAAATTAATAATAATAATAATAGCTTCTTCAAAATAAAAATAATTTTTGAAAGCCATTATTATTATTATTATTATTACTATTAGCAGTTGTCAGTGCCGTGAGTACGGGAGTAAAACTCGAAACTTGAAAAAAAAAAGTATACCTACGAAAATGAAGAGATAGCAAAGTCATCGACCGTGTCAACCCCGCGGGATGCTTCCACCACGCGAAACGAAAACTACGAATGGTAGGGACGAAAATCGAAGAATCTGTGGTCGTTGCCGCGGATTAATTCACGAACGACAAAAGTTAGGTATATCGTATCGAAGTAACGGGATGGCTTTGACGCATGTAAGGGAGCGAAACCGCGCGCGCGTGAGGAGCACGCGGCATGCCTCTCGCAGGCCTACCGGAAAACCCACCTAAGCCTCGAAACTTGCCTTCCACCGCTATACCGCCGCTACCGCTATTAGAAAGAGTCAAAGCGAAGGATTGGCATAAGGGTAGCGGTACGAGAAAGCGAGAGGTCCGAGGGCGCATACAGGCAGATCCGAGGGGGTTCGTGAGTTTCGTAGGTTCGAAACGCCCCAATGGCAGGACGAGAGGTGGGGCTCGAACCCCTGCCATCTCTTCCAGCAACCCTCGCACCACTATATAACACACCGCAGAGCTCGAAACTCGAACAGTTATACTCGAGGAGTCAAGCCTTGTAGTCTCTATATTTATCGTAGATACAAACCTTTGATTTTCGAATCGAAAAAAAAAAAAAAAAAAAACGAAAATAATAATTCTGTTCGTCGTTTACAAAACTGGATTGCGTGCGGCAGGGTTAGCCGATTTTCGACGATTTTTCGAGTGCAACAAGAACTCTCCGCGAGTGATATATAGTTGAAACAATAAAAAAATAAATAAATAAAAAAAATGTGCGACGTGAGTAAAATGAGGTTTTTCAGACCTTGGCACGGCGCCGAGGTCGAGAGCAACGAATCGGATAAACTCGTCGTTGCGACGAGAACCGGCGCGACGACGACTTCGAGTAGCGCGTTAGATCGGCGAGTTATCGACGCTTCTATCGTAAAGTGTGAGGATATTAGCATCGAGGAGGACGAGGACAACGAAAGCGTTGTTTCTTCGCTCAGCGGTGCTACCAGTGAGACCGGAAGTTACCGTCGTCGTCACAGTGGTACCAATACGAAGCTAAACAGGCGCCAAAGTATCTCGTCCTCGTCGTCGGTTCACAGTTGCGACGATTTGCCCGAAACCGGAAGTTTGGATATGCTTAGCAATTTTGTCTTCGGCCCGAGACCGGAAGTCGACAATTCACATACAAATACGGACGGTTCCATGGCGAATATCAGCGGCAGTTCGTCCAGCGAAACATCGAGAAGTTCACCGCAATCGGCATTCACTCCGACCTCTTACCAGTGTCCGGTTTACTCGGCTCTCGACTATTTCAATGCTCCGCGAGTCGGATTAGTATCATCGGAAAATGCTGCCGCAGCCACTGCCGCCGCTAATTTCGAGGCAATGTACACCGCTCAACATCCTCATCGGCATCTCTTCTACGGCCTCTCGGCAATGCCGCTCGGACCTTACGCCAGTAGCGTCGAGGAAGCCGTCAAATATATTCATCAACAAGACGCCGCGGCGAAACAGATGAAGAAATTGAGACCGAAGAAATTTCGTTGCGAACACTGCGATGTTGCGTTCAGCAACAATGGACAACTCAAGGGACACGTGCGCATTCATACCGGTAAGTTGTTACCCATTATAATCCTTCCATTCAAACTTTGTATTTACGTTTCGCTGATATTCGTTTGAGAAATTATCGCTTCATTCTTGAATATTATTCGCGTGATTTTGTTTTTTATATATATTTTTGTTCGTAACGACGTTTTTTTTCGAATAATAGTATTAACATTATTATTATTTATAAACAAAATTCGTTAAAAGAAAAATTGAAAAAGTAAGAGAAAAAAAAAAAATTAATAAATTCTCATAATAATAAAAATAATAATTACGATTATTATTATTAAACTATTGAATGCTTTGACTTATCATTATTTTTTTTTTAATTAAAGGCGAAAGACCATTTAAATGCGACGCCGAGGGTTGCGGAAAGTCTTTCACGAGGAACGAGGAATTGACGAGACACAAACGCATTCACACGGGTCTCAGGCCGCACTCTTGTCTTTTGTGCGGCAAACGCTTTGGCCGTAAGGATCATTTGAAGAAACACACGAGAACTCACGACAATCGAGCGGCTTATCACATACCGGCTTCGGCATTGGGAACCTTTTCTCTCGGTCACCACTCGTTACCGCCGGGACATCCCATGTCCTCTTACATGTATCCCGTTTGAGAACGGAAACACGGAAAAATCTTTTTTATGCTTAAGTTACAGAAGGAAGTACTATTGGGGTTCGAATGATTGAGTGTAAAGTCTCGGGAGATATTGCAGTCTATTAAGAAAAAAAAAACAAAAAACATTAACGTTTTCGGGGAAATAAAAAAAAAACGGATACTTTCGAAAGTCCGATGTTCGGCAACGATTGGCTGCCGAACGTGTAAATATTGCAAATAAAATCAACAAACGGCCCATGAATAGAGATAAATTATTAATTTAAGATTTCGCGAACGCGGGTGAAGCGAAAAAAAGAAAAACAAAAAAAACTAATAATGTTCAAAATTGTATAGAAACGCTATAGCTACTAAACTGATGCCTTCTCGACTAGTCCATGAGAAATTGATTTTTCTACGGTTTACACAAGCAAATCTACGGAACACAGCGACGGATACGTATTTTTGATAAACATTTATATCCGGAAAAAGACAGATTCGGATTATACGATGATAAAGAGAAGAAAACAAAAAAAGAAAAGAGAAACCTAACCTCGAATCGCTGCTAAGATATTGTTCGTAATACTTCGATATTCGCGTTGACTGATATAGTATATATAGATATATATGTATTATAGTAATAATATTATGATGTACATTATTGTAAATAAGCAGAGATATATTGCCTGATGAAAAAAAAAAAAAAAAAACGCTGTCTACGACTGATGGGAGAACAAATCAACAGTGTATAGTATTATATATATTTTTCACAATGATGATGATGATGATGAGAGTAATAAACGAATTGTTTACTTATAATTAATTGTCTCTTTCGTAATTTTCCTCCAATAAGAAATTGATGCGAAAATTTCTAATAACACATTTCCGTTTTCCGTTTCGCAATTGACTTAACCTTCGCCGGTGGTAAATTGCGCGCGAAGCAGTATGGAGAGATAGCAGCGAAGAAATTACACGCACAGCGATGGACTGGGTAGGACGCGTTCTCCATTTTCCTCTCGATTAAATCTAAGATGGCGGCCGCTGCGAGCCTCAAAAAGGGGGGAGAAAGAACGTTGCAAAGGGGGAGTATGGGGGCTTCCGATCCCGTCCCCTTCTTCAATTACGCCGCGACACACGCAGGGGTTGCTTCCCCCTTCGTCGAACGGTTGGTTGCCGTAGAAGCCTATCCGTTCTTTTTTCTCCCCCGACGCGTTTTATCCCTCTTTCTCTTTTCGCAATGTTCGCTGGGGTTGCATATGAATGTTATGGTCGATTTTGCGGTCGGTCCGCCCTGAGGGAGTTTTCCGAGGGGTTGTTCGCACACGGGGGGGTAGTAGGGATGATGATGAAAAAAATGATATGGAATATCCGCCGAGCTTCGATTAGATTACTCGTATAGCTTGGAAGCGGAGTAACAAAGACCTCGAGGCACTCACTGATTTGATAAATCATTCGAGAAATATCAAAGGCACGGACACTGCGAGATATAAATTATAAGGAGTCGGAATAAAATTGAAATCTATCAACGGGACTGTGAATACTGTGGTTTGCAAAAGAAAAAAAAAAGAAAAAAAAAACGATAAATGTATATGTATACAAATTTTAAATAAAAATGTATCGATATAACAATTAATTCGTGAGTTAAATTTGCAAGAAAAATGGGTATATTGAAAAAAAAGACTAAAAAGAGCGATAACGAATATATTTTTATAATAAATTTGAATAAAAAACTATCGATCTATCGACATTGAGTGAAATTTCAAGAAAACGGATAATCAAAGAAAAAACACGAAGTCATAAGATCGAATCTTTCGTCACCGGAAATTCCGGGTGTTTTCGCATCGCGCGAAATATTGGAGTGGATAAATACACAAGCGTGGAAATAATGTAAGTCATACACATAGAAATTATAAGAAGATTCTCACACTCTCATTGTGGAATTACGGTAGTGAAAGGAGAGGCTTGGCAACCCTGCTGGGACATTCGTTCGAGTTCTCGCTGACACCCCCCTACTGTCCTACAGATATATGACAGTTAAACTCCAAGCAACAACCCCGAGACGGCAAACTTCTTCCCTCTTTATCTCCTCGTCGTTCTCCCTCTCGTCCGTTCCTATTTTCCTTGCGAAGTGAGAGGCTCCCCCATTCATTCTTCTCTGTCGTCCAAACTACACCCCAAGCGTCACAGCTACGACTACAAATACTACCGAAAATCTTTGGCTAACAACACTCCAACACTCTAAGCTCCCAATGCCACCAGTCCCGCTGGCGACTCACTCAACTCGCTCCTAAACGATCGCTTACTCCCGGGATTACACGGGCGCTCTCCTAATCTTTTTTTTTCCCCTCGGATTACACTGTTACGATTTGACGCTTGAAGCAAGGATTAAGGAGGCGTTTTCCGTCGGTTAGTCGAATATTAAAATCGTCGCATAGCACGACACTATTCGGACACAAAAGTTTTACATCGACTATATAGGATTTGTAGGGGAGCGTGGGGCAAAATGAATACGAGGGCAAATGAGTACACGATGCAACCAAAGCGAAAAAATACAATTGCTGACATTTTTTTTTATTTTTGAAATTTGAAAAAAATTCACTTGTAATTCGCGAATGTTTTTTTTATTTCGAATTTGCAATTCTTTTTGTATTTGATAGTGCGAAAACAAACGAAAAATCATATTTCATCACTATTTCTTTTTAATTGTGACATCATTTTTTTCAAAATTTAATCTCAATTTTTTTTCATTTTTTTTTCGTTTCTATGTGCCCATTTTGCCTCACCGTCTTGTATAGTATATATGTATAATCATTTATGTATGTATTACTTATATAAACCTAATTTTAGATACCATTATAGTGTTTGCACGACTTTTCTACGTGGATACTTGACTGCTTAATACATCGCGCAGTTGTCCGGATATCCTAATTGTTTTACGATTTACGTCATATGTTACAATGAATTCAGCACCGTCACAAAATTTTACATATTTTGAACGACAAAAATCAAGCAGTTTAGATACCGAGTGGTCTTCTTACGTCATTAACGTAGTTTTCTTTTATCGTAACCAGACTTTTTAAATGGTAACAGATACGAGCCGTTTCAACAATATACGTTTTTAGTTCTCGACAAATTATAGGATGTATCATAGCTTTCCGTATGAATAATACGGAAATTGCGATAAATACAGAAATTAAAATTGGAGCAACGAAACTGGAAATTTCGGTATATATAGCTCTTGAAATTACGTTAATTAGACGCCCTTAATGAAGAACAGCAAAGTTACCATTGTATGGAAAATTATCTTATCTATACGCGTTACAAATGGCATTGATGTTGCGCATCGCTGTAAGACCTGTTTCCGAGTCTTTCGAGTCGCGTAATTTAGCTCTTTACGACACTGTTTGGACACCCGCGTGTTATACTTAATGTTTATAGTAGGTATATATATAGTATATATATGTGTTTACATATATATATCATACCCTCGTTTATCCCGATCCCTGTAGCGAATCTCCGCATGACTTTTGTCGAATCTTCGCCTATGGGAGACATTAGGTATTATTGAAAGGTGCGAAGGCAACGAAGGTATAAAAACTCCCGGTGCGCGCTGACTGGCTGATATATGAATCTCTGTGTTTGCTATATAAGAAGTTACTATAGCACAGTTAGATACTCGTAGCGGGTATTCGATGCGGGATTCCCGGTTGTCCGGTAGTTCCCGGTGGGCATTTTTTCCCCCCTCCCCCTCCCCTGAATGACGGGATAGCCGAAGCTCTTTTCTCGTTCTTGTGTGCACTACTAACTCGAGAAAGCCATGAATCGAGGGGGTCTCTGGCGATACTTACCTTCACATTGACTCTTGCGTCTGTTCGCTCGAAGTCTTATTTTTTTCCTCGGGGCTATTAGGGGCCTAAACAGTTTTTAAAATGTAACAAACGTCGAGTGTCACTGAGACGCGCAACAATGAGACGGGCAAACATTTCACGCATACGGCCACCCGCAGTGAATGTTTTTTCGACGACCCGAGGTGCCGGAGCACGAATTGCATCCACCAGCCTTTCGATCCACGCTGCTACGGGATCGCGTCCGCTATTGAGCTGTACACCGACGATTCGATTATTCGGGTTATTGTCCGTTCAATGACGATTTTTTTTTCTCACTCCTGTGGGGTCCCGAGAGAATCCTGGGGAGTCCCGAACCCCAGCGGAGTTTGGTAGCTACTCTTGCAAATTCGAAGAAATTTTGATTCTTTCGGTCGACCTGTTGAATTTTTATCGATCTAAAAAAATCGATTTTAAGAAGAATATCGGTAAATTTTAAGGGTTGTCAATTGATTATCCTTAAATAGCTTTAATTACTTTTAGTATAATTTAAGGTTTAAGGGTGTTTAAGAGATTGTTTCATTTTTATACCGGTAGGACTTCGCGCAAGTCTCGATATGAAAGTTATCCGCGAGGAACTATAATCGCTCCAAAAATAAAATAATTTTTTTTTTTGCCATTATCAATGTTTCGCTCCAGTTTCGATAAAAAAAAGCTGTTGAATTTGTACTCAACGTGGAAAAAAATACAACGAAATATGTGGATTACTCGATGGATACCTTATTTTTTCCGAAACTCTATGAAAAAAAGTCATAGTTATTATTTAAAAAGGCTGAAAATTTTTGTTTTTTTTTGTTTTTCGCAAAATTGACTGTAAAAATTCAATACAACAAGTTTTGTTCGTGTGAATTTTTAGGACTTTGTTTTGACTTATTTTTTTTACTACGATCCGTTTAAGTAATTCTTCATCGTGCAGAAACGACATAGTGCATCGAATGAGGTACGTGACTGCAATGTTGGACAGTTTCGGTCACTGTGATATACTTTATACGGTTTCCGGTAACGACATGTGGACGAGAGACCCCCGGTGATGTCAAAACGTCATAAATAACAAGCAAAGCTAAATGGTACTAAACGGTATATCGACGAGAACGGTATAAGCGAGGAGAGGAAGTGCGCGTCTCGAGAGGTGACCGATGGGGCTACAATAGCGTGATCCAATTTCCGAAAGCGCAGTAAAATCGACATATAAATGTGTGAGTGAAAGAAAAAAGGTCAGATCCACCGAGAATCAACAATGGAACTGCAAGCGCCTCTATTACAATTTTCCAATGCTGTTTTGCTTTACCAATACGTTCTGCACCCATATTTCGGATAATGATCAATGATCAAAAAAGTTCAAGTTTTCAAGAATTACAGACTCATAAAAAAAAAAAAAAAATTTATATAAATTTACAATTAATTATTTAATTAATTTTTTTTATTTGTTTATTTATTTTTAATTTATTTAATTTTAATTTTTTTTTTTTCGTTAATAATACGGAAAAAAGAGAAGAAGGGATTCTACATTTTCATGTTGATTCGATTGTATAGATGATGATTCATTTTAGTAGCTCTTGTAAACGGACAGTGTTTTCGTTTAGTTTTCGTGTAGTTTCTGTCGCGATTGTAACTCATGTGATTGCAGCCCTCGTTTCGCTCGATATTGAAAGTTGAGGGTTAATAATCGAAGTATCACGTATTCCTGTGACGGTGCTTTCTTACTTTATTATTTTTTTCGACAACATCGATACGAAGAATTTTCGAGAAAAATGCAGTTCACGATATTGCGCGCATTATATTTGAATAAGTAGATCGCGATGTATTTTAATAACAAACGTAAACCGGCTCTCCAACGATGTTTCCGGCGACTCCACAGTTGCAGACGAGATACGTTTTGTACGTCTCGCCGTCGGGATTGAAACGAATTCCGTCGCATCCTATCGATGTTGTGTTTGCCCACATAATTTGCGTACAATTGGCAGTGTCGGCGGTGCCATACGCACTGTAATAATAGTACTTTGCGATACTAGTACGTAAAATCGGTCTTTTGGCGAAGGTTGGGAAGGGCCGCACGAGCCGGATCGAGTGTTATAACGACACGAGGCGAAGCCGAGTGTCACTGTAGCACGAGAGGAGGCGAGGAGGCGAGGAGGCGATTTTTTTTTTCCTCAAATGTTTATGGTTTCGAAATGCCATTCGTCACTTTAAGGATGCGTAGTACGGCTACCGATAAATGCTCTTTTGGTAACCAATCGCCTTCCCTAATTTTCCGAAATGGTTGATCGTTCAATCGAAGGAAAACTTCGTTTTCATGGGTCTATCTAGTGACTACAAAAACCTAATGCTTTTGATCGGCACAGCAAACATTTCGGAAAAAATAACGTATCAAAAAACGTAACGTAACGTAAGGCGTAAGGCGTAGGCGCAGCGAGATAAGCGCTCTATGCATTTAGATTGCGCGCAGTATGCACTGCGTGAAATCGATTTTTTTTTCAGCCTCTGTTCCGATGAGCTCCGGTCTCTTTCACGCGTTATTTTTGATGAATCTGAATCAGGATTCATTAATTAAAGGGAAGAATTAAAGGTTTACGATTCGATATACGTGCGAATTCATGGGATGATAAATTTTATTTTTTCGAAGAATAAAGACGAAGAGAAATAGCAGACGAAATAATTTCTAGCTGTACGATATATACGAAGTGAATTAAGGCCCTATTTTCGATCGAGTCATAATTTTCTTGTAGATTGCGAAGAGTCTTATTATTTTGTCTCATACAGCGGCGATCCCATGTAGTTTCCGGTGGGACCGTAGTTACAGACGAGATACGTTTTGTACCATTCGCCATCGGAATTGTAACGGATCCCACCGCATCCCAAGTATTGGGTGTCGGCCCACATAAGCTGCGTGTAGTGACCAGCGTTTTCGAAACCCTCCTCACTGCGATTTTTAAGATAATTTTTCGGTAATGCCGTTTTCGATGGAAACATCGCGAAAATTTAAAAAATGTCCTTATTGCGTATCATTGTGTACTTACGAAAGAGCGCCGACGTTGCTGGCGTCGAAATCGTCAACTTCGTCGTACCATTCGCCTATCACGTCAGCCCACGACGTACTATAATCACCGGTTGATCCCATGTAAGCGATGTTCTGTCCAACAGCGAATCGGTCTGATAGAAACGTAAATGCATCGTGAAATACACTTTATCGAGATGGTAAAATAATTTTTGTAAACAATATTCAACTCCTTGAACTTACCGACGTTTCTGCAGGTGTCGTGATTAAAGTCGCACTGATCGGCCCATGACTGAGCAATGTTCGCGAGTTCATCGTCCCATTGCTATTAAAAAACAATGATGAAGAAAAGCATTATACCGAACGATTCATAGTAAATATTGGATATATTTTTTTTTTCAATTTTCATACAAAAAGAAAAAAAAATTATTATGAAAATGAAGCATTTGGCATTTGAAAAAATAATATTTATAATAATGATAACTTTTTTTAGTTTCAATTATTAATTGACTTGTTCTTTATTCTCAATAATTAGTCTTTAAAAGAACTAATTTTTTTCGAATGAAAATCAAGTCAATTAATTAATCATTTGAACGAAATAAATTTAATATTATTATTACTATTAAAAAAAAATGACAATCTTCGTTTTTATAAAAAAATAATTGTTTTTTTTTTTAATGGAAATAAAAAAAAAAATTCGATATTTATTGGGAATCATGCTGTCGGTATATTTTTTTTTTTTACTACGTGTATAAGCATTGAATGGCGAATCTTTACCAGCGGTCCAAGATTCGTTGCAGCAGGTTGGGGTCCAGGATTTCCTCGCTGCTCTTGTCCGCTTGCCACATATGCTCTCATCTGATTGTGAGTGTCGAGGATTTCTCGAATTTCGTCATCAGTCAGAGACGAAGACTTGATCATGCCGCACGCGTTTTGATCGGTCTTCAGAAACTGCAATCGAAGAAATAAAGTCGTGCCGTTCAGCGAGTTTCATAGATTGCGGCGATGAACTGGAATAATAGAGAAATCGAAAAAAAAATTAAATAACTTACTCCATATTTGCAGATTGTGTGATTAGGTCCGTCGCAAGATTTTAAATCGCAATAGTCGTCAGCCGCGTTAGCAAAAACCGCGAGAGTTGCCACGCCGAGAATGCAAAGACACTTTAACATTTTTTTTTTTTTCTTCTTCAATGCCGATGAACAACTCCTGAGTTCACTGTGAAAATCACGGTTCCCGCGACTACTATTTATACTCAAGTACTTTCCTCATTTCTTCTTGAACATTTCATTATTCACGAATATTTTCCTATTGTTATCGGACTATTTGTGGTAATTATATGCGCGATAATTGTAATGATAGGGTTATTTAGGATGGCCATGGTATTTTTTTCTCTCACCGTGTTATTGATATCGTAGACATTAATTTGCAAGTGATCGAATAACATTGCTAATTGACTCTGTAGCGTCAGTCTTTATTAATTGAGACTAAAACTCGACGTCGGGTATACGCGTACGCATGCGCAAGCGCATAGTATATTCTACGATAACGAGTGAAAAAATCAATCGAAATTACTTTCGATCTCATTGAAAATCTTTCGAAAATCATTGAAAACATGAAAACGACTAATGATAAAAACATTGAAATCCAACAGCGGCCAATTTCTTTTTATATATGTTATTATAAATATTCCATTCATTAATCTTCATACTTCGAAATTGCATAAGTTTTATATAGATTTTTTTTTTTTCAATCGAATTCGCCCTTAATATTTGTATTCAAGGTCAACAGGTCAACAAGGTAACCGTGACCCCGTGACCTCGTTTCACTTCGATAACATCGCCGTATTGATGACAGTGGACCATATTTACCACTCTTACTTTGCGCTCTGAATTATGCATTTTTGATAAATGTAATTGTTCCACAAAATGGTCAGAACTCCGAAATACCGTAATTTTAAAAATATTTTTAGCTTCGTTAATGATTAGTTATCAGATTCGACGTAAACGATGAGAATAATATTGTGCGCCCAATAGTATAAATACCACTGTTCATTCTTTGCGGTTTGTTGTCGTTCGGACGGGTAATCGGTTGGAAGTTATACGACGCTACATTATTGACACAGTATAACAGCTCGAGTTTCCAAAAAAAACAATTATTTTGTTTTTATCTTTCGAATGGCGAGACACTGAAAAAATGAGGCGGTCACTGCTCTTAGCAAGAAGGAATACAAGGTCTTTGGGGAACCAAAATTGCAACGTGCGATAACAAGTCAAATCCAACCGGTCGGCAATCGTACCAAAACTCTTTTCTCATCAT
Source organism: Buathra laborator (assembly GCA_934046635.1). Classification (NCBI taxonomy): domain Eukaryota; kingdom Metazoa; phylum Arthropoda; class Insecta; order Hymenoptera; family Ichneumonidae; genus Buathra; species Buathra laborator. The sequence continues at coordinate 12,981,721 of OW203893.1, forward strand.
TTTTATATTTTCGCGATGTTTTTTCGCTATTAGATTGTCTCATTTGGGATGAGTACTGAAATGTGGTGTAATTGATGACTCATTTTAAGAGGAGGTGACGCACACCGAGGCCCGGGCCGGGTGGTCACACGTTACCGAGTGCCTCTCTCTTGCTCCGCCGTAAGCGCCGATTTCGCTATCTCTCGCGCACTCGATAGGGTTTCACATCCTCTTAAGTAACATTACAGGACAATCCTATTTCGTATCGACAATATTTATGACGATTTTTTTTATACTGAAAAAAAAAAAAAAATGAAAATCGATTGAATAAACTAAATCGGCAATGGCTGCGATGGCGAATCAAATATTTTCATCATTAAAAAAAAATCTTCGCTGATCGCACCAACTGCCAGTTAATTTCTATTTCTTTCTTCAATACCCCTATTTCATTTAATCGATAGAATATTTGTTTTACCACCAGCAAACGCCGATTTCGTCAATTTAACCGATTGCTTTTCTCGGTGTACCTTTACCGATACCAACCGGTTGCCGATCGAAAAACGTTTCTCGATACATCGCAATCTCGGTTATCCGGAGCAGACGAGACTGTAGTTCCGGAACTGTATTGAGGGAACAATCGCGCAATGCGAGAAAAAGGTCTTAGAAAGGATCGGCGAGTCAATAATATAAAGTTGTACGATGAGACATCAGTCAACGTAGTTGGGTGATGGATTTTCTTTATTATTCATTCCAATGATAACGAAAAGAAGAAATAAGTAAAGTTACGATTTGCAAGTGCGATATTATAGTTGAAAAATAGTAATGGACACGTGTCGATTGAATCATCTCGATTGGTATCATGTTGATGTATGAATAGCCTTAACGAGTCTTGTACATCTCTCCGCCGTGCCAGTTTCCGGTGGGTCCGTAGTTGCAGACGAGGTAAGTCTTGTACCACTTGCCGTCGTTGTTGTATCGTACGCCACCGCATCCAAGGAGTTTGGTGTCGGCCCACATCATTTGCGTGTAGTGACCAACTTCGTTGAAGTCGCTATGCGAAAAAAAAAAAAAAAAAAAATTGCAATTAAAGTAAATCATTGACGAGGCGAGTTATTAGTTATTATTTTATTACTATCGATTCAATACTCACGTAACAGATTTGACTTGATTCTTGTTGAAGATTGCTACTTCCTCGTACCACAACTTCACCAAGTCGGACCATTTGGCGTTGTAATTACCGGTCGAAGCCATATAAGCGATGTTCTGACCAACTTGGAATCTCTCTGCAAGAAAATGCGAAAATATTGTTAAACAACAAACAATAATAAAATTAAAAAAAATTAAACATACTGATAATTAATTTACTTCATTGTTATGGTTTCCAATGATTTTTTTTATTTTTCAAATATTTTCCGCAATAATTAAAAAACGGTATAATAATGAAGAGAATTCTTAAATTAAATAATCTTACCGACGTCTCTGCAAGTGTCGTGATTGTAGTTGCACTGATTGGCCCAACTCTGCGCAACGTCTGCGATTTCCTTGTCCCATCGCTATTCCGTAACAATTGAAAAAAAAAACAACATTTAGAGAAATCGATCATCTGGAACTACATTTTTTTTTTGGATTGTAATTGTATCGAGAAAATCGTTACCAGCGGTCCAAGGTTCGATGCGGCAGGCTGAGGTCCAGGATTTCCACGACTCTCGCTTCCGCTCGCGACAAACTGCCTGTAATTATTGTGCGCGGCGAGAATTTCCGAAATTTCCGCTTGGGTCAGTTTCGAAGTTTTTAGTTTGCCGCATTGGTTGCGGTTGACTCTCAAAAACTGCAATAAAAGATATAGAAAATAGTGTAAACGTCACCTCCGCGACGTAATAATCAATTATTAACAATTAATAATAATATTAATAAAATATTATTCATAATTCTAATATTAATTAATAAGTAATAATTAATAATAAAAAAAAATTTCAATTAATTTAAAAACAATAGTAACTTACGCCGTATTTGCAGACGGTGTGCTCGGAAGCATCGCAAGTTTTCACACTGCAGTAATCGGTAGCCGAGCTTTCCAAAACAGCGAAAGTCGCCGTAAGCGCGATAATGAACAGTGTCTTCGTCATTTTTTTTGTTTTTCTTCGGTCTCTCGAACTGTTGAATTCCTTGACTGTGGAAGAACAACTTCTGTGTTGAATGTGAGAATTGCCGGTTACACAACGACTATTTATACCTGGCGACTACCGAGTTCTCTTCTTTCTCTATTGACCATAAAACATTATTCTAGGTCTGTCTAACATTCGTGTAAACACTTTCCTGCTCTCTTATCGGTTGGTTACAATTAATCGTTACAAACATAAATTTCATGACTGCGCAAACTTATATAATTGTATCAGTTAACGAAACTTTCCTGACGAGCCTTGACGGCCGAAATTTCGCCCGGAAGGCGTAGACGCTCACTTACCATACCACCTGTTCAGCAATCATAAACTTCGGCGTGCTCACCGGATATTAATAAATTTCCTCGATAAGCGCCTCTTTCGTAATTTCCTATTTTTAACAATTTCTTTTTTGCGCGCACTCTGCGTTACATTCCTTTTTTTACTGTCTTAAATTAAATTTTTTCGTGTTATTAAAGAGATGGAGTCAACTGAATTATGGGGAATTATGGAAAATATTTCAGGAATTTTTCTACCCGAAAAAAAATTTGTCAATCGGTTTACCTGGAAATCAGATCGAAGTGTTTTCAATTCTGCTCACGATGAAATTTAAAAAAATTAAAAAAAAATAAACGGTATATTTTTTTCTTCGAAACTAAAAAAAAAATATTAAATTTAAGTGAAGAAAAAAAAAAAACAAAATTTGTTTTTTATCGCAACAAAATTTATGAATTGATCTACATACAGCGTTGTTCGTAAATAGGTAAACCGGTTGACAACTTTTTTTTTTCAATCAGCAGATCGATTCTTCAAAAATTTTGAGACATGATACATGTTTTTTAGATTATTGTGTTGGGTGAAAAAAAATCCATGTCTTGTCGAACGTCGGCACAATTTAGCTGACTCGACCCCTCTAACAATAATTTTCTTGTCTGCACTAATCACTGGCTGTTCAAGGACGACAGTTACAAATTTTATCAAGCGCACTTTCAAGGAATACCTCGTTATTTTAACGGCTCTCGCAAAAAAAAAGCTTCACGTTTGCCCGAGCATATTTAGAATTTAATTGTTTTTTCATGACGAAGCGTCGCGGACTCGTAAACACATCAATCCCACGAGGAAGTACGAGACTCGTGGTAAATGAATGGTCGAATGTATTAGTGACGAGGTCCCTTATCTTATCGTCCGTTGCAATCGGCCGAATACGAAACGTTAATGTTATGCATAATTCCTCAAAGACTTACGTTGATAAAACGTTGAGACGACGTCAATTTTTATTTATCCTCACGATTGAGTATCGACACGTTACTGTCTCATTTGCAAATCCGAACCGAGGTATACACCATCTACCGTTATTTATATATGCTGCACATCGATCGCGTCGAATCCAGACTCGCGTGTCTAAAATCGACGTATCCTCGTTATCGTAACATTATATAAAAACATAAAAAAAAAAAAATACAAATCAGAAACTAAAAGAATGGCGAGTCTTTACCAGCGGTCCAAGAGTCGTTGCAGCAGGTTGGGGTCCAGGATTTCCTCGTTGCTCTTGTCCGCTTGCCATATATGCTCTCATCTGATTGTGAGTGTCGAGGATTTCTCGAATTTCGTCATCGGTCAGAGACGAAGACCTGATCATGCCGCACGCGTTTTGATCGGTCTTCAGAAACTGCAATCGAAGAAATAAAGTCGTGCCGTTCAGCGAGTTTCATAGATTGCGGCAATAAACTAGAATAATAGAGAAATTGAAAAAAATAAAATAAAATAACTTACTCCATATTTGCAGATGGTGTGATTAGGTCCGTCGCAAGATTTTAGTCGCACGCCAAGAATGCAAAGACACTTGAACATTTTTTTTTTCGTCAATGCCGATGAACAACTCCTGAGTTCACTGTGAAAATCACGGTTCCCGCAACTACTATTTATACTCAAGTACTTTCCTCATTTCTTCTTGAACATTTCATTATTCACGAATATTTTCCTATTGTTAACGGACTATTTGTGGTAATTATGTGCGCGATAATTGTAATGATAGGGTTATTTAGGATGGCCATGGTATTTTTTTCTCTCGCCGTGTTATTGATATCGTAGACATTAATTTGCAAGTGATCGAATAACATTGCTAATTGACTCTGTAGCGTCAGTCTTTATTAATTGAGACTAAAACTCGACGTCGGGTATACGCGTACGCATGCGCATGCGCATAGTATATTCTACGATAACGAGTGAAAAAAACAATCGAAATTACTTTCGATCTCATTGAAAATCTTTCGAAAATCATTGAAATCATTAAAATGATTAATGATAAAAACATTGAAATCCAACGGCGGCCAATTTCTTTTTATATATGTTATTATAAATATTCCATTCATTAATCTTCATACTTCGTAATTGTATAAGTTTTATGTAAATTTTTTTTTTTCAATCGAATTCGCCCTTAAAATTTGTATTCAAGGTCAACAGGTCAACAAGGTAACCGTGACCCCGTTTCACTTCGATAAAATCACCGTATTGATGACGGTGGACCATATTTACCACTCTGATTTTACGCTCTGAATTATGCATTTTTGATAAATGTAATTGTTCCACAAAACGGTCAGAACTCCGAAATACCGTAATTTCAAAAATATTTTTAGCTTCGTTAATGATTAATTATCAGATTCGACGTAAACGATAAGAATAATATTGTGCGCCCAATCGTATAAATACCACTGTTCATCCTTTGCGGTTTGTTGTCGTTCGGACGAGCAATCGGTTGGAAGTTATACGACGCTACATTATTGACACAGTATAACAGCTCGAGATTCCAAAAAATGGTGAAAAACTACATTTTTTGGAGCATACGCTGCGCAGTAACCCCATCGAAACCTGTGTGAAGAGGCATTGCAGGTCCTTTTAATAGGCACTCTTTGCCTATTGTTACAGTGAGTGCCTAAAAAAAAACAATTCTTTTGTTTTTATCTTTCGTATGGCGAGACACTGAAAAAATGAGACGGTCACTGCTCGTAGCAAGAAGGAATACAAGGTCTTTAGGGAACCGAAAATGCAACGTGCGATAACAAGTCAAATCCAACCGGTCGGCAATCGTACCGAAACTCTTCTCTCATCATTTTTTTAAATTTTCTCGATGTTCTTTCGCTATTAGATAGTCTCTTTGCGATGAGTACTGAAATGTGGTGTAATTCATGACTCATTTTAAGAGGAAGTGAAACGCGTTACCGAGTGCCTCTCTCTTGCTCCGCCGTAAGCGCCGATCTCGCTATCTCTCGCGCACTCGATAGGGTTTCACCACCTATTAAGTACCATTATTACAGTACAATCCTATTGTGTATCGACAATATTTATGACGATTGTTTTTATACTAAAAAAAAAATCAAAATCGATCGAATAAACTAAATCGGCAATGGCTGCGATGGCGATTCAAATATTTTCATCAGTAAAAAAAATCTTCGCTGATCGCACCAACTGCCAGTTAACTTCTGTTTCTTTCACCCTTATTTCGTTTAATCGATAGAATATTTGTTTTACCACCAGCAAACGCCGATTTCATCAATTTAACCGATTGCTTTTCTCGGTGTACCTTTACCGATATTAGCCGATTGCCGATCGAAAAACGTTTCTCGGTATATCGCAATCTCGGTTATCCGGAGCAGACGAGACTGTAGTCCCGGAACTGTATTAAGGGAACAATCGCGTATTGCGAGAAAAAGGTCTTGGAAAGGATCGGCGAGTCAATAAAATAAAGTTGTACGTTGAGACATCACTCAACGTAGTTGGGTGATGAAAGGATTTTCTTTATTATTCATTCCAATGACAACGAGAAGAAGAAATAAATAAAGTTACGATTTGCAAGTGCGATATTATAGTTGAAAAATAGTAATGGACACGTGACGATTGAATCATCTCGATTGGTATCATGTTGATGTATGAATAGCCTTAACGAGTCTTGTATATCTCCTCGCCCTCCCAGTTTCCGGTGGGTCCGTAGTTGCAGACGAGGTAAGTGTAGTACTTCTTGCCGTCGTTGTTGTAACGTACGCCACCGCATCCAACGAGTTTGGTGTCGGCCCACATCATTTGCGTGTAGTGACCAACTTTGTCAAAGAAGCTATGCGAAAAAAAAAGAAAAAAAAAATTGCAATTAAAGTAAATCATTGACGAGGCGCGTTATTAATTATTTTTTATTACTATTGATTCAATACTCACATATAGGATTTGACTTGATTCTTGTTGAAGATTGCTACTTCGTTGTACCACGACTTCACGAAGTCGGACCATTTGTGTCCGTAACCACCGGTCGAATACGCAATAGCGGCGTTCTGACCAACTCGGAATCTCTCTGCAAGAAAATGCAAAAATATTGTTAAACAATGAACAATAATAAAATTAAAACAAATTAAACAAACTAATAATTAATGTACTTCATTGTTGTTGTTTCCAATGATTTTTTTTATTTTTCAAATATTTTCCGCAATAATAAAAAAAAAAGGTATAATAATGAAGAGAATTCTTGAATTAAATAATCTTACCGACGTTTCTGCAAGTGTCGTGACCGTAGGTGCACTGATTGGCCCAACTCTGCGCAACGTCTGCGAGTTCCTTGTCCCAACGCTATTCCGTAACAATTGAAAAAAAACACCATTTAGAGAAATCGATCATCTGGAACTATATTTTTTTTTTGGATTGTAATTGTATCGAGAAAATCGTTACCAGCGGTCCAAGGTTCGATGCGGCAGGTTGAGGTCCAGGATTTCCACGCTTCTCTCCTCCGCTCGCGACAAACTTCCTGTAATAATTGTGCGCGGCGAGAATTTCCGAAATTTCCGCTTGGGTCAGAGTCGAAGTTTTTAGTTTGCCGCATTGGTTGCGGTTGACTCTCAAAAACTGCAATAAAAGATATAGAAAATAGTGTAAACGTCACTTCCGAGACGTAATAATCAATTATTAACGATTAATAATAATATTAATAAAATATTTTTAATAATTCTAATATTAATTAATAAGTAATAATTAATAATAAAAAAAAAAAATTCAATTAATTTAAAAACAATAGTAACTTACGCCGTATTTGCAGACGGTGTGCTCGGAAGCATCGCAAGTTTCCACACTGCAGTAATCGGTAGCCGAGCTTTCCAAAACAGCGAAAGTCGCCGTAAGCGCGATAATGAACAGTGTCTTCGTCATTTTTTTTGTTTTTCTTCGGTCTTTCGAACTGTTGAATTCCTTGACTGTGGAAGAACAACTTCTGTGTTGAATGTGAGAATTGCCGGTTACACGACGACTATTTATACCTGGCCGACTACCGAGTTCTCTTCTTCCTTTATTGATCGTAAAACATTATTCTAGGTACGTCTATGATTCGTGTAAGCCCTTTCCTGCTCTCTTATCGGTTGGGTGACAATTTATCGTTACAAACATAAATTTCATGACTGCGCAACCTTATAAAATTGTATCAGATAACGCAACCTTCCTGATCGATTCTTCAAAAATGTTGCGACATGATACATTTTTTTTAGATTATTGTGTCGGGTGAAAAAAAATCCATGTCTTGTCGAACGTCGGCACAATTTAGCTGACTCGACCGCTCTAACAATAATTTTCTTGTCTGCACTAATCACTGGCTGTTCAAGGCCGACAGTTACAAATTTTATCAAGCGCACTTTTCAAGCAATACCTCGTTATTATAACGACTCTCGCAAAAAAAAAGCTTCACGTTCGCCGGAGCATATTTAGAATTTAATTGTTTTTTCATGACGAAGCGTCGCGGACTCGTAAACACATCAATCCCACGAGGAAGTACGAGACTCGTGGTAAATGAATGGTCGAATGTATTAGTGACGAGGTCCCTTATGTTATCGTCCGTTGCAATCCTCATGTTATGCATAATTCCTCAAAGACTTACGTTGATAAAACGTTGAGAGGACGTCAGTTTTTATTTATCCTCACGATTGAGTATCGACAGGTTACTGTCTCATTCGCAAATCCGAACCGAGGTATACACCCTCTACCCTTATTTATTTCGATGTTGCATACGCGCATATATGCTGCACATCGATCGCGTCGAATCCAGACTCGCGTGTCTAAAATCGACGTATCCCCGTTATCGTAACATTATATAAAGGCATTTAAAAAAAAATACAAATCAGCAACTAAAAGAAGACCGATAACGATCTTTAGATCGTTAAAACGTTCACCGAACATAATTCCTATCTTCGCGCGAAGCCTCGAACCAATTATCGATGTTCCAAGACCTTGAGAGCAAATATAATTATTGTCGGTAATAAATAATTGCATACCCATTGTGCGATATCGATGAAAGAATGATCTATCGATCTATCACCGCCATTGGGATGTATGGCGTCTGGCATCCGTTGTAGTTTAAAAAATTATATAATCCGCGTGAATATAAAAGTCGCCGTTGATCCTGTGATGCATTTTGTGTGTACAGATGTTGGTGTAGTTTATCGTTTCACACAACATACGCGATAGTGGCCGCGTCCTCGTTTTCATTGTGTTGCAGACTTTGATATAAAAAAAATACGACGATGTGCGATAATTGACGTAAATAGGCCTACATAATTCGAGACCTCTCGGGGTATACGTCGTTTATCGCGCGACATATGCTTCCCGAACTTCGACTAGTGTGCAGAGCTCTCGGTTTATCGTAGTAAAACGTCAATCAATCGACAATACATTGTTACTGTTATGTAACTGACGTTTATCCCAGGAAACTGAACACTCCTTTTTTTCTAACAGTAGTCTGTAATGAAGGATTGTTTCGAAAAAAAAAAAAAAAATGAAAATAAGGTGTTTAGCATGTCAGCGGCGCCACACGTGGATGAGATCTGCAATAATAAACACGTGGAAGAAAACACGTTTATATACATAGGTATACATTATTTCAAATTATTTTATGGAAAACAAAAAAATTTATATTTATATTAAAAAATAATTTTTATATATATAGGAAACTTAACACTCCTTTTTTTTTCTACGCGTAGCCTGTGATGAATGATTGTTACGAAAAAAAAAAAAAAAATGAAAATAAGGTGTTTAGCATGTCAGCGGCGCTACATGTGGATGAGATCTGCAATAGTAAACACGTGGAAGAAAACACGTTTATATACACAGGTATACATTATTTCAAATTATTTTACGAAAATAACAAATAATATAAAATTTATGTTTATATTAAAAAATAATTTATATATATATCCAAATATATCATCTTCCGTCTAAATCCCATGGATCATTGCTCATCATTACAACGAGCCAAAGGACACAATGGACGACCATAAACGGTCGTAATCCTTGCGCAATCGTTCGACAATGCCACTGACTTCTGTGTGGTGTGCACTTTACCGTGGAATCGTTTTTTTTTTTTTTTTTTTTTTTCCTTTGCCCCCGAGTTCTCTGCGTTCTTCTTCGAGACGTCCTCGATGCTGCGTTTCTTTTTTTCTCGTCTCAAAAATGGGCTCGTAGTGGGCGGGTGGCTGTGAAGAAGAATGAATGGGATCGTAGAAGTCTATTGAGGGTAACACCTGACTCTTGTCTCCTATGAGTCCTTCGGTACACATAGCCGACGTAAGAATCTCTCAGACTCCGTGAGAACCTACGATCTTCGACGAACAATTTTTTTCCTTCTTCCTTGATAAATTTCCATTCTTCTCTACCGCTCGCTCGGAATTTATCTGCGGCATGGATTTCTCGCGAGATTCCTCGGGCGCTGAGAGGTGGGGCCACGCGAGACTCAATAGTGGATCTATTCTATCCTTCGGTCGTAAGGCTTACCATTTTTTTTTTATAAATGACGCGCGTCATATTTGGGTAATCGGGAAGTCATGTTTCCTCAAAAATGTTATTCTTGTATTTTTTTATTACAAGTTATCGGAGTCGTATACAAATATGATTTTTTTATTTTCCGAACCGTGATAACGGGATAAAAAAAATGTAATTTTGTCTCAGTGTCGTTTGGAATTGCGTTGAGAAAAAAAAATTAACGAATTTTTAATTGGTAGAAAAAAATTATTTACACAATTGATAATTTTGTTGTAGTAACTGAAAATTAATTAAAATAAGGAGGAACCATTTGATTTTTTTTCTCGATGAATTGCGGCAGTTTTCTAGCTGATTTATACTTGTCGGTTCGTTTTCTCTATTTTACCATTTTTTTTTTACAATTGCACACAAGTAAACAGAAGTTTGCTAAGCAACGAATTTACGAAAAATCCGAAGTTTCCGATGCGAGATGGAAGCGAGTCGAGAGAGTAAAACCGCCACGCCTAAGGAAGAGGCGCGTGAAACCACCTGTTGGTCGGTGGTCCTCTTGGCATTTCGTTATTCAAGCTCCGGTCATAGCGAAGCGATACCTTTACGCCTGGAGAGTCGGAGAGTAACTTCTCGCATAGTAGAGCGCCGATGAATAGTCCAATTCGCTATCCCTGCGCTAACAATGAGGACAAATTGATTTTTCATTCCGTACGCGATCTCCCTTACGCTCGATTGGCTTGGCATTCGGCAAAGGGAGCCGACGGAGAAGTCGAATTTTGAAAAAAAAGAAACCCCCGATACGTCTCAATATCGCTGCTCTCTCGGAAATAAAGGCATTTTTAAGTGGCGAGTTTAGGCGAAGAAATAAGATATTATTAAAAATCATAATTATACCAGCCGCATCATTGCTTCCCTTTCTTCCGTTTTTTCCCTTTATCTTTTTTCCCATTGCTCTTCTTCCCATTTTTCTCTTCATCAATTTGAAGAGAATCGATTTTCTTCTCCGGCAACGGAGATTTATCTACCGGTTTCCTGATAGGTTTAACGATTCTCGGCTTCGGCAGCCAGGGACGTGGAGTACGAAATTCCAAATCAATATTTTCTCTGCCTTCGGAAGTTTCGCTCTTTTTTCTTATCTTCAGTATAAACAAATTTGGATTTTCTTCAAGATCGATAAATCTTTGAACTTTCGTCTTCTCGATTTTCTTCTCCTTTTTATCATCTTCGAGTTTCGGGTTCGGACCGAGTGACGATATAGCAGGTGGACCATTTTCGCTGTCCGGATGCGAAACAACGGTAATCGTTCGCCTCGCCGATCCTCCCGGTTCGACCGTCCGTTCCTGACGAACCGAAGACGGCTTCGAGTCTTGTTCAGCCCTTCGGAAGACGATGTCTTCTCCATACAATGCCGAAGTCATCGAACTTCGACTATCCCTTCGGCTTCCGATTGAAAATTGTTTTTCTTCAACGTTTTCCATGTCGCAGTCGCACGGCAGATCCCATTCTTCTTTGATCGGTATCTTCTGTATTCTGAGAACCATCCGATTATTATTAATTATAGCTTCGATCTCTTTGTAAGGCGTTCCGCTGCCGGCGATTTCCGAGACGCTTTTCTCTTGGATTTTTGGCGCAGTCGATTTTTCCAAATCCGAAGATCGGCAACGAAGTTCCTCGCGAGGTTTCGCGTTAATCGAACAGCAACAAGCTGGAGAATGTTGCAAGTGTCCGTGACTCTGATGTATGCGATCGCGGTGACTTTGATCGAAAGAGTTTGATTGTATCCATGATTTAGAGTGTTTACTCAATAATGGCTCCGGCCTTGGAAGAGAAATATGTCGCGTTGGACAGCCACATCGTTGAGTCGCCGTAATCATATTCGCCGATCCGTGAGTGTTACAAATGTTTTTTTTATCACTAGAAATTTATTTCCACATATTTATTTATTATATTTTCGTCAGCCGAAAGATTGTGTTTGACGTTTGTATGAATAATGTCCCGGGAGCCGTGTGAAGTAGAATTATCGTCCTATCGATCATTCTATCGACTATTATTATTGATCTCACAACATCATCAAACTGCTTTCAACATTTTTTTTGACACCTGTTTCCTCTCATCGACTTGTATAAATTATTGGTATTATCACCGAGAAAAAAATGGAAAATTACAGTGGAACACAGAGTGAGTTTATCGCCGAACGGAGATTTTTGTGATTTTTTTTTTTTACGATAATAATGTAATTTATTTGATCCAAGATACCTGCGGCTGTCAACCTATGCATTTTTCGAATCGCGAGAAATTGTCCGACACGCGTTTGCCGCGCGTAACATCATCGGAATCGAAATATTTTCAAGAAATCGGCGCGGAGATGATCGGTAATCAATTGATCATTCGCGTAGAGAAAGAGAGAAATAAATCGTCGAAGCGAAAAGCGGGACAGTGGGATCCGCCTTGCGACTGTCCGATACCCGAAATACGAATGCCCACGGCTACGAAGGGCCCGAGAATCGTTAATGCCGGTGATAATAATCAAATATTGTTCAGAATACGATCGAGAAATCTCGTTGGCAAGGAGAATGCTAATTACAAACCGGAAGCTTTCGCTTATCAGGTACTTATCGAGAAAATAATCGAGAAAAATGTTGTGCAAATGATAACATCGATATTTCTTCAGTTGGGAGCCGCGAAAAAAGGAAAAGACTCGAACGATCAGCACAGAACGATTACGGTTCACCCTCACTTGGGTGATCCATCCGCGTCTCAAGAAGTCCACAGTGATCACATCACTGACGGCAATCATAGCATTTATCTCTTGCGCATAAAAAAGAAAGCCGAATCGGCAAATCGTAAAAAACGAAACATAGAGTTGGAACTGCGAACACCGAAGCCTCCGACACCTCATCCAGTTTCGCAGATTTTAGCCCCAAAACCCGAAATTTCGAAGCCCCCGGAACCTGAACTGCCGGTCCAGACGATTAAGAATGGTAAAAAGGCTGACAAGAAGGAGAAGAAGAAAAAGAAGAAAAAATGATATTTTCTTGCCGATCTTTTCCGGAGCGGTGGCTTCTTCTCAGTGAAGTAAAGAATTTCGACTGTTGATGTCGAGACTAATACTCTCCCTAATACTGTCGCACGGTAATTCTTGTATAGTAACCAAGAACCTCGCATACTTAAGGCAGATATTTCAAATACACATTTCGAGGAGTTTCATTCACTTTCAACGATGCAAGACTTCAGGGTAACGGAGTTCGCGACCCTTGGCACCCATTGATCCATTGGAAAATTGCTTGGCTACGGCCCACAACGAGCTCAATGAAGTCCCTCTGGTCCTCCTCCTACCTAAAACTCTTGAATGAAATAGCTACGTTAATGGCGCTCGGGGACTCGACATCGTCGCACTACGAGAAACTACGATCTCGACGATTACTCGACGATTGATGGAATTTTTCTTTCAATTCGACTCCTCCGGAGACTCTCAAGAGACACCGTTTTCTCACCAGTCATCCTTATAATTACATCGATTTTCATTCTTATTCCTAAGAACTTCGAATTCTACTCACTTTTGCCAATCCTCTCTTTGGCTAACTTTGCCAGAAGCTTTCTACGAGTTTCACGGCAAATTTATCGGTAATGACCGGTAGTCGAAGGACGGGTCATTCATAAGTTTGGGATACATATAGACGAAGAAATTTTTCCGTAGTATTGCAAAGTACTTTACCGTACTTGCGTAGTTTCCTTGCGTAGTAAAGGCGATTTTCGGTGAATGGCAAATTGTTGGTTTATTATCGGTAACGCGTAATTATGATTATCATTTTGGGGTGAAAGTCGATTATCGCTTAACGACGCTATGTATCAATGACCCGAATAGCTATTTTTTTTTATCTCGTCGCTGTTTGGTTCTATTTGCATATCCGCTTCACAGGTTTCACAGCGCTTTATTTTTACTGACTAAAAATCGAATGATTCTTCGAAAAAAAAGAAAAAAAAAAAAATTGGTCCATGAAACGAGTCGATTTAGAAGATAAATTTTCGAGACAAACACAATGGAAATGATCGACATATAGTCGTTGTAAAAATTGCGGTTTCCCGGATAGAAAAGAAACGCAGGAAGGGAGAGGAAGAAAAAAGGCGAAGTCTCTTCATAAACGATCGAGTGCCGTGGGAGTTCATAAAACGTTCGTTTTTCGATTCATCGCGGTGTGAGGTCTTCACGCACGCTCCTTAACGTCAGCCTCGCCGCTTTTCTTCGACATTATATATAAATATCGCATAAGAATCGCTCGACAATGCAACACCTATAAATTAGAAAATCTCGAAATACACGCTCTCGATACGCGATAAATAGCGTGTCCCATATGATTGAACAGTAGAAGGGAAACCTCAACCATTTTTCTTCTCATTCTTACTCGTGGCTTTTTTTTTTCGTACAAAAAGGAGCTCTGCGAGATTGAGGGAACCGCCTGCTTCTCGCCCTTCTATCTCTCGTTCGTTGTTGCGGTTGCCGGACATAATGGAACGACAAGTGACCGCGATACAAGCCTCGCTATGGAGTCCTCTTTCGACTGCCACACGTTGCTATTCTTCAATTTTTTTTTTTTTTTTTTTTTTTTTCATAGCGTATACATGAGAAACTTCTTGAGAAAACGCGTAAGCGTCTCCATGATTCCGCGGTTAAGAATTTCGATACACATTTTTCAAAGAATATAAAAAATATTTTTCGTCCGATTTGTCAATTCGAAAGTTTTTTTTTTTTCGGCTTGGAGAAGCGATGGACGAAGGTAACACCGAGAATTTTTAATTAAGGAACAAATCGGTGGATGCTAAAGTATCGAAGCCGGTGCAGTGTGAAATTTCCCTTCGATCTGCCTATAGGTAGCGTGTGTAGGTAAATCTCCTCATGGGGTTCCATGGGAACGCTATTGACTGTAAGCCGATCGAACCCTGTTACGTTCGCCACACGACCAGTGTCGACGCATTTCGCAGTCGGAATCGCCACGGTCTCTTCTTTGTTACGGAACAAACTCCGTCTGGCGATCACCACAATCACATTTGAAAACTAATACACATATCCCTCGTCTTCCGGATCTGTCTGGAATTTTGTCCTTCTCGCTCCTTTTCCATTCAAAGGGCGCCTCGGTCTCGATACAAAAAATCCACCGGAGGTCCGAAATCGTCGCTCTCAAATGCTCTCAAAATACGCCGGTGCATCTCCCACGATACGGATGGAAACCCCACGAAGTTCACTCTTTATTGCTATTGCGTTTTTGTCACAAAGGGTACGTGAGAAAATCTTCGCTAGATTCGTCTCTCGTATCGGTGCAATTTTATCGCTTACAAGTTGTATCATATTTTTATCGATCGGATATTGATTGAGACTCAAAATTCACTTGTTTTTTTTTTTTTTTTTTTTTTAGAAACGATCGCTCCGAATATTTCGATTTTTTTAAAAATAAGTTTCAATTTTCATGTATAACATCGACAGAAGTGAAATATGCATTATAAATTTGTCAAACAGCGATCTATTTTACGATAAATTAATTTTTTTTAATTGCATTATACTTATAATATCAATTAGGAATAAGTCGATTCTTTTTTTCGGTAGATTAATGTTTCCCGCAAACGAGAGCGCAGTGCGTATGGCACTCTGTGGTATTAAAATCCACACTGTGTTAAATAATTTCATAGAGTGCTATAGTTACCGAGTGGAATCGTCAATTTTCTTTTACTCCGTGTTTTTCAAATCGCCTCGGTGTTCCCTAAAAGTGGCATAAGTGTTCGTACCAAAATCGTCAAGTAAAATTTATCCTTCGATAAATCAATTTGAATCATTTTTTAACTACACGACCACTTCGGAAACGACAATCTTTTTAGCAACTATCCGTATCTCTCCGCAACTGCGGAGAAAGTGAAACGTTACTTTCGAGTGCGGAGAGCGGTATATCCCATGGATACGCGCCTCGAGTATCATTAATAACCTTATATCGTTGACAAAAGGCGTTAGGGGAGAATAAATCAGCGCCATAGGTGGTAACAGAAGCGCGCGAGAGTCAGTCCCCCCGGAGGTAGTGGTTTGGCCTTTTGGCCCCCGTTACCCTCGGCTATATAATGCGAAGCATTCGCGGGCTGTATATACGCGCAAGATATACAACAATGAAAATGCGCGACCGCATGTAACTAAACAAAACCGAAAAGACATCTATGCGCCCGATTATCGCGTTGCATCACACAGATGCACATACGGAAGACCCTCTTCGCGTGCTGCTATATGTATATATATATATATACCAGCGGGCAATATATACCAATGTCATTGTTATTATCGCAGTCCATTGTATTTATTAGGATTTGCGTTTACGAGCCGTGCCTCCCGCTGTGCTATCCATCGCTTCTTCCCTTACAACTCCAACGAGTGCAAACTTTTCTTCACCCCTCGATATCGAATATTCCGTAACGCGCGCTATGAGCACTCGCTGATATACCTGTCGTCGGCCTATTCAGCGATATATTTCCGGAAATGCCATTTAGGGATCGAATTTCCGGCGCGGCGGGGGCACAAATATTTGCCAAAATATTTGACAAATTGATCGAACTTGTGTAGAGCAGATCGGGGCGAATTGAAATACATGCTGTAAAAAAAAATCGAAAAATTTCACGCGATATGTAGTTTTATTTCTTAGAATGCCATCTTTGCGCGGTATCTTCGGTTTTTTGTTATTTGGTGATTATCGATTTTTTCGTTTTTACACCTATATTCAAGTTTATATAAGATTTATATCTACCTGTATCTTTAAAATGTTACACCGATTTATTTAACTTCGCGGCAAAACTCTTCCCGATAAGCCTGGAGAATCGTCTACAAGATCGAGAAACGAAGGGCATCCGCAGTATTTTCTATTCCCCGTCGATTCTCCGCATTTTTCGGTGGATTTTCGCGTTTGTAGAATTGGGTCCAAAACATAGGTTATCGCGCACGGACAAGATTCACTTTCCGTTCCGTTGCTAGTATTGTCGTTGCGATTGCATACATTTTTTTTCGTATCGACGCGAAAGATTTCTTCGCTTTTCCGCTCCAAGTCGTCGCGCCGTTGTCTTCCGCAGAGAAGCAAACCAGTTCTCGGATCTATCGGTCCCCGTGCGGTTACCTCGAGTAATTTTAGAATTTTAGAATTAATAAAAATTAAAATTAATAAAAATATTAATTAATAAAAAAAAAAAAAAAATTGGAACACAATCGTCGCTTGTGTAGATAAAGTTTCATTATTTAGGCACAGGGAGACCGGGGCTAGTTGAAATACGTGTGAAATTGGGAGAAAACGCTGTAAAAAAAATTGAAAATTTCACGCACCGAGTATGCAACTCGAAATAATTATTTACCACAGTATGGATTTGAATTCTACAAAATCCCATACTTGCCGTTGTGGCATCTTCGATTTTTTTTTTACGTGTATCTCGATTAGCCTTATATACTCACCACTGTGGCCGTCCAGAGGCAGCAGACACACGAGATACAGGCTATGCAAACTCCGAGACTCAATACACCCAACATATCTCACCGTCGATAAAAATCCTCAATTATTTTCGGAGCCATTCGTCATTTTGAAAAATGAATAAAAATTTATAGCGGAGAATTTGGTTAGCTGTCGTCTATTCGTACGAAAAGATCGCGTAAAAATAATTCACTTGAGAAAGTGAATCGCAGTTGGCTCGACAGAACAAATGAAGAAAAATTGCCAAAAAAGGTGCTCTTCGCCTATTTTCGGCCGACAAATGTCGACGAAATTATTATTATAATGGAATTTTAAAATTAATGAGAATTTCGATACATTATTCGCAAAGATAATGGAGCCTTTTCTGATGCTGACAGTTCTCAACTGTTTCTTCATGTTGAGCTCCACGGTGACGAGTTGCGCATTGTGGTAATCGAAACTTCCGAATACGCTATAACCTCAGTGCGTAAATTAAACGATTTTTTTTTAAATTCTTAACCTTGGCGGAAAAATCACAGGTGGCAATACAGAAGACATCGACACTCTTGTTCGTGTCGCGGCAGCGAGTCTTCCACGTGGAAAATAATTAAATCCAAGAGCTGTGAAGAGACCGGAAAGAAATGTTACACGAGCGATTTAATTGGTGTCGTGGATAATGGTAAATCGTCGGTGAAAAAACGCGGAAAGTCGGGTGCCAGGAGTGCGAAAGAATCGAAGGAAGACAAGAGAAATAAGTCGTCCGGGTATTGCTTAACTTTTATTCAATAAAAATAGTGAAAACGCCCCGATGCGCACCTAAACGTGTCTCTAATTACGAGACACGTAAAAAGACAAAAAAATCGTCGAAATCATGTAGCAATTAATAATAATATAGATTTTTATCGTTGAACATCGTTGCGTTGTTTAAGGCGATCGAAGAAATCAAAATCGAAAGAGAAGAGAGAAGAGGCTTTAGAATATTTGGAAAAATTAAGATCGACCGAAGCCACGAGGCAAACAGCCGCTTCGCCTTCTTCGAACTCGACGCTCGTAATGGAAGTCTCGACAGCGCGGAAAGTTGTTCAGATATTCGACAATGATCCTCCAATCTCTCGATCGCCCAACGAAACCGTGACTTACAGATTTTTGCCCGAAAATCCAAGAAAATTTGAATTATTTCTCAAGAGTAAAGAGGACAGATCCACGACCGTTGACAAAGATTCATCGACATATGTTCCTTCGTAATTTTCCATCGAGCGATTTAAAATAAACAAAAATATTAAAATATTGTCACTCTTGAATTTTACAAGCCTATAGGTTTTTTTTAACTTTATTTGTCTTTATTCTCAAGGCTTCGAGGTAACAATATCTTTCATTTAATTGTACATTTTTATCAATCGGATCGTCGGTTTTCTTGAGATTGTTCGGTTTTTTGGCAATTACGAGACTCCGCGGTAAAATAAAATGTTTCTTCTTCGTTCGAACTTTAGTCCATTTGTTATTGTGTAATATGCCGCATTTTGCGCAATTATCGTCATCGATTTTTTCATCATGCAGGGCGGCAGTCTTTGTAATGTTTTTTCTTATTAACGATCTATTCTTTACTTCAAACGGCGTCACACGCGATATCTCTTCATTTTCGCGATATTTCCAGGAGTTTCTAATTGCATCTGGTGCAGCGGACGAATCAGCATCTTCGGAATATTCTTTTAAATTTGTCACAAGTTTAGGGATTTTTCTTTCGACGTAATTTTTCAAATTAGAAATCGAAGTTTGAACATGTCGTCTATAATTTTTCGTAATTTCCGGCTCTCGTTTTTCACATCTACGCTGCGACTGGTAAATCTTGTTTCTTCTTTTTTCGTTATTTTGCAAATTTTCATTCTTAGATTGAGACGAATTTGCAGACGATATTATTCGCGGTCTTAGCGAGCCTTTATCGAAGCTTATTAACTTCGGGACTCCGCAAGGCTGTGCAATAAACGTAATTACTAAAATTCGCGTATTTCACGATATAGTATATTTTATTACGAAATTAATATCTCTTATAATCGAATCCACAATTTATCGCCTATTTCGCTTTTATATTGTACAATTTATATCAAATTTTCTCCATTTCGTATGCGCAGTGTAAAGGTTTTTAGGTTAAATCCTAAATTACGCAATTTGCTTTATCTCGTTATATATATAGTAAATTAGAAAATAGTTATATAAACGATATTTTATAAATAATAAAATAAAGCAAATATTTATTATCTTCCGACTCGATCGCGACTCACCGTGACGTCGGTGATCATGCAAAGCAAAGCGGACAAACAGGCGCCAAAGACACCGATGCTTACCAATCCCAGCATCGATATCATAATTTACGTAACGCAGTCAAGACGGAAATCCGATAGGCTTCGGCAACATTGCCGGTATCGACGAACTGAAATTTCACTCGGAAAAAAAAAAAAGAAAAATGTTGTTCGAGGCGAGGAGAGAGAAGCACGCGTTGTGCTTCTTCTCGATGAAAGGTGACACTCGATTGCCTCTATCGTCGAGTGAATGAAAAAAATAGTATCGCAAAAACGTTTCTAACGTGACTTCGTATCGCTTGCTGTGTCGTCAAAAAAATGTCACGATGACGATGATTTGACAAATTAATTGTTTTTTTTTAAATTTTTTTTATTGAAAACGATTACATAATTATGTACGAATTAATCGCGTTGTGTGTGTGTACCTCTTGTCTCTCGTGTATTTGCTGTTTCGTAACTGGTGCTTTGGTAAGACGACAGATTTTTACATATATACTTAAGTATTGTAAATCAATAAATCGTGTCTGAGGCTATTTCACACTTTTTCAGTGTGTCATACCGAAATTATTGCAATTACCCAAAGATCTCGACGATCGGCAAACGAAGAGAAGCGGCACCTTCTCTTCGGCACAACAGAACGAAAAAATCTCCGAAAAAAATGAAAAAAAATCTAAGGAATGCCACGACGCGGATACCTATCGTAAGGTTAATTGCGAGTGTCCGAAAAAAATTATAATTCATAGTCTGCCAATCGAGGAGGAGAAAACTTGCGGTTTGAAAAGAAGAGACGATTGTACTTGC
This sequence comes from Buathra laborator, assembly GCA_934046635.1. Classification (NCBI taxonomy): domain Eukaryota; kingdom Metazoa; phylum Arthropoda; class Insecta; order Hymenoptera; family Ichneumonidae; genus Buathra; species Buathra laborator. Next base: position 13,002,190 of record OW203893.1, read on the forward strand.
GCTCCATTGAGAATTGATGCGAATTCAAAATGGAAATAAACGAACAAAAATATAAATTGTGAAATTTTGGCAAATCTTTTTTTATTTATGATTTTAATTCATTTGTAAATTATTTTAATTTATAGTCATTATTTTGTATTTATTTTATATATGCATTTTAATCTTCCTGGGGTCGAGTTTCACTTCGATAAGAATTTGCATCTCGCCGACATCGAAATCGTTGATTTTCACATCCATGATAACATTTATCGTGTTTATTTCCCCCGGATTCTCGTACCGATCGCTTCTTCCTCTCAAGCGAACGTTCGTTCGAACCGCTGCTCGTGACTCTGTTCAATTTAGCGTAAAGCCTGTACTTTCCGACTTGATCGCCGCTCGATCTTCTCAACCGATCCAATCGATCGCCAAACGGTTTATGGTCTTCGAGATCGATAAACCGATTGTTTCGATCGACTTTCACGGATTCCGGAGGAGCATCCGGGCTCGTGTAACGCTCGCGCAGCAGAGATTCCTCGCCAGGATCGAGAGCTACTTCTTTCGATCTTCGATAAATAATGTTTGTCGGATCGCGCGATCCCATCGGGGAAAACGCCTCATCGTAACGACTCACTCGCCTCTTCTCGATATCGAATTCTCGTTTCTCTTCCCTCTGCCGCTTGATCTCCCGAGCGTCGAGACTCTCGGTGGATAATCGTCGATGTTTAAATTTACGAGCGCAGCATTCGCTGGATTCCGTTTCTCGAATGCTCCGCACGATCTTTGGACAGCTGGGACGATCGTTATTGGTACAAGCGGAATTTTGGGTACGATTACGAAATTTAATACACGCCCTTTCTTTTTTTTTTTTGCTGTAACCTTACCAGATCGATAGCAAAAAGCACCAAATACAACTTATACAAGCGCTATTGCAGAGCGTGATGCAAGCAGCGACCATTCCTCGACTTTTTAATTCTACTTACAATTTTTCTATTGCGATATATCAAACACTGTCACACTGTAACCAATAGAAAAAGAATCATTATCGCTAATTTGTCAGCTGTCCGATATTACTGATTAATTTCGATCTCTGCTTCTTTCGATAAACAAAAGAGACAAAAGAAGTTAGTAAGGTACAGTGGAACCTCTCTTATCGTACGAGGGCGGGCATCGCGTCGCGATTGGTTAATTTGGAGGCGGCTGCGCCTGCGCGAGTGTTGGGAGAGGATAGTGGTAGAGGCAGCAGCAGCCGGTCGGCTGCCGCCGATTTTAGCATTCTTGCTCGTCATTGGTACTTCATTAGTACCCTATTAAGTACGCTATGAGAGGTTCCACTGTACATGTGTCGAGTAAAAGAGGCATTGGTTATCGTAAAAACGCTTTATTCGGACATTTCTTGGATAATAGTTTGAATAATTGCTTTTTTAAAGAGGGACGAAGGATTGATACGGAAGAATCAAAGAAGCATACAGCTGTAGGCTTCTCCGATAAGATATCAGTCTAATGCGGAGCGCGCAGGTGTGTAGGCGTGCAAGAGATCGGGGCTAATCGAAACGGACGTTGTAAAAAAAAATCAGACATTTCGGGCAGTGAGTTTGGAACTCTAGAAATGTATTTATCATGGCATAGAAACTCTATAGAGTGCCATCGCGACGTGGAAACTCTGAATTTGTCTTCATGTGCTACGACTTGCTCCGTGTTTCGATTAGCCCCGGCAATACATAATTCTGGCGCGCCGATACCGTTTTGGTTATTATTTGAATAATTATTATTTAAAAAAAAAGTTATGACAAAGTGCGGACGACAGTATGCTGCAACTTGCTCTATATTTCAATTACCCCCGATCTCCTATATACTCGGATATTAAAAAACTGTAAAAAAGATCGAAAAATTAGTCTTTCGAAAAAAATCGACTTGTACATAATTGATATTCCCGTTTTCACGTGGCACTCGCGAGTACCGCACTCGCGGCAAGTGCGGTACTCTGATTCCATAAACTTGTACAATTATTACGCGGAACCTTCACTTTTTTACCGAATGTCTTTCATTTAGCGCGCTGGTCATGCGTCTCTCTAGCGCTTCGATACTCCGTAATTATGCTTTATTATGTACATTTTTTAATTATTTTTACCAAATACTATGACGCAATGCTATCGATTAGCTTACATAAATGAATGTTTAAAGGAGACCGGGGCTATTTGAAACACGGGGTAAATCGGACCACAGGCTGCAAAAAAATAGAAAATTTTACACAACTAGTATGGCATACGATAAAATTAAATTGCATACTACGGTAATACGTTAGAGTGCGCGTTTCACTACGTGAAATGTATTTTTTACAGCGTGTTTTAACTATCCCCGTTCTTCTTTCGATGATCTTGTAACAGTTATCAATAAGCAACACTTCGGTAAGACGTAACAAATCCGATAATAAATAAACTTCCAGATGAAACAACAATAAGCACGACAAATAATTGCGAACAGAATTAAAAAGTCTGACGATTGTAAAAATACAACGCGGACGTTACGAGTGGGTCTCGTGCAGCCACCTCCGCGCGGTGAGACCTGGGAAATTAATTTTGTTTTACACTGTATGTACATTGTAAAATAATATTAATTTGCGAACGGCTGCACAATTATCTCCCCTTTACCTCTGTTCCTTGAAAACTGTTGTGTTCCGACATAATACAGTTCGTTTATTCATCATTCTGGGTCTTTGACACCGAGCCGCGAATACACCCGGCGGCCTCATTTTTTTTTTTTTTTTTTTTTTCAAATTGCTGACTGCGAAAAACAGAGTATGCGGAATATGTCATGTTGAAACGACGATCGTAATTAACGGAATGCCTCTCGACAATGAATCGCAACTCGTGTAGTTGATTTCTTTTTTTTTTCAGATGACTTTCTTATTTTTTTCGCGATTGGCTTACGCTCGATGTTTAAACATCCGCCGACCACGTATGAGATTGAAGAAAATCCGATAAAATTGCCTGTATTATTTTAGGAACGACATCGATAATTATCGAACGCTAATGTAACGAACGTGACTGGCCGAGCGTGGACTTCAATCCGTCGTCCCACTTGTTCAGCCGCCAACAATCGTTTAAACTTCTCTTCATCGACTCTTTTTTTTCTCCGGATGCTACCTTACCGTTCGTTTTCCCGCGAGACGAAAAGAAAAAAGAAAAAATATGGCAATTTCTGGATAAAGTATAAAAAATAAAGGCGCGTTAAAAAGAAATAATTTTTTTTCTCTCGGAAGGTAGAGATGAAAAAAGAGACGAAAATATCTGGATAATTGATTGAAAAGGTCATTATTTGTTCTTGAAACGTAGAGAAAAAAAAGACGATAATTTCTGGATAAATGATTAAAATGGCGAGTTAAAAATAATGTATCATATACTGTCGAAACGTAGAGATGAAAAAAAAATGGACGTTTCTGGATAAATTGATCGAAATGCGAACTAAAGAGAAATTTTTATTTGCTCTTGAAACGTACAGATGAAACTAAAAAAATGATGAAAATTTTTGGATAAACTGTTAAACATCGAGTGTAGGAAAGAGAAATTGTAAAATGCTCTTGTAATCTGCTGAAAAATGTCCCATTTTCGCAATCTTTCTTCTTTCCATTATTGGCCTAATTTCGTCAATGTCGTCGGGTGCAGACCAGTTTCGTGGGTGCGAATCAACGTTTCGAGTGCAAACGCGTCATCGAAGGCCCACACGTATGCGAATTGCTTGTAAACAAAAAAATGATATTGGCAATTGCTAAATCGTCGACGATCGAAAGTGTCGGAGTAAGGAGCGCATTGCATACACGCGGAAGTCGTTGCGCATTTTTTTTCTTTCGCTCTGTGCCGCGGTAGAGTCTTGTTATTCAGGTAAAGGAACGCTCTCGCCACACTGACACACAGGTCAACATTCTCACGTTCTCGCACACGCGCGTGCATGTTAGGTGGACACGCGAGTTTGCGAGTTAAAGCGTACGAACACACGTGAATGCGCTCTCAGGAGAGACAAGCCAAACCCATTGGATTTAACGTTTGGTGGGGAGCGAAAAAAAAAAAAAGCAATACACACGGAGCGGTAGCTTGTCCGCTGGTGTGTTGGCCGTCTCTACTTGTCCGGGCAGATAGAAATGTTGAAGGCACAAGTCCGAAGTAGTCTCGACTAACCTGGAGGAGCGCGAACCTCCGGCAGCTCTTCGACAATCCAAGCGTTTCGGTGTTAATTTTTTTTTTTTTTTTATCGTGTGTTTTACAGTTTTATTATTTTTTCGTAAATAAAATTTGAATCATTTATTTGAATTTTAAATTAATTTTCATTGCGATTGAAAATTACAACAAAAAAATGTAAGTACCCATTTTTTTATTTTTTCTTTTTTGCGTCTACTTTCAAATTCCGTTCGTACCCGACGAATTTAAAGATTTTGTAATAATTATTCGAATGTAGTAACGTCGAGTAACAAATTACAGACTACGCTTTCCGTTACCTAATAAACTACTTTTCAATCGGGCGAACCGGTGTACCCGCTGATTATCACAGAGGGAATGGATTATTATGTCGAGCATTATGATATTCCGCGTCATAATACGAAATTATACGTATTTATTTTATTGCCATTTTTGCAATGTTCATCAAAACTATAGTTTCATTTATAAAATCACAGAGTTCTTCTAACGAATTTGTTTTTTAATTTTTATCAAAAACACAATTGCGTTATTAAAATGAATTTATCACAAATGACAGAATCGCGATTTTAATTAAAATTGAATTTAAAAACCACGATGTTTTTTTTAAATGAGTTTTAAGAAAAAATCGGTTGTTTCTTCTTTCAAATCGCCTGATAAAAATTATAGATTACGTACCTATAAAATTCACAGTGCATCGCTCTCCCCAATTTCGACGACAGTTTCATCGTTTTCTCCGAACGCGGCAACGACACTTTTAGCTTTCTAGAAGTATTGTAGCGCGTTACGAATTCTCTCCCGCGTCTACGATACAAGAAACACCTCTTTCTATATATCTATAGATACGGTGTACATAAAAGCGCATCGCGAGTTTTCATCCGGCATCAGTCGATTCATCGGTAACTCCGGTCACGTGCCTTTGCCAAGCACCAAATTTCACGCGTGAGAGTCGCGTTCGAGTGACGATCGGTGAAAGAAAAAAGAAAAAAAAAAAAAAAACAAACATATCCGTGATAATAATTTGTAACGCGAAATTTATCGGCAATGCAAATTTATACAAAGCTCTCACGTGTAACTGTACCAACACTGCGATACGAACGTATGGTACTATAATTTCCGTCGAGACTCGGCAAATAATCGATTTCGACCGCGTTAAAGAAAAAAAAAAAAACTAACTCGTCGAATAATACGCGGTGTAAATATTTGAAATGGGCGGAGGGGTCCAATGTTTGCCATTAGCACATTCTTTGGCGATAGTAAAACGCCGAGCTTCGAGAGGAAATGGACGAGTGAACGTATGCGCATAGTCGTGAAGATAACGAGATTTTCGAGAGTAAATTCTCGCTAACCATTCGCCCAATAATTCGTTGAATTGCATTGTTTCGGTTGCGTTATTCCGCCCCATTCGGCTAATAATCGTTACTCTACATTACCGTTGAAAAGTTCGATAAGATAACGTTTTATTAATTAAGCCGAAATAATTTCGTAGATTCATTGTCGTTTGGAAGTTGTGATATAAAAAAATTGTAACGATGACGCTGCTACCACCGACGGTAAAGCAACAGCGAAAAATCGACGAGGAGATACCGCCGAATCCGGAAATGAGGAAACAGGACATTCAGGCTATTCGCGAATGGATCGCCAAACAGCCGCATCTGCCGAAGCATATGGGTGAGTGAAAAAAAAAAAAAAAAAAAAAAAACCCTGATAATTATTCTCAGTCTCCGTTCGAAAAAAAAAAAATAAATAAATAAAAACATCGTCGAGAATTATTGTCAGACTCCCTATTGAAACAAGTCCCGCGTATTATCGTTAAGCACACGCGGAGAAAAGTTCTCGAGTTTAACTGCGTTAAAGACCTTCGTATATAATTAGAGATGGTAATGAAACAACGAAGCTGTGCCGTTTATGAAGGTTTATGTTTGACAGACGACGGTAGATTGGAAAAATTCCTCTTCGGTTGCAAGAACAGCGTCGAGAGATGCAAAATGATATTGGAAAGATACTTCAGCGCGCGGTCAGCCTTGCCGGAATTTTTCGCCAATCGAGATCCACTTTTACCGGATCTGCAGTCATGCTGCGATTCCATGTGAGCATTTAAGTTACAATATTATTCTTCATTGACGAGATAGAATATGGAAATTCCGTGATATTAAGAATGGCGCAGTTGTGGGGACATTGCGACAAACTTTCCCCGAACTCTCGCTGTCGCTGTTTTCATCAGTAATAAAATATCGTTTATTCGAGTCGTAAAATAATTTCTTCGAAAAGTTGCATAAGAAAACTTCCCAGTGGGCCAAACGCGTTACCACACGATTCCACTCCCGGAGCTTCCATAAGAAATCGTATTTTCGTGTTGCGCGCACACTTTGTTCGATAATCGTGATCAGCCAATGGGACGTAACGGACTAAGAAAACGTTGCATATTTTCTAAATATTACCGAAAGATATTTGGACCAAATTATGAAATACGTGCCAAACGTGTCTCCGGCAATACGCATTATAATTAAAAATAGCAAAAAAGAAGAAAAAAAATGTTATTTCTTTTTAGAAAAGAATATAATAAAATATGTTGAAGAGTTTCCAATGACGTTTCAGACAGTATTTCGTGTTGCCATCGCTGACCGAAGAAGGACATCGTGTCACAGTACTGAGACTCGTCGACAAGGCGATCGATAAATTTTCAATACAAGAAATAACGAGACGCATATTGATGGTTATGGACACGAGAATGATTGAGGAAGCTAGTTTATCCAACGTCATGATTATTGATCTCGAGGTTAAAAAATTATTTACCAAAGAAAAAAAAAATTTTATAAAAAATTTTTTTTTTATAATTTTTTTTTTTTTTTTTTTTTTTTTTTTTTTTTTTTTTTTAGGGCTTTACAGCGGCACATTTCGCAAAATGCAGCCCGACAAATACGATAATTCGTCGAGCTATGCTCGCTACTCAGGACAGTATGCCTCTTCGCCTTCATCGTGTTCACTATCTTCACGCTCCTTCTTTCATAAACAACTTTCTCAATATATTTTATCCTCTGTTGAAAGAAAAGTTGATTCAAAAGGTACGTTTACTCTCACCGTCGTATAACTAACCAGCGCGCCCGGTTAATTTACATATTTTTGTGATTTCTCCTTGCGCTCGTGTTTCACCTTTTTCGGATTACCGAATTGACGTATCTTTTAAATTCCCTTTTACCCGACGTTACAGTTTAGGATGCACACCGGCGGCGGTGAAGAACTTTACTCGGAGATCGAGAAAGACATTCTTCCGACGGAGTGGGGCGGCAAGGCCGGCACTTTCGAGGAACTCAATGGTATGTAATTTACGTAATTTATTTCAATATTTTATCATAATGCATTATTGATATAATTATATGATATTTATCACATAATTATATAGTAAAGTGAAAAAAATTATCATATGTAATTGAAATATCATAAACAATATAACAATAATATTATATATTTTATAATTTACTCCGTGATTCGTAATAAATATCGAACCTCTTTTTCGTTCCTTGTGAATTATTTCCATAAAAACAAAAAATTTACTATGAAAACTAAGATTGCCATTTTTTTGAATATTCATAATATCAAACTATTCTATTACAAAAACAAGAATTTCAATCTTACGGTAACTTTTATTAAAATTTAAATTACAATATGGTAATTTTTTTTTTTTTTACGGGAATTGAAGAAAAACAAACAGATACGATATTTATTATAAATCCTTATGTCATCATTCGTTATTAATTTTTGTACATTAATTTTTTGTTTGTTAATCTTTGACGATAATAACATCGCAGACGCGTGGAGGAAAAAGATCGAGAAAAATAGAGATTGGTATCTTCGCGAAGAAAAGTTGAGTCGAACCGACGAGAACGTGCGATTGCCAACCTCGGCGTCGGCTCTCGCGAATGAACTCGGAGGGGTGCAAGGATCCTTCCGGAAGCTTAACATTGATTAGCCAATGAAGTATTAGCGATTAACGAGCTTCAAAAAAAAAAGCCTTTCATTACATTAATTTTAATATCTTCGTTAAGGATAAACCATTTGTTATTTTATAGTTCTATATCTTTCGTTAAATCTGAAAAAAAAAAGAAAAAACTCGACGCCATTCCATAATAATCATAATCCGACGGAATAATTGATAAGCTCTTTCGAAAAGTTTTTTCGGATTCGAGGACTCGCGGTAACATCGCGAAATTCACGGACATGGAAGAGACCCGGAGAGCTTTCGTTGATACGTTCTCCCATCTGGCGAGAGTTACTCGTATCACTGGACGAGCTTCGAGCGCGTACTGTGAGAATCGATTTCAACAATTACCTTTTTTTTTTATTTTTTTTTTAACTGTATAATCGTTTATTTCAACAATCGCGATCTCCGACAAACTTATTGAGAAAAAAAAAAAAAAATACGCATCATTCTACGCATTTTTTTAACAACGAATAATCACAATCGACGAATATTTCTATCGACCGAAAATCTCATGTTTTTCTGTATTATTACGTAAAAAAAAATATTTTGCATCATTGCGAATGAAAAAAAAAATTGGTTGTTTAATGGATGTTTATCGGGGGCATCAGTATGTAAAATAAATAAAAAAAATAATGGAAAGTTAATAATACGTTATTATTCCGCTGATGAATAGGATATCGCCGAGGTATACGCGAATCGTCGCATTTGCGGTTCGATGCGACCGATGATAAAACTAAAACGCGTGTAGAACATTAAGCGACAAACAACGAGTGCACGCTTAGAGTTTGACGGTGGGCTTCGTTAGATCCAATAACTCGATGCATCGACACAGTGGATAAGAGGCGAAGGAGGAGGAGGAGGGGGCGGAGGAGGGGGGAGTTGGGTCGTGGAGAACACGAGAACGGCGATGAGAAAAGGAGAGCGAACGAGCGAGTCGAGTTGCTCTCGGTGCACACAGTCGCTGCCCTACCGCACTATACCTGGCAGGCTGGATTGATTTTTCGTTCTTCGACGTCACGCGGAACTTAGCATGCGCGAGTTGCGTCGAGGATGTGCAATCGCTAACCCCTGTAGCCGTAAGCCTTTCCTCGTTGTTTCTTAGACAAACACTTTTTCATTAATAAAAAAAGTACGATAATTAAAAAGCCATTAAAAGCGTCAAAAAAAGACGTCGAATGAATAGTGTCACGAAATTATGAAACCGCCAAAAAGCTTTGAAAGAATTAAATCAACAAGCTTCCGAGAGTTATTTACGAGACGAAAATTTCATCGCCAAGAGATTCGTATTTAAACTGAAAATTAATTGATTTCTCTATCAAGTTTTTTCAAATGCTTAAAGCTCATTGTCCTATTGAATTTCTTTTGACACGAGGATATCTGCCTGCGTCAACCCCGATCGCTTAGAATTCTTCCAGCGCGAAGTTTTCGGGTTGTCGACTGCCCTAACCTGCCATAACCTCAAAAAAAAAAAGTCATCGAATACACAAATCGCTCGATATGAAAAAAATTCGAAATAGAAAGAAAAAAAGAATAGAAATAGCGAAAAAATGATTTGTCAATTGACTGGGGAAGGTTCGAGTTCGTGTCGCTTCGCGTCGTGTCTGTTGCTCGTGGCGAAACGATTCACCCGCGGTGTAGCGGAGCGGGCAGCAGGAGCTTTTTTTTCGCCACCTAGGTGAAGGCACGGGGAAGGGGTTCGGAGGGAGGGTTGTCGGGGGAGAGAAGAGAAAGAAGGAGAATCCGGTGGAGCGGACATCGTCGTCCGTGGTTGGATGTCGCGAACGGGCCGGTTTGCGGGGTCACAACGGGTTCATTCAGTGGCGTGCACGCCGGGAAGAAGAGAGGCTCGAGCAAGAGGCTCCTCGCAAAGTTCCTCCGCGTCGGTATAAGCAACGACGGTAAACGCTAGCGGAAGTCGAGTCCCCGGTGATATCCGAGAGTTCGACAAAGCCAAAGGCTCGAGGTTCGGGGCACAAGGCATTGGCAAGCGGGGTAAGGGAGCGCGCGTCGCGAGACACGGTAACGACTGCGAGTGACGACCAGACGAGAGACGACAGCACACAGTCCGCGTTCGTCCGCGACCCCGTTGCAACCGCGACATCGCCGGTGTCCGTGGACGCGCTTCTCACTCTCCTATCGTTCCTCTCTCGTTCCTATCCTCTTATCCTCTTCCTTCATTACGATCATTCGTTAATTTTTCGACACGAACAAATTTGAGTATTAAAAATAAAAACCCGAGAGATCGAAAAAAATTTGAAAAAATCGACGATGAATCGTTTAAATTCGTTTTAACGATTTTTTCATTACTTTATTTATTTATTTACGCAAACTTGATGGAAATAATACATTTTTCATTATTTTCATTTTCCTCTCGCTGAATTGACACTCGTTTAATTTCCGGTCTCGTCTATTCGACGTTTGTAAGACAACGCACAGTGCGCAGAGCGGTCTGATTCTAATACCGAGAAAGGATAATTCTATATACATCGACGAGTATATATATCTACATTGAATATAACGATACACTGTTGTATACACGAATACAATAGTGCGAGGAGACTATCGTTGTTTGAAACGGTATACGGTGTCAACGGTGTGTATATGAAACATGACAGTACGATCTGTCGATACAATACCGTGACATCGAGCTTCCCGGCTTCGATTGGCCAGTTGCAATAAGGTGGGTAAATGAGTCCGAACAGTTTATACATTTTTTTTTTTTTTCGATTTAAATCATTTATTATTTATTTCACAATATCGTAGAGTGGCGTGTACCGCATTGCCATCGATCATTGTAGGATTGAGATGAGGATTTTTATTTTCGTTATTTATACAATTTTTTTCGAGTGAATTTCGGAGCTTCGGATCGCGATAAATGGTGAAATACGCGAAATAGTCAATATTAGCATTGAAAAATAAAACGAATTACTCGTTTTTATCGAAATCACCGAATTTTTATAATTTATTAAAAAAAAATTTCGTAAATTTTGGAGCGTCGAATGGCGATTAATTTTCTATCAATTGTACATAAAGTAACGTCTATGTTAGCTTTCCAAAAAAATCAAATTCTTCGTTTCTATCAACATGATAATTTTTTTTTACAAATTATAGTATTTTCTAGTGAATTTTCGGACCTCGAATCGCGATGAATTTTTATAAATACCAAATTAGCCTCTATAAGCTTTAAAAAATTGAAATTTCTCGTCTTTATCGAGATGACCGAATGGCCACGAAAACTTAATTGCAAACATTGCGATGTTGGTGCGTATGCGAGAAGAAAAGCGGACCCCGAGGGTACGAAACAGCGGCAGGGGCGCGGTTTCGCTACCCTGCTGCAAGTCGACGTCACGGGACGTCATCCCCGACACGCTCGCGCGGGCGCGTGTCCTGTGAAACGCGAGAGAACGGTGGAAGCCTCCGGACGCTCCAAAAACTACGGGATAACGGAAAGCGCACAGTCGAGGCACGATGTTCGCATTATTTCCTTCGGACAGCTATTTTCTTCTGTATTAACAATCAGTTCGATGATTGGATTAAAGATTATGGCGATTAGCGAATCAAGCATCTCTTAGGCGCCCGGAAAGCTTTGCATGATAATAAATAAAGCGAAAAAAAAAAAAAAAAACCCCTCGATGTTATTTCGTTCGAATAAACTCGAAAAATGATTTTTATTACAGTTTAAAATTAACGCAATAGCGTCTTGAAAAAAAAAAAAAAAAAAAAAAAAAAAAAAACGCGATAATATTTGTTTTACAACAATGAGAAATTGGCAAATTATATTTTATGAATTTTTTTAATTTTGGGGATAACACAGCCACTTTAATAATAGCCGTTCGATCGAGTTACGTGTTTAGCGTGAAAAGAGACCCACTGCCTCTTAGCCTCGGGCAAGTTCAACTACGTTTCCAATGTCAGTGAGCGTTTTACTCGCGATAGTAGATATATCTATCTACATATATATCTATATTTGCCGATATTACAGGGTATCTACATGACATACTGGACTCTAGATAATACGATACAGTTGCACCGCACACCGTCACCCACGGTGTCGCGTGGTCCGTAAACTCTCGCGTCGTACACCGGTACACAATGAGATATTCGCTCGTTCGCGTCACTCACCGGCGAAACTTATGTAAGAACCTTAGCTACGTACTGTCGTTTACACTTGCGTATTGCGCGCGTAACTACTAGTCGCCCGGAGAACCCGGCGCATCGTCGAAACGTTCGAAAAAAGTTTCGATTGCGAATTTTTATCGCGGTACAAAGTATTCAAAATTGTTCGGTTTTTAGGGACTCATGACGGTAAAAAAGAAACTGCAATTTCTTTTATATACAGTCATAATAATACCTTTTTGAAATTGAAATAAATAAAGTTATTATTATTATATTTTAAATGAAATTCGAAGCGAAGTTTTCATATTAAGCATTTAAAAAAAACATTTTTTATGGGAATTGAAAGAAAAAAAAAACAGAGTCGATATTTATTATGTATCATGCTGTGTTATTGAAAAAAAAATGTTTGCAAAAAAAAAATATATAAACTCTTGAATACTATTTTGTGGGAGTCATCCCCGTGAAAAACGACTATTCTATCCACAAACATTTTATTCGAAACATTAAAAAAAGTCGTCTTTGTACCGCACTGCCTTATTTTTTTTTCGCCGCGAAATCTTAGTCGCGAAAAAAAAAAATATCGAAAGTCTAATTTATACAATTCAGAGCACAGACTCCACCCCCTCGCGGCCCGGCAGCGTTCATATATACGTGCATATTATAAATTTTTTTATTTCTTCGAAAAGCTAAGCCAAAGGCCGAGGACATCGGCGGCTCAGCGTGAAATCGATGCTCCGGAAGAAGGGGTGAAAGGGGGTTGGGGTAAAAGAAAAGTCCAAGCCGTTCCTCGGGTCATTTGCTCTAAATGTTACAATGGAAAATTAATTGAAAAAATGAATAAAAAATAATGAATAAAATTTGCAATTACAATGAATACCAGTTGATTAAAATTACCATATTCAGTCAATGACCAACAGTCGATATATGAAATAATAATGCTTTCGAATTGGCGATCTTTCGAGATGCGCCTCGACGTCGAGTTATACGAGTCTCGCGAGGACAGCTGAGTCTCTCATTCAAGGGGATATACCGAGATTCGTTGGGTAGCATTAAATACATACATATATAAAGTTACAGCTTATCGCTGGAGGTATTATGCCCCGAGTTGTAGGTGGAGGCGTAGTACACGTACCTACACACAGTACAAGACACAGTTTCGACTATACAGTTGACTACCGCCTAAGTTAATATCGGATAAATTAACGCTGCCAAATAGATTACGGTGATTCGAAGAGACTCGGTCGGTAACGAAAACTGTAACGAACGCCATTTCGAACCCATAGACATTTAAAGAAAAAGAAAATTCGGTTTGCCTGACCAATAGATCGAGGCGGCAAAACTCCATTTTTTGTTTCTCAAATGTTTATGGTTTTGCGATCGCATTCATTACAGTTTTTGTTACCAACTGGGCGCGGGACGAGTGCACAGGAGGGTGTTTAACATCACCTTAAGAAAATACGACCGGATAAGTTACGCTCGGCCTCTTTTCAGGGTTTTTTTTTACCTGCTGGATAATCGATTCGGTTCCCGAGATATTAACTTATCCGGTCGTGTACCGTCTCCGTACAGAGAACTCGTGGCGATGTCGAAACATCGCGCCAACCGGGAGTGAGGTTGGCATCCACGAGAAATGCTCTTTAATTTCCCTCCCTTCATCCATTGTAGTCTTGTAGATGCGGAGTCACATGTATTAGACTGCACGATAGTCAACACATCGCGAAGCTTTGCTTGGAAGCGCATTAATCCCACGTACAACAATTAACAAAGCTAAGCCTCCCAAAGAAAGAGGTCGGGGAAGTGTTCAAGAATGATGATGATGATATTTTGTCAAAATTACGCGCATCTCCTTAATTAAGCGAGCGGTGAAGCATTTCGTATATAGTTTCGAACCCTTAAAAATTAACAGGTGCCTATTGTGGCTCGTTAATTCTATTATAGGCGTCGCTAGTTTAGATTTCTCATCGATATGTTGGATAGAAAAAATATTGACATTTCTTTTTTTTTTTACAAGAATTTGTGCGGATTTGTTGATTTTATTACACAAATTAATTTCTCTCATTATTTTTTGCTTTTTTTGCAGAATTTGTTGGTCATTAATTTTTAATAATCTGTAAAGCAAGTCAAAGGATTTATTTTTAATTTTTCGCGTCCACGAGAATGCACAGGTGTCCCCGAGCGACGTTTTTACCATCTAATGCGTTCAGCACTTCGTATAAAAAAAAAACTCGTTCGCCGATGTTATTTTTACGTTTAAAATCGTTCTTCACAGGAGTCAAAGGGTCAATTTTTTTTTCATACCTGTCTTTCTAGTCGCGTAGATTCTTTCAAACTTTTGTTCGTCGTTGATTCGCTAAAGTTAACACACGCGGGTTGCACTGGTCCGGGGTATTCTCTGTCTGTTCCGTTATGCATGCGACAAACTCGCTGATTGTACGTGAATTACGATACACGAAAGACGTACCTCGTGTTCGTTACGTTCGCCTCGTGCAATATACATAACGCACAATGTATATACATATATACTGTAAAACTAACGTTACATACTGAACTACCGGGTACTCGTAAATGTCTCGCTTTTGGTGCTCTACTGCGAGCAAAACTTGCGCGACATTCGCCAAGAGCTCAGGGCAATTCGTTCTCTCTGTTTCGTACTCGCATTTACCTATCGGTATTCGCACAATGTAACTGCCAATGTATTACGCGTAGAACATTTAGCCGGACAATGAAAATAGTTTCGAGCTTAAAAAATGCGAATTACCACCACTGCGAATAGAATGAAATACTGTCAAATAAATACTCCTAACCTCAAATATATACGGAATCATTCCGTCTCGACAAGCGCAATTTTATTTATCATTCGTTTTATCTTCACAGTTATATAGCGTCCCTTTATCCTTCATTCGAATCAAAGTTTTCCGTTGTAGTACGCGAGGACGAGTCATTTGCATGGAGATCGATATACTCGCGATTGAATGAATCACAAAAGCTATTACCCGCGTTGATCGATGGTGATTAGGAAAACCCTTATACGCGATAGCTTTCTATTTCCAGACCGTTTTTCGCCGGTAATTGATCAAAGGGAATAAAGAATCTTCGGAACTTATTCAACGATATATGGAACTGAGCATTTTTTTATTTTCGTTCGCGTCTTGGCGGGTGCATTTTCGGTGCATTCTTAGCGCATTCGCGGACTGTCGAAGCTGCGCAACTTATCGTATATATATAGCATACTATAGTATACGGTATACAGTATGTAGTATATACCGACCTATATGTATATCTACATTTATGTACCTATCTACCTGCATAGAGCCCGATAACCCTGCTTATTATTATTGGCTCGGGGCTGAAACTCAACTTCTCGATCTCCATACCGAAATCCATAGGTATTACGATAAAAAAGTAAATGCGAGTTTCTCGCCTACGGACGGGTTATAGTCAGCAGCAGTAGCGAATAGTCGAAGCACCGGGCTGAAGTAAAACCTCCCTGTAACGTTGACCCCGCGACACGACGACGTTCTGCAATGCGCCAGCGTGAGCTCTCGGACTCATCCACCTCCGCCAGAACCGAACGCAACCCAAGCGAATGAAAATGATCGTCGGCACGAGATCCCTTGGCAAATTAACAGACTTTTTTTTTTTTTTTTTCGCGAAACAATTTATCGCGTCTCGTTACCGCGCTGTTTCTTCGTTTTTTTTTTTTTTTTTTTTTACAATAAGGAGGTAATTTTTTGTACAGTACCGACGAACGACTTCCGGTTTGCGATGCGAATCATCAATTAAAAAGGAACTCTGCGTGCTATTCATTCTTTATATAACTACGTACACGAGCCACTCTCGCTGCTTAAACGAGTACACAAATAGAACGAATTACTCGTCCGGAGATGCAATCATTTCTCTGGTCATTCGGCTCGTTACCGCGAGTTCAAAACACCATATTGACCGAGGAGAACGCGTCGCGGCGAAGATTCCCGTCCGCGTAACATCGTTGTTTCGATTTATTTAAACGAACCAAGAGCCGGTTATCATTTGTACTTTGTATATTGCGCGCGATATCGCGAGGATAATAGAGACGAGAATGTTGGGACATGTGAAAACACTCGGACGGCACGTTGAAGAAGTTCGATTGACGTTTAAAGTGCGAGAAGCTTTCGCTAATACATATGTAAACGATATATAGGACGAGTATCGCTGTAGCTAGAAGCGATACAGATGGGTAAATAGAACGATGGTAAGGGCTGCACATCCCCCAACGAGGCTTATCGACCCCCTTTGACTGACCACCGGTAACATCGCCGCCACTGCAGCGGCAACACATTTTGTCGTTGAAATTTCACATTGCATGCAATAAACGTTGTATATATGTATATACGTGCGGATATATATGTTGCCACGCGAGTGCTCGCGTATTCCGTTTATTACGACAAGTACGTGTCGCGTGTCCCGCGACCTTGAACCTTAACAACAATTTTCCACGACCAGTCGCAAGCCGAGTGGGTATAATTTAATCTGCACGCACCCTCACGCGGACTTCACCGCAACAGCGAGCGGATATCTGGAAGAACTTTTTTTTTTTTTTTTGTAACCTTCGAACATTTTTCAAGGTCGTTTTTTTCGAGATTTTTTTTTTTTTTTTCTTGTCGCATTGTAGTTTTTTTTTCTTTTATTGACAACGATTTGGACTAAGAATTAGAAACGAGTAGTCGCGAAATGTTAGGTTTGAGTGAAATTTTCACGTCGGCAATTCCAAATATAGTACTCGCTGCTGAAACCTCCTTTTCTGTTCTGTTCTCACGATATCGATCGCTACGACGGTCGCGACAGCTTCGCTCGATGATGACGACGAATTAATTAGAAAATATTTCGGGAACTGGACACGGATAAATGGAATATGATGCGAGAGACAATCGATTTTTTTTTTCAATCACCACTATTTTTTCAATTCTTATTTGCCACAATTTTTTTTTCAATTATTATTAAGCTTTACTAATCATTTTTTTTTTTCGGCTCCGCGGTTACCATACTGAGATCTTCGATCCACAGCCATTTTGTTTTCGATGATAATTCTCGCTATAATAAAAATATTTTTATCTATTTTACGATCTGCGATTTTAATCTATCGAAGGGATCTCGGATTTTTTTATTTTTTATATTTTGTTTCTTTAGTGTTTTTCTGATATTTTCGGAAGATTGATCCATTGAACTCCACTTTCGAAAGGCGAAATATCTAATTATTGATTAAACAAAAAGAATTCTCTCCATTTAAACGAATAATGGCAATATGGTCGATCGCTCGGGTTTAATGAAATAATACAAAAAATTATTGTGACCAAAAATGGTACATCTGCTCCAAAGATGTTTTTTTTTTTTTTTTTTTCCCCGAGACATCGGCGTACCTGAGACCCGGCGAGTTGGCGTAAAGGGCGAAAGTTGGATGGCGATGGACAAGTTTCCGATTTAGTTTTTATCCCAATCATCTATGACTCGCGTTCAGGGTTAAGATGAGAGAGGTTGAGGTTGCGAAGGTTCGATTCTAAATATAGGAGAGAGCGGGAAGGCCCCCGGGTCAAATCAATAGTCACGTTGCATATAGGTATATATACATATATATACAAATACATCTCTACTGGGTGTACATCTGTACCATTATATTCCAAGCAAATGGTACGATTATACATATATCGCGAATAACCAAAAATATACTTGGTCGCGTTTAATGATCCGAAGCACGCCTATTCCGATTGTTATAGTAGCGTATAGTAGCGGTGGGGCAAAATAGACCGCTTCGGCAACTCAGCGAGTTTTTTCGCTATTCACAAAACTTTTCCACTACTTTTCAACCGACAAATACATTTGTCAGACGACAGAGTATTGGAGTATTGAGACGAAAAAAAAAAAAAAAAAAAAAAAAATTGTGAAGAATGGGCGGTGATTGGGATGCGTTAAAAAAATAAATAAAAACTTTAAATAATTGCTAAACTATTATAAACGAAAAATCTAAATTTCACCATATAAAGAGCAATGGAAGCCTTTTTTCATAGACAATTATCGAATTGTAGTTTTTTTTTATCAGCTTTACTATTGGTCGCAACGATCCATTTTAGCTGCGACAATAAATGTTCCGTGTTGAACGTCATTCCCGATCTTATTTTGGACAAGTAGCGATCTATACCATAAATAATGGCTATGAAACTTGAAAATGAAATTTTTTTTTATTTCATCGATTTTAGGGTTAAGTAGATTTTGTCGAAAAATTCAAGTCGCGCGACTGGTCCCTGTTGCCCCATCTTTTCCTATATCAAAGGTTCGTTCCTCTATAAGCTCCGACGGTTTCGGTAACACGCGCGCGTTACGAGATTGTATCTCCGTGTAACGGAATGAAAGTCCCTTCGCCATTTCGAGGAAAAATTCGGATTTTCGTCGTTGTTTTTTCAGATCGAATGTGGTGGTTGCGTTTGTCGAAAGATCGAGAAGAAGCAGAAGCAGCAGCGACAAAAGAGGAAGATAGATACGAGAAAATTGAGAAAGTTTCAAGCGTCGCCGAGGAAGAAGACGAAGACGATTTAAAATCGTACAGACTGGCAGGCGAAGGGAAATATTTGATGAAAAGGGGTGATTGCCGGTGATGGACAATGAGCAGCCGCACCAGGAGCTGGTCAAGTGCGTCGTTGTGGGGGACACCGCAGTCGGCAAGACCAGGCTGATTTGCGCAAGAGCTTGCAACAAACACGTGTCCCTCTCGCAATTGCTCACCACCCACGTGCCAACGGTGTGGGCCATCGACCAGTACCGAATTTACAAGGACGTAAGCAATAACGAAGGCTTACAAATACCATTTAATTCGTTAAATTTCGAGACCTCAATTCGCGCGATATCGCTATTTTTATTTTCATTTTCGAAAACTTTGAAAAAACAATTGAGAAAATTCATTTATTTATTCGTTGTGGCGAATAAATACCGAAATCTTTTTTTCTCAATCAACAATTCTTCTTTTCTTTTATCGATCTTTTTTTTTTTTTTTTTTTTTCAATTTCGAGGACAATCGAATTATAAAATTATCGAATTAACGAATATAATGCAATTCTGAGACTTTTTCACATCTTTCGTCGTTCCGTAACGATTTGAACAAACGAAAAAAAAACAAAAAATGGAACTTCGTTAAACTTCCCATCTTTCGTATCTGTTTTTTCCCCGTAGAATAGGCACTCGACGATTCCCCGAGTTTTCATTCAGAAGAAAAGATAGGTCTTTTTAAAAATACTAAACATTTTCTACAGTTTGGAAAAGATAATTATAAAAATTTGCTGCAAAATTTTATTTATTCGTTATTCGAGTGCCGTGTCCGATGTATTTTCTTGCGGTTGCGAATAAATCTGCGATGCAATCGGCTTCGATATTAAATGCAAAAAATCGCGAGAAATTGGAGAAAAAAAAAATTACTATTCCACCGATATTATTCTCGAAGACGCCAATGTTGCTACTATTTTTTTTTTGCTAAAATATATTCGCCTAAAAATTTCACAACTTTGCGCAATAATTGGTAATCATTTTCGATAGAATATTTGGAAAATTAATTGATAAATTAATAAATAATTGCATCTAAACAATTCGACAAACGCTGTCGAATGAACAAAGACTTCCCAATGCTGCGCAACAATCGGTGCATTAATGAAATATGATTTTATCAGGTATTGGAAAGATCGTGGGAGGTAGTGGACAATGTAAATGTCTCGTTGCGCCTATGGGACACATTCGGCGACCACGAAAAAGATCGGAGGTTCGCTTACGGCAGGTAATAAAACAGTTTACCGTACAAAAGAAAGAAGAAAAAAAAAAAGAAAAGAAAACAACATAAATGAATGTGTATCGATCTTTTGCTCGTCCTTCGGGAGCCTTCTGTCCGCTTGCGTCTCCAACTTTCCACGTTCTATTTTCTACCTTCCGATTCTTCTCCACTTACGATAATTACAGATCGGATGTCGTACTTCTATGTTTCTCCATAACGAATCCGGTTTCCTTGCGAAACTGCAAGGTCATGTGGTATCCGGAAATCCGGCGTTTCTGTCCGCAAACACCGGTTCTACTGGTCGGTTGCAAGAACGATCTTCGATATATGTATCGAGACGAGACGTATCTCAGTTATTTCCGCGATCGTAGTCCTTTCGTGAGGCAAGTAATCTCCTCAATCGCCCAATTAAATTTCTCCGCAAAAAGAAATAAGAAAAAAGTTAAATACGTTATTACGCGGATCGAAAAATGATTTCAGGGCGACGCGGAAGAGCGATCTCGTGATGCCCGACCAGGCGAGAGCGGTCGCCAGAGAGCTCGGGGTGAGTTACTACGAGGCGAGCGTCTTTACTTACTACGGGGTCAACGAGGTCTTCGAGAACTCGATTCGGGCGGCTCTCATAGCGCGAAGACAACAACGCTTTTGGATGACGAACCTCAAGAGGGTGCAGAGGCCTCTTCTTCAGGTATTACAATTCCCGAAGCGCAACTAAAATCCCATTCTTCTTCGCGGAGAGGAAATTTTCAAAAAATCCAATCTTCCGCTCGTTCTTTTCGAGGCGCCGTTTTGTCCGCCAAAACCAATACCACCGGAAGTCTGTCTAACGGCGAGTACATACGAGGAGAACATGAAAAGCCTATGGATGCGACCGGTTCACACGGACGTAACTCTGATAGCCGGCAACTGTTCGTTCTCCGCTCATCGTTGTCTCCTCTCGGCAGCTTCGCCGGCTTTTCATCGTCTCTTCTCGATGGAACTCGTTCAAGAATTGACACCGCGAAGTTCCAGCGAATCCAGTATGGTACGCGCATAAATACTATCTTCCCAGTTGCCAACTTGTTACTCGTAACAACTGCTTTTCCATATTCCAACTTTCATCGATTTATTTCCTCCGCAGGTCAGCACCTTCGGCGAAGCGACCGTCGGCGACTTCAATGACGACACCGAGTGCCTCATAAGAATCGATCAATTCAAACCCGCGAAGTAAATTTTCCATCTTCTCGAAGCTCATTTCAGTTTCTTCTTTTTTCTCTCTAAAAAGGAATTGCGGCGTCCCGAAGCATTTAAATGTTTTCCATTCTGTTCGATCAGAGTTTGGGAGCAATTGAAGCGAAGATCGAGCTTTCAAGTTCTGCCGACTATGGACAACCAGAGGAAACCGGCCGGTGCAATGAGAGAACTCAATCATCCGGCGTTTCAAAACATCCGTATAACACTGGTGAGCGTTTGTAGCGTTTGCTATTCTCTATACATACAGCATATTTAGCTATAATCGCGAGCGCTACGATTCTACGCGCATCACGCTTTCGTCTCTGAATGAGAAGCAATTGCCAGTTGGTATCTTCAATAACAGATTGATTATAGCTTAATCAACCTTCCGAACCGTCGTCATCTTCTTCTTCTTCTTCTTCTTTCCTCTTCTCATTCTTCCGCTTCTTCTTAATTCCGCTCTTCGAACGCAACGAATTTATGAGCACCGAAACGAATAAACTCCGTCGCGTGTTCGACACTCCATTTTCGGAGTTACGGTTCCTTGCCGTGCCGTTGCCGTTCGTTGAGTTTGCAACTAATCATTCAATGTGTCGTACCGACGGGCAAAGGTGCCACTTGAGTTAAATTAGTTTTAACCGTCAAACGAAGACTACGGAGTCCGCGCGTTGCCGCCTTCGCGGATGCTACAAATTCGCCCCAAGATATACGAGACGTTTATCAATAAGTCGCGCGCTCGTCTCGTATTCTCGAGAGCGTCTCATCGAAACTAATGATCCAACTGAGATGTTGGGATTCGATGCTTATCATCGGATTATTCATTTTTTTCTCTGTTTTTCAGGCCGAAAATTCGAACGGTATTCAACAGCCAACGACTCTCGTGACTCTTTCGAAATTGGTGACTCCTCAGGCACTTCAACAATGTCTTCAATTCATCTATACCGGAAGTTTGGATAAGCGGTATCATGATCTGCAAGTACGTGGAACTCCGATGGAATGATAGTAACGTTGAGAGAAATTTGGAAAAGCGAAAGATATTAAACGATATTGAGGTTTTTTTTTGTGAAAAAAGAGAATTTAAAAGAAATCAAGTGCCCGCGCGGTGGTGTAGACAAGGAAAATTGTAAAACGGTTATATAGATGTGGACGCGAGTTTGTGATTTTCTTTTTTTTTTTTTTTTTACATTTCAATAGGATCGACTAACGCGACTCTATTCTTTCAGACAGCTCCTATCGGTCTTCTACTGGTTAGTATTTTACTTATTTGTGTTAGACGTCGCGCGGTACGTACAGAAGAAATTCATAGCGCTATGAGAGATCGAAAAAAAAAAAAAAAAAAAAAAAAAACGACAAGAAAAATGTATAATATCGCAAATAGATCGACGACCATTCGCGGACATCTCAAGTCTCATTGTTTTTTTTTTTTCTTTTTTTTTCTCGCTATTTTAATTCGATTTAATTGGATCAATAATCTACAGAGCAGTTTTTCATCGTTCATCATCGGCATGTCTCTGGCATCAACTTCCGCTGCGGGTGCACTATTCCTCTCCTCATCGTCGTTATTCATGTGTTTTTTAAATTTCATTCAAGGCATTCGTACGATAGTTGTTCATAATCGTGGAAATCTTCATAAACTTATCGAGAAACAATGATATCTACGCACGAATTTCATTCGTCGGCACCCCGGTGTCGGGTCGACAGAGATAATGGGACATTTTTTTTTATCTATATAAGCGTTCGGCTATAAATATATACAATGTTACAGCCGCTGATCATTCACGAGGATTTCCGATGTTGTCGATCGATCGAGTCATCGATACTGTATATATTAACTCTGACCGTTGTCCCGATAACGATTACCAAATGGAAACGCAATGCGAGGCAAATTTTTTTTCGAAATTATCGCATCGCGGCGCGAATCGACAAATTTTACAACATATTTTGCGATAATTACTCGATTGTCGAAAAATCAATTATTGCGAAAATTAAAAATATTTATACGCAAAAAAAAAATTTAATGAAAATTTAATTGATCGGTACGGAATTTTTTTACGCGTAAACTGATACATTGAATTTAGCGTACAATTTTGATGAAAAATTAATGAACGGTATATTTTCGATACTATATTTTGAATAATTTAGATATCTCAATTTTTCTTCGTAATATTATAAATATATAAAATACTATTATATATGACAATGTTTGCAAAGGAAAATTTCAAACATTTGGCCAATGGGACGTAGTTGACCTTTTATCCATTCGTTAGATCCACAGCGCGTGGAGGATCTCCATCTGGAAACGGAGCGACGCGAATTTACGTAGAAAATACAAACGAACGATCATCGGAAAGTCCTGTAAACATTTTTTTTTACATTTCCTTTCATCGATACATCGAATTATTATTTGTCATCATCGTCGTGCGTGACCGTTCGAGAGTTCGATAATCGACGGGGAAAAATATTGATTCTAACGTTCGGTTATTATCGTTCGCAGGAAATTAGACAGGCAGCGGAGTTTCTCGAACTGCCGCAACTGATGATGGTTCTCGGGAGTATACAGGCGAGAGCTCAGTTTATGAACAGCGAGCTTAATAATCAGTATAAACAAGTGGTTAGGCAACGTCTCGAAGACATATGTTTGGAACAAGGTAATTTAATCATTACACTCGATAATAATAACGGAGACCGTAGCGAGTCGAAAACGTATGGAAAATCGATAAATCGAAATCGATCGAAATCGATAATAAAAATCAATAAATCGAAATCGATAAAAAAAAAACAGTAAAACGAAATCGATTAAAATGATCAATAAATTGAAATCGATCGAAATCGATTAAAATGATCAACAAATCGAAATCGATCGAAATCGATTACAAAATCGATAAATCGAAATCAATCGAAAAATCGATAAAAAAATGTTTTTCCTTTTTCGCAGGACTCTTCGCCGACGTTATTTTCGAATTGGACGACGGCAGTATGCCGGCGCACAGAGCGATACTCACTGCCAGATGCGACATGATGAAGGCAATGTTTTCCGGAGATTTTCGCGAAAGCAGTGCCAAAGTTGTGAGTGAAAAAAAAAAAAAAAAAAAAAAAAAACGAAAAATCTACTCGTATTTCTCAAGAAATCTTCGATCGTTCGTTATCGATTATTTCACTTTTTCAGATAGTTTTTCCCGGTGTACGGGAATACACGTTTCACAAGTTGCTGTGCTACTTGTATACCGACGAGGTACCGGCAATATCATCGGCTCGTTGTCTCAATCTCTTGGAACTCGCGAACCGACTATGCCTGCCGCGGCTCGTTAATCTCGTGGAGAATCGAGTCATCGAGGATCTCGATCGATTGTCGCAGAACGACGGTAACGAGGCGGTGGAAAATTGCCTGCGACTTCTCGAGCCTTGCAAGGTAAACGAGACGGCGAATCGTCGTTTTTTGTTCGGTAATTAATGCATTTTTGTTTCTTTCTTTTCTTATTCCTTTGCAGCTTCACAACGCGGATCAATTGGCCGACTGGTGCATGAATCATCTTTGCGTTAATTACAACAAACTCTGCAAAATGTCACCGAGAAGCGTGAGATTGTTGCATCCCGAAAATCAAGAATATCTGAACGAACATCGATGGCCACCGGTGTGGTAAATAAAAACACTCATTTCGAGGAGTAAAGGAGACCGGAGCTAATCGAAGGACGCGCAATTCAAAAGAAAAAAATCTGTGAACCGAGTAATTCCTCAAAATGCCGCATAGCGTCAAATCGTCTCGATATTTTTTTCATTACAGCATCCGTTTCGACGGCTCCCGGTCTCCCGTGACTCCGCGGGAATGTCCGCGGAAGCCGAGCGATATTTTATCGAAAAAAAAAACACCTCCGATCGGCAATCAAGAAATTTGCCAAATAAATCTTTAATTCGGTGTTTTTTTTTTTTTTCTCTTTTTCGATAAAAGGTATCTGAAGGACTACGACTATTACCAAAAGTGTCTGGCGGAGCAAGACAAAGAAAACAAACCGACGCTAAAGAGAAATCGCAATCAATCGGGTTGCCTGTGCTTCTCGGCTTCGAGCAAAACGAGAAGAGAGACCGTCGGTACGAGTACATCGAGCGAAACACCGGCGGATCGGCCTCTCTTCGACGCGTCGACCGAATCCGGCGAAGTCGTATGACAAGAGCCAAGCGGCGTAAGCCGCTCATTCAGATTCATTCTGATCCTATCCGTGCTTATGATATTCATCTGCACTGTTTTTACTATTTTGATACTGCTACAGACTTATACCTAAGAGCGCGAGGAAAAAAAAAAAGAAAAAAAAAAAAGATAAAGAAAAAATACTACGACCGACGGTCGATAAGTCAATATATAATTTACGTCGTCGCCGGCGATGCGTAATCGCGGTGATAAATTTTTTGCGAACGATACCCGAAGTTTCTCGCGCCGACGGAGACGAAATTGTGAAGATTTTCTTGAGCGAAAATAAAAACCGCGAGAAAATCTCTTTCGCGATCTCTTTGGTAAAATTGAGATTTACGATAGCGCGCGAGAGCTATCGACGTTCGTGGAACGATCGTTGAATTCATTAGCGTTAAAGGTCACGCGATAAACAACAATCTTAGCGCCCACTTGGATGATAAAATAAACAATGAATAAACACGATTTAGAATACGCTTGCGATCCTCGAGTCGGGAGAGCCATTGTTGCAAACGGATTACGCGGACACTTATCGACACGACCCAAACATAACGCAAACGTGCACTCGCCTCTGTGACGACGAATCAGAACAATGATATTTCCTTTTTTTTCCGTTTTTTTTTTGTCTTTAAGCCAACGATTATATTCGCATCGCACAATTTGAATTCGAATCGTTTTAGCGGATTAGCGAATGCGCGCCGAGCCGCGGTGACTCGTGAGAAAAATCTTTTTTTTTTTTTTTTTTTTTCACAATGGAAATCGTTTTTCTCCGAGAATTTGTAGAAAGAAAATCATTTTTCGTCGGAAAAGGCCGGTCGAGTCAATTTCAGATATTACGAAAGTTTCGGAATTTCGCTCAATCGATTCGTCGTTTTTTGCTCGCTAATTTACTTGCGATCCAATAAAATTTATCTCGAGCGCCCGAAAAAAAAAAAAAAAAAACTTTGTCGAAGAATGGTTGAGTTCGAAGGTGAATCTACGCTTGATTTATAAATCGTAACATAATTCGCTTGGCAGCGCGCGAAAGAAATTTTCACTCGCTTAAGAGCGAAAATGAGGGAAAAAGAATTAAAAAAAAAAAAAAAGAAACGTGCGGAGACTAAAAGGCATATCATCGATCGATCAATTATACTACGATATACCATATAAAGCGAACGAGTCCAAAGGAATCCCACCGAATAAACGTCTAGTGTAATAACTGTGCCGTAGAAAAGTCTGTCCAGAATTCTACTGATATATTTCTCGACGAATCCACGATCGATTTACCTTTTGTCCTATTGCTATTTTTCTTATATGTAATCTAATTTTTTTAAATACGTCCCTCGAAGCGAATGATAACGCGTGTGACGATAAAATCGTTTTGTCAATCGAATGACCGAAAAAGAAAAGAAAAAAAAAAAAAAAGAAAATCAACACTTGTAGAACGCGTAAAGTACGAGAAAAAAAATGTTGCACTTCGAATTATTTACACTTAAAAATGACTCTTCTCCGTTAAAGGTAACGATAGCCCTCAGGTACACGGATCTTAGTCTTCTTAAATGTCAGTATTATTCCGGTGAAAAAAAAAAAAAAAAAAAAGAGAAACATTGGCATTGGCATGGTGGACCAAGCAAAATCATGCTTTCCAATTTGCAGATTGCAACTCGCGATCGTTGAACAATTTATTTTTTTTTCCGATAAAAAAAAAATAAGGATACAAATATTCCGATTAGCAGATTGCAATTCGCGATCCCTGAAGTTTGAGTGTTCCCCTCCCCTCCCTCCTCCCCCTCTCCGCTCCATTGACGAATAATTCTCAATTGCGCTTCGACTTGAAAAAAAAATTACGCAAACACACGATAAAAAGCACATTTGTTATCTTTCACACGGGAAACATATTGCCAGAGGAGAGAGGCTTGCGGGAGATCGCGGTAAGATTTATTCAATTTTAAACGGCGAAATATAAATGAATCGCCTGAGTCCGAAGTGAATATGACGAAAAGTAAAGAAAAGATTTTAAAAAATTAGACGTTTAAAGGGTAAAATAACGAGCGGTGCGATTTTAGGATAATGATTTAGGATCGTACGCCAACGGCTGCGTCAATTTCGATGTCAATGTTAACGTTTATAAATCAAACACGTAAACATTTTCTACTGATAATTGTTAGTGACCGTTGTATCGATTTATGATAAAAACGAATCGATATATCTTCCTTGTCTCACATTCACTCGCAAAAGAAAATGATGAAAAAAATGAATAAATAAAAAACAAATAAAACGAAAAACACTCACACACGGACACACGGACAAAGGTCGGGGAAAAAAAAACCCTTTGCATTACAGAGTCATATCGTCCGGATTCGGAATGTATCCGGATGTTTCAACTGCGTATTTTTTCCGCGATAAAAAATGATTTTCAACAGTTTGCGAACTGACGATAATAAAAGACGAAAAGAAAAAAAAAAACGACAAGCGTAAATTAGGATACGAAGCAATAATCGAAGTGCTAATCCACGACGAGAGTAAATAGATAGATTCTGCTAATGGATTAACAACTATTTTTGTCTTTTTGTCGATGTGTGTGAAAAAAAAAATGAAAAAAAACAAATAATAATTCGACGCTGTAATTCACGGCTTTAGGGAGATTATACGACAGAAACAAAAATGCAGTATAAGGATATAATTCTAATAGGAAGAAAAAAAGAAAAAAAAAAACATGCAGAGATCGAAGCGCAACCACATTATTCGCCCACCTTATCCACCGATCGACAATCTGAGAATTATCTTCTATGATCGTTTTTTCTACAGAAGAGAGAGGCGCATTTGGTTCGACGATCCTGAGGCCCCGATAATTGGTAATCCATAATAATTTATCATCGATACCTCAGACTCGACGAGCCCCCGCGCGAGTGCGAAGCGACTACTGGAATAATTGATGATCACCGTATACGTGATCGACTTTCTACGGGTCGGAATGTAGCGTTTAAATAATTAAGCAACAATATTACCACTTAAAGTCCTATAAATTTAAATGAAAAAAAAAAAAAAAAAAAAAATCATAAATGGTTAAGAAAACAAAAAATGAAGAAATAAGAGAATAACAACCGAACCGACCGGTTTTAAATTTCCGGAATTGTAAATAATACGATTTTTCTTAATCACTCGAAAGATTTACAGAGCGATACGTCCAATTTTTCGTTTTTCAGTTTCGAAACATTGTAATATCCTCGTGAAAGTGAATTTATGAAAAAAAAAAAAAAAAGTGTTTGACTAATAGAAAGCAGAATTATAATGCTCAAAAAAAAAACATTTTCTTTTCTTTTTTTTTATTACTCGTCAATATTTGCTTAACTTTAAGCTCCCCATGAAACACCGCTAATTACGAGATAATGAAGAATCGATTATCGACGACTCTAAGGAAATGTGAGAAACATGTGTTAACAAAGATTTAGAACGAGGACATTTAAATAATAAAGCATGTAAATTCTTCGTTGTTTCGAGCAAAAATTCATCTTTGCCCTCCATTTTAATACATATATATATATATTTTTTTTTGCTTAGAAATGACTTATAAATCGTCAACAACGAAGCGCCTCGGAAAATATTTTTCTTAATTTCAAAATGTACGTTACGTCGTAATTCTAGAGTGGAGTCGCCAGATTTCGCATCGCCTCGCCGATCTCGTCGTACAGTTCTTTGTAATCGGGATGTTCCTTTATGAGAACCATAAGACTGCCGCGTTTGACGCCCATCGCTGTGCCGATGTCTTGCCTCGACGGTGTGAAACAATACGGCAGATTCTTGTCTTCGCAAACGATCGGCAAATGGCACATTATTTCGACGGGAAAAACATCGCCCGCGAAAACCACCAATCTGCGGAAAAACGATGGAAATTATCGTGAAAAGCCTTCGAATCGTATTTATTCAAGCGTTACCCTTTTTCGCCTTTGCGGAGATGTTTCTGCACGTCTTTTAGTCCGTTTCTGAGGTAAGTTTTTTCTTTCGACGCTAAAAACAACAGAAATCGATGTTTTTTTCATCCTAAACACGATATTCAGTGAAAATAACGCTTGGCGCGTAAATACCTTTCTTTATGCACTTGTAAATTTTCTTGGTTAATTTTTTCGGCGCCATGGGTTTCGCGATGGTATTAACGTTTTCCAATTTCTCTTCGTAGCTCATTTCCTTCGAACCGTCGGCCTCGGTCGCGTCCTCATCGTCTTCTTTCTTGATCTGTTTTACTTCGCCCATTGTATCGCACGTTTTTTTAACGATAAATCGCGCAAATGTGAAAGATCAAACGCACAACACACTGAGGACGCACGTGTTTATCCGTAGCGTGCAGGGATCACCGACATGTGGCGTGTACTTGATTTTCGTAGTGCGCACTTCCTTCGCCAGGCGTCGCAGAGTCGCGTTGTTTTTTTATCGCGCTCGAAAAAATGGCGCTTGTCGTTAACGTTTGAACAACGTTAAAATAATCGAGTATTCCTTGTTATTCGTTAAATATCGAAATACTTGTAACAAACCATAAATACCGGAAGATATAAATATTTTTATTAAAATTATTCGCGCATAATTAAACAGTTCGAGACTCAACTTTTGCGAATAAAGAATTATGTCAACCGAATTCTTTTTATTAAAACGTATAATCGCGATATTATTGTCGCTGTGAATAATCGAAAAAAAAAAATGTGTCGAAGAACGACACCGCAACAATATGACTAAACATTGTAAAAAAAAAGCGCCGATGATAAATAAGAAGCGCATGCGCGCGAGTGGACGACTCCAATCGTCTGCTCTTCGAACGGAAGGTCCGTGGCGCTTGACAGCTTGGCCTGGGATAGTCGAGCGAGCGAGTTTACGTTCTCGCCGGGCTCGTCGTTAACTCGAAACCTCAAAAGTTGAGGAAAACCGTGTGCGATCATCGCGTAACCGTCGGATATATCTGTCTGGCGAAAAGAATGTGTGTTAATCGCGTGTGCGCGAGTACGTTGAGTCGCGAAACGTGGAGGTACGCGATATCCTCGGTGAACGTAATAAGAGTCGAGTTGTGATGCGGGAGCACAGCAGCAGCAGTACCGGATGCTAAGGCTGCCCCCGTACGCTTTTGAAATCATGAACATTGTCGCCGGAAAAACGTCGTTGTCGTTTAATCGACGATTAGTTAACGACAGAAAATAGAATATATTAATCGAGAGAAATCTATATTTTTGAGTGCTCGGTATAAGAAAAAACACTGGCGGATCGATGTATTTGTGATGGGAGTGCCTGCGCGGGGAGTTCTCGCGGCGATCGTGGCCACGATAGCATTTGGAGTTTATACCAACAGCCTCGGTTGCGGTTTCGTGTTCGACGATATATCGGCTATTAAGGACAACCGTGACCTGAGACCCCATACACCGTTGAAGAATGTATTCTTCAACGATTTTTGGGGCACCCCAATGCACAAGGTGAGAAAATCATCTGGTTTTGTTTGTCCCCCTTCTCGACCTTTCCGACGTATATGCAAAACGCTCGACGAGTCGAGTATTACCCTCGAAGGGCCGAGCGGGAGTGAGCGAGAAAACGCGCACAGAGCGAGAGCCAAGACGCTTGCCGTCCCCTCCCCCTTCCCTTCTTTCCTCTCACCGCGCACCACCTATATCCTACCTCGCGCGTATTGATCCGCGAGACTCTCCGCTCCTGTCCATTTCACTGCGATCCAATCCGATCTATTCGTTTAATTCCATACACGAGCCACCGCGCATCGGCGTCTCGTCTTCGCCACTTGTCGATTCAACGGCAAACCTTTTTCTTCCCTCATCATCCCCGTTCGACCCATCCCCGACCCCCTTTTCGCCACCTCTATTCCATCCGTGTTTCTTCATTCGATTGTCCATCGTTCTCCGAGATCTTCCGCAGCCGTTATCGAGTCAAATTTAATTGTAGCAACTTTTCCGTCTATTCCCGATGAAAAAATCCGCGATACCGCGCGATATCGAAAAATTTAATATTTTACAGCTATACATCGGAGTAGAATAGCTTAAATTTTCAGTAACTATTTTCAATAACTACAATTATTTTTTTTAAAATGTTCGTTAAAAATTATACGTTTGCCGAAAAAAAAAAAAAATGTATCGAAGAATAAACGATACTCCGAAATACGATATACGATACGAATATACGAATATACGAAATACGAAATAAATAAAAACTCCGAAATTAATTATTTTAGTTTGAATAATAAAATTTGACTCCGATTTACGGAAGAAAAATTGCACGTAATCCTATCCTACGTACGTCTAATTTATAATTTGCAGGAGAATAATGTTTCGAAAAAGATGAATAAATATTCGGTTTTAATTTATCCAGGAACAATCGCACAAATCGTACCGGCCATTATGTGTCCTCACTTTTCGCTGGAATTACCTGATTCATCAGTTGGATCCAATGGGCTACCATTTGCTCAATGTAATACTACATGTGGGTGTATGCGTTCTCTACTTCAGGTCGGTCGGAGCGTTAAAGTCTCTTTTAATTAAATTCCATATCTCAAGCGCCGTTGTCCTCATCGTTGTTTAATTTCTCGTTAATTGCGTATTCCCAGGACCTGCTTGATGTTTCTCCCGGATCTTGCGAGTTTCGTCTCCGCACTGTTGTTCGCCGTGCATCCTATACACACGGAAGCCGTGAGTATCATTAATCGTCGGACCGTCAATTATATTTTATTGTAATTTTATTATATATTTTTGTCTCATCATTAACGCGCGTTTCGTCGTCTCCGTAGGTGACCGGCGTCGTTGGAAGAGCCGAAACCCTTTCCTCGCTTTTCTATCTCGGCGCTCTGATCACTTACACCAAAGCGTGTAGAAGCAAAAGATCCACAGGTATGAAGTCGATAAATTTTCGAAATCGAAAATTTATTAAAAATATTTGCTTCGTTTCTCCATAAATTGAAAAAACGTACCGAATTCATTATTATTATTTTTTAACGTTTTTACGGAGTTTCATCGTATAAATGAAAGATTCGAACGAAAGGTTCTCTCAACTTCCGGTAATTTTGCCGCAAATATTCTTGAGGTGTAGAAAGTTATTTTTTGAAATTTTCAGCATGGCGTTCGTTGACTTTATCTTTATATGAAATCGATAAATTTTCGAAATTGAAAATGTATTAAAAATATTTGCTTCGTTTCTCCGTACATTGGAAAAACATCCCGAATTCATTATTATTATTTTTTAACGTTTTTACGGAATTTTATCGTATAAATGAAAGATTCGAACGAAAGGTTCTCTCAACTTCCGGTAATTTTGCCGCAAATATTGTTGAGGCGTCGAAAGTAATTTTTTGAAATTTTCAGCATGGCGTTCATTGACTTTATCGATGATCTGCGTTCTCGTCGCGATGCTGTGCAAAGAACAAGGAATAACGGCAACGGCGGTTTGCGTTCTATACGAGATATTCGTCGTGCAGAGGGTGAGCGATAGTTTGTCAGTGAGGATTGTTGTCGCATAGATAATTAACTCCGAACCCCGGAGATGATAACGAAACGAATGATTTCAGGTCAGAGCGCTGGATATATTCATGGCGATAAAGTCGGCCTTTGGTGGTAACAAAATAACGCCCACCTGGTCCGGCGAGGGTACGAAAAGATTGGCGGTTCTCACGCTGGTTACGTTCGGTCTATTGGTTTTAAGATTACACGTGATGGGCTCCAAATTGCCCGTATTTACAAGGTAAAAAAAAGCTTCTTGAAGAAGCAAAATCAGCGATCGCCCAATATTTCATTCATCATTTTAATTTAATTTCTTTTCCTTCGCAGATTCGACAATCCCGCGTCCGTCGCCTCGACACCGACGAGGCAACTAACGTACAATTATTTGGCAGCCGTTAATTTACGACTACTGTTTCTTCCGATCGATCTTTGCTGCGACTGGACAATGGGAACAATACCGTTGCTTGAGAGTTTCACGGATCCCCGAAATATCGCGACCCTCGCGGCGCACGTTACGTTACTCGGCCTCTTAGCGACGGCGATATTCACCCGCAGCCGACAGACATCGGTGATATTAATAATGAGCCTCGCGCTCATGATACTTCCCTTTCTTCCGGCGTCGAATCTCTTCTTCCCCGTTGGTTTCGTTATCGCCGAACGAGTACTCTACGCGCCTTCCATGGGATTCTGCATGCTGGTCGGATACGGCTGGAGTATTCTCTCCGACAAGAGGTACGCAAATATTCTTCGATCTAATTGAATCCCTCGAAAAGCGGAGAAACCGTATTATTATTATGTGGAATGTTCTCGCGAATAATGGCAATGACTTTTCCGTTGCGTCTGTATTAGATGTTCGAAATTATCGTCGGTGCTACTGGTGACTTTGATAGCCGCTCATTCGGCTAAAACCTTCGTGAGAAATTACGATTGGCTCGACGAGTATTCGATATTTATGTCCGGACTAAAAGTTAACGATCGCAACGCCAAGCTGTTCAACAACGTCGGTCACGCGCTCGAGAGCCAAGGAAGATTCAAGGAAGCGTTAAATTTCTTCAACGAGGCCGTTCGCGTGCAGGGCGACGATATCGGGGCGCATATTAATGTCGGACGAACTTACAATCATCTCAAGATGTTCAAGGAAGCGGAGGATGCGTATTTGAAGGTAAAATTTATTTTCTCACCACTTTTCACAGAAATGCGATCTCCGAGATGTTTCCTTTAATCCGAGAAATGTTTTTCTTCGCAGGCGAAATCTTTGCTGCCGAAGGCAAAACCCGGAGAATCTTATCAGGCGCGTATAGCACCGAATCATCTCAACGTATTCGTTAATCTGGCGAATCTCATAGCGAAGAACGCAACGAGACTCGAGGAAGCGGACTTGTTGTACCGACAAGCCATAAGCATGCGAGCCGATTACACGCAGGCGTACATTAACCGCGGAGACGTCCTCATTAAGCTTAATCGCACCAAGGAAGCTCAGGAGGTTTACGAGAGGGCGTTATTCTACGACAGTAATAATCCCGACATTTACTACAATGTACGTAAATAAATTTCGTAAAAAATGTTAATCACTGAGAAAATTTAGCGAAAGGAGAGATAATGGAAATTGTACTTTTTAAAATTGCTTTTAGCTCGGCGTTGTATTTCTGGAACAAGGAAAAGCGTCTCAGGCGCTCGCCTATCTCGATAAAGCCCTCGAGTTCGATCCGGAACACGAACAAGCCTTACTGAACTCCGCGATACTTTTGCAAGAACTCGGAAGGGCGGAACTCCGAAAAGTCGCACGAGAGAGACTACTCAAGCTGTTGAGAAAGGTCCCTATTATTTTTGTAGAAACGATATTTTACGCATCTATTCTATCTATTTTTTCTCGTAAACGCGTCTCTGCTTTTCATTGGTTACAAAAAATCTCTCGACAATCGCAGGACTCGAACAACGAGCGGCTGCACTTCAATCTTGGAATGTTGGCGATGGACGATCACGACTCGGCGAGCGCGGAGCGATGGTTTCGCAACGCCGTTGCCTTGAAGGAAGACTTTAGATCGGCGCTTTTCAATCTCGCGCTGTTGCTTGCCGACGAGCAAAGACCCCTCGAGGCCGCGCCGTTCTTGAATCAACTCGTGAGGTTTCATCCGGATCACGTCAAGGGCCTAATACTTCTCGGAGATATTTACATCAATAACATCAAAGACTTTGACGCGGCTGAGAATGTAAGTACCGCCGCTCTCTCCTTTAATTTCCGCTTTTCCACTATTATTACGATACTCATTTTTTCGTTTTTCTTTTTTCGTTGTCGCAATTCTGTTGCAGTGCTATCGAAGAATACTCCAGTTGGATCCGACGAATATCCAAGGTTTGCACAATCTCTGCGTGGTGATGGTGGAACGAGGAAAATTGGGTCTTGCGGCGCAGTGTCTCGAGAGAGCAGCAAAACTGGCGCCCCATCAGGATTACGTTCATCGTCATTTGGCGATAGTACGCGCGCGAATAAATCGTTTGCCACCGGAAGAACGTGACACGGAGATATTCGACGACAAGATGTGGAGCGCGATTATTCGCGAGCCAACGAGTTTCGACAATAACGATCCAACGAGCGGACAATTCTTACCAAAAACCGATCCGGTTTTTCTCAATCACGCGGTCGTACACAATCACATGGCTAACAAGGCAAACACGGCGGATCCACTCAACAATCACATTATTCACTTGAAGGGACCGCCGAAATCGCCACGAACGTTGCACGACGCTTTGCCGGAAACGAATAAAAATTCAATACCGGAAAGCGAGGAAACGAATAGCAACGGCGGCGGCGCCGGCAGCGCGGAAACGAATGAACACGTTGATCGAACTTTCGATAATGTTATCAACGGCGATGTCACCGAACTCGAGATAAATCGTAATCACGTCGCCAAGCTGGCGAATTCGGATTGATGCAAAGATTATCCTTGAACGACACTTGTCCGGCTAATGAAGCGCGAAAGAGGTAAAAATTCATATGGTAAACGCGGAAATTGCGGGTGATGAAAAATATGACGAGGACAGTGAGAAGATACAAAAAA
Organism: Buathra laborator; assembly: GCA_934046635.1. Classification (NCBI taxonomy): domain Eukaryota; kingdom Metazoa; phylum Arthropoda; class Insecta; order Hymenoptera; family Ichneumonidae; genus Buathra; species Buathra laborator. The sequence goes on from OW203893.1 coordinate 13,038,149, forward strand.
AAAAAAAAAAATACAGAGAGAGAGAATGACGGATAGGAATAGAACGAGACACTCGGGGCCTGTCCATAGAATAAAAATTAAAACCCGCCGAATATTGTAAAGTGCATACGTATGTCGTGTGGGAAGTTAACGTGGTATATAGTCGTATAGCGCTAACGTGTGAATATAAATTGAATACAGAGTATTGTTTTATATGCTGTATAAAATAGGACATTTTATAAAATATATATGAAAAAAAAAAGAATTTATCTAATTTGCAACCTCTTCCCGTCGTCCCGATCTTCCAGTGTAAAATTTTCAAGAAATCTTCTTACAGTCAGTGTACACGTTTTGCACTCTCAAAGGAAGAGTTTTCAAGCTATCCGTCTCAAATTTTGACACAACATTATTCATACTATTCTTTATTTTGTTATGGAGGTTTTTTTTATTTTTTTAAATCTTCATATTTTTTTTAACGAAAAACTGTCGAAAAAAAAGCTAAATTCCATACTTTTTTTTCAAATCGTCGGCATTTTGTCAATTTTGATCGTAAAAGAAACATTTTCTATAGCGCGATAGTGGCTTTCATACTGATTAATAATCTTTTTTCAAATGTTGTTTTAGACAATATTTACGATTAGAGGAGTGTTCACCGTCAGGAGTCAATTTTTTTACAAACTGTTTTCAAACACCCAAAAAAACTATAAACAAATAAAAATAAACGGTTAAATTTTTTTTATCTGATCTTCATGAATGCTTTGATTTGAGATTAAAAAATCAGATTGATTAGCGTATTTTATCTATTGAAAAAAAAATCGTGAATATCAGCTATTTTTTGGACCGTCACACTAGAATGATTTTTTAATATTTTTCTTTGACCTTCTTATTTTTTCTTTCGTTATATTTCTCGTTTTATTTTTTATTTTGTTTTTTTTTTCTTTCACTTTTTTAAAATATATATTTATTACATTGATTTTTAGATTTTTTTGTTTCTCACCGGTAAGAAAATCGAAATCGAGAGAACTTTGGAAGTTTTTTGGTCGCCAGGCTATAAGAATCCGTTTATCCTTTTGCTTTAAATTGATTTTGAAACATCGAGAATCATAAAAAGAAAATGGGAGCCTTTAATTTGAAACGCGTCTTCGTCATTCTTGTTACCATTAATTTTTTTTTTTTCGTCCTCCTTATTTTTTCTTCGTTCTTTATCGATCTTCGAACGTAAGACTCAAGAATTAATTCCAGTTAGGCGTCTACAGTTTTACTTCCCGCCGGTAAAATTTCAGTGCTGGAAATCGAAGCCGAGGGAACTTTGTAAGTTTCCCGATTACTTTAGATTTAAATGAATTCTAAAACATCGGAAAACAAAGAAAAAAAGAATAATGAAAGTCCATTGGTTCTGAGGGTAAATCGAACGGTTACCGGAAGTAGTTATGCAGCGAACTTCAAGCTACGATAAGCGATCTTCTAAGAAGCCACTTTTAAAGTTTTCCATCGATAATATATCGTCTTCTTCGCCGCGAAAAAGCGAAGTGTATATATGTATCTCAATCGCGTTTGTCCTTTTTTTCCTTTTTGTTTTATTAGCGCTATGCGATGTCTCCTCGTGGTAAGCCACTTGGACACGTGTTCCTATCGAACAGCAACTTTCAGCAACGCCAGTATTTTCTTCGCACTTCGAGGAAAGATAACGAGACTCCGCAATTCGCATAGAAACGATATACCGACTCGGAGCTCTCGGCGAAGACGCAATAATGCCGATCGACAGATTTTGCGGAAAACCCGGAAAGTAGAAAAATATTGCGAAAATATTATGTTTGACGAGACTGCATTTGACACGACTGATTATTTTATCGGTTCGTTTCGAAGAATATTTCATCGCAAAAGATCATAAATGAGAACAAAAATTCTCTTTATCTTTGCAGAGACGAACGAAACTTTGTAAAGATAAAAACTATATTCGTATTCGCACTTGATATCGTTATCAAATTTATTGGCTCGTCCAAACTACCGTTCAATAACTAGGAAACGAAATTAAACGCTCGATTTATTTTTAAGGGGATAAGCGGTATTTTGCGAAAGTAATAGTTGCAACGTGACGCGGAAAGTCATTTTTTTTTCCTGAACTGTGTCATTGTCATCGAAAATCTATGACTTCCCGTCTGAAATGTTTTATTTTCGTTTTATGTTCCTTTGCCAGACGTGTCCTTCGAACTCCTGTATGTTATATGTAGCTATGCGTACTGTGCGTTTCTTCTTACGCGTTTCTCCAGTCGACACAAAGCAACGCGATCGTCCCTCGGTGGCAAGTATTTCAAAAAATAATTTTTTTAAAAGTAATCATCGAGTATCGAGTATTTCAATAATTTTTTCCTTTTTTTTTCTTTAATAATAATTTTTATTAATTTTTTTTAATCGTCAAAAGCAAGTATTGTCAACTAAACGAAATTAACGTGTATTGAAATGATAATGTATGTAGTTTATCGATAGTTTATACAGTTATCGGTAAAAGTGTTGGCAGTTCCGACTGATCGGAAAAACCCATTAAATCTTACGAAGATTTATAAAAACTTATCCATATGACATCTGTGTCAATGGAAATTGATTTTTCGCACGGAATACATGAACTCTCGCTAATGCGTTGCAGATGTCCGCATATCAATCGAATTTAATTGTATATCCGATTCTCGTTGTGTCGTTCATTGTGCTGCACTTAGCCGCAGCACCGTACGATCCCGAAGAGAGGAAATACGATGATTCCAGATATCATTGCGGAAAAGAATTATCAAGCAAACTGAGTATCCTGTGCGATGGTTACAACGAGGACGACTTTTTAGGCAAAAGTTAGTGTACGCCAATGAAAATGGAAGATAACAACGATTGAACGCCAATGTCGATAAACAGTGGTTTTTTTGTTTTGTTTTTTTAAAAGCAATTGCAGAAGTTGAGACGGGTGTGAGGGATGAATTAGTGGAATACGACGAGAATGATGTATACAGGAATAATATAATTGTCGACGAATGTTGCCGTAACAAATGCAGTAACGCCGTATTGAAAAGCTACTGCACAGCGACGAAAAGCCCGAAAAAAACTGGAGAAACAACTACGCCATCCATTTGAAAAACCCGTACGATTTTCACTGTTGTCCGATTCGACTCGAAAAGAAAAATAAAGAAAAATTACAGAAAAATTTAAATAATTTAAAAAACTTGAAAGATTGTTGTTGTAAATGTACGATAAAAATATATACCTATTATTTCGGCGAAATTCGTATTTTAAGTTTCACTCGTAGATGCAATTATTTTTTCGTGTTATATAGTATCGCAAAAACATTGTTACAAAGTTTCCATCGACTCGACGAATCCTTGAAAGAGAAGTAAAAACTTATTGAAAAAAAATCGAACGATCCTCGAGCGTATCGCATTACACTGACGTCCTTTCGAAAAAAAAAGAAAACACCTTTGGATTAAAAAAATGATTGACCGATTCCTTTTTTTTTCTTATTTTAATTCTTTTTTTATTACGTATTTCGTTTTTTTTTATAGATGCCGGTAAGAGGAAATAACGAATTGACGTCCTCAGACAGTGTCATCGCTTGATAATAATTAGCTTTGTCTCCATAATTAGGCACGTCTACTCTGATTATTTATTCTTCGTTTATCCCGAGTTGGAGAGCATCAAATCGATATTTCTCAATTTTCCACCTGCTTCGGTGCTTTTTATCTACGAAAAATTTATGAATGAAGGATAAGCTTTTGTTTGTCCACAAATTCTATGTCGTATCGCCTTCTATATATAGGGCATTCTTCAGCCAAATTGGAACAACAGCTCTTATTACGGAATTATATTACACAGAAGCGATTCGTTAAACTATAAATTTACATGGAATTCATTATAGTCACTTGTTAATAACGCAATGACGACAATAGGTACTTCTAGAAATACGTCATATCAATGCCAAAGCGATAAATCAGTCGTCCAAATTACCATTGCTGGTTATTCACTCTCCCGACGACGAAAATCGCGCGATATTTATACGAGAAACGTTTATCTTTCTCCTTTATCATCTTCACAGCGCGCTGTACCGAGATTTTTTTTTTTACTGATTGATTCGTTTCTTCACTGATTCTCGCGGAAGAAAATTGTGGGCTCGTCTACTATGTTCGAATCGTCTTTTCTTTCAAATCAACGGAATTGTATTCGAATATTCGGAATTGTATAGTATTCGAAAAATAATTCGCTTTCCCTTAAACATTTTTTTCTTTGCGTCCACGAAGATCGCGATAATTTTAAGCTCTTTTATAATACACACATTGCTTCAATGCATTTCTATTTTAATTCCTTGGGGGATAAGAAGATAACGAAGGTTATTTTTTGTCTTCCTTGTGTCATTCATGTTGATGATTCCTTGTCCTCAAGATGCTCCAATTTCGCGTGAATGACCCGATTTTCGTAAGCAAACGTTATTGAGAGATGCGTACCACGCGTCAAGGGGTAGTCGGGCGAGAGCCGATACATACTAAGACGTTACACGGGAGACAGGGCTTTTGGTAAGTTATGCATGGTTCGTTGACTACTCCACCCGATGGCTGATACATTAGCCCAAGCGATTAACGGACCTGACATGCACCCGTGTAACATGTTTAATGAGCACGTCTTAGCTGCTCAGCATAACTTGCCTCTCCGGGCTCTTTATAAGCGCCGGCAAAGGCTTTTCTAACATCACAAGTCCTTCGTACATCCCACCGCGAAGATCTTACGGAACTTACAACGGTGAGTAAACCAGCATCAGAGTCTTTATCCTCGATTAACGATAAACAGATTTACCGAAATACGACGAATTATCAAATTGTCTTTAATCAAAGTATAATTGCAAATCGATCGAGTAGAGTAAAGAAGACATCGAAGATAGAGTGTGAGAACTCGGCGCTTTTATTCGGAAGTTCAACCCTCCAGGACTCTAGAACGTCGCGATATATTTAGAAAAAGTATCGATCTATTTCTGTAACGGTAGCGGAGATTGGAGTTAATTGAACACGAAGTACGTCTGAATTACGGAATAACCAAAAAAAATGAAGATTTCTCGCAGTGATTCGGCACTCTAAGGAATTCGCGAACATACCGCGCACGTTCCTTGGTGCGCGATGTTTACCGCGTACGAACCTTGATTTTTATACGGCATGGTTCCGAATTGTTCAACTAGCCCCGGTCTCCTTTGCTAACCGCGTGAAACCTTCGATTTTATTTCCTGTGTTTCAAACGGCCCTCTGTTGCCCCGCGTTTCAACTAACCCCGGCCTCCTCTATATCTTCTATCAAAAACCTGTCGAGAGTTCTTACTCGCGTGTAACTCCCGTAAGCGATTGACAAGAAACATCGATAGTCGTTTTTAATGCCGATAATATTAGCGTGTGCTTTACCTGCAGTGACTAATGGTAGTAACTCACCCTCGTCGTTGTCTCGTCGCAATCTTCGTCAACAAAATTTACCCGCCGTATTGACGAAACATTTGAATTCTTGTTTATTTCATTCACCCTCTTTTCACGACTTGTGCATCACGATAATGCTAAATAACATCGTGAATCATACTTACAGTGACTAATGCAAGTCGCATTCATAGAACTCGCAATTTCTTGGTTCCAATATACGATTTCTTTGTGACTCTTCTTTGATACTATTTTGATATTTGCTTTAACGATGCGAAAATAAACCGAATGCCCGTATTCGCGCTCGGGAATGGGAGACAGGAGAGGGAGGCGGGGGGCTGAAAAAAATGTGCAAACTTCTCATTTGCGCGGTGTCAGGGCTTTCGTACCAATCGACCCGCGGCGCTCGTCTCGCCTTTGGCAAAGACGCAAAAACAAATTGTTTTCGCGATCCGCCCCGTGATCTCGATCATTCATTAATTCTCATGCAAAAAGTATTATATACTACTGCTGCTGGGGTTTTTACTATACTATTCTAGAAGATATAGCCGTTACCGATAGACTTTGCGCTCATCAGGACTTTGAGTCTTTGGAGTCGTCGGAACCTTGCACTCGTCGCGATCCCTTATACACAATCATGCCAATCATTCGCTCGTCTCTGATCTCGTAATATCGAAGAAAAAAAGAATCATTCGCTCGTAAAAAAATATCGAACATTCGGTAATTCGATACATCGAAAGCGCTCTCGAGAGCAGATTTAGTTATCAGCGAGTGTGTCAAATCACCCCGGTAGCGAACATTTATGGCATCGATGAGAAAAAAAATTGAAAAATTCTCGAAGCGAAGATTCCAATAGTCAATAATAAACATCGAGCATAACAGTTTTCCTCTGTAGCACAATACAAACTGCTGACCTCATACATATATATTCGATGAGTTTATTTGCATTTACTTCAAGATAAACGTCGCGCTTCCACTGTTTATAAATATATTCAGCCTCGCGAGTCAAGTGATTAATAAGTTTTGATCGTCGATATTTAATCGCGTTCGCGTCTACCGGAGTTTTCCACTAGCTTTCGCTCGTTTAATTTCTATATGCACATTGACCGATCGGTTCTCGAAGTAATTAAAGTTTCGGAGTCGTCGGCTCTCGTTTTTCTACATCGATTGCGGTTCTGGGGGCTTTAAGTTCGAAGGACTGTTAGCGTTTTATCGCCGAACTTAGTTCGCTCGACTACGCGGACGATATTCGCATTCGGAGTAAGGGAGACCGGGGTTAGTTGCAACACTGGCTGAAGCGGGGAACACGCGTCAAAAAAAAAAAAATCGCAAATTTCACCGAGTGAAGCACTCTATAGTATTAAAGTGCATGCGGTGACAAATAATTTCTTAAGGCGGTATATTCACTCCGTCGAATCTTCGATCTTTTTTATAGCTGCTATTTCAATTCTCCGCTCTCTTCTACAGTTCTCATAGACTTATTTCATTTTATGTTACACTCGGATCGCTTTTTCGATATATATCTTCATTATAGACACATATATCTATATATGATCTTCACATTGGTATGTGCGTCGTTACGTTATTATTATTACGTGATAATCATAGACGACACTACAGAAGTGACCGACGAATGCATGCAAAGTGTGAAGCGCTCTGCTGCCCCATTAAATTGTCTTAATAATAATGACAATAATAATAATAACAATAATAGCAACGGGATCGCCAGCAGCAAACGACATCGGGCCGACGGCCCGAGGGATCTCGACTCGCGCCACTGTCAGTGGCCCACCATTTATAGTACGACTATCCATCAATCACTCTATCCGTCCATCTGATACGTTATATCGATTTTCGCGTGTATAATAAAACTCTCTAAGAGTCGTTGCACTTCTTCGTGGTTTTGTCTTTCATTGATCTTCCGCGGAACGTTAATTTTACACCGTTTCTATTCACTATTTCGGAATATTCAAATATCGTGATTAATATTCTTTAAAAGTTATGAGTACCAATCTTCGTTTATAGAATTGTTTTTTTTTTTTAAGATACTTTCTGTTTTTATATTCGATTCGATATAGTATCCAATTTTCTAAAAATCTCGTGTTCATTTATAGTTTTTAATTTTGATATTTTCCGTTTCGTCATTTATAGATTCCTCCATTTTTCTTACCAATTTTGCGATCTTTTATCGCGCGCAGATCGGTTGGGCGTGTTAATGAACCGCAGTCGAGAGCTCGTAAGACGAGGGAGTAAGTTTATTTACAACCTGTTTTGCATTTCTTCGGTACTTCCGACTCCATCGCTAGGCGCTTTCGTGTTTCTCATAATCATCACTCAGGCGTACGGGAATGGAGTTGTATGACCTGCGCGAACCGAAAAAATCGCGTGCACCTTTCCAATTTCTGCATCGCGTGACGCCCTCCTTTGATTGCTTATTTTATTTTTCATTCATGGAACATGAAAGAATTACGTCGGTTCAATGTTATCTCCGAAAAACGAAAAAGAAATTAAAGAAAAGAGGATAAAAGAAGAAATGGAAAAATCGGTCCCGATTAGTCGTGATAGTAACTGTTGCGCTCGGGCAGACTGAGGAACAGGGCGATGTGTAGATATATATTGTATGTATATATATATATATATATACTTCAATGTATTGTCTTACGGAGTAAACGCGAGCGGACGGGCTGAATCCCTACTGGCTGATACTGATACAGAAGAGGCGGAGAACTGAGAACGTATACCTCGATGTCTCGGACGGTCTCGATGCATTGGGCTATCGTGTTGCATTCTGTCGTAGCCTCTCTCTCGAGCGGTCCGGTGTCGTTTCTCCCGCGGCTCTCCGGCTCTATTCCACCCGAGCGGAGTCCAGCCACCTCGGCGCCTTGCTCGACGCCGTCTTGTAGTTATTTCTTCCAACATCGCTAAACCCCGAGGAGCAACAAAAACTCGACAATTCTAACGCGACTCGATAAATCGGAATAAAAAACAATAAAAAATTGAGAAAAATCGGAAAATTTTCAAGAAAGAAACTGAATTCGAGGGTATTATTTCGTAAATCGTGTAATTTTGAGATGATGAACGAAAGAGCATAAGTGAAAGTGTAAGAAAAATAATTCGACGGGACAACGTAAAACTACTCGAACCGAATATAAATGTATCCGAAGTGGGAAGGGCTGATAGTGCTGAATAGCGATAAGAAGAAAAAGTTCAAGAAGACTGTTGCGATACGATATCTTCGAAGTGTCTCGCCGCCGCGCGATTTTTATGTGACGATCGGATTATAGTTTTAAACAAAATAAATATATAGTCTACAATATAAAAAAAAAGTTAAAGAACGAAGATAGCGAAGAAGCAAACTGTAACACCAAACTTCGCAGAGCGAGTGGTCCCCCAACTGTGATATTTTCAAAGTGATATATACAATAATACATTGTCCTCGTTCTTCAACTTGTGAATGAGTCCAATCTTAAGATACTAAGTAAGTTTTTCTTAATTTCTCGTTTTCTTTGAATTTTCTTCAATTTTTTCGTTATTTATTTATTCGATTTTTCTTGTACTGTAACGCAATTGTTTAGTTGAATTTGCATTGATTTTATGTTCGAATTGAATTTTTAACAAAATAATACATATTATTGATAAAAAAATAAAACATAAAAAAAACAAGTCCAATCGCGAGATACTAAGTAAATTTTTCCAAATTTATCATTTTCTTCATTTTCTTCATTCGATTTCCCTGCTGCTGTAAAAGCGTTTTCGTTTCGTAAGATTCATATTATTTTTATGTTTTGTTGAATAACGACGCGTTATGTTCGAGGAAGGAGTTGGGAGTTCTCAAGGAACGCTTTGAGTATATATAGTAGTCGGTCCGATCCAATAAAGTGCAATCGACGCGGTACTTATGCTCTCGCGGGATACCGGGGACCATGCGACGACGTCGTGCACGGCGCGCTCCTCCACTGGTCGGACAATAATTTTCCGTTTGAATTGCGGTCTTGTGGTGTACAGTGCACCGCATTCACCTATAATACGATAGACCCCTCTCTTCTATGACCCGTCATTTCTTTTAATATTCTATTTATAGAACATTGCAATGACTTCAACCCTTTTTTTCAATTGCGCAATCTTCGCTCTATTAAAAGAACAGTTGATAATTAATAATTAATAGTGTTGCAATTTTTTTAATGAATCATTGCCGTTCCAAGAAACTGTTATCAACCATTCAAAACAATTCTTTACTGAAGACATAATAACAAAAAAAAAAAAACAGAATAAAAGTTCAATATACCCGGAAGAACTCTGCAGTTCCGTCTCGTAACTTCGAACCGAGTTGTGCGAATAGCACATAGATCTCCCGGTGCGCAATTCTACGGTCATTAGAGTGTTGTACTCTAAGCGCACACCACGTATATCGTTGACAATTCTTTCTCTCCAAGGATCTGTGGTCTCTCGATTTACGATCCCTTGCCACACGCTCCGTTCGCTTCCCCAGCTGCATCGTCTTCCTGGTCGCTATACAGTCATGAAACTCGTACGTGCGTTTCGGTTATTTGATGACTATCTCGTTGCATAGCCTCGTCACAGTGTACCTTAGTTATGAACGATGCACCGAGAGGAGAACACCCGGAACGATAACCCATGCGTTCATCGTACGTTTAAGCGTTGAGCTTCGTGTACGCGTTACGCGCTTCGCTCGAAGCCACGAGAGACTTTTGCGAAGTGGACGGTTCGGATTAATTGTTGAAGAAATTATTTATAAATTGGATTAAATTTCATCTGTTTGATTCGCGATCATGCCGTCGCCTTGTTCTCTATTTCTTCTGTTTATATGTCGTTAATTTTTTGTACAATTCATATTTCTTCTATTTCTTCTCATGACGGCGCCGTGCCAATTACACCACTTCGGTCAATTCATACGAACGATAAACTAGTGAACCAGAAACAGAAACGGGCAAACATATGCTTAAGCTCCGGATAACAAGAGTGCGAATAAACGAGCTTTGCATCGTTTGAATTGATTACTCTGCAATAAACGTCGCGATAATGGAGGCTTTAACACTCCTTGACAGACGAGAAAAGTATACTTTAACGATAACGCTGGAAGTCGGCGAATGATGCTACTCGTTTCTGATGTTCTTATATACATTCAACACTTTCGGGACGACAGAAGAAGTCGATGGACTGAGATAAATACCGATTGATTCACCTGCCGATATAACACTCTTGTAGAAAAAAAAATATAGTCGAAAATATGTAAAATATATGGATATATATGTCAGATATATAAAAAAGAAGAGGTCTAAAAAATTTGGATATAATTTCTATTTCTTCCGGCGAAAAATGCTATATTTCGTATATATCTTATTATCATTTCCTTGAAGACAATAACTTTTTTTATTACGGATTATTTATATTTTATATTAGGATCGCTGATAAAATGCATTTACCGCATCATATTAAATAAAATGAATTTACGTTAATCATAGTTTCGTGAGATCCATTACACGTTATGCTACTCGATTAGGGATTTATCTAACTTAATGGAGAATTGCATGATCAAAGCTTTCCCGCGATCTTGTTGCATTTTTTTTTGTATTACATAACGCGACTCGTTTCGAAGACTTCGTCTGGCACGTGTTTCCGGAGATGCAAACACGTGCCGAAGACGGCGAGGCCGTTTCATCAGATTAATCGTGAGAACGTCAAAGAAAACAACTGAACCAAGTAAAAGGAAACGAAATCAAAGTATTTTTTTTAATTTCTTCGAATGCATAGAATTGATAATCGATATTCTAATCAAAGAATATTCTTCAATTCTGATTGGCCGATTCGTGGGCAAAATTGTTATATTATTTATATTTAAACGAAAGATATCTAAAAATAGAACGGAGTGAGAGCTCGAAGCCACCCTCGCGATACGACCGGTTGCGGTGATTATCGGTAGAATACGTCCAGCTATTGCGGACGGCCCGTTGTATACTCCGCGCTCCCTCTTCCGCAACCTCTTCTCAATCTATTTTAATAATTTACGACAAGCGAATAAAAAGCCATTTTCAAGTTTTCCATTAACTACGTTTCCATGCGAAAGTGAGAAGTATAAAAAAAAAAAAAAAATCGTTCGCAGCTTTCCTCTCGTTCATTTCGTCCGATCAAATTATTGCAACAATGCCTCTTCGCGTTAACCTCGCGTGGACGCTTATTTCTATTTATCGGAAACTCCAGATACAATTAACAGCGGTACATCCATTCACTTTGAATAAAGATAACGCCGCACAACAAGCATCACAATTAATTCGATATATTCGGAGATGATTCATCCCTATCTTTCTTTTCGTCTTTTTTTTTCCAAGTCCTTATCATCATTATAATTATAATTACAATTAACGCTGCCCGGGGTGCAATGAACCTCGAGAGTCGTCGATATTAGGGTGCAAAACCCGTGGGGCTCGAACTTGGACCTTTGATCAAATTTATTATCGTAACGATCGATTGTAGCCGCGTGTTACGCAATTGTCATTCATTATTGAACGAAGCTTGAGCATCGGGCTGACAACATTCACGACGAAAAGACACGGATGGCAAATCCCGTTATCTTAACGCGTCGGTGTTTCCGCAGCAGGAAAAACAAGGATAGTTTCGCCGTTGAGGGTGAAAAAAATAGCGCGGTCATCGAGTAATTGACGATAAAAGTGTTAGCGGATCGCCGACAATACTACGACCCTCGCTGAAAAAAATTAGAGTTAGACGAACTAATAGTCATTTGTTTTTTTTTTTTTTTTTCGTTAAACAATAAACAGTTAACGATGTTTGTCAACAGCCGTTCGAACTAATAATTTAAAAAATAAAACATCGATTATTCACGAAGAATTATGAATCCACGCTAACGCATGTACCCATTGGGTGCGCATTGTTCGTGTTGCAGATGTCCTCGTATCAGTCGAACTTAATCGTGTATTTGGTGCTCGTTGCGACGTTCGTCGTACTACACCTGGCGCAAGCACAGTCCGACGTATATCAGAAGCGCGAATCGAAGCAGAGATTATGCGGCAGACAACTGGCGAATGCCCTGCGACTTCGTTGCGACGGCGTTTACAACGAGATGTTCAAGAAGAGCGGCCAAGGTTAGTGATATTCATGGAAGACGAAGATAAAATAGCAGGTGAAGAAGAAAGAAGATTATGATGAATAACGATTTTTCTTTTTTTTTCCATTTTTGCAGAACTGGAAATGGATGACTACCCTTACGCTTACGACTACCCCCTGAGATCGCGATCTAACGCAAACGCAATGATGGGACGTTTCGGCGGTGCGGCCTTCCGTCGCCAGACACGAGGCGTTCACGATGAATGTTGCGCGAAGACATGCACGATGGACGAATTGGCCAGTTACTGCGGACGTTAAAATCGAGAGGAAACCAAAAAACACCGAGAAGCGAGGAACGAGGAGAAAATAAACGACGAACACTTACGCGCTTCACCAGCACGCACGACTTCCGCTACTTTCTCGTTCGACCCTTATAGCCATATGTAAAAAAAAATCTGATGAAAAAAAAAAAAAATTTCGAAAGAAGAAGAAAAAAATGACTTTCCGATCTCATTCCACAGCGTCGCAACAAAAATAGATAAACAAATTATTATACTAGTACGATTATTGTTACAAATATAGAAGAAGATGATTTTATCTCTTCGAAAAAAAAAAAATCTCTTGGTACACTTATTTTATCAATAGAATTTCTTTGAAACTATCCTCGGTGCTGTTTCCTATAACGATAGCGAAGCTATAACAGCTTCTCGCCCACGGCAAAAGCCTTCGCGCCAACGAACGTCTGGACTGAGAGTTAACGATCGTAACCACCGATCTCTTGGATATTGTCGGCAGCGCCGTTGAGCTCCGCTTTGACGGGGCGTTCACGCGCGGAATCGAGCGCATCGCGTAAATATCCGATGACGACTTACAGTCATTGCGAGACGCTCGAAGAAGCCGAAGATTTATATCTGGTGAAGAAAATGATTACCTTCGCGGTATCTTCAATTCGAAACTCAAGCGCGCAGCTTGCAGATTTCCGGAGTAAGTCGTTTCTGTGTCAAGCGACAGAAAGACAATTTGAAATCCGTATCTGAAAATCTTTTCGGACTCGAATACGGCAAAGGAATCATCGAAACGTATTGCGTATCGTAAGTGTCTCGAGTTTGGATAGAGTAATACTTCAACTAGAGTCCGGGAAGACGATTCATTGGTTAGAGAAGCGATTACCGCACAAATATATAATCAATTAGATTCAATAAACATCTGGAAAGCTCCGGAGGACACGATGTACTCTTTGCTTTTGCCGGAATCAAATGAGGAGAGTCGCGACTCTGGACATTAAACTATAAAGGGCTTCGTTAATTTTTTTTTAAATCATCTATGGCTACTGTACGCACGCCGAACGAATTTACAGGATTTAAAAGTGTGAAGTATAAACAGGAATATGGATTAAGGCCGTTTACTTCGACTAAGGAAAAACCCAGATGTGGATTCTTGTTGCATGGTCTACAGATTTAAAGTATAATTAATAGTATTTTGCGATACTAGTGCGAGAAAGCGGACTTTACGGCGAAGGTTGGGAAGTGGCCGTACGAGCCGAATCGAGCGCTACAACGACACAGGACGAAGCCGAGTGTTGCTTGCCGCACGAGAAGTACAGTAGAACCTTCGCATTCTTAACTCGACAGGATCGGACACCGTCCCGCCCTCCCACCCTTCCGTTTCTGCATTTCCCCTATCGTCCCTACTCCCCGTCAGTTGCTGCGAGTAGGGGTAACGAAGGGTATACGCGTCCGTAGATACGAAACCACCTTGTAACCACTGCGCATGCGCACTGCTAGGGATGGGGCGAACGGACTAAAGGGAAATGCAATTAGGAGAAATCGTTGCCATGGTAACGAGTTGAAATAAGGGAGCGGTTGAGCACTTCTCATGCACGCGTTACAAAAAGAATTATACGATGATGCAAATTTCCGAATAAAGCTCCGGTATTTTCTTCCGACCTGAAGAAACCGAGAAAAAACCCAGAAGATACGGATGCTCGTTGGATGGACTACATATTGAGACTATTATTAACGTTTAGACTTGTCGAATTGTAGCCTGAAGAAAAATAACTCCATTTCTATTCATATATACATACGTATGAGATTTGTATACGTGCGAGTATACCTACAAATTTGTTCGAATTTTAAATTATTCGTTTATTATTTACAACCCTTAAATATTCCGCATTCATTTATTAATAAGGTATACGTAGAACGTAAGGTAATGTATTATTAGGACATTTTTTAAAATCGTTATTGTATTTGTTTTTTTCATATGAATGGTTACCAACGCATTTCAAAATCGGCTTAAGAGAATCAACATTTTTTGCCCGGGTCTTTCTAGAATAGCGATTTTTTTTTCCTACATTCATATCTTGCGTGGGAAGTTAACGCAATTAATAGTCCTATAGCGAGAACCTGGAACTATAATTAAAATAAAGAGGTATCGTCTTAACTCCTGTATACGAATGAACATAATTAAAAAATTATACGAAAATAAAAAAATGTAAAAACTTGTATCCTTTATTTGAAACGTATCCGCCTCATCCTATTCTAATCGATCTACTAATTCTTGTGCATGTTATTTCGTATTGTCTTTCGTCGATCTTTGAGCGACAGACGAGTACTTAAAGTAACTCTAGCCCTGCGTCAGACACATCGAAAGTATAGAAATAAACGGTCACGAAAAAAAAAAAATGACGACTGTTTTGAGTGCGTCTGCACTCTGCGAAGTCTCAGGAACAATGAAGACAAATGAAGTAACCGAAAACGACGAACCCACGCGACGACAGCTTCAAGATATCTACTGGAGTACCTTTACAATCTTCGAGCAGCTGTTTGGTAAGTTCTTTCTTCTTAGTCTGACAATGAAATCCTCCAGACGCAGACACAACGTTGCCAACGTATGTAGATAACTTTGCTGAGAGTATCGGATTGCCCGGAAGATTTCTTCGAAAAGGAAGATGATACAGCTGCGAATATTTAAATTTGATTGCCGGAACGTCTGTGTTGAAAAATTCCCGACCGAAATAAATGAATCGATGTCGCGACAGCACGTTAGGATGCTCACCAGTTCGCAATAATTACCGCCGTCGTCGTAATTAGGCATGTCGCGTTCAATTTGTCATTTTTCGTTTGCCCCGGAATTGGGACATCGAATCTATGTTTCTCAATCCAATCACAGCGGTGGATAGATTCAGATTTTTAATTTTATAATTACAAACAAAAATAATAATAAATAAATCAATAATAAAAAAATTGCTGATATTGGAGGTTTTTATGCATAAATCGTCAGATTTCATTTAATGTACAATAATTATGGAAAATTAATTTTCGATATATGGAAAACTGTAGTCGATTCTTTACTTTAATTTTTTTTTATTTTATGAAATAATGTAAACTGCAAATACAAAAATAAAATAATTTAATACTTTTTAAAAGTCGTTTAATTTTTCATCTCAATTATAAATTGAATTTAACGTACCTGTTTATGCATAAAAAAAAAATTTAATCACGCGTCGATGCGTTTTTCAGCGAAGCTTCGCATGAAGTTGAAATTTCATTTGCGCTTAAATCATGTGTCCCGTTGTATACCAGGGTATCCCGTGTGCGAATTAAAAGTTAAAAATGTTAATAAATTATTGTTGCTATCGCGAAGATTTGATGCCGTTTACGGTGCGAAGAGCGCGGTTCCTCGACACCGATCATGATAATTCTTCCTTTCACAGAAACGATCCTGTCGTCGGTGACAACCGGCTTATTAATTCTATAATAGAGTAACACACTTTACCGCTCTCGGATTCTTATAGCTCACGGAAGCTCGTTAAACTACTTTCATTGAACCGATTGTGGCTCAGTTGTTAATAACACAATGACGACAATCGGCGTACACATACGACGAACCAATTCCAATGCGATGGTCGAGTATTACAAATTGTCATCGCTGGTGTATTCACCGATACACGAAGCATGAAAACCACACGAAAATTATACGAGAGAGACTTTTATCGTTCTCTTTTATTATCGTCGTTGCACGACTGTACCAAGGAGATGTGACTCTTGTTCTACCAATTGGGAGCTCGTTTCTTCAATTATTCGCGTAGCAGAAACGCGTGGGCCCGTCTACATCGTTCAATTCGTTTCTTCTTTGTAACAATGGCAATAAGAGTGTCCAAAGAATAATTCGTATGGAAAGAAGATATAACGAGTAACTTTCAGCGACTCGATCTTCTGTAATAAATCCTTTTTCTCTCTCATCTACCTAACCAACATTTTCATTTATTTTCCGTCTAACATTTTTCAAATTACTGTTCCTTTATTGCTACGGAAATAATAAGAATCTCAAAAGAACAATTCGATGCGAGAGAAGAAATATATTATCGATATTTAGAAATAGTTCGGGAAGAATTGACCAATTCGTATAAAAATGATTATTATTATTATTATTTGTATACCATTTTGCCAATAATTGTTTTTTCATTGCTGCACTGGTAAAAATAACCTCCAAAGGACAATTCGATAGAAAACAAATGAAGAAATAACATTTTTTGTGCTCGAAGAAAAAATAATGATGGTGACTTAAATCTTTTTTAATTATACGACACAATCGATTTTCTAAGCATTTCTATTTATATTCTTCTCTCTCGGGAGTACAAGAGTCAAGGACCCAATTTTGTTTTGATTTTTATACCCTCTATTCGATTCGTCTCGATAGTCTCGTCTTCCCATCGAGGATGCTCCAGTTTCGCGTCAATGACCCGATTTTCGTAAGCTATCGCTATTAAGAGGTGCGGTACGACGCGTGGGGGCAGTCGTCCGAGAGCCGGAGTATATCGAGATGTTTAAAAGAGGGCTTTCGGAAACGTGGTGCACGGTCGGTTGGCTACCCCTTCGAATATCCAGAAACATTAGCCCAACCGATTAACGAACCTGACATGCACCCGTGTAACATGTTTAATGAGCACGTCTTAGCTGCTCAGCATAACTTGGCTCTCGAAGCTCTTTATAAGGGACGGCGAAGCGTTTTCTACCATCACAAGTCCTTCGTACATTCTGCCGCAAACACCTTGCAGACCTTTCAATGGTGAGTACAACAACGGAGTGTTATTTCTGGTTACAAATTGTGTCTTTCTTCGAGTTAAAATCGCGTAACAATCGAAGGTGGTAAGGTAGATCGGTATTAGTTGAAACACACGCTATATTCTCAATTTAATTCATTCAAACATATGCTATAAAAAAAAATCGAAAATTTAAGGCCGCGAGTATGACACTCTAAGGAATAACTTACCATTCCGTATTTAATTCCTCCGGTACAATACATCGCTGGAATCTTTGATTTTTTTCCTGCGCGTGTTTCTGGTAACTCCGGTCTCCTCTATACCGATCGGAAAAGTGACGATTTTGTCTTATCAATCTCGATAAGAACGCGCCTTTAATTTGACGTTTGACCGACGTCTCTCGAGAGTAGGGATATTTGTGACAAAAGGTACGATTCGATTTCTCCATATATATCGAACGCTTCGGTGACAACACCGAGTCTCACGGGAATCTCAAAGCGCGACGATAACTCGACTGTCGCTCCGAAAACATTAATTCGTCATCGGTTAAAGCGAGAGTCCCTCGGAGACTTGTCGAGGGCTCTTATTTCCCCGAAACTTCGACATCGAGTGACGAAAAACGCCGATAATCATTTTTAATGTCAATACACACCGTCGCGAGGTTTACCCGTTGTGACTAATCGTAACTCCCGTCCATCGCGTTTCTCGAACTACACTGGCGCGCACAGTAATTACATAACGATGTGTTCTTCGGGATTCTTGTTTGTTTCATTCACCCTAACGCTCGGACTTGTGTACATCGATAATGATAAATAACATCGTGAATCAGCGTTACAGTGACTAATGGACATTCGCGATTCGTAAAACTTGCAATTTGTCGCCGTCGATATACGATTGCTTCGAAACTCTCGATTTGATTTTATTATTTGCCACTCGATGCGCGCAAATAGAACGAATTACGATGTTTGCTCTCGGGATTGACGGGTATAAAAAAAAAAGATGGTTATAAAGTTCTACGGTGTCAGGGCTTCCGGAATGATAACTGACCCCCCGGGACTTGCCGGTACGATTAACGCAAATATAAATTATTTTATCGATCAGACGATAATCCGGATCCGTCGATCACCAAATCGTATATAAACAGATATTACGATACATAATAATAACAGCACATGTATATATATATATAGAAATCATGTATAGAATAGATTTCTAGATGATATAGTATTTCCAGAGAGACTTTGCACTCGTCGGGACTTTGAGTCTTCACAGTCGTTGGGACCTTGAGACGCGATCGTTATATACAAAACCCCTCTCGCTTTTCTCGATCGGGACGCTCTCTCGCTCTCGCGGTATCGAAAAAAAAAGAAAGCGCCCGAAGAGTAGCATCGCTCGATACGATCGGTAATCTGTTGCATTGCAATCGCTTTCGAGAGCATATTGAAATTTATCAGCCAGTGCACGGCGACCAAACCCCGAGCCTCCAAAATATTTACGGAAAATACAAAATAAAAAATTCGATTTACATTCGTAACACTTTATTTCGTAGCTTCAACCCTGCTGTTTCGGAAGCGTGGAAATTATCGATTATAACTTAGATAGCAAAAATCGAGATACGCGTCATTTTTGGTAGACGGTCGATGGTCGACGGTGAATAGCGAGCGAAAACATTTTTCCACATGAAAATCAAATATTCGCAAAAAAAATTTCGAAATATATTATAAAAAAATAATATTTTAGAAGATATTTCTGCAAATATTGATATTATATTATATTATATATTATTATAGGCGCAGAAATATATTCTGAAATATATCCGTACCATACGATTTTCTCGACGAAAATTCGTTGTGCCTATCGTAGATATATCCGCTAAGCTTATTTGCATTTCGCTTCGAGATAAATTGCTCATATACCGTTTATTACACTCAGTTTCGCGAGACAAGTGATTAATAAGTTTTAATCGTCGATCCCCAATCGTGTACTACCGAATTTTTTCACTAATCTTCTCGCGTTTCATTGCTATTAATGTGCTTCCAATGTTGAGTTTTGAATCAGTTATATCATCCAAAAGCTTTCGAGAATTCTGTTGATCGATCGATCGCGAAGTTAGGTTACGGGCGAAGGGCCGTTGACGTTTTCGTCGTCGATCGCGTCGGCTCTCCTCGCGGCGTCGAGCTCAATGCGCTTGACTTCGCGCCTAAATGATCGCCGGGAGAGCTTCGCGCATCGGGTAGATCTCGTTCACTTGTTACAGCTTATCGTATACCTATATTACGTGTTTCTTCGCTATATACATATGCTATATGTATATAATGTTTACAACGTCTACGCGCCTCGTCACTTTATTAGTATGACGTTGTAATAGTGAACAACACAGAAGAAACGACCGACGAATGCACGCACAGTATGAACGGCTCTTGTGTCCCATTAAATCGTGTTAATAATAATAATGGCCGGTTAATCTCCAGCAGCGAACGACGACTACTACGACATCGACTACGGGGCCGTCGGCACGAGGGAACTGGGACACGCTATACTGTCCGTTGCTCACCATTTATACCTACCGTCCATCAATCTCCCTATCTGGCTATCTAACGCTTTTTATCGAGGTTCACGTATATAATAGACAACGCTCCCTAAGAGTTTTAGCACTTCTCGGTTAGTCTTTCGTTTTTTCATTGATCCTCCGCGGAAAGGTAGCTTAACACCGCCGGTATTCGTTTGTATTGTCGATGCAATAAAGTATTTCAACACTTCGGGTTAAGTGTGTCGAGAATCGTAGAATACATACGTAATTTGCATAGCGGGTAAATGAACACGTGGAAACGAAAGTAGTTGAAAAAAATGTTTACAAAATCGTTATAAAATAAATCAAAAATTTAATTTAAATTTGAAAAGAATTGAATAAAGATTTGAAAAAATGTGTGTCGAGATTTAAAAAGGATTAAGTTACGATTTGAAAAAAAAAATTCAAGATTTCTCAAAAATTGCTCCAAAATTGTTATTTTTTGAAAACATTTTTCAAATTTCACGGGTGTAAAAGGAAAAAAAGTCAGGAATTTTCTCGGTTGCTACATGGGTTCGTATTGCCCCGTTATCACTTAGCTTTTTTTTTTAAATTCAAAATCGATATTTTGCGTTCTATATTGCGTACAGTTGTCTTCACTTCCTTATCAACGTCGCAACATTGTAGTTATCGTGCATTGATCGGGTTGGCGGTGTTAATGAACCGCGATGGGTGGGATCCGTAAGACGCGAGAGTAACGTGTTTACAGCCTCATTTGCATTTCTGCGCGTTGCACTTCCGCCTCGGTCGGCCGCTCGTGTTTCTCATCGTAGCGGCGCCCAGTCGCGATGAGCCGTACTATGACCCTACGCGAAACGGGAAATTCGCGTGCACCAATCCAATTCCTCGATCACGTGAGAGCCTCATTTGCGATCGCGAAGAAGATTATTTACTTTACCGTACCGTATTGCACGAGACACGGAAGAACTGCCGCTCTCAACGAAGAAAACGACAATGAAGAAAAATATAAAATAAAATGACTTATGGGTTTTGCAAAGGAGAAAAAGATATTGAGTCGGTCGCGATCGTGCAGACGCCATGGCGCGCGAGCCTTAACGAAGCGTAATATACGAATTAACGACGCGAGAAGAAGCCTCAGAGTCATCGGCGGGCTGCAGAGAAGAAGACGAGCGGAGACGACTGTATTCTCTCTTTCTTATGGTGCATCGGACTGTGCGATGATATACGGGCATATCGGGGGGCGGAGGCCCCTTAGCAACGAATCAGAGTCTTTTTTTTCGATTAAGATATCCGCATCTTTCGCATTATCCCGATAGAATGGGTTTTCTTCGTTAGTCGGATACAATGAGCCGATATCGACTTCTTTGACATCCCTTATTAATTCTCTCCCCGCATAACGTGTCGTCAGCGCGATCGAATCAGTTTGACCCGAAAATGAAATTTTTTCTTCATCGGAAGAAAATGTCTTAAATTTTCTTAAATTATTAAAAATTTTCCAATTTTTTTTTCATCTTTTTCGATTTTTTCAATTTTCTTACATTTTTTCTCTCACTGATCGAGATATAGTTTGAATTTTTTCAATGAACGATCTTCGGTATATAGATTATAATTTTTTCCATACGAGCTTTCAGTACACGAGTACTCTTGCCTTCGAAGAACGGCGTGTGTACTTGTGACCAGTGCGTTAAGAGACCGAGGAACCGAGTCAACGGTGTGTATAGATATATACTTCGGTGTATTATCTTCCACGTAGTAAACTCCGGCATACAGACTGGATCCCTACTGGCTGATACTGATGCAGAGGAGGCGGAGAACGGACACCTCGATGTCTCGGACACTCGGTGCGTTGGGCTATCGTGTTGCATTCTGTCGTGGGCTCCCTCTCGAGCGGTCCGGTGTCGACTCTCCCGCGCTCTCCGGCTCTATTCCACCCGAGCGGAGTCCAGCCACCTCGGCGCCCTGCTGGTCGGCCCCGTCTTGTATAGTTCTCTTCCTCCAGCATCGCACAAAATACCGAAGAGCACAAAAACCTCCACGAGAATCGAAACGCTTCGCAACGCAATGAAGAAAATTTAAGAAAAATTATTAAAAAAATACTCCAAAAAAAGAAGTTAAGATCGAAGCAACGAGAAATGAACGAAAGAGCTTAAGAAAAAAAGTGAAAGAGGAAGGAAAAACAAAAAAAAAAAGTCGCCGGTTCACCGTAAAACGACTTGAATCGAGTATAAATGTATCCGAAGTGGAAAGGGCTTATAGTGGCGAAAAGCGAAAAGAAGGAGAAATTCACGAAGACTGTTGTGGTACGACATCTACGAAGTTTTTCACGATCGCCCGATTTTTCTGTGTCGATCGTATTATAATTAAAAGAAAGAAAAAAAAATAAAATATTTTAACTCGTAATAATACACCATAAAATATAGAAAAAGAAAAAATAACTACGAGAAAGAAACAGAAGAATCAGAAGAAGAAAACTATATACCAAGATTAACGGAGCGAGTGCCCCAACTGTGATATTTTCAAAGTGATACGTACCATAATACATTGCCCTCGTTTCTTCTTCTTGTGAATGCGTCCAATCTCGAGATACTAAGTAAGTTTTTATTCATTATTATTTTTTTTCTTTCGATTTCTCATAATCGATCCTCGGCTATCGTAGCGTAACTTCATTGCTTCGTTTTTATTTTTATTTTTTTATTTCTCTATTCCTCTTCAGCTATCATAGCTTCATTTCACCTTTTCTTTGAAATTATTTTTCATATCATCGAGCGCAACGCCGCGCGTTATCAGAGGCATGACTTTTGAGAGGTCGAAGCAACGACTCGAGAGTATAGTAGGTGCGATCCATTAAAGTCCAATCGAGTCGACGCGGTAGTTGTGCCCCGGGAGCCATGCGACGACTTCGTGCACAGACAATACTAGCGCCCGCTCTCGTCCACTGGTCAGACAATAATTTCCCGTTCGGAATTGCGGTCTGGCGTAGTGCACAGTGCACCGCATTCACCTATAATATGACAGAGACTCTTTAATCCCCCCTCCCCCACCCTTAATGTCTTTTCATTTCTATTTATAGTTCCCTGCAATTACTCCAACCCTTTTTATATGGATACTCGTATATGTCTTCACGGACACCGTACAGTCGCCTTCTATTAATAGAAGAGACTCGTAAAACCCTACTTACCGATTTGTAGCCTTATAAAGTGAATCATTGTAGTCAAAGACACGCGCATCGATTACGAAGCTTATGAATACTTCTCAATGGTAATGTTCCTAATTGAAAAAGGGAAGAAATGGAAACTAATTTCTTATAACAAGCATCCGCGTTCCGCGGAAAGATCGCTTAGTGCGCAATTCTACAGACATCGCTGTATATCCTCGTCAATTCTTTCTCTCTGACGATTTGCGGTCTCTCGATTTACGATCCCTTGCCACACGCACACGCGGACAGACACATCGTCTTCGCTGGGGACTGCATCATCATCATCTTCCTCGCTCTCTACGTTGCACGAAGCTCATACGTGCGTTTCGGTAATACGATGACTATCTTGTTGCATTACCTCGTCACAGTATACCTTGGATACCTTATAAAGGATATACCGAGAGAAACACCCGGAACGATAACCCGAACGTTCATCGTACGTTTCAGAGTTAAACCTCCTCCTCTATATACCTACGCGTTGCGCGCGTATCACGAAGAGACACGAGAGATCGCTCGCGGGAATCGACACGCAGGTTCCTACCGCGTTGTGGCTATTACCTCACAACCGAATTAAATTTCATCTGTTTCATCGCGATCAATTATCGTCTTCTTTATTTATTCTATTCCGACGTTCTCCGTGTACATCGTGTGGTTATATCTTCTGTGTCACATCGATCAATTCGTAGGGACGATAGACAGTGAACCGGTAAGACACGAGGAGTAAACGAGCGTAAAGTATATATATGCTTATGCGTGGATACAGTATAAGCGGGAAAAAATGAGCTTTGTATCGTTTGCGTCGATCACTCTGGCAATAAACGTCGGGGTGATTGAGGCATTAACACTGTTCGACATACGAGAAATCCGTAAATAACTATATCGCTGAAAGATTAACAAACTTGCGGCATTTTTGCTGATGTTGTTACATCGAACTCTTTCGCTCGCTGGCTGTTGACTCGGAAGAAGTCAGTGGACTGAGGATAATCGCGAAATTGCACACAATGACGAATAATAAGTGAATTACCCCGATAAAAAATGAAGTATATGCCAGAATATATAAGTAAAAAAAATTACAAATAATATATAAAATACGGGAAGATGAGGCAAAACGGGCCGTTTTAGTAATTTCGGGAGCTTTTTTCGATATACACAACATTTTTTCACTACTTTCAAACCAAAAGATAGAGTTGTCACATCTCTTGGAGTATTAACGCGAAGATAAAAAAAATGGGGCAAAATGAACAATAATTAAATTGCATCAAAAAAATAAAAATTTTAGATAATATATCAGTTGTAAACCACGTGTAAACTATTCTTGTCGGAAAATCAAATCTCCACATATTAAAAATAATGAAAGACTTTTTTTAAATGACGATTATCGGCATTCGTATTTTTTGTAGCGATCCATTTTACTATAGACAATAAATATTCCGTAGAATTGCATTAACGGTGTTCCCGATCTTTTTTAGGGAAAAAGGGATCTGCAGCATAAATAATGGCTGTGTAATTTGAAAATCGATTTTTTTTTTTATTTCATGAATTTTAAGTTTGGTGCATTTTGCCTCAAATGTTGACTTTCGCAATTTTTCCATTTTGCCCCACGATATTATATGTATAATATATCGGAGCATAAAGTTATATATGTCTTTATACAGTTAATTTTCACGCAAAGTTTTAAGTTTTAATTAATTGAAGCACACTGGTTCGCGCACCGTTTCGTACCTATAGACGACTCGGGGACCGCGCAACGGTAACATGTTTGTTGGGTTTTGCGCGTTGACCGGGGAATCCCCAACAAAGCTTGAAGAACGTCGACGACCGCTCTTGACACAGTCTTTGTTTATCATACCGTATGTGCATCAAAGCGCCGTTTTTCTGGCCATTTTATCTTTTGTCGTATCCGCGAAAGATACCTATACAACATTTAAAAGGACACATTTGTTTTGCATAACGTTACGTTTTATCGCAATTAGATTCCTTGAATGAAGCTATTTACGCGATGATTGTTGAACGTCGTAAACACAATTCAGATGAAACACAATCAGTTTATCGATTAACCGTTCTGTTACTTGCGTAAGTTGTTTTGAACACTTTGCTTGGCACGTGTAGTTGGTGATGGGAACACGTGCTCGAGCGAGAAGGCCGTTTTAGTTGGGTCGACCGGAGGAGTATCAAAGGGAGAACAAGACGAAAGCAAAGGCGTTAGAGCGCGTTTCATCCTTCGAATATTTACAATTGTCGATCGATAGTCGAATTGATGAATATTCTTCAATCCCGCGTCTTCATTAATTCGATTGGCAAGCAGTTTGTCCCGTTTGAGAGCTAAAAATCGATCGGAAAATAGAACACCAGCACGGCGAACAAAGTTCGCGGCTTGTAGACAAAGCTTTCGCTCTTATTTAAAGTCTTCGGCCAATGAAGTCTACAAATAAAAAGCTATAAGAACGAAGCTTCCCGGTCATCCCCAGCGGCGGTTGAGACGCGACGCGTAACGCGTGTGTTAAACATCGGAAGAAAAATCGTTTGCTCATGATTTATATTTAAACGAAAGATATCTAAAAATAGAACGAAGAACTCGAAGCCTCCCTCGCGTTACGACCGATTGCGGCGAACATCGGGAATATGCAGCGACCCGCAGGCGCCACGCTGTGTGCGCCTCGCTCGGCCGCTTCCCCACCTCCGCTTTCATTCCCAATCTATTCAATAAGCCACGATAAGTGAATAAAAAGCCGTTTTAAAGTTTTCCATCAACCTCGTCTCCTCGTGTGTTACGTCTTCGAGAGCCAAGAGATGCATAACTTGTTCGCGGCTGTTCTGAGAATTTTTTTTTTTTTTTTTTCGATAACACCGCAATGTCTTCAGGGGTTAAGTTGACGGGAACACTTGTTCCTATCGAGTAGCAAATACGGTGCAACGCCGGTATTTCCATATTACTTGGAATGAAGATAGCGACCCGTAATTAGCATCCAATTAATATTTTTTCATGCATGTTGATATTTGTTGACTTCTTTGATCTATGAAATGTCATTGCCACCTGTAGCGGTTTGTGAAAACAGAGTTGGTGAAATGTCGTATGCCGAACCGTACCGGGATTTCCCATATGGAAGATAGCTATAGTGTTGTAATGATCTATAGCTTCATTGGGGATTATTCTCTCGTTCTCCGAGAACTCCTAATTAACATTCGATGAACGGGATGGACATTGAAAACGACTCGTCTGCCTTTTTTCCGAACATCTTTTTTTAAATTCTCGATACCCCGGTACGGTGAACCGAAAAATCGATTTGTCAACTTGTAAAAACATCGCGGTGAGAATTTGTCGGATTAAGGAAACTATTTACGTTAATTCTAAGGATCTCATTGTTCGAGAAAATTATCGACGGGTTAATAATTTTCCCGATAAACTCGAAGCCCTCGAAATTATGAAAAGTTAGTTTTTTTCAATAAGAAATACAAAAGGATTGACTATTGTGCGCAAAACGCAGAGTCATCGTAACTATCGATAAAAGTGTCGGTGGATCGCCGAGTACCGTTTGGCAACAATGCGACGGACAATGGTCGTGAAGATATATATACGACGGTATCGTATGACCGTTGGAATATAAACCGGTCGTACGGCATAAATGATGAATATCGATCTTTCGGATGATATACGAATCGTCGCTAATTGATTTTCGATCGATTTGATCATTTTACAGATGTCCTCGTATCGGTCGAATTTCATCGTGTATCTGGTGCTCGTTGCGGCGTTCGTCGTACTACACCTGGCCCAAGCGCAATCCGACGTATATCATAAGAGCGAATCGAGGCACAAATACTGCGGCAAGAATCTATCGAACGCCCTACAGCTTCTATGCAACGGCGTGTACAACTCGATGTTCAAGAAGAGCGGCCAAGGTCGGTATCGAACTATCGAGGATTTCGCAATTTTTTTTCTTTTTTATCAGTGAAGAAATAGAAGATATTTTTGATTTTCTTCACTTGTAAAAAAAATGGAAATTTTTCGTCTTTCATTCGTAAATAAATGAACGATATGTTTATAAATCGTAATTTTTTTTCATTTTCGTTTTTTGCAGAAATGGAGATGGACGACTATCCCTACGCTTACGATTATCCGCTGAGATCGAGATCGAGCGCCAATGCGATGATGGGACGTTTCGGCGGTCCGAGATTTCGTCGTCAGACCCGAGGTGTTTACGACGAATGTTGCGCAAAGGCATGCACCATCGACGAGCTGACCAGCTACTGCGGACGTTAAATTCAAGGAAAACGAAACCACATCGCGAAGCGAAGAGATAATAAACGACGCACACAATACGCGTTTTGACCGACACACGCACGATTTTTGATGCTTTTTTGTTCGACTCTTATCACGAATAAAACAAAAAAACACAAGAAACTAACAAAAAAAAAAAAATTGCAAAAAGAATAATAATTTTCCGATCTCATTCTCGGCGTCGCATCTATTGGATAAACAAATTATTACACTAGTACGATTATTATTGTTTATAATTATAGAAAAAAAAAGAAAAACGAAAACATTGTAAAGACGCGTATATAGATATTTCGACAAATAATAACAAAATTAAAATCGACCAATATTATCGGAACGATTAATCATTGACCACAAGACAGACAGACACCACGACAGACAGATCTAGCGAACTCTATATATTACACGTACGAATAATTAAATGTGATCTCGCCGGTCCGTTCGGTAACGGTCCGTTGGTGCGAATTTTCATAATTTCTTCCTTTTCGTTGCTTCTCTTTATTTTCTCGTGTTACGTAAAACCACTCGTATCTCCCGTCTTCCATATCATCCTTTTCTCCCAAAACTACACCGCATTTTTAACTCGCACCACCGTCTATGTATACGAATTGCATTGACGAACGAATTAACGCGAATCCTGAGTATACGAATTCGTAGATTAACCGGGTATATTAATATTATTATTGTTATTATTATTATAGCTTTTATACTATCAAAATACCGTACAGTTACGACATATTTTATTCCGGAAGCTGCGGACAAGGTCGATCTTTGTCATTGTGATGTATTTTTTTCTTCTTTCTTTTTTATCGTAATACTAACCGCTGTATCGATATGCAAATACGAGAGTATTACAGTGATTCAATTAATCGTGCTGTTTAGATTAATGACTATAGTGTATTAAACCATATTTACTATATTATATGTTTCGCGCGAAGAATTTTTCTTCATTTTTCTTCTCGGCTCGTCGCTTTTTAGATCTCACGCTATCGTTTTTTTTCCCGCGTTTCTTAACCTCAAAAATCATCAATACAGAAATTTCTTCATTTATCGCTCTTTATGTTTTTTTTTATTTACCGAGTATTCATTGAAAATCGATTCGATACATTGTTCTACGCAGTGATATGATTTAATGATTCTTGATAAATAATTTATTCAATCGGACAAATATTTGTCTATCGTTTTTCACTCGTCCCCGACATTTCGGATCATCCTTTCGCTTTTCTTTTCTTCGTATATTTTTTTCTTTTTTTTTTTACGCAAATTCAACACGATCGACCGTTGCGTCGTGGAGCGCGCGAGAATCGTATAAACAGACTCGTCTCGCACACGATACTATTATACTTTTCGGAACGGAGAGGGTGCGTTTCGTCCTCGTAAATGATCGATGCTTTTTTTTGCCAACGGAGACATACGCACTGTCCGTTCGAAGAGGCTGTACTTTATATGATATACGCCATGTGATTTGTATGAAAATGTACTTCAATTTAGAAATTAAAAAAAAGTTGTTCCCGAATTATCGTCGACTCTTTTGCGATTGCAACCCTTTTTTTCAATCCCTTATACACGTAGCTGAAACAGTTTCCAGCGACAAATAATTGGAAATATCGACGCGAATTAACTATATGGATTGGCAATTCAAACGTTTGACACGTTACCGCAGGTATTGCGTGCTCCGTGTAGTCTATAATTCATGTGAAAATAAATTTGCAAGGTCTCTCGAACGCGCGCTACGAGCGTAACTGCGCAGCTAAAAAAATCTACCGAGCTAAAGCTATGCAGTAAGACACTTCGGTTGCGCCAAACATCTTTTTTTAAAAATTTTTTTTTTCAGTAATCGCAACGATGCTAATTAACTTTGATCCAAAATATTCGGCAAATATAAAGCTCACATTTTTTTAAATGCTTTTTTGTGATTTATAATGTTTTTTTGATATTTCATCGTGCGGCAAAACATTTTTAAAAAATAGTTCGTTCGTTCTTGAAAATTACAAAAAATTTTAATTTTTCGCAAAATGCATCAGAGAAAAAAAGTGTCTCGCTTATCTTTTCAACTTTCAATTTCCCGAGTAAACATCGTATATAAAAATCGGCGCCAAAAGTTAACGAGAATGTTTTGAATTAAAAAAATTCATATGAATAATTTTCTCAAAAAATAATTATTCCTGTAAAGGAAGCTCCCTGATGTTCGTTTTAATATAGCTGTCGTAAAATTGATTCGATTTGCGACAAACTTCGGTCACTCATATTTCGAGTGCGCAATTTTTTTTTCGATCTTTGGTTCTCAACCCTTGTCGCATCGACGTCAATGGCATCCGAAAATTTGCCAATATTCCTCGAAGAAACGAGAAGCTCAAAGCCCGACCGAGAGTTCGAAATATCCTCGGAGCCGAGTTATCATTTGGCTTTTCGATCGTTCGACACGGATCTACGAAAATTGCTGGTAAACGCGCGCGTCAATGTAAACTTTAATTTATGCAAATAGATCCGTAGTCCGGAAGGTTAGCCTCGGCTGCCGCCACGTGGGTTGAACTTTCCCCGCGTGTTTGTCGCGCTTTCGTGACACCACTGCTGTCGCGTAACATTGCCAAGTATAGCGGGGTAAATATTATAGAAGTGGAATGATAGTAATCCTTAGCCAAGTATCGATTATCCAGCTGACCTGTTCTTTTCTACGGCTTATGGTACACCTTCGACATTTCGATAATTGTCCTCCTATCCCGCGATCCATTTTTTCTCCGAAAAAATACATATCTTCTTTTCCGTTTGTGCGGAGTTTCCGTCAACTCGATCGTCGAGAAAGAGTCGCGGAACGAAGAGTTCGAGAACGCGACTAGGAGTAGGCAACTGTAGTCCTTGACCCGAACAATTTACCAATTTAATGGATTAATCTTGCAATCAGTGCAATTTCACGCTTGCATGCCGTTCGCTCAGTCATCTATGCGTATATTCCATGTTCTTTAATATATATATATATACGATATATACATATACGAGTGGCATAGCGTATGTAGTCCGGCCGAAGCTCGAAGAGAAACGTGTCCGTATTAGTGTACTTCTATCAACGTGTACTACGATATACTTCGCTCGGTTGAAACTACGATTGGTCAAGCTTGACATTGGCATTGCTTTCGTAATCAAATCCCACGTGTCGTTCCTTCTCTTCGTCGTGTAGCTTCCTAGAAATCCTGCCTCGCGAGGCGTCTCAACCATTTCCAAGCGAATTCAACCTATCGAAGTGGATGCGCGAAAGCTTGATACGCGTTTGATTAATGAAGTTATAGCCGATCGTCTTCGTAATCGATGGACCATTTGTTGAAACACAATTGAGACAGATGCGGAGACCGAAGACGGTACGGAATGACGGGACCAATGAATATTAATTGATCGAACAGGTGGAGGTCACCGGAGCGACAGATGCGGAGAGCATAACCACGGTCAAGATTAAGGTCGCGACAAAGCAGGCCGGTCTTCACAGACTCGCGGACTACACGCCGAGACTCAAAGTTCTCGTGTTGGACGGCAGCTGCGTCGATACGCTCAGAGACTTGGGATCCTCGTTGAAGCGCCTCGAGAATCTCAGTGTCGTTGGGTAACGCGCGAATTTTTCCAACGCAATTTTTTTTAAACGTTTATAAAGAAGAAATGATTACTTAACTGTAGATGCAACTTGAAATCCCTGGACGGATTGTGGGCTTTTCGGAAGTTGAATACTCTCATCGCGAGAGATAATTTTATCAAGGATCCTTCGCCCTGTTCGGGAGTCCGCAAGCTCGCGAAATTGGATTTGGCGAATAACGAAATCGACGATTATTACTCTTTTGCCTTTTTACGTAACTGCAAATATCTAACAATTCTCGAAGTATACGGCAATCGTTTTGAACACTACAAAGATACTTTGACGGTAAGGTAATTTCAACATCTTCACGTTCCCGGGATGGGGATAAAGAGGAAATTATGTTTTTCAGAATCTTTTACCGCAAATTCGAAATCTCGATGGAGAGGATATCGATGCTGTCGATAATGAAGAACACGAAGGAGACTTCGGAGAAGAAAGTGACTCGACGTCCGAAGCGGAAGAATTCGTTTTCTTTTCGGATAATGAAGAAAACAATCCGAAGGAAAAGGAAGCGATGAATTTCGCATTGAAGAAATATGCCGAATTGGCAAGAAATACTCGTTGTATTTCTTCGGAGTTGCGCTTTTATATTGATTTTTTTCTTCTTTACTTTATTGATGAAATAATCGATTATAGGGCGCGGGAGGCGACAAACCAATAATTTTGGAATTGAAAGAAAATTGCGAGAAGCATTTTGCGGATGAATTTACAAAGACTCGCGCGTACGAACGTAATTTGGATTCTTCTTCCACGTCGGTATTCCTGATGACTCACGAGTTCGATTCCATATCGATGATTGAACGCAATGCGACAACTGTCGGTCAGTAGAAGACGATTCATTTTCGTTTTCGACTATAATGTGTATATAATGCTGCAAATTAATAATACTGTCGCGCAGACTGTCGTCGCGGTTTGGAAGTAACGCCCGGCAAGTTGACGAGCGGACGTGCTATATGCGGCAACTTGGCTGCCTCGCTACGCGCTCGTAACTTATCCAAGAATCCATTCGGTGTACCGACCGCTTTGGTAAGTTTACAAAACAGATTATACACTAATTTATAGCGCACATTCGGTCGTCAATGAACCAATGAACTCTCTCGAGTGATCGTTCATTCGTAGTCATCATTGAAACCATCATTTTGGATTTGTAGGTCGAATTCAGAGCCAAAGATACTAACGAGGCGAAGAATTAGTCGGACTCCTCTCGTCGGTATCTAAACTTCAAACTCCTCGGGAGTTCAAGACGATTAAACATATTAAAAAAATAAACACACGAATCGAGGTCCGCGGAAATGAAATGTCTTCTTCCGAGTTCCATAAAGAGCGGTTTATGGAAAATAGTTTATTTTTGTATGTTTTATCGATACTTCCGGACATTTTCGATCTGCAGGGGAGAGGGAGCCAAAACAGGCACCCGGGGTAAGACGGGCGTA
Source organism: Buathra laborator (assembly GCA_934046635.1). Classification (NCBI taxonomy): domain Eukaryota; kingdom Metazoa; phylum Arthropoda; class Insecta; order Hymenoptera; family Ichneumonidae; genus Buathra; species Buathra laborator. The sequence goes on from OW203893.1 coordinate 13,070,725, forward strand.
TAAAAACGAAAATAATTGAAAAAAATTAATAATTAATTTGAAAAAAAATCAGATATTTGAAAAATAAAAATTACTTATAATTAACGAAAATGGACTCAAAATTTGAATTTTCTAACACTGTTTTCTCAAATCTAAACTCTTTTTTTTTTTTTTTTCAAATTTCACATCTAATAAAAAAAAATGTTTTTAGTTATTTTCCCATTTTGTCCCCATGTCCTTTTTACCCCGTATTTTCGGCAGCGTACGATAACAAAGCGTTTTACGCTGTCAACGCTAAGTCCGGAGAGCACGAAAAGCCGCCTTTCCTATAGTACTATATTAATGGGTATCGCATAAAAACTTTTTTTTTTTTCACGATCGTTATCACAGGACACATATACTCGGCCCGGAAGTTTCTGTGACCCAATGTAAATGTAGGTCGTGTCACTTATTGCAACTTGAATCATCGTACTTAAGACAAACCCGCGTCCCAAGTCTGACTCGCCGTAAATTGCATAATAATAATAAGAGAGTATTGGGGGATGGATAGAAAAGTAGAGAGGGAGAGGAAGACTCTCTCGCTTTCTCGAGCATCTATACCGCCGCCTCGCCGAACCCCTCTGTGTCTCGTGTGTCAGTTATCATTTCAAGAACCGTGTCCCCCGACCCAGTTTCACTCCCGATGTTTGGTGGAACAACAACTCGAACCAATTTATTATAGGCGCGAACGTTCACGTCACTCCCGCTACTCGATATCAATACACGCATGAATAAAATTCACGTCGTTCAATGGTGACTTGGAATACATCAATGTGTATATTCGCTATGTGTACACCGAAACATGACAGACGCGGTCACACGAATCGTCCGGGATATGTGACACGGGGCGCTCGTCGTTCGTCGGCGAATATATGTATTTCTTCTTTACTCTTTTACTTCTTCTTCTCCTTCATTACACACAAGCCTACGATTGACCTTTACATTTATTCTCGGAGGTCTTGAGACATTAAATGTCTATTGGTTTAATTGATGATCGAAGCGACAACTTGGCATATTAAAGCCATTCGAACTCTCGCATATCGTACACGTCAGATCAATCGAGTTATCTTCCGAAGCGATTGAATGGTATTTCCTTGCCGAACTTTTAAGAGGCTTCGATTCGGCAAAATTATGCCGATCGTGGATATTTCTTCAGCCGACGCAAAAATCTACAAAAATTCGATCATATCGAAAAATCTTTGAAAAATTTTTCCGCCGTTTGAAAAAAAAAATGTTGTCAATCGATTTATAATGAAGAAATGTTCAACTATTCGATCTTTCAAATAATAAAAATTAAAATACACGAAAAATAAATATTAATAATAAAATAAATAATTTTAATTCATAAGTAGAAGAATTACTTAAACTATAGACCTCTGAAATTTTTTACTATCGCAGCGGAAGAAATATCTTCACTTTTTTTTTTATTCCGCGATACAGACAGCGCATAGTTTCGAATTTCCGATTAATCATATCCAACGCGTAACCCTAAACATATGTATTATCGCAATGCAATTATTGTAATCGCAAATCTATCGTCCTTTTTTTTTTCATGCACTTCATAAAAGTGCGGAGACGTGTACTCACGCGATTCCGTTCTTCTCCATTCGAGTCACGAATGTATTGTATGTATTGCATATGGTGCGACTGCTTTTTTTTTGCTCGATGACTCCACCGATACTATACTGATCGATATAATACCTCTGTACTTCCGGAATAGCTCTTTGGAAAACGGTGAAGTGCACTCACTGTAGAAGACAAGTGTTGCACCGACAGGTGCAACATCGATCCGCTTTAATCTCTTCGTTCCTCTTAACTTATTTTACTTGCTTTTTCTTTTACTTCGTTATTCATGATATTCGCATTTTGAGAATAAAGCAACGAAAATAAGTTATACATAAAATAGACTTTTCTCTATCCGAGGCCACGTTTTGTATCGTTGGATCTTTCGGAAGAAATAAACCAATCGGCATGCCAGTGGCCCCTACATCTACAATACGCACACTATAAAGTGAGCGGCGAGGGCGAGCAATCAGCCTCTACAAATCTATCGACCCATCCTACCCATCAGGATTTTCGTTTATTTTCCATGCTTTTCTATAATATCATTATTATTCTTCGCTGCGTATTATCAATAAAATGCGATACTGTATCCCGTGTTATTTTATTTAATTTATCGAATAAAACGCGATATCGTACTCGATGTTATTTTATTTATTTTTCAATGATTATTTATTATTATGTAATACTTTTTTTCTTCCATTTCCTGTTTTATATCAATTACAGATAAAGATCGAAGGTTTCCGCTGTAAATTGCGTATATTGTTGCGACGACGTGTTTAAATTGCACATGGGAACGATGCCGCCCCGGTATACCTACACCTCCCGCATAAATGCGCCCTTATACGTTTCGCGCGACGGTGTGACTCGTGACACACTATTCGATGCTATCGGGAGGGCGTCATGTACCCTCCCCGTCGCCTTTTGCCAATGTCCATGGATATGCTTTCTCGACATACTCGGGGAACTCGACGACGGGAATGCTCGTCACCTCGCCCGCTACTCGTATTCGATAGGTCTATTCGGTCAGTACCTGTTGGACCGTCACGTTGATAGTGCTATCAATAGACCGTACGAATACCGGTAAATTCTTTGCCCGTTCGTCGAGAGTATCGTTAAAAAATTTTAAAAGTGAAGTTACAATTATGAAGGAACCGGAAGATTACGATAATTATCGTAAATAGCTTCCGTGAATAATTTTTGCGTCAGTGGAAAAAAAAAATCGTCGCGAAAACGGAAGATTAGGAATGACGTTGTATAAAAGAGGGTAAAGTGTTTCGTTCGTCAAACATGAATGGCACGGAAATTATCCTCATGAGCATTCTTGCTGCTATGCCAAATGGACCTATTCCCGAAGGAAAACCAGTCGAGATCGATGGTACTTTTATTCGTGAAGAAAAAAAAAAAAAAAAAAACAGATTGTGCCTTCTTCTGTCGAGTCTTTTTGTGTGGGAATTTTATCGTGTTTAATATAATTGTGATCGTCCATATAGCACCACAGTTTTGTAAGATTCAAGACAATTTTCGTGGAGTTTTAAATTGTTTCGTCTATTTTTATCTTTTTTTTATTATACCGATAGAAGTCTAAAGAGTGATCTTCAGCGATTTCCCGACGCGACGAATAAGTTGATTAGTTGAAATGTGATGTTTTTCCCCGGTATTACAGGCGCTCTCGATGTTCTTAATCTTGGGGTGGATTTGGCGAGTACGAATATTAGAAATCGAAACAACGCGATGCCAAAACACCTGACGGTAACTGCTTGGCAGGTGAGAATTTATCGTGTCTCAACGAACAATAGTGTTTTTTTTTGTATTTTTTCAAGCGTATTAATGGATCTCGCCGAAATTTTTCGTGACACCCTAACGTGTTTCACCCTATAATCGCAAACAATGGACAACGTGAAAAAAAAAAAAAAAAACGTTGCACACTGCGCATATTGCCGCGGGTTACACTTATTCGAAGAGTCACGCGATATATACTTAATTATCTGTTAATCGCTCTCAACGCGTCTTATCGGTCTCATTCTTGTTCGCTGAACAAACAACCCTTATTACGATAATCCTTATAATCGCATGAGAGCCATCCTACCAGTTGTTGCATGAAAAAGACGGTATATGTTCGTCTACGATATTCCCGTATTAATTGAATATTTGCCATTTTGTAAAAACTATTCCGCAGAATATGCCGTTCTCGGGAGTTAAAAAAGACAATGGAAAATACGTGGGCGAAGGATACGCGTTTCATCTTCTGCATATAATACAGTCGAAGCTGAATTTTACATACGACATAATAGTTCCCGATCGTCAAGAACTCGGCGTCAATGAACATGGAAATTACACGGGAGTAGTGAAACTGTTGCAGACTAAGGTAAGCCGACGGAATTAAATAAAATCTTGAAATTGAGTTTAAATATTAATCGCGTTAAATATTAACGTTAATCAATTGCAAATTGTAGCGAAAAAATTTGCTTAATTTCGAAATTTTTTTCAGAAAGCTGATATGGCCGTATCTTTCATTCCTATAATACCGGAACTGACGGAAGTGATGGCGTACAGCAGTATCGTAGACGAAGTGGATATAACATTCATGATGAAGAGACCACTGATATCGGCTATTGGATCGGGACTCACGGCACCCTTCACGCAGACCGTTTGGATTTGTATTCTCGTTGCTCTTATCGTCTTTGGACCGGTGATATACGTCATCATTCATTATCGGTAAATTTCTTCATTTAGAGTTTTTTATTATTAGTTATCGCCGAAAAAGTAAAATCTCCTTTATCGCGAATCGATTTTTTTTACAGGAGTAAAGTTGAAGAAAGCAGAGGTCGCGAAGCGTATTCGCTCGGAACTTGCATATGGTTTGCTTACGGAGCTTTGATTAAACAGGGATCCACCGTTGAACCGGTTACAGGTAATCAACATTTTATCTAATGTATCATCTTCCGTTTCTATTGAGTTACGAAATAATTCATAACGATTTTTATTGCCGTTTAAGATTCGACTCGCGTACTCTTTGCAACTTGGTGGATTTTCATTACGATATTGACTTCTTTTTACACGGCAAATCTCACGGCTTTTCTGACGTTGTCTCAGTTCACGCTGCCCTTCGACAGCGTCGATGATATAATTAAAGGTCGTCAAGAGTGGTTCGCTTACACGGATCAAATCGTTGACGAGACGCTAAAATTCATCAAATCGGTAACTTTAGTCGTTTAGCTTCGTTTGTATCTTCTTTTTTTAAATTTCTTCCCAATAATCGTGAGCTCTCGCTGAAAATTATTGTTTTTATTTATTTTTTTATTTTTAGGAAGATCCAAAAGATTTGCAGCTGTTGAGCAATTCGTTCAACGATCATCTCGCGATGTACATCGAGAGACATGCGACCGAAGCCAATGTCCTGCAGAATCTTGAGAGAGGCAAGCATCGTGTAGTTTTTTTTTTTTGTTTCTTCTTATAACGGACCGACTAATTTTTTACGAAGTAAATCTTATTCGATCGCCGATCTTTCGTCGTTTAGACAAACTTTTCCTGTGCGAGATACAACTGTCCGAAAAAATTCTATTCGACGACTATCGCAAGAGAACATTGAACGCCGAAGCGGAAAACAAGAGATGCGTCTACGTTCAGAAACCGGGCGCACTATACGCCAGAAATCGTGCTTTTGCCTATCAAAAGAATTCGGTGATAGAGGACCACATTAATAACCAGTGAGTAAATGTTTATAAAAAACTATTTAGAAACTTCACGTTGAGAAGAATCTGCTAGAATAGTACATTACGATACAAGAGCGAAAAAATTTTTACTTCACAAGGTGTGGAAAGTGAGGTTTTCCGCGCGTTTCATGCGCACCGTGCGCGGAAGACTCCCTTTCCACACCATGTGAAGTAAAATCGTATACGATACTCGGTGGAAAAACGTTTTATCAGCTCGTGTGATTGTAGCACTCGTGAGAAAAAGTTTTTCCTCCCTCGTGACGTAATATCCTATTTCTGACGAGTGTTGCAATCACACGAGTTACGAAACAGTTTTTCGCACGAGGATCGTAAAAAATTTTAATTGACAAGGTGTCAGATAAATGACTTTAGGCAGTAAAAGGAAATAACTTTAAAAAAAGGTAAAAGGAAATCACTTTGGGCAGTAAAGGCAGTTTTACGCACGCTTCGCGCGCGTACGACCCCCATTTGCGCACCTTGTGAATAAAAATTTTGTACGATTCTCGTGCGAAAAATTGTTGTTGCATCACTCTCTTTCGTCTCGCGCTGCAAACTCACACTCGTCAGAAAAAGTTTTTTCACACTTGTATCGTAATGTACACTAATATCGCCCGATAAAATTCGATGGTGGCGCCACCTATCACGAAAATGCTCGATATTATGAGCATTTTTACCACATTTATGGGAATTTTTATCATATTCTATGGCAGAAATCCGCATAGTTCTCGGATTTTTCGACAGGTGACGACATTGGCTCCGTTGTATCAAAAATTCCCTATACTTTTTACTAGAAATATACGTATTTATATGTTAAATTGTATCAGATCCTTCTTTCCGTGAATTTAAACAAGAAAAACACATGGAAAAACAAAAGAAGCTATTCGGACGCAAAAATCGGGAAAATTAGAAAAATTAAAAGTTGACACGCGGCTCTCTAGCGATTCTCTCTTAAATTTCTCTTTTAAATTTCTACTTGCAGTTTATTGCACTTGATAGAGGCGGGATTTCTGAAGCATCTCGTAGCTCAGGATCTTCCAAAGGTTAAATATTGTCCTCTCGATCTCAAGTCAACCGAGCGGCAGTTGCGAAACGCTGATTTCGCGATGACCTACAAGATAATCGGTACCGGATTCGGTTTGGGGATCGCCGCTTTCTTCGGTGAATTGTTCTACCGACTCGGGCAGAAGCGCAACGTTTGTGCGAATATTTGTATCTGTTGTCCACGAAAGATCGTCGAGGACGACGAAGCTATAGAATACAAGGAAGATCCGCGCCCCGATTTTTTGAAGAACAAAACATCGCCGCTAAGCGATCAACGTAGTAGCAATAGCGATGGAAACAAGAGAATGTTTATAAACGGTCGAGATTATTGGGTGATAAGAGAGGGCGACGGTGAACAAAGATTGGTGCCAATGAGGACACCCTCCGCTCTTTTATTCGACTTTCGATCGTAGAAAAAACGTTTGAAAACAAAACAAAAAACAAATTGTACGACAAAAGTCGCGGCGTTGTAATACAATTCAATCGGTTTTTATTTTTCTTTTTTTTTTTTAATTAAAAAAAAAAACGGAAAAATTAGTTTCAAAGAGAATCATTGGCAAAATTCTCGAGGGGAAAACAGGGATACTTATTACGGATAAGTGAGCAGAAATTATATATATATGTAAATATAATAACGGCTCCCTTACAAATTACAGTTTTTACGGCAGTGATATATGCGCGTCTATCACACACGTGATAGTATATGTTTGTAGGCGTAATTATCGATAAAATTTCTATGTATTAACGAGAAAACAAAAACAAACAAAAAAATTAAGAGAAAACGAAAGAAGTAAAGAAAAAAAATTACGCGGAGGACGAATGAATATTAAATACAAAGCCGCGGCAATGAAAACTCTCACATTGCAAACTCCCTTAAATTTTTCCACAATCTCGTTTACCCACCGCACCGACTATTATAAATTTTCTAATTTACACAGAAGCAACAAATTGGTACGATTTTTTTTTTTTTCCGTCAATCAACACCATCCGCTCCACCGACTTCGTCAATGTAATCCAAAATGTACATTGGAATAAAGTTATATATTGCACAAGCGCGTACAATAGATATTTCTCAATATGATATCATCTTTCGACAAATGTTGTAACGTAGAAAACCCCACGAAAGACAACGGATTCGGATTCTTCGAAATCCTTCCGGAATCTTCCGACGTATCGCATAATTTAGTCGCTAAATCGTTTCGCTCGTAGATATTCCGCGCCGAGTCGCAGATCGGTAGGATTAACGAACGGTGAGTACGCGTGTGAGGTAAGTGACCCACGCGGAGGGCGGTAAAAGCTGTATAAATGCTATTTATTACAAGAGATTAGAATCGTTTCGCTGACCTTTTTTTTTTTTAACGAAAAAAAAAAAAAAAAAAAACATAACTCGCAACACCCACGCGCGTCGCACTTACACCGTCGAAAAGCTACGACGATTAATTACTTTATCATCGACACGCATCGCACTATCGTCATTCTTTTGTCTATTCGAAGATTGGCAAAGATTTTTCGGAGAACAAACTACGGATCAATACCATCCGGTTGCCTCGTTTTTTCGTCGGTAAGTGTGCGCCTATTGACTTTAAATTTACTATATATATATATACATATATATATGTAGATCAGCAGATACGGCGATCGACGATCAGCGTGTTTTATATATAATATCAATAAACTCTCAATTCCGTAGAGTCCCAACGCCGTTGTTGCTCGTCGAGTCCATTTTGGCGACGGGACTCGACGTCGACGACGATGAGGCGAAGAAAGTTAAACATTATAGGGACTCCCACTCATAGTATATAGTATATATATATATATGTATCTATATATAGTACAAATCAATAGTCTACAAATAAGAAAATATCTTATTATTCGCGTTTTTATAGATATACATATACGACCCTGATATGCCATATATATATATATACTACTTTTTCGACTTTTTCTTTAGCTGTGCTTTGCGCTTGTTTTCCATTGCTTCCATTCTCATGTCTTCCAAATCTTCCATTATACCTGAAATTCGAGTTTCAAGAGAGAAGAAAATTAGTCGCGTAGTTTCCACAGAGATTAAAGAGGGATAAAGGGGGATTAAAGATTATCGTTAGATTCCCAGGAGAAAATGAGATTCCGATGAAATTTCGAATACTTCCCAATAGGATTAAAATCTGAAAAAAAAATCAGTCGTACAAAAGGTGCTGAAAACATTGATTTTACACTATAATTGCTGAAAGGTATTCAAAAGTTAATTGAAACAAAAATTGTTCGACGAATCATCCGGCAACCGAAATTTTTTTTAAACGGAAAGGAATTCATTAATTTTTTTTTTAAACATATGAATTTTTTTGGAATTCTCGATACTTTTGGAAAGTTCTGTTTTTCAAAAACTGCATTGAAAAAAAAAAGAAAATAATTCAAGAATTAGAAAAAATTCGAGAAAAATGGATATGTATTCGAAAAAATGAACGGATCAATTTCTGTTATTTTAACTAATTTGTTATTAACCTTTTTGCATAATCATTATGCAAAATTAATGTTCTTAGCATCTTATCTGTTGTTGGTTTTTTTTTTTTCAGTTTTTTATCCCATTGGAAAGTATTCAAAATTCTCTCCGAATCTCACTGTTGGCCGAAAATCCAACGACGCACCATCCTCAAGAGAGTCGGATTGCCGAACTTTACCTATTTTTGTGGATACAAATTCCTCCTTCAGCTGTTGAGCGAAGTTGCTCTCCATATTGTCGTCATCGTCGTCGACATGCCGATACCTACTCTTGTCGTAACCGAATATCTCGCTGATGTATTTGCTGTAGTCCTCGGATTCTTCCTCGGGACCGTCGTCGATGAAGTCGTCGAGTTCGGAATCGTATTCCTCGTCGGTGTCGTAAATGCGACCTGAATGGAAAAACGGACGATCAATAAAAAAAAAAACGAGTTAAACACGAAGAAAAAGAAAATGTATACGTTTATTCATCGGCGGTCGTCGAGGTCCGCCTCGATTCGCATTCCGTCCTCTAACATCCTGAGGCGGGAAGGGTCGGGATTTTCCATTGGAAACCGAACCCGGTTTGGGTTTCATATCCGGTGGTGGAAACTGTTTTGGTTTAACATCAGCCGGTGGGAATTGTCGCGGTTTCACGTCCTTCGAATCAACGGGTCGTCTCTCCGATCGCGAGTCCGACTTCGTCGCGGCGCTTTTACCACTGTTCGTTGGCACTGGTTTGACGTCTTCCGATTTCTTGCTCCTGGACATTGCTAATTTTCGTTTTTCTTCTTCGATCTCGCGACGCATAGATTCCAGCTGTTTCTTCTGCGCCTCGAGTTTCTTTCGTTCCTCCATCAATTCGTCTTTGGCTGAGAGTTTCGACGACGACGACGACGACGGCGCCGCCGACGACGCGCCTCTGTCCGTTGGTCTCTCCGGGGCTTTGCGTTCGATCGAACGACTCGGCGGTGCTTGCGGCTTCGTGAGACTCTTCTCGAGTATCGAACTCGGCGCCGATTTGCCGTTAGACAATTTAGGAATTTTGTTCGACGGGGGTTTTGGCGTTTCGGATTTGGAAGATTTCGCTTGTTCCGACAACGACGAACTCGCCGGTCTGGAACCGTCGCCGTTTCTCTCGCGATCTCTCTTTTCTCGCCACTCCTTTTCCTTGAGATACTCTCTCATCTGTTTTTTCGTCATCAGTCTCTCGTTGCGTTCCTCGACTTTGGGCTTTGGCTTCGCCTCAATAACTACCGGTTCGTGTTGCTTCTTCTCGGCAAGTTTAAGCAACGAAACGAAATCCATCGGCGGCGGTCCCGGAGGTTTTTTCTTCGGCTTTGGCTTCTCCTCTCGTTCCGCTTCTCTTTCCCTCTCCGGACGCTCTCGGTCGCTCTTGGTAGTCTCTTGGTCTTCTTTGCCCGTTGCCGATGACGATTTGCGTTTTCGTCGATGCGGAAGACTCTCCTCTAATTCCTGTTGCTTCAATGCCTGGCGCACTCGGTCCTGAAATTTTAAAAAAAATTTCATCGATACGCCACGGACTCGCGAAACTATAGGCTGATTCGGTCCTAACGAACCACGTGGCCTCGAAACACGACTGAAAAACGATCGGCAGTTTTGTGCGAAAAATTCACCGTCTACATTAATATTATTATAATTTCAGAAAGTAAGTTTTCATTTTTGAGAACCGACCGAACATCAATTATTTAGTTAGACAAGAATCGTCGTTTTGCGACACGAATTGACCGATCGTTTTTTTTTTTCAAGTCATGTTACAGTCGTCACGGGTGCTGAGGGTATCTCGGAAAATTCTCGTACCTTCGTCGACGCGATATCTTTAACAGTTTTTTTACCGGTCTCGCTGAACAATGGTTTCTCGGGAGGTAAATTATTGTACTTATTCATCAACTGATTGTAAAATGCCGAAGCCTCCTGCGATACGTAGCCGTAGTCATCCTCGTCCGGCTGCGACGGACCTGAAAAATAAAATCGCGTTAGCCGTGTCCCCACCTAATCTTCGAGTCTCCGGGCGATTTTAGCGACTAATCGGAGTTAATCTACCGGATAACTCTTGCCCGACCGGCTAATATTAATTAAAATTCGTTACGATAGACAAAACTGCTACAGCTTTTTACGAAATAAATTCGTTTAAAAAAAATGAAGCGATCAACGCAAGCGGAAATCTTGCTTGGCAAATCTACTCTAAATTAATGGCGGGCTGACCTTCAAAATCCCACGGAAACTTCGGTTTTGCCGCGTTCCGCCGTTAAAACCTGCGGGCAAAAATATTGCCCATGTTACGGACAAATACGAGATCTGTGCTTTGTAAAAAATCAAGAAAAATATATATCGTTCGATTTGTCGGTATACGCGGAAGCGAATATCTTGGGCTTTAGGCAAGAGTTATCCCTGGCAAGATGCGACAATTCGGATAACCCGATTACAGTTTTCTTCATACCTGCCATTGTAACTGCGGTATCATCGTTATTGATTGCGTCCGCTAATACCGATTTGTTTGCCGCTTTGCACACCTTGAGATGCTTATTAATCCTACTTTGAGCTTTGTGATCGCGTAAAGCCAATAAATTCTGTTGGAAAAAATTCATTGAATATATATCATTTTGTTATTATTTATTCGTAAAAATGATAATTTTTTTTTTTTTTTTTTTTCAACGCACCTCTCTTTTTTTATGCTCCTCCGCAGCTTTCCGTCGCTCCTCTTCTTCCTTCTTGGCTAAAAATTTCTTGATATTGTCGGACAGACTCTTCGACTGTTTCGATTCTTTTTTCGGCGGTGTAAATTTGCTTGGATAGTAAGCCGTCGACTGAGGAAAATGATATATAGGACGCAAAATGGGTTTGTTATTTTCGTTTTTTTAGCAAAAATTCGTATGAAACGGGAATGAAGTGAATTTTACTAACCTGCTTTGACGGCTTATTTTTTTGGGCAACGCTCAGCAACGTACCGAAATCCATGATACGATTAAATATGTAATAAAGTAATGATAATCGGGACGAGTTTCGTTAGATACTCGAGACCGTGCTGTCCCTGTTCTTAAAAGGCAAACGCATCCCTCGGTACTCGACGTTTTACGATCTCATCTCTGAATTGTTCCTTCCATTATCACGATGAAACCAAGTTTTTTTCTATTGTAAAACGAAGATCCTCGAACATACGATTGTTCTTCGGTTAATCAAACGTTTCGTAGTTTCTTAGTTTTTTTCCTACGGAAAGTAAATGTCTTCCATACGACGAGGGCTGCGACGATCGTGGCGGTAATTCGTAGAGTTTATATATCGTAATATTATACGTATAGAGAGAACGAATTTCTCGAGAGTGAAAAAACACGGTGCAACAAGATGTGACAGAAGCACGATTATTTCGTGTCTTTTCTCTGCCCTCACCGAACGCGACGTCATGGGTTATTTCCTACGAGAAACTCACGCGAGGAACGTAAATAATACGCCACCTTCGCGATAAAATTTACTCAACGAGATACCGCGGGTCGGGCATGGTCGGGCAGGTCTCTAGAAAATAATAAAACTGCGTTTCCCACTCGCGCGCTCGGCGGAAAATGTCGGCGAGTACCACTCATGCCGCTTTATACACAAACACAAAAGATCACAAAAGACAACAAGTTATTTTTTTTCGTAATTAAAAGAACATAAAAAAATAAACGCGTTTAACAATCCCCGAGTGAAATGGACGGAGATTATTATTCGACGGTTTATACATGGTAAAATAACGTAAAAAATTTAAAAAATTCCGTGACAAAAATTCGTTTATCGTTTTGCATCGTTAAAGCGGTGAACAAAAATAAATAAATAATCGTTTTCGGCGATAATTTTAGGTTCGAAAAGTGTGGAATAATATCGAACGTGCGTACGCATTTACGCCAGAATCTTGTTAACGCGTTGAAAAGCAAAGACGCGACGCTCAGCAAGGACAACGCCGCGCCAAAATCGGCCAAGCAGTACGTCTACGATTTGCTCGTTGCCGAATATCTCTGGAATCACAATTATGCTTATACGTTATCCGTGTTCGCGAGCGAAGCTCCGTTGCTCGTTAATTTTTGCAAGAACCCGCCACAGTCGGGGCAGACGAGGGAACCGGGAGGAAAGCAAAAATTGCAGAACGATTACGTGAGGCATACATTGGAGACACTGGGAATAAAGCCCGACGATGCCGCGGGATTGGCGGTCGTGTCGGAATACGCGGAAAATGACGCACCGTTGTTGCTCTGCATACTTGACAGCCTTTGCGCGGCAAACGTGAAACAGCGGACCGCAAAATCGCACGAATGCCAAACTCAGACGGAAACTCACTGTCGCTCTTCCGAAGAAATTTCCAAGCTTGCGGCAGCCAAAAAAAAATTGTATCGCCAGAAAGAAATGTTCGACGCTCAATTGAAGTCAAAAGAAAATGAGTTGAAACGACAAGCCGCCGCAATGGAACTGCAAATGTCTGCACTCGATGAAAAATTGGAAAAAGCTCAGGTAAAATCCACATTTTTCTTTTTTTCTTTCACCTATCGTAGACGTTTTTGTTATATTTTTTTTTCTTCGCAGAGCTTAATGTGTTCCGTACGTTCCAAAGAGAAGCTGTCGAGCCAAGAGGACCGTCGTATTTATCGGCGTGAAATCGAATTGGCGACCAAAGAAGATTTGCTTGCAAGGGAAGCGGAAAGGTAAAATTTCTTCGACATTACGCCTCTCATCTGTTTTCAAATTTTGGGATTTTTTTTTTATTTACGATTTTATTATTATTATTGTTGTTTTCTAAAGTATATGATATTTGTTCGGTATGCTATTTATTTGATTTTTATTAGTTATTATTGATATTATATTAGTTATTATTAATTATCAATTTAAAAAAAACCGATTTTCAGATATCGGAAAAAGTACATGAAATCTTGCGATAGTGTATTTTCCCGGTTGATAATGATAATAATAATAATGATTTCACAGATTGCAGAAAGAACGCGACAGTTACCGACGATTCGAAGGCGATTTGAAGAAACTGCAGGACGAGTTGACGAAAGTAAAGAAAGAATTGCCGAACCGCGAAATCGATCGTAATTTGAGTTGCCGGGACGTCCAAGTGCAGACGGACACCGACGCGTTGACCGCTGAAAAAATAGTGTTGGATCGAGAAAAAGTCGAACTTTCGGGTCTCGTGAGGGTGCAACAGTCGCGAATAGAGGAATTAACATCGCGCGTTGTTAATTTAACAAGACAACTCGAGGAAGTTAAATTATTGAAAAGAACTTCCATAGAGATAGCTGCACCGGTGGTGCGCTTTTCAAAGACGAGTACTTTACTCAGCGAGTCGAGTTCAACGGAAGATATATTGCAGGACGCGAAACTGCGGCTGAAGCGTCTCGAGGAGGAAAGTTTAAGAGCCGATCAGTGTTATTTTAACTGTATAACGACGTCGCCGTTATGACCGTTAATTTTATTACAATTCCGATAAGTCTGATAATTCTAATGGTACCTAAAAAGTCACGAATCAAGCCGTCCAAATATATTTATCGCATCGTACCTGACCTCGTCAATTTCGCATAATGTATCGATGAGAAATGTGCACATCGAGACGATTAACTTGTACTTTTATTCATTTTTCGTTTTTTTTTCTTCGTTTTTTTTTTTTTTTTTTTGTACGTTTTATTGTATAAAATTGGATTCAATAGTTAATATAAAATTTATTCACTATTGTTTCTTTATTATTTTTGAAATTCTATTTTAATTACATACAACATTCAAACGTATCATATAAAATGTAAGTCAAACTCCGTCCGTTGTTTTACATCATCTTCGTTTGGGATCCGAACTTCTTCTAGTGCTATGCGATTAAGGAAATTATACATAGAAATATATATTGTAGAAACGCTAAAACGAGTCGAGATTTCGAGTTAAAAAAATTATTTTTTAGATTATCAAAGGATATTGTTTGTCACGGCCTTCGCGCCCTTCCCGTTCGTGAGTTCGTTCCTTCGTGTATGGTGATTTTTCCTGCAAGTAGAACAACGTTGCAGGATTAAATTTAATAGGGAAATCGTGTGTGAGACTCGATTGTTTTCTCGATACTTGTTTTAGGATCACCTAGCTTTTCTTTCTCTCGTCATTGCTACATCCATTTCGTTTTTTCAACGCATCCCCGTTGGACGCCTTTATCAACTAAGGTGGAGTTCTAAGCAATAATGTTACAAACATAAAATTCACTATCAAAAAGCAATAAACACATTTCTACCGAAGGTTTCGGAGCGATGACTCTTCTACCGTGTAAAACGAGCGCCGACTCCATCAAGAAGGATGTATCGTCGTATTCCCAACCAAAACTCAAATTCAAACAGAATATCGAATACTTTCTCTATAATCACCCCGATAAAAACTCCTAAAAACGTTCATTTTGCGTAATCATAATGCCAAAAAATTCATTAATTAATAATTATTAGAAAATCTTACAAATTAATTTTGCTAATAAAAATTCGTTTGCCGGATGAATTTGTTAACTTTGAATTTTTTTTCAACTATTTCGTTGCTAAACTTTTTGAATTGTAATTCTGCAAAATTAATGTTTATAGCATCTTTTATATAGTTGATTTTTTTCGGATTTTTATCGCATTGGAAAGTACCCGAAATTTTCTTTGAGTCGATGAACTACTCGATTTCGGGAGATTTCTAACTTAACGAGTGGATATAGTGACAAAAAAAACTATCCTATCTGCAAAATTCTACGTGCGAAAATATTTTTTTTCCATAGTGAATAACGAAGCCAAATATATTCAACAAGTTTCGCGCGTTTATTTATTGATTTTCTTCTCCTTTTTTTTTTTAAATAAGCAACTCACGGTAAAAGCTGATCGCTAGCTAATGAAAATGTACAAATGCGCGTGAAGTCTGTGTTCCGTGTACGGGAAAGAATATATACGGAAAAAATTGATACGAACCTTACTGTAGTGATGTTTCTCCCTGTGTTCCGGAAGATCACCGTTCTGATGCGTTCCCTTCGCTGCAAAAACGAAGGTTCATAAGAACAATCCTCACACAAGCGTAGACGATCGAAACGATAATCGATTGGCTAAATCGCGTTTTTCTTTGTTTTTTTTTTTCAAGGGTAATTGATAATTCATCGCTCAGTTTACACGAAGTAGTCGGAAAATAAAAACTCTTTTATTCTACATAATCCGTTCATTTTATCGGTTTAATCACCGAGTGGTGTGAAATAAAAAATAATAGCTTCGATCGGTATTTAAAGACCTAAAAAAAATATTTATATATTTATATATATATATATATATGTATGTCTGTCACCAACCCCTGTCGTCGTCTTTTCTTCGTTTTTGTTCGGCCGCCACAGCCGATTCTTCTGTGCGATCCTACAACAATATAAAACGATAACAAACAAAAGCATCGATCTATTTTATAAGTTATTCAATAATCGCTTATGATTTTTGAAATTATTTAATTTAACGCGCTTACTCTCTTCCTGCCGAGTTTTTTTTCTCTCCTCAATTCTTTCTGCTCGTCCCGCACCTTCGCTTTGGCCGAACGTTCCTTCTTGTCGACGGCGACTTCCGTCCGTCTTCCTTCCTATAAAAAACAAAAGATACGCAATACCAATTATAGACGATACATCGATTGGAAAAACTAAAAAAGTAACGAGTATCGATCGCGTACCTTAGGAATGCTCTCAACTTTCCGCCTCTTGGTTTCCGATACTGAAATTCAAAATGCAAAAGGCGTTAAATTGAAGAAAAAAATTTAAAAACGATTATAGGCGAACCTTTTTCATCGATTTGCACACCTCTCTCAGGACCGTCCTGCGGCGGCCCGGAACTCGCGCTGCTGTTGGAAACACTCGACAAATCTCGATCCAAATTATCGACACCTCCGCTGTAGTAGTGTTCCTCCTGAAATTTATAGTTAAAGATTTGATTTGATTTATTGATTTAACGAATTTCTCCTTTTACAAAAATGTTTAAATTACAAAATATATTAACGAAAAATTGCCGGCTTATGTTCTCATCTATCGGTTCAACAAGTTAAAGATGGTTAATTTTTTACGATAACAAAAATATGGATTATTGAGTGATTCGTTGTTAAATACCTTGTAATACTTTCGGTCCTTTTTATCCGCGTTCTCCTCTTCCTTGGTCTCTTCTTTTTTAATGTGTTTCTCTTTAACTTCCGGTGTCTCCTTGGGTTCTTCCTTTTTCCGTGTTTTCTCGGTAGTCTCGCTGTAGAAAAAATTAAGTTACATTGCCATTCAATGAACAATCATTTAAAAACGTGTTATAGTCATTTAACTCACTGGTGTACTTGATTGGAGACGCTACGCTTCTCTCGCGGTTCTTTGCTCTCTTTTTCCACTTTAATTTCTCCGTTGGAAACTTCCTTCGCGACGATACCGTTGCTAACTTTTTCCGCCGCTTCGTTGTTACTCGCCGTGTCCTGCGCTTTGCCAGCCTTGTCGCCGACGTGATGAAAATCCGATTCGCGTATCATACTCGGCGCTCGAGCTTTCAATTGGCCACTGTAGGAAGTCGCGAGAACGTGGAGATCCTGACGCTGTCCGCGTTCCTCCTCGCGGACCTTCTCGACTTTCCTCTCGAGTATCTGCGAGAGCTTCGCGAGAACGGGAAAATGTGGCAATATTTTGATCAGTATTATCAGAGAATTTCTTATCTGAACGTAGTCCTTCGAGTCGAGACACACTACGATCGCCTGAAAGATTAAGAAGAAAAATTAGAAAAAAGAAAGGAAAAATACTAAAAATGTTTGATAGAAAATTAAACGGGAAAGAATCGAATGTTTTGAATGATAAAAAGATACCTTGGTGATTTTGTAGTGCCACTTGTGGCAAACGTGACGATAATTCTCGAATCCTACCATATCGTTCGCCTCGGAGAATTGATTACTGACGCGAAATTTGGTAACGAAACCCGGATAGTTGCTGCATTCTTTGTCGAATATCGCTTTCTCCGAATGCCATCTCATAACAGTCTCCAGCATGGCACAGAGAAATCTACCGTAGCGATTAGCTTCGTTTTCGGTGCACGAGGTCACCGAGTACGTTATATCACAAAATAGCTAACAAACAAACGAGAAATGTTTATGATTAAAACGTTAAACACAAAAAACTCCCAATAAATTTGGTTAATTTCTACGATAACGGTTTCGATAAAGTTAATTTAATTCCGTGAAAGACTCACTCTGTCGTAGCAGAGAAGAGTCGAAAAATTCGCCGTCTTCAGTGAATGTATGGTGTGTACAAATTTGGCGCAATACATCGCGTCGACTGTGGTGAATGTGCATCGCGGAAATAGGCACAATTGTAAAAATTGCGTTATGGTTTCGTTTTTCGCGGATTTCGCGCTTCTCGATAAAAACCACGAGTCCTTTTCCTGTCTCAGATAGGCGAAGACCTTTTCCACGTGTTCTTCCTGCTTCCGTTTCTCGTCTTGAAGCTTCTCTATCAGTGTTGTGTAGCGCTCCTGTTCTTTCTTTCCTTTGCTGACGTTCTGCGAAAGTTTTGAATATAATTTTATTATTCCGAAAACTCGTATCGATTTATAGAAAATTTAATTTCTTTCTTTGAACCGACAAAAGCCTTTTTGAGGCTTTTTTTTCAATAAGCGCCGAAAAACTGCGTTGAAAAATAGTTTACCATGTCTTTGGAATCGGCGGCTTGTGTGGCGTGTTGCTTCAGCTTGTTGATTTCCCTCTGATAACTCTCCGCGGGTACGAAGAGATCGTACATCGACAGGGACCAGAAAGTTACGAGAAATTGGGGAGATATGTCCTCCCAGACTTTCAACGGATGTAAAGGTCGTACGGATTGCGCCACGGGTGCCATAACGAATTGTGCCGCTTCCGCGTATTTTGCTTGTTTCATGGACGTCGACATTTTCTTGTAATTCGGATCGGCTTTCCGCAGCGCGTCGTACTTCATCTGCAATCGAAAACGCCGTATGGTCGATTAGCACGGAAAAACTTTTAATTCTATTCTAATCTTTATATTTTTTATGTATTTTAATGAATACGCCGGCAAAAGGTCCTCCAAAGTCGGGGAGTTGCGTTTACGCTTCGGAAACACACGACGGGTGCTGCGCTATTAGCTATTATAATTACCGCGATATCGCAATATCAATAAAAAGAAAGTCTTCTCGTCAGGAGATCGAGTATCAAAAGTAAAAACATTTATTTTACTGCGGTATGGAAAGTGAGGTTTCCTGTGCG
Source organism: Buathra laborator (assembly GCA_934046635.1). Lineage (NCBI taxonomy): Eukaryota > Metazoa > Arthropoda > Insecta > Hymenoptera > Ichneumonidae > Buathra > Buathra laborator. The sequence goes on from OW203893.1 coordinate 13,089,783, forward strand.
GAAAACTCTCTTTCCACACCTTCTGAAATAAAATCGTATACGATACTCGGCGGAAAAGCGTTTTCTCAACTCGTGTGATTGCAGCACTCGTCTTCGGCTCGTAAGAAAAAAAATTTCCTTCCCCGTGTCGTAATATACTATTACGGGGACGAATGAGATCTAACGATTGTACGAATACCAAAAGAACGTTGAATCGATGCGAACACTCACATTGATGGCGTGAGCGAACATCGGACGTGCGAGGAAGAACGCAACGTCCGAATGGATATGATTATCCTGGAGCATTGAGTGAATGGACGGCAATCGCTCCACGTACTCGTCCACCGTCATCGTAGAGCCCAAAAAAGTTCCGAACTGAACGAGAGTGTCTTGGCACTGGTCGTATAACTTCCCTGCAATAGTTTTCATTTGTTTATTTACTTAACGTTACGAATAGATTAAATGTTCCGAGGAGAAACGAAGAGATTAGAGATTACGCACCGACGAGTTTTAGATGCGATTGGTCAGTTTCGCAATACACAACGCAATGCTTCTGCTGCGCCATAAGTAAACAGAGCGCCACAGCCAAATCGTGTTCCGACAGCGCCTCTTTTAATCGCTGAGAGGACTTTTTCGTATTTCTCACTTGGCTAAAATAACCGGCCTGCAAAAAGGAAACCATTTGGTCGATAAAAATTCAAGCGCAACGCGCATTTGGCGCTTGTGAAATTTCTGTAATTACCTCGTTCTTCAATAAATCCCCACCGGCCATAGCGTCCAACTGATCCGACGTCATTTCCTCGGCGGCTTCGATACCAGCCATTTTTTGTACTATTTCTTTGAGGATTAACAAATCCAAGCTGAAAATTAAGATATTGAAGATAAATCGGTATACACAACCGGCAGTATGGTACATTTTTTTTTAAATTTATTTGTTTATTATATTATTTATATTATTATTATTTATGAGGCGCTATATTCGTAGACGTGCGTTTTCGGTATTGCGGCCCGTGTGCATCTCATGAATTCGGTCGAATAGTGGCAAATCGAAGGGTCAAGAAAACTTGGAATTTAAGAGAAAAAGCGGAAACTGGTAGCGATATTACTCGTCGGCACAATATCGCTATCCGATACTTTACTCAAGTCAAAATATCGTATGCGGTTCTTTTTTTTTGTTTGTTTTTTTCTCTTCTCTTCATTCTTTATCGCAAACTACAAATCCCCTCGAATGAGTTCCCTACACCATCTGAATTTACCGAACTTCCTCTCCTCGCAACTCGGAGTTCTATAGCCATCGCTCAAACGCTCCGATAAGACAATCGTCGCATCGACGATGAACTCGTCGAGTCTGAAAATAAAAGCAATGCAACTTTAAACGGAATTCCTTGTAAATAAAACCGACAAAGGAAAACAAATAACTGCTTCAAATGATTAAACAAACCATTAAGATTTCCATGTTTCACCGATGAAATAAACGAGCCGAGTAAATCGCGCATTGCGATCGAATTATTAAACTCTCTACACGATTCGTATTTTTCAATAACGAGTCTCTGCGCTATTGACGCGCATCTCGTCGTCGATCTTCAATTTACTTCATTTAATTTAATTTTTTTAATCGTTGATATTTCTCATCGTGTCGCATTAGCCGATTGTTGGATTTATCAAGATACCGAAATATCATCTCACGTTAATCGCTCTCTGTTTTTTCTTCCTACTCGTAAGGCAAATTCGAGTTTTCTTTTGTTTTATTTCACGTTTACTCTATACGTCGACGGTCGTAATGCACTTTTATCCGTTTCCTCTCAAATTTTCCAAGTCTCCGACCGCACGGATGCCAATTATTATTTCTCCACACGCGACCATCACTGTCCATTATGGCATTGGTAATCGTCTGTTTTTTTTTTTTTTGTTACCGATGTGCGTAAACCTTCTTAAGTGTATTCGCATCGTTTCGAAATCTCTCCAATTTTCGTCGTTTCTTCATGAATATCTCAGCAGTTATATAGTCGATATACGATAAACGAAATACGTTCATTCCAAAATAATTCCTTCTAATCGAGAGCCATTTTTTTAATCGCTAAGGATAATCGTCGATGAATGGAAAAATACGAGGGTAACGTCGTCCGTCGTGTCCTTTCGAGTGTCGGGCATCGGGCATCGGCCAGCAGCGATTTTCTTATTTTATTTTTATCTTTTCTTTTTTAGCACATCCAAAAGGCAAAAACCTACCTTTTTTGTGCTTTAAGCTGATTCGCTACGTACTGGAGGAGGCCGGTCAGTTCGATATTGTATTTTTTGAAAATAGCACCGCAAAACGAGGCGAGCGACTGTAACCACAGCGATATACTTGTGCCGTCGTGTTTGAACCTATCGCGATCGGCGCCCGCCAAAGCTTCCACTAAGCAGTAGCCGAGCACATCGTACGAGATATTTGTTAAATATTTCAACGAGTCGACGACCGGTCCTGCGAATACGTCGAAAGAATTGGATTTTTTATTTTCCATTAGTTATCTCAAAAAAATTGCAAAGCGATCAGTTTTTAGGCGTTTTTACGAATAACTCACCTATAAGGTTGTCGTAAAGTTGAATCTGTATCAACACATATTCGAAAAGAACTCCGGGCGACGAGTGCGTGAGCTTTCCAATGGATCTTCCAACCGGTTTTATCGTTTCTTTGCTCACGCGTTTCATGATCGATTTTATTTTTTTCTGTGCGTCAGCGCGTTTTCTCAACAGAGCCGCGTGCTGCTGCGGCGTGTCGTTCTTCCAACGCGCGTAGAGCGCGTAACGATTTTGATAGGGATAATGCTTCAGTATGTTCCACATTTCCTCGGCGACGCAACAATTGCAATCCATAAAGGAAAGCGACGGAAGCAACGCGACGTCGAGAATCGTTAAGACGTCGTGATAAAGATTGTTCGTCTTGTCGATTAGTTGTTTGTTCGCGTCGGTCGGACATTGCTTAACGGCCGTGTGGCATAATCTCATTATTTTATACATCAGAATGGGATCGTGATGCAAATTCGGTCCGAGAATCACCAGCATCGGCAACAACTGATCGTGCATATCTTTGAGATCCTCCATTGGTTTCGGAGCCAATGAACTCTTCAGTGGCGGAACTTTCCGACCCGGCAATTTCGGCGATATTATACAGTGTCTGTAAGTCACGCAATCATTTTATTGTAATTCGAAAAATAGAAGAAAGAGATTCCCATTACCAGCGAAACACTGTCAAGATATTCAGATTAGTGAAAAATTTCAAATACTTCAAAAATCTTTGAAAAATCAATCATAAAAGAAAAACAATTCGCGGATGATTCGTTAATGAATATTTATTTTAATGGTTTTTTTTTTAATTTTCATCTCTTTCAGAAGTATTTGAAATTTTTCATAAATCTGACTTTTGGCTGTAAAGCTAACGATACACCCCTCTCAAGAGTTTGGAAAAAGCGACTCACTTTCGATAGATTGGCTCGATGAGCGATTGTATCATTTTACAAAGAGCCAAAGCGATCGGTCGCTGATCCGTAAGACAATGATCGGGTAGACGATTGAACAAGTTCTGCGCGACTTGCCAAGCGCCGATATCCAGAAGCGCCTCGCAGAGACCAAATTTCTGATTGCTCGCGTATTTATCCTGTCGCGAAAGAATAATTGCGGGAAAATAGATTGAAAAAATGCTTTGCTATGAAAAAATAGCGTATCATTTGTCGTAATAATTTTTTGCTCTCTTACTTGAAGATTCTCCCGTTCCTCCGGAACATCCTCCTTTTCTTTGATAGAAATAACGCTCATTTGTCTAACGTATTCCTTCGCTTGTTTCATTCCCAACTCGTGATCCCTTATTATACTTTTATCATCGGGTACCAACCACGGCAATATATCGTCCAATTCAATGACACCGTGTTGCAGCATCAGCGCCGTGACTTTTTGCAGGGAAAACGGAGTCGCTTCGGCGGTGCAACGATACTTGAAACCGAGAACTTCGCACAAAACTTGCCGATCGCTCATGTAAGAGCGTATCAATGGTATGAAAAGCGCGTCGTCCTGCGGACGATTTTCAAAAGTTTCTAACAATATATCGAGTACCCTGTTGGGATCTAAATTGAAATACCCTGGAAAAAGACGAGAAAAAAATTAGCAATTTCGAATGCGTCGCGAATCGGCGCAATTTCTCGGGAGCTTTCCGAACAATTTTCTTTGCCTTACCGATGAGAGATTTTACAATCTCCAGAATCGACGTTGCCTCTTCGGCCGGACGTTCTTGATTCAGTTCTACGATTAGCTTTGAGTAACCTTCGCTCTCCTCGCGAAAGAGATTGAACTTCCTCTGTTTGTAACTGTTCCGACAAAAATGATTTAATTCGTTAAAATTTCTTTTTTTTTTTTTTTTTTCGATTTTTTTTTTTTTTTTTTTCTGTACATACTAAAGTTTTGTCTTCACTTTGATAAATTTTGTTTGAAAATTTCGATTCTTTAGCGTCCCTACATCCTGCAGAGTTTCGATTTCCAGACGCTCCGTGAGGATTCTATCCGTCAAAAACTGCAAGGAAAAACTTTTGTGATCGAAGATTCCGCGGTGAAAGGTAAAAAAAAAATTGGTATCGCAACAGGAATTAATTACCTTTTCGCACTCTTTGACGATATAGTAAAAATTATTTCTTTCGTCGTTGACTTGCGCTTCTGCGTCTATCAATGTAAATATATCTACGATCGTCGATGGTACAGCAGCGTCGATACTCTGAAAACGGAGGAAAAAAATGCTTTTGTGATTCGACGCCATCGCAGCGCAAAATCGACGTTACTTTGACGACTGAAAAATAAAAAAAAAACAGCTTACCACGAGTTCTGCTAATGTGGAAACTACGCTGTCCTTCTTTATATTTCCATGGACTCCATTGGATATTAATTCGTATAAACCCCGTTTCCATTCTGAAAAAATCATTTATAAATGGTAAACATTTTTTTTTTATTTTTTTTTTATGCCAAAATAAGAAAATGTACAGCCACTGATTGCGAAAGTGCATGTTTTCAGGCATTATGACTGATTTATTAGATAAAACAGAGGTTCGTGTGTATCGAACGAAAAGCCGCGCGGCGAATAATCGCGCGACCTTCGCGATGAAAAATTTGCGTATAACAAAGTGTAGTGCGAAGTTTTTGAAAAACATGTTTATTCAAATAATCCGGACGCGCAAGGACAAAGAAACGGGGAGATTAGCGTGTTTCGCTAAAATGTAAACATGGTGGACACAACGCGGGGAAAGGGGGGGCATTTGGGCGAACGAAAAAAAAAGCGTAACGTACTTACGAAAGTGAGAACAAAAAGAAAAACCCATTGAAAATTACCTGGCGCGTCACCTTCCTTATATTTGTTCTTGATTAGCTTGAGGCTGCAAACAGTTGTTAATCGTGAATTAACTCTTCGGTAGATCAGAACAAACGTGAACGATTATTTATGCTCGACGAACGATCGATTTAATGTTTCACAGTTAACGACTCGTCAATGGAATTCAATTCAATATCGCAACTATTCGCCATCCACCACCGCTCCGTTCATTCGTTTTGATTTTTTTTATTTACCACTTACAAATCATTTTTCCCATGTTTATCCCACGTTTTCCACATATCCGAATTCCACGATTTACCGGCCATTTCAAAATTATAATACAGGATTTTATTTATGTTAAAAACAACCGTATCAACATCGCAGGTTAACAGACTCCATTACCCCACTGTTCTCTTCGTCGAGATGCGTTCCTAAACTTATCGAAAATAAAAGCGCGTATTTCGAAGCGATCTTCATCACGCTCAACATCGCTTCTCCGTCCCGTTTCCCCATTGAACTCATCGGATAACTGAATGATTATAAACTTGTGAAATTTAAGCACAATAGTTTAATTAACGATTTACAGTACACGCAATAATAGTGTATTATTCTTACACCTCCGTAAATCAATTTAATTGTCGTCGATCCTTCTCCCAATCGTGGACAAGCTGTGACGTCACCGCGAATCGCGCGCATGAGTATCGGCCAATAGGCGCCGAACGGATAGCTTTCGGAAATCCGTCGGTGTAGAGCTCTTTCAAGTAGATCCATTTATCGGAGAGGTAATGACGGTTTTTCGATGAAAAGAAATCTCTAAACATCGGCCCGAGTTAATTTTAGTTTTCTTCATATTCGGATAAACGAGATACTCGACAGTTTGATGAATACAAATGTTCGATTATTTATGTCCAAAGTGTTATAGTTCGCTTAATATCGAGCACCTCGTGTGCACCGACGTTTGTTTACAACGATCGAGACAAAGTTCTTTATATCGCAAAAAAACCTTTAACAATCTGTATTATACTCGTCGACAATTGATATCCGTTGTTTTTATGTTTGTCACGAAAAAGCAGTGATGGTGTTGATGTAAATTTTAAAAAATTGTCAATTTCGGTGTTTTCGAGTTTAACCTCCAAGTTGACGGCTGAGAAAGACTGCGATTGTGGAAAGATTCGCGGACGATCTAAAAAACTGTGTTCAGAGAGCCCTTTCGGGTTCAAAAGTGTTTCGTTTTGTTAAAAAAAAAATTAATCCTTCCGTTATTTTTTATTCCGCAGGTGAAAAATGGTCAAAACGAGCGAAAAGAAGGGCAAGAGTGCCATGAATGAGGTGGTGACTCGCGAGTACACCGTTAACCTCCACAAACGCCTCCACGGCGTTGGTTTCAAGAAACGCGCGCCGCGCGCTATCAAAGAAATCAGAAAATTCGCCGAAAAACAAATGGGTACTCCTGATGTCAGAATTGACACCCGGCTGAACAAGCAACTCTGGTCCAAGGGAATCAGGTATGTCGACAAAATTCTTCGTATGCGTCGAACTAAAATTTATCAAAAAAAAAAACTAAAAATTACGTTTTTGTTTAATTTTGACAGAAATGTTCCGTTCCGCGTTCGCGTTCGTCTGAGCAGAAGGAGAAACGACGATGAAGATTCCGCCAACAAGCTGTACACTCTTGTCACTTACATCCCCGTCGGCACCTTCAAGGGTCTTCAAACCGAGAACGTCGACGCGAGTCAAGATTAATTTACCGTTCAATAAATAATTTTCCCTTGAAAAAAAAACATGACTTTTTCTAATTTCTCACCATTTCCTATCGTATTTCCGCTAACCAAAAAAACCAAACTGCTCGTCGATTAATGTTCCTTACCTTGTAAAAAAAATCCTCAATCCATTTTTCTTCTTTTTTTTTTTTTTGATTAACGAGAAAAATGATCGTAATTATATTAATATTAGTTAATAATAATCATATCTCCTTTTCATCATTTTTTTTGTTTTTATTTTTAACCCGTAATTTTTTCAGAGACGAAATGGTCTTTTATTCACCGCTGGTGCATCTACCGTGGTTAATCGTCGCGTCCTACAATTTTCAATTCCTACGATTTGTTTCCCCGTGCCGTTCCCCTCGACTTCTCGCCCCCCCCCCCCCCCCCCCCCTGCCTCGCCGATTGAGCTCTCCAGCCGGGTAGATTCCACCCTCTTGCTGCCATCACCCGCTGCTAAACTGATTACACGCCGGCGCATTTCCCCTCCGGTTGCTCTCTTCTCGCGCAGGTTCGCTTAATTAAATTACAAACTTCCAATCATCTGACGTTATGCGTATTCCGCTGTGCGTATTCGGCGGTACACAGTCGTGTGCAGTCGTGTTGACTACACTTGTAGAACGGTTCCGCTACATATATCTCTCGCGCGCATACACAGAATTGCATACGATTTCTACGTTATTCGCTCAGCTTGGTTAATAAATCGTAGTCATTATTTGCGTCAAGGCAGGAGACCCAAAAACTTACGAATAAAAATGCAGTAACGTATATAGTTGAACGATAAATAGTACGGAATGTCGCAGAGACTATTGAAAAAATAATCATATCGATTCTCTTGTATCGAATGGAAACGTGATTTTAACGCTGGAGTGTAAAAAAAAAAGTTTGCGAATACAGAACAATCGAATATTATGGATGAAGGAATTAAGTAAAACCCTTTTTTATTTTATTCGTTTATGAATCCTCAATGGACAAAACTAATAACGGTAATGCCGTTTCAGTAGCTCTATAAGCATTTAATATAAATAAATAGGATGAAGTAGCGCACTCCGTTCACTACCATGCAGTGAGAACTCTTCGATATCTCACAAACAAAGACCGTGCGAATCCCAAATTCTCAAATCGATAAAAACTGATAAACAGTCGATAGTCAAATCCCTAAAGACGCAGCAAAGGTGGAGAGATCGTCTCTCTCTGCTTCCCATACTCCCGATATCATCAACATCGCAGGCGCAGGCAATATATTATATTGTATTTTCCTGCGAGCGCGTTTTTCCGAGGGGTTAAAGTACGAGAAAAAAAAAAGACACGAAAAGAGGGTTGGCGCGCCAACAACACCGACCAATATTTAATCAACTTTGCACGGAGAATATTATTCTCCGGACAAATCAAGGACATATGTAGCGAACCGCGGGGCAAGTGTGCCTTGTGGATATAGGAAGGGGATTCTACGAGCTACGAGCTCTCCTCGTGTGCGGTGCGTGCGCGTGTACCCAACGGAACGCTGTATAGATGAACTCGCGTTCATACTGACGGTACTGCTGCTGCTTCTGTTACCTATATACGAATAGGTTTTGCCTCTGGGGTGTACGAGTCAATGTGTGCGAGTTTCCCCGGCGCCAACGAGAGATCCTCGCGGCACACGTCGCGCACACCGTGAAATCCCTCGGGAAAGTACAAGCCGATTCGTGAAGAGGGTTCGGAAGCAGCCAGCGTACCGCCGCTATTGCTGCTTCTCGCGCTTTCTCGCTCTCTCAAGGTTCTCTCGTTTCGTGAGAACAAGTGCCATTCGAGTGTCGCACACGGACCTACGATCCCGGTTGCAAGTCCCTCGAGACTTGTACATGTGCGACGCGGACCTACCGCATATCGATACCTTCGTAATACAGACCAAGAGAGTAAACTTATATATGTATGTCGATGGATATTCATCATTCGCTCTCTAACCGTCGCGAAATCAATAGAGCATTAAAATCGGACAAATAAGAGACGGCGAACTAAGACATTTTATCTGAAATATCTATGAGGATAATAATTCACGGAGTCTCGTTGAAATCGTCGTTATTCTCGTACAGGTAACATTTATTATTTGTTTTTTTTTCGTGTTTTTCAGTTAAGTTTGGTTATGTAAATTTTTGATTATATTTCGAGCGGACAAATTACAGAAATAACGAATGAATAAAATAACTTTAAGCGATATAAAAAAAAAAAAACTTCGACGACAATAATCCGCCAATGTGATTTGATAAATCGTCGCAATGATTGTATATTCAGGGATTTCTTTTTGTGTCATTTTTGTTTTTTCTAAATGAGTCTTTATACGCGTTCGAGTACAGCAAGAGCATAAAAAAATAATCCAAACAACGAACGACCAATTTTTGTTAACCTCTAAAGAATGTTTGGCAATAAACGTTCATCATTTTTATTCGATAAATCGTCTGATTTCTCGAACGTACAAAGATCTCGTTATCACGCTACTTCCGCTTTTCCAAATCAACGCTATCGATAAATTCACGAGTATATTAAAAGCATAAAAAAGTCGCAACGGACAACGGAGGAGCGAGAAACTTTTATTCGTCGCAAAAGAATCTTTGACGATAAAAAATGCATCAATTCTGCTTGATAAATCGTCGAAACTCTCGTTACTATCAACTCTGTTATTTCCGTCTTTACCAAATGGACTTCGTTCATTAAAATCCTCGAGTATATTTACCCGTTGAGCGAACGAGGGAGTTAGCCAACGCCGGGGGAATTTCGGGTTCGTAAACTTCGCCGGGATTGAAGTTCGATTGTGACGGAAGTCTGGTCGAGTGGCAAGGGAGGTGGAAAGAACGAAGAACGTAGACGAAACGCGGCGAGAAGGCGGCGGTAACGAAGAGGGCGGGAGGGAGTAGAAACGGGAGAAAGCCGAGCTAAAACGATAGAGAAGAAAGCAAAGATAGTCCGAGTTTATTGAGGTACGCGGGTGAGAGAGACGGTACGATATGTGCCGCTGCGATAAAATCCTCCCTCTGTTTAATCCCCTCTCCGGCAATTCTCGCGACGCGTGAAATCGAGAATCACGCGAAACATTGGAAATCATCGCGCGCGATAGCAGTTTGCTCGTTCAACGAAGCACTTCCGGTGCGTGAAACTGATTCCGCCGCTAGACGAGCGACTAAACAAAATGTTTTAAAGGTTATATAGCACAACAGTCATTGTCACCGGAGGCCCGCGGATATGTCGACCGAATGTCCCTATTACCGACAGTCCCTGTCGCATCTTGTCAAACATCGATAAAACTAACCTAAAAAACCATTCGATACGAAAAATGTTATTACGATTGTCCCATATCGCAATTGATTTCCGGATCAACTCCGTAATAAAAGAATTGCTTAAATATGTTATTAGTAACGGAAGATATATATGACAGAGTAAAGCGCATATTTCCGTCGTAAGTCCATCGATACCTGAACCAAATGTCCAAATCTATTACCGACCGTCCCACGACGCGATTTGTTCAAAAATCGAAAAACTACGCTTACAAAATCAGCGAATACCAAAAATTTCATTAAAAAACCCATCGCAAAACTGGATTAACTTGCGAAAGTTCATAAAAGACGCTTAAATACGCCCGCGACGCTTTATCGTTGACGAAAGGTGTACGGAATAGTAAACCAGTAACCTTCACCATAAGCCCGTCGACTTGTCGACCCCTCGACGAAATGTCTCTATTACCGACCATCCAAGCCGCGCCTTGTCCAAAAAATCCAAAAACCTATCGTAAAAAGCTATCAAAGAGGAAAAATTTTCTTCTAACTATCGCAAAACTCGATTAACTTGCGGAATTCGCTTAAATAATTAATCGTAAAGGTAAGATAGCTGTATGGGAATATGCCGCGTCTTCGCGTCCCTATTATCGATACACTCGAGGTGGTAGGAAGCCCGTGGTAGATATACCCGGTCAGAATTAGGTTCATCCCGGAGGTCTCTGGTTCCATCAGCCTTATCGGTATACGGGAATGAGGATGGTCGTTCCACGGCGTTGGGGAAACGAGAAGCGGTGGTTTACCGGGCGTTAGTAGTGGGAAAAGCGTTAAACGGGGGGACGAAAAGTGGGTAGCGTTGGTGTCGGTCCACGCGGTACAGCACAGCCGCGGCGTGGGCGGCTCCGCGGGGGGTGCGCGGAGCTCGGTACGGGGGATGGTACCGTTTCGTCCAATGGCGTACGAGTTTACTCACCACCGTGGCCATCTCGTCGAGGCCATCCCCGCCGAAGCCACGCCCCATCGCGCACCCTTCGACCCTTATTGAATTAAGCTTATCATTTGATTTTGAGGAGAGCCACCAGTCGGTTGTCTCGGGCTCTCTTAAGCGGGATCGCGCAAAAACTTTCCTATCACGCCGGGGGATAATCGCAATAATTTGATATCGGCCTCTCCTCTTGATACGATTATCGCAACGTGTAAGCACCGCGGCTGCTACGGTGTGTGCAACGCGGGGGTGCCTCGTCGCAACCGGAGGGAAAGAGATAATCGCGTAATATACCAACGAGGAAGAGCGATATAGCGACGAGCGGGAGGAGATAGGGTAGAGAGAAGATAACCCAAGTGGAGGATAAGAACCGGGAGCAAAGGGTGGAAAGGAGAGGACAAAGATAAGAGAATCCGAAGAACGGTAATATAGAGAAGAGATAAGTTGAGAGGAGAGTGGTCCGCGTGAACGAGAGACGGAGCCAACGATCTCCAAACTAAAGTGGAGAACGAGATTTTCCGAGTTTCATTCGTTCAATCGGCGAAGAAATTATTGGCCGGTCGTCCGTGTCACACGAGGAAAACTCCTCGGCACGGAGACGGAGATCTCGGATTACCGATTTGATTGTTTCATAAACATCGCTAGGATCCGCGTGTTTTCTTAATCGCGCGTATTCGTCGAGAGGGAAGACGAAACATCGAGGAGAAACGAGAAGAATATAATCGGTTTATCGCGAGCAGCGCGGTAGAATCCGAGGAGATTTCTGGAATCGCTGCCGGACACCGTCTAAGCTTACGAAGGGCTTTTTTTTTTTTTTTTTCTTATTCTTCTTCTTCTTACGTGCGAGCGGCGCGTGCGCTTCCCGGCGGAGAAGCTGCATCACGCGCGAGTCTCCCTCTTGACCGGTTCCACTCGAGAGGAATATAGAAGATAAATCGGTGTGAAGACGCGCGACCACTGATTTTTCCGGAGGTTAATACGCACTCGAAAATTCGCGGGCATCTTGTGCAGAACCGAATGTATATCTCGATAAAAAAAATACAATAAAATTTAAGTGAGTGCGGAGAGAATTGAACGGAAGGGAAATTGTTGACGTCGCGCGCGACGGCCGCCGGAAGGCGATCGGTTGCGTCGGTTGAACAATTTTTATTTTTTTCTTCACAGTGTCTTTGGCCATTGTAACCCATAAAATTCTTTGTTTTTTGTTGTTGTTTACACACAACAATTGAAATTTATTGGTGAAATAGTGAATTATACGGAAGTGAGTATTTGAAAAATATTTTTCGCGATCGGATAGGAGTTTTATCATTTTTTTAATAATTTTTTCTTTTCGAGTAAATTTTTTACAAAAGAAAACAGAATTATGGACTATTCGTATTTGAATCAAGCGGCGGCGGCTGCGGCCGCGGGCTTCGAGGCATCGAGCTGCGCTTTGGCGGCGAGCGAAATGCAATGCGGTTACGGTGATTTGAGTTCCTGTTCGCAAATGAGTCAAGCGGCTTATCGTTACACGGCTGCGAGAGCCGCCGGTTATCCCGGTAATGCCGGGACCACCGGTACCGGAAATGGGCCGTCCCTCGGCTCGCATCATCCGGCCCACAGTCATGCCCATGCGCATCACGCGGCCCACGCGACACCGTGTTCCGTAATGGCTGCCAGGACTCAGGATGTTCATCGACACGCGGCATCTATATTTCCGTCGGCCATCAATCTTCAGGGTGAGTCTTGTCGTAATCGTTATTGTTTCATTAATCGTGAGCCGTTGACGAAAAAGTGATCATTTCGAAGAATTTATAGTTGATGGCGATCGCGTATTTTTTTGACAAAAAAATAAGCTGTAACGACTAATTCAACGGCTCCCAACTGAATTTTAGTTTTGCCGAATCATAATTTTTTTTTACGCGTATTATTTTGGCGGTAACTTTTTTTTTTTGTAATTTCAATAAATAAGTTATCTCTTCTCCGGACAAGCTGAGATTTCATTGATTAATATATAATTTATTGTAGAGTAATTTTCGTAACAACGATTTATTAACAGATTTCTATACACCGAAAGTTGCGTTAAATAAAAAATGTATTATGCCGACTGATAATTCTTTCGACTGATTGTTAGTTTTTCCAAATTTTCATTTTTTTCAGTGTCTATAATTTTTTGAACATTTACATTTTTTAATAATTGAAATAAATTATTTATCTCTTCTCTGGAGGAGCGGGTAATCATTGAATCTCTGTACACTTGAGAAAATAATGAATTAGCAGATTAATAATAATGTAATAATAATAATAACAATAATAACAATAATTACAACTATTATTACTATTTGTAATAATTAGTCGAGACATATATTTTTCATTAATGAAAAAAAATTGTACCAGCGATCTATTAGTTTTCTCAATTAATCGTTATTACTTCAAAATCGTGTTATCCAACCTTTAGATAATCTTATAAACTCGATATTCAATATCAATTAAATAAAAATAAATAAAATAAATAACAACGCGCGCGCGTTTAATTATGTTCCGCAATTAAATAATTAACAACGTAATAAATATAATCCGATCATTGCTCACCTCAATTTTTGGTATTTTCATATTATGATATCACTGCTACAGTTTTATCGTACCCTTCCGACGGAGATAGCAAATATCTCGTAATAGCAAACGCAACACTAACCGAATTCTAGAGCTCTTATTTAGCTATTTATTATAAATTGCTTCGCGATTAATAACACATTTATACATCGCTTCGCGATATATTTCAATGGCAAATGAATTACGTATTGGTATTCATAGACCTTAGTTTCGACTATCCACTGCATTATTCAAAGTTCCCACGCGATATATTTTATTTTTAGTTATTAATGTCAATGAAAACAATAAATCAATTAAAAAATACTAATAATTATTGTCCAAAATACAAGAATTTTGCGCAAATAGCGTATAACATATTTCTTTCCGATTTCAAAACAATTTTTATTTTAGCTATTAAAATTTATTGATCTTCAAATACTTCGAAGAAATTTAAATTTATCGAAAGTTTATCTATTTCAAATTTTTATTTATTTGTCTTTGATACATCGCCGATGACACTCGTGTAATCCGTATAACTTGAAGCGCGAAGCACCGGTACAGCTCACGAGCAACCGACGACAAGATGGCACTGAAAATCAATGGATGGCCCTCTCGCCCTCTCTCATTCATCGCTATGGTTACGTCCCTCGTTTCGCGTTTACCGCGGTCAATCCCTCTATCCTCTTCTCTCGGAGTTTCACTCGCATTCTACGGTATCCGCCTTCCCGGGCAGACGGCACGGATATTCCATCAACTTCCGACAATTGCGGTATATCTTTCCGACGCATCATCCTCATCGCGCAATTTTCGATAATCGTTTTTTTTTTTTTTTTTTTTTTTTTTTCATCTATGTTCAGTGTTTTTTCTCCATTTTTTCAGGAGGTCTCGGCTACAAAGCGTATTCCGGTCACGACGGACTTGCGGAAAAGAGGAAACAGCGACGGATACGGACGACGTTCACATCGGCACAGCTGAAGGAACTCGAACGCGCGTTTCAGGAGACTCATTATCCGGATATTTACACGAGGGAGGAAATCGCCAGAAATATCGACTTGACGGAAGCGAGAGTGCAGGTGAGCAACGACTCGGAATTATTAGCATCACCTTTTTTTCGTTTCGTACAATTCGATCTCAAAATTTCACAGAGGCGAGATCGTTATATTTAATTTTTTTTACTAGCAAATTAAAAAAAAAAAAAAAAAAAACGATGTAGAGGAGATCGGGGAGAGTTGCAATGCGCGCGATAAACAAAAAAAATTGGACATTTCACGCGGTGAGCACTCTAAGAAATTACTTGGCATAATATGCCCGCTAATTCTCTAGAGTGCCATACGCGCTGCGCGAAACTTCTAATTTTTTTTTTTACTACCCCTGTGTCGACTCGCCCCGGTCTCCTCAAATATCAAATTTTGGTACTTAAAAAAAAAAAATATTGAGTAAATTATGCGAAATTTACGAAAAATCATTGATGTTTGAGTGCCGAATCGCCTTCGCTGATTCTCGACGATATAAATTAGCTAATAGATAAATTTCGAAATCCGTGAAAAATCGGAACATAGGCGATGAAAAAATTGGAGAAAATTTACCCACCGGAAATGGCACTCTTGGGAATTACTCGTCATACTCGCTGCCCGAAAGAATCGATTGTTTTTTTTTTTTTTTTCATTATGTCCGTTTCAAATAGCCCCGATCTCCCCTAAGATCGAGTAATCGAAAGAGCGCTCGTGAAAAATTGCCGATAAGATTATACGAAATTGAAGAAAAATCCTTTACTCTCGAGTGTCGGAATCGGCTACTCTGATTCTCGACGATACGCGTAAGTTACCGGATAAGAAAAAGGTAGCAATAGGACATAGCGGCGCGTGGCAAAGTGGTCGTCTTCTAGCAGTGGGAAAAATGCGGAGTAGAGAGAACGAGGGATGATCCGCGCGTCCGGTGAAACCTCCAAGATGTTCGTTTCTCGTCCCTTCACGATCGTTGGTCGACGCCCGAGCCGTGTATGTTTGAAATATACATATAGGTACACACGAAGAAAACTCGAGAGGAAGCTGAGAAAGCTGTTAGAGTCCTCGGTCGCCCTTACACCGTTACGTCCGAAGGGATGAATTCAGCGAGCAGGGCGTCCGACGTAATTTCATTATCCAACGCGGATCCTCTCGGTTCTATCTCTCGTTCTCACGGGCACCTGCATCGGTCTTCCGGACCTGATGGATTATATTGCCCAACGCTCTTGACGGATTATCGTTGGCTTCTCGCTTCGCTCCGCTTCGAATTCGCCAAGCTTAGCTGTCTCGCGGCCTTTTTCTCTCGGATCTCTTGAGAAAAGCGGAGCGCAAGGGGCGAGAAATTCCTCCAAGTAATACGATACTCCCGACGATTCGACCGATCGGAGTATATCGCTATAAGCGGAACAACGGCCGACGCGCCGATTACCGAAGTGCCAAAGTCGGCGGGAATAAACTTTCGCGGATCTGAAATCTGCTCTCGGCTATTCATTTTTCAAGTGTCGATAACAAAAAATGGCTTCTCGATCGCTCGAAATCGCAGCGAGAGAAAAATATTGAAAACGCTGTTGCGAAAAATCGCTAAAATTTCTTCCCTCATTTATTTTCGTTTACTTCGGAAAGCTTTTTTTTTACTTCCCTCAACTTTAAACTTATGTTTTCGATACAATAAAAAACCACACATCGCTTTTCGGCGAAAAATCTCGTCACTCATTTAGGGAGGTCGAGTCACCGAAATTATGAAGATGTTCGCCATAGTTTATTTTTTTTTTTTTACCCGCCACGGAAATCTAAAAAATTTTTAGCACGTCGACAAATGTTTGAAGAATTTTTTGTTACCGGCTGAAAAAAAATGTTTTGTCAATCGGTTTACTAGAAAATCAGGTTTAGGTGTTTTCACTGCTTTCGCGGGATGAAAAGCTTTCACATAGAAAAAAGAAGTGAAAATACCTAAATCTGCTTTCCAAGTATACCGATCGACATTTTTTTTTAACCCGCGAAAAAAAATTTTCAAAAATTTTCCCACGTCATAGAATTTTTTTAGATTTTTGCGTCCACCGACGAAACAACTGTACTTTTGTTAATGTTACGTCGCAACGCTTCATTAAAACGTTTTCTTTCAATAAATATTCTGTCGTTATTTCTCGAAAAACCGGTTCTCCAAAGACCCATCATATTTCGGCGATTCATATCCGCGTCTTTAACCTAAAAATCATATTTTGATTCTCTTTTTTGGACGATCGCGCGTGTCGCGCGAATTCAGGACTTTCTCATCGCCTCGCAACGGTCAGTTTCCATCACCTATTAGTCAGTCTTACTTACCATCCGAACGATTCACACCTAAAGTCCACAATTAACATCCGATAGACTCGCATCATAGCCTTTTAGTGTAATCATTCGAACCGAACGGTCAAACCTAATAATCCGGGAACTTTTCTCCGCCATTTTAAAAACATTCATGTAACTTCCATAATTTGAGTCTCTTATGCACTCGTAATTTCGTTTGAACAAATAAACGCACATTATTATAGTCGAAACGGGATTTCAAATCTTATTCGAGGAACGAACCCCCAATTATTGAAAATTCCTGATTGCGTAGATAAGTGAAACGCGCGCGTAACCGCTCAGACGAGCGGCGAAGTCGATACCTCTGAATCGTCGCCGGTTTCGGTTCAAACCTCCGTGACATCTCTGAACTGCCCGCTAACACGTTAACGTACTTTCGAGTCGTTAAATAATGAATACGATAAACCGTCAAAGTCAACGCGTTCGCTAATGGACCTCTGAGACGTAACATTAAAGATCGCGATAATTTAGCTGTATCGATAAACTTAGACTTTGATAATCGGATTTTTTTTCTTTTGCTGAACTTCCTTTGCGCTTTTGATTCGTCGATAATGCAAACGCGAGTCAATCTTCTCAATGGATACAGTCCTAATCTTGGCGAACGAACATCGATGACCGGGTCGCGCCGGTTTCTCGGCTTCACCTTCGTTCGACAAATATTAATTGAATTGACTTCCACTCGACTGTTTTTCGTTATAATTGCCGCGTGTCGATTGGAACGAAAGTGGAACAAGTGTGGCGGACGAAGCTCAGTGAGATGAAAATCTTCGATTTCAATAATTGCGATTCGATAAACGTTTCGGTTATCGGTGCCTCGATTATCTTTCATTTCCAGTAATAATCATAAAATTCGAATCCCCCAAATCTTTCCTCTTCGATATTCTATTCGAATTCGTAATTGTATTGTCCCATTCGTCATTCACTGGAAAATTTCGCGATTGACTGGATGTCCGTTTGTCTATTTGTGTCGTACAATTAGCCTGAAAAAATAAATTAAAAAGTGACGAAAAGTCGGGACACTTTGATGATTGAAAATTATCTAATTGACGATAATTTGTGAATTTATCGATAATTATTCTTTCGCAAAGACTATCATTGAGAAGAAATAACATCGCGAATTTTCTCGACTCTTCGATCCCTCCTTCGTCCGCCGGATAAATCATTGTAATTGCCAATCCGAATCTTCATTCGTAGACCGTAATAATAACGGGTAACGAAGAAAGAGCCGATTGAAGTGGCTGTGCGACGGTGAACGAGAAAAGATTCGAGAGAAGCGAACGACACGTTCGGCTTGATTGCCAAATTTGTCATTCGACGGCCCATCGGTTTGCTCCATGGATGGTCCTTCGTCTTCGTCTATCGCTCATTCTAATAATCTGAATGAGAACGTTTTCCGTTCTTACGCGGTTAATGATGTACGCTATCGTGCGGTTGAAGCGCGCGGAGCTTCTAACTTTAGTGACAATTTCCAGATGTCTGGATACTCGCGAGGGATTTGATATAATTGCGTTACACAACGATACGGACGAGTCCTGCCAACTTTCTACACACGCTTTTCTATTACTATAGTAACGCGGTGCATCTAATCTATTCGAAAGCGCACGGCTCGGTTTCTATCGGTGACGAGAAATCGAGAAGATTTCACGGAGTCGAAGCATCTATAGCGATGTAGTAAAGACATAATATCCTGCGGATTTTCGGTAACGGGACAGCTCTGTCGGGTCGGTGCACTTGAGATGTCTAATTGATTCATGCGACGTCTAGTCTCCTTCACGCGCGCTCGACCGATCGACGCCGAATTTCGTTCGTCCATCAGTGACGAATGATGCAATGATCGCTCATTCATTTCGAAACAATGCTACGCGTTCCTTGCGGAATAATTTTTTTATTTCTTTTTTTTTTTTTAGATAAAATTATTGAATTATTGACAATTATTTGTCAATGGCAATTTTATCTATTCATCTTTATTCTCGATTTTCTTTCGAATTTCTGGCGAATTTCTGTCGTCCATCGGTGACGAATGATGCAATGATCGCTCATTCATTTCGAAACAATGCTACGCGTTCCTTGCGGAATAATTTTTTTATTTCTTTTTTTTTTTTTAGATAAAATTATTGACAATTATTTGTCAATGGCAATTTTATCTATTCATCTTTATTCCCGATTTTCTTTCGAATTTCTGGCGAATTTCTGTCGTCCATCAGTGACGAATGATGCAATGATCGCTCATTATTTTCGAAATAATTCTATGCGTTCCTTGCAGAATAATTTTTTTTATTCCGTTTTTTTTTAGATGAAATTATTGAATTATTGCCAATTATTTTTCGATGGCATATTTTATCTGTTCATCTTTATTTCCGATTTTTTTTCGAATTTCTGGCGAATTTCTTTCGTCCATCCGTGACGAATAATGCAATGATCGCTCATTCATTTCGAAATAATGCTACGCGTTCCTTGCAGAATAATTTTCTTTACTCCTTATTTTTTTTAGATGAAATTATTGAATTATTGCCAATTATTTGTCAATGGCATATTTTATCTTTTCACCTTTATTTCCGATTATTAAAATTTGATATGCCTTTAAAAAAGATCACCGCTATTCCGCTGTTTTCGTATTATTTTCATATGAAATTCTAAGATTTATAATTCAATCACTTTTTTTCCTCCGTATGTTATTGTTTGTCGGGAGTCCTAACCGTTAGACGGATTTTCGTTAATTGAGGTTGTGGAAGGCACCGAGAATTGTGGGCAATTATTTATTTATGACACGTTATTTGTAGCATTTCCACTAAGTTTTTAAATTATTTACGAAGTTTATACACTTTCATTGATTCGTGGAGTTGTTGCGGGAAGTAGAGAGAAAATATTCATTGCTTTGCGAACTAATATCCAAGTACCGAATGACTAAATCTTCGAAAGGGCAAATGACAAATATTTTTTGTATTATTTTTCGATTTATCGAAATTATTGTATTCCTATGAAATTTTAGAAAAATCTCGATAAATGCAACAAAAAAAAAAAAACAAAAAATTCATTGCACTGCGTTGACCAACGAAATTTTTATTTGCACTTTTCCATTTTTTCCATTTTTTAAAAATTCTTTTATCCGCTGTACATTGGCTGTGTAGAAGTTATTATCAACCCGAGAGTTGCTTCCCGATTACGGTGAACCGGTTGCCATTGATCAAAGTTTCGATTATTAACAGCAGAATTATAAACGGAAAATGTAACGTTACCGTAACGCGGCAAAATCCCGAGGTGCGCGTTCGATACAGGATGCAAGCTTTTGAAAATTATGGTTAGTAATAATGCACCGTACGTTATTTGTAGTACTTGCCGCGAGGCGTGAATTATTAACGAAGTTTACACTGTTCCATTGACTCATCAAGCTGCCGAGAGATTAGAGAGTGAATATTCGGCGTTTACGAGTTTGATTTCGAAGCGCTATATCTTCACTATAGCTTCTCCAAATCAATTTCCATTCACCGATTTTCTTTCTTATTACTTTCGCGCCGATCAACGATGCAACGATAGTTTTTTTTTTTTTTTTTTTCGAAAATTATTCGCCAATTTTGCGATTGTGGTAAACTGCAAAGGTATACAAGACACTTTAAAAGGCTTCTAGTAGACCTTATTTTTATTATTATTGAAAATGTTAATAAAAATTCCGACAGTCGTTAAAATCTTCGGCAGTTTAACATATTTTCAAAAATGCCTTTTACCACTATAACTTTTATAATTTTTAAGATTTCGGGGTGAAAATTTCTACAAAAATCACCCGTTACTCCCCAATGATTGGCTATTTTCAATGGATTTTCGGAATTAGACTGTTCAATTGAAAAAAAATTGCATGATTTTTCCATTTTTCCTAATAGCAAAACTAATTTGCACGATTTTTCAAAATTTTTATTTAATTTAATTTGCATGATTTATTTATCCAGTACAATGAAAGACCCGCGTTAAATTTCATTGAGCAAAGCTTCTATTATTGTTCGTTACGATACCCGAGTCTCGGATACCTATATCATCAATGGAAAATGCAAGCTATTGAAAATTCCCGTTAATAATTGATCGCGCGGTACACGTTATTTGTGGGTACCTACACGAGCTTTGAATTATTAACGGATGTGCATATACACCGTTTCCATTGATTAATCGAGAGCTACGAAGAAACTCAATAAAGAACATCCGTCGTTCACGAGTTCGATTTCGAATTGCTAAAAATCTTCAACGCGTTCCTCTAAATCAATTTTCCTCGCCACCGATTTTTCTTTTTTTTTTTTATCGCTTTTCCTCGATCAGCGTTCCGGTATTCTTTTTTTTCCTTTTTTTTCAATTGCTTTTCGTCGATCAACGATACCTTTTTTTTTTTTCTTTTTCAATCTGTCGCCCGTTCGCCGCGTAAAAGTTATGGACATAGTACCTCGCGCGACCGCAGTCAGCTTTCGAAGATATACAAGCAATTTTCTCTATGTATAACTCACTCTGGTCGCGTTACCGCGGGCGAATGTGAAATACAATTTTCGTACCTTATGGCTATCCGCGGAAGGGTGAGGGAGGGGGAGGCGCTAGCCATGGCGTATCTAGTGTCGGTGTATCATATCGAAATTGTCGTGACGGGCGCGTCCATCGAACCGTACGATCGAATCGCCAACCGAGTTTCCGTCCCTCTTTCTCTCCTCGTCTACGGGAAAATACAATTATATTTGTGAAATACGGATATCGAGTGTTGGATACTGTGCCGCTTGGTGTGGCTTCCCGTTGAAAATCGTTGCATCTACCGTTCGCCGCGATAATTCATTTAACTGGCCTCGTGTAGGATATAATGAACTAATATAATACGCTGGACGATACGATAGATCAGCGTTGATGCTATGCATAAAGCACAGTATACATCGCGTGTGGAAACGGGCGACGCACATAAAATTGCGGAAAATTTTCAACTGAAATCGCAATAATCAGTTTTCGTTACGAAAAAGGAATTGTGAAATATGGAATGCCAGCGAGAGATTCAAGCGATGATTGACCCATTTTTTTATATATATAAAATATACTTTATTTTTTATTTTTGTTCATTGAATCCGAAAGTGAGCAATAAAAATGTCGACGTACCCGAAGTCCAGGAAAATTTTCGCCCGAAATCGCAATAATCAGTTTTTGTTACCGAAAAGAAATTGCGAAATATATCATTTCTACCAGAGATTCGAACGACAATTCACCCATTTTTTTTATATACCAAATATATGTACTTTTATTTCAATTAAACCCGAAAGAGTGCAATGAAATGCACAACGGTATATTGTTATTCGATGTATTGAATGAATTTGGCACATGCATTGTAGATAAAAGTAGGCGGGTGGGTTTTGCGGTTCAACTACCCCACGTCTAAAATTGAGGATCGATTTAGAGGGGAAACTTAAATTTAACCTGTTTCCCGATGGAATTCAGCAGACGGCAAGAGCCGCAACGGTGAGCTTTTATTAATTCAAGATTGTCTTCTTCTCATCTCGGAGATCTTTCTCTCGGTTTTACATTTTGGGAACGTATAATAGGGGTGCATCTGTATCGCTATCGGGACGATGTTTCTTCGTGGATTATCTCCGCGTTTAGCTAATAAATTCTCAAGATTCCAACCCTCGAATTCGACATACACGGGGATTATTATAGACGAATCATTTTTGGCAACCGTCGACGACGGGGCGAGGCGTATAAAAATTCTAGAGCGCCAAGTATAGTTCGAAGAAATGGAAACATACGATACGATGAGGTTCTACTTTTCGGACGGCAAGGCGAAGTATTTACTTGAAGGATATTCACGCGATACCGGCGATTCCGCGAGGATTATTAAGCCAGAAGTTACAATCAATTTCGCAGTAGTTTGCGGTCGAGGGAAACGACCACTATCCTCCGGTAAGGCGTACGTAAACCCAACGTTATGAAGGGGAGGGGGGGATGATGCTCGTTACACCGATGTCAGTCCGATTTTACGGTGATCGTCGCTGCATTAATAATTATACACTGGGATCAGGGGATTATTAATTGTGAGGCTCTCTAAAATTAATTTTACTATAATTGCTTTTTAGGTTTCGATACTTGTTGGTTAATGAATTTTATATCCGATCAGTGGTGACTATTCCGAACGATATTACGATTTTTCATATATTAATAATTTGAAATTGAAGGATAAGTATTATTATAATTTAAATGCTAAAAGATCGATTTAAATATAGCTGATTATTAATATTTAATCTTAGCGAATTTTTTTTATCGTATAATTAAATAATCAATGTTTTTTGTAGTTTTCCTTTCAATTGATAGTAAATATTGACGAAAAAAAAAAATGGATGATGATAACGATTATAAGTTAGGCCCCGATAAATTTCTGGATGTTTTACGAGTTTATTGTTATTTTTTATCCGTGAATTTTCTGCTTTTTTGCTTTTCAATATTGAATTGTTGTTAATCGAAAAATGTAATATTCACAATAAATCGCGTAAACTCCAAACTGCAAAAATGTGCTCATTGCATCTTTGTGTTTCTAAATTTATCACAATTCTCGGAGTATTAATAATATTTAGCTGGCAAAAAAGTATTATTATATGCACTTGGAATCCTAAAAGATCGATTTAAATATAGCGAGTTATTAACGTTCAATCTTAGAAAGAATTTTTATTCAATTATTAAATAATCAAATACTTTTGAAGGGATTCTTTTAATATCCGAGAAAATTCATCGCAAATTAATAATGATACCATGGATGATGTTAACGGCTATGAGTTGCCGCGGTAAATTTCTCAATGTCTTAAAAATTTTTTTTTCTTTCTTCTTTTTTGTCGTGAGTTTTGCGTGGTCGCGTTGAATGAGATCGCCCATGGTACTCGCGAATGGTATAAAGTTCACGAGAGCCCGTATAGGGGTGGGTCCTTTGTCGAGTGTTCCGCGAACCATGCGGGGAGGTTTCTCGCCCTCGCAGCCCGCTTCTTCGCATCTTCATTCGTGATTCGTTCGTTGCCGACTCCCTCCGCGTGCCGGCATGGCGTCTGCTCGATAAAACTCACCCTCCTGCGCGCCTCCGCTTGCCTCTCCCCTCGTTTCCTCTTCCATCCTACGCAGTCCTTATCCTCTCCACCAATCTACGTCCTCGTACTCCTCATCCTTCGTTATAACTATAGCTATACCGTTACGGTAATATTGGTCTCCACAGCCTCTTCGTGGAAGCTATCTCTACTCACGAGCGTCGCTTCTTTATTATCTCTGCTTTCGTACTTCGGATATCACGCGCGAGAATCGTTCGAATTATTACGGAATTCAATGCTTAATTTTTTTTTAATACATAACAAGCTGAATCAGCGCACTTTGCATCGCTGAGTAATACGCAAAAGCTGGCGATGACCCAAAAAATCCAAAATTGTTTACTTCTGACGATATTTATAAAATATTGAGCCGGTAGTAGTGAGCCGGAAATGAGTGGCAGATTTCAGCGGTAAATTGATGACAGCGGGAAGAAATATATCGAACGTGACCCCGAAATGACGAGTGGCAAAGACATGTTATATCACAATCTTATATTATTCAACTTCACATTTTTTTCTTTTTTTTTCATATTTTAATATATTTTATTTTACAGAATTATGTTTTTGTATAAAATTTAACAAAAACTCGTAGTTTTTTTCGAACTTTTCAACAGTAATGTATCTTTGTATTTGGATAAAATCTCTTGGTCTCGGAATCTTCTACGGCAAAAAATACACGTGACGCGATATTTCACGGAGTTTCAAAATAATTTTTTTTATTGTTGCTAAATTCGTATTATTAAATGTTTTGCTTTTATTTTGCCTCATTATCCATCCAAAACATCAAATTCTAGCAGATAAAAATATACTTCTATACTTCTATCTGCAGGAATTCATTATTTTCCGTGTTAAAAACACTCTTTATCCATTTTTTTCGATCGCAAATGTCGAACGCCCCGGAAATATAATGAAATCTAAATACGAATAGAAATTTAAACTGCATGCAAAAATCAGCCTCTCCGATCGCATAAATCAGTGTCCAACGAGCCATCGAAAAATAAATAAAATGTAAGTACAATCAGAATTGTATTTATTATCGCCGAGGACTCTTCGGAAAAAATCTCTTAGTCTCGGAATCTTCTACGGCAAAAAAATACACAGGAAGCGATATTTCACGGACTTTGAAAATAATTTTTATTTGCAGAAATTAATTATTTTCAGTGTCAAAAACACTCTTTATCCCTTTTTTTCGATCGCAAATGTCGAACGCCCCGGAAATATAATGAAATTTCAAATACGAATAGAAATGTAAACTGTATGCAAAAATCAGACTCTCCGATCCCATAAATCAGCGTCCAACAAGCCATCGAAAAATAAATAAAATGTTAGTATAATCAGAATTGTATTTATCGTCGCCGAGGACTTTTCGATTATGCAGAGTGGAGTCACAGCGTCGTAGGTCGCGGGACGTTAATGGAATTGTAATTCGCCTACGAAACAACGAAGACCATCCATAGAGTTAGAAAGAGATACTGAGTCACGAAATGCCGTGTTAAAGTGTGGCAAGGCAACGTGTGCCATGCCACGCGTCAATGAGAAATTCGACGTACTGCGCTGAGTGCACCACTTCTCGCTGGTGGTGTCTGGTGCACGAGGGGGGAACCCCCTTTAGCCAGTAGGGGTTCAAGGGGTCGTGACCACCGATCGGATGCTTTATTACATTCGCATTGGATAAGTTACCAGAGTCGAGTGGCGATGATACACATATCCAATTAAGAAAGTGTGCGGCGTGTCTGTATCGATTCCTCGACAATTTCAATTGAAATTTCAACGATATCAGAGACAATTTTAACAAACGATCAAAACATCGATAGAAATATCGGTAACGGGTTATAATTAGATAATATCATTCTATATATATGTATATAAATCTATTATCATCACAATTATTATTCCAATATTTATTCAAATTACTATCTAAATATAGTAATAGCGCAATCGGACAAAATTACTACATATTTATCTAATATCGTTTTGTGAAATATTAGACTCAATTATCTTCCTAAGAAAATTGACTGGTGACTATTTTCACTTTCCCATAGCGAAACCGACCCTCACAATAAAACGCGGCCAAAAAATTTGCCAATATCCATCGTAAATTCAACGATATTAAAGACAATTTTAACAAATAATGAAAAGATCGATAGGTATATCGGTATCAGATTATAAATAGCTTGTAATATTTTGTAAATTGCACATACAGCATGAATAACAATAAAAATCGAATTTGTTTATTTTCTCTTCAATTAACATGAAAAAAAAAAAAAAAAATTACTATAAAATTAAGACGGGACTTTTTTTCATATGATAATAATAATAATAATGACTTTTTAAAATTTAAATTATTCTTATTATTATTACTACTATATTTGAAAAAAAAATCCAATCTTAGCTTTCGTGGTAAAATTTTTTATAATGAAAATTGTAGAAAAAAAAAAACAAATTCGATATTTATTATGAATAATCCTGTGTATACTGAGAAAATCTATTATCACCACAATTATTAATCCAGTATTTATTCGAATTATTCCCTAAATACGGTAATAACGCAATCCGACAAAATGACTATTTATCCAATATCGTTTTATGAAATACTACGATCTAATACTGAATCAATCCTCTTCCCACGGAAATCTGACTATTTTCCGAAGCACATAGCGAAACATTCCCGTACAAAAAACTCGGCCAATTTGCTCCTTGCTCCCCTCAAGCTGTATAGATCGTGAACATACACGTAGGAGAAAGATAGTAGGGAAAATCAACGACGATTCTTTTTTTTTCCTTTCCTGTCTTTCCCTCTGGGGCCGCTTTTCTCGAGCGCGAAGGTTCGTAAGGGGGATGAGTCGTGACGTTGGCTCCGCGGGAGAACAAAAAAAATGCGTAGGCCAAGAGGAAGAATAAGTCCGAGAAGGAGAGTAAAAAAAAAAAAAAGAAAAAGCAAAAAGATAACTGGGAAGAGACAATGAGAAAAATACACGAATCCAGAGATCCAGTGAACGAGGGAGGGAATGAAGGAGAGGACTTCGCTCTCTCCGTGTCCTCCCCCACGGCTGCTCTCGTCTCTTCCTCTCGCTTCATCGTCGAAAAGGAAAGCCGTGACGGGAATGGACGAAGGGAGCGGAGAGAGAGAGACGTGTTCGGTGTGCGTGTGTGTGTGTGTGTGCGTGTGTATGCGAGGGTTGCTCGACTCTGGCAGGGTGCGGCTTCGCGTCGAGAGGGACGCGAAAATGGGGAAAACATTCGGTGTACTCGGCTAGCTACGCTGTTACTGTTACTACTGCTGTGCCGCTACTGCCTCTCGTTCCACGGTTTGTTCGGGGGTTTGTCGGGGGTTGGCTGATACACAAGGGGCCCATGCGCTCGTTCACTGCTAGCGTGCCCTGGTAATTGCGCGAGCTCCATGTAGATCCACTTACAGTGATTAAAAACTGTCCTGCCAAGCATCAGCGTACTTCGCTCCCGTTGGCTCTCTGGCGCTCTCCAACGCTAGTATCTCGAAAAGTATATATCTGGCGCTCAGGGCTCTGGCACAACCCGCGGCCTGGATAGTATTTACACATTCCGAAAAACCCTCGTCTTTCCCCCGACGTCTATTTTCTTCGTAGAGACATTAACCAGTATTACCAAAAGGCTTATTGCCAAAAAATATGCAAAAAAAATGCATAAGGAGGAAAGTAAGATGGACAGTCAAGTTTGCATGTCGAAAGATCGAGAGATCGATGGAAAATGAGAATAACAGTGATTTCATCCCATCGGACCTTCGAAAGTCGTCAGTCGTCCCCAATGTTCAGCAATGAGCAGCGGAATCGTCCCCCTGCACAACGAGACAATCGGTCGGCAGCCCCGAAAATTTATCTTCTTAATTGAATTGCACGGGACTCGGCGTCGTTGCAGCTCGCGACGCTTTCTTTGTCTTTTACGTCGCCTGCCGCTTCCTTTTAATTAGCTCCTACGGAACAACTTTGCCAGATCAAACTATCAACCCCCGCGACCCTCGATTCTTCGCGCTCTTTCTGGGAAAACTTTTTCCACTTATCGTTATAGAAATTCGTTTTGTTCGGGAGAAAAAAAAAAACTGACGCGTTAACACTAAATAACAATGGTAAGTTCTATATACTTCGGAATTAAAAATTGGCTATTATTGTGCAATAATCGAAAAATAAATTAGAGAAAGCTGTAAATTTATAAATAATTTTTTTTTTATTTGGAAAACAAAATTGTATTAAAATTGCGAAATTTTTCGTTAAATTACAAATCGTTGTTTAACATTTTAATCCACACGTGTTTCAAATTTATTCATATAAACAATTGTTAATTGTTATTATGGTTCATTTTTCATAATTTTATTGTACAATTATGATGAACAATTAATGTACGATAGTTGTTAATTTTAAATTTCCGAGTACATTAGATTTATCACTATTAGTTAGAGTAGAGACGCGATCTTAATTTTTTTTTAACTTCGTCGATTTAAGTGTTATTTAAAATCATGAAACTTCTAGAATTTTTGTTGCATCAATATTGCCTCTCAACAAATATTGTCCTTGCATTCTGGCGTTTCGATTTCACTACGCTTAACCTTAAAACTATCGATTTATGACAAAGTTTCGTGACCTTAAACTCATTGGGTGTCGAAAGTCAGTGTGTGGCATCAAAGGGGTGCCAAAAAATCTGTGGTATTCTACGGTAAACTGGGAGCCGCAAGGCAACGAATAGATCTTACGCGCTTACACTTCGCGGTTGATGAAATTCCATCGATCGACGCAACCCTTCCGATAGGACCGGATGGCCTGAGGCGAATGGTCGTGATTCTCATTGATCGAAGGGCAGAACGATTGAACCGAGATAAAGCGAATCGCGGATATGAAAGCCGAATGAGGAATCAGCTAAAATCACGAATCCCGCAAACGAAACCCCGTAAAACCGCCCCAAGGGCTTCCCAAACCGGACTCGCGGTCTACAAGACTAAAACCGCATCTCAGCTACGCGTAGAACTATCCGTTGAGCATACCAATGCGAGGGCAAAGAAAGGGAGAAAATCCAAAACAAAAAAAAAACGAACCAAGTGAACAAACAGTCGGAGGGTCGAAGGTGAGTCTGAAAAGAATGGAAGAGAGAACGAGAATATAAAGAAGGCAAAGTGCATCAGGATGGAAGTGACGGTGCTCACTCGTCTGCTTGGGGGTCACAGATGTTGCGGGGTTTGCTTTGTTTGGCTTGAACGGGCGCAGTGTGTATAGAGACCTGTAGTCTTAATACTATAGCACTACAACGGCACCATTGCTATGTATATATTGCGTTTCTATAACCGTGAGGGTTGTTTTTGCGGTGCAGGCAGCCTGGCTACTGTTTCTGTACATCAATACAGTATTAGGCATACGAGGCTAAAGGTTCTAGTTGAGTCGTATTCGATCTTTCCTACCGATCAGGGGGTTGTTAGAGAGGGGTAGGAGGGGTTGTTGCTGTTTCCGTCGGTGGTTATGATGCCTTCGTTGGCGCGTGTATCCTACCCGACACTCCGCACGATGAAATTGACCCTTTTAGGGTAGTTTCTGATGTAGAAACTGCAGAAAGCTGAACAACTTTACCGCGGGGAGGTTTTTCCGTCGATGGGGAGGGATGGGGGATCGATGCTGTTTCTGTCGGTAGTTATGACGCCTTCGGTCGCGTGTGTACCCTTCGCGCCCTTCCACACGATGAAATTGACCCTTTTAGGGCAGTTTTTACATGCGAAGGCTGCGGATAGCCGAAGAACTTCATCGTGGGGAGGTTTTCTGAGCGGCTTATGGAGGAGCGTCGATTAAATATTTATCCGGCGGCAAAGGGGACATCTGTCACGGGGAGCATCTACTGGCGTTGCACCATCGGCGAACCCGCCTACTTGTTACAGTTTTATTTAGCCGAGTGTATTTGTTCAACATTAACGCCCGCGTGTATAACGCACCCCTCCCAATAGAATTTCAACGTTTTGGACATCACGCGCGAGGCGGTTGTTCACAGATCGTCGCGTTTTCCTCTCTCGTTGTTCCGTACGAGGATTCTATCCGTATATCCCTTTCGCTCTCATTAGCTGTCGGCCACAACGGTGCGCGGACGACGGCGTGCAAACACGAGCACATGTCTCTGTTGGTGGAGTTTGGCATCGCGCCAAGTATAGAGAATATTAGGCTCGTTATTGGCGCGATTTATCGACGCGAATAATAAGTCCGGGGATTGCGGATTTAAGGACAAACAGGAGCACATGTCCCTCTGAAAATTAGCGATAAAAAAATACTTTTTTATAGAAATTCAGCTATTAGTGAAGTGACGCAATATTAATTATGCAATTTTACAATTCGGTGTAATTGGTTTGAAACTTACATTAAGGGGTTCGACAGTCTCGTATCGACATTTAAAAAAATTTTTTTTAGCAATACGATTTTTTTATTGATTAAAAATTGATTTTCCAAAATCTGCGAACCTTTCAAATTAAAAATTCGATTCGATAAAAATTGAATATTCAATTGTTAAAAATTATCCCCTCAATTCCATTCAACATCCAAATATTTAGCTTCGTCCTTCATTCCACGTGAATATTATTCGGTTGCATCGAATTCAGAAATACCATTCGTTGAATTCGAAACATCAGGGTAAAGAGTCACGGAGAAACACGAGATAAAGAGCCGGAGAGAGCAGTAACAGCGGCAGCTGATAAAAATCCAATAGTCGTGTTTGCCGTCCGGAAAGGGCAATCACGTCCGTCATGGTGTCCTGGCCGCCACCCTTCCGCTGCGCGCACCCCTCTCGTCTCTTTTATCCCCAAATCCATTCTATCTATATCGACTTTCTATACTCGTTTTACACGGTTTGTTCGTGTTATGTTTTTCACTCTTTGCCTCTCGTTGCCTCTCTTTCCAAGCCTCGGTACGGTTCAGCATCGAAATAGTCCGTAGGTACGGCGAATAGAGTCGAGTGAAAAGCCAGAAAACGGAAAACCCCCGATCGGGCTATTTCGCTCTCGAAAGCGCAACGCTTTCGCGTTTCCCTCGCAGTGGAAAACGTACGAATAGAAAAGCCAAACGCGGAGAGAACGAGATACGGAAAGCTGGATTCGGCAGTGGTGGTTCGTCCAACACGGTATGTTCGAACCGAACTCGTTCGCGTTGCTGCCACCGCTACAGCATCCCTCTCGGCTGCGTCCCCTGGCGAACTTGCCGCCACTGCTGCCGGTGCGCGCCGTTCCCGTCCCGGACAAACGCGCCCGAGCAAATAAATCCGCTACTTTAACATGCAGGTCACCACCGACTACCGTTTGTTTTATTCGTTAAATATTTCATTTGCCCCAAACTAGAGGCCAATTACGAGCTACCGAAGGGGCGGGCGCGGCGGGTGTTCGTTTTCATTCGTACGCGAGCGGGGATTCCCCGCGCTCTTTCGCACTGACGAACTCGGGATACTGTTAACTCCTCTGCATCTCTATACGACAACTCTTGTCGGATACGAGAGTTCCAAAACGGGAATGAACGAGTGAGAGATAGATCGTTGAGAAGGAAAGGGAATGGGGGAAAAAAATAGTACACGCAGGCATACACGAGTAACTTGATTCCAGTTGGGACGAACCTGCTAACGCACGTGCACACGTGCCGGGGATGCGTAGATCGAAGGATCAGCGGTTGCTGAGTGTGGCAAAGTTTCAACAGGGATTATACGATGTTTCGACGGATTATTCGTTGTAAGCTCTGTGCGTAACCGTCAGCTATGCCGACAAATTTTACCAAATGCGAAGGTTTGCGCGTAAGTTAGGTACTCGTTGATGTCCGAATATTGGGGAAATTGAGACTTTCATATTTTTTCTTCGCGAGATAAAGTTGTTGGTAATCTCTTGAATTCTTCATTAAATCTTTTTTTAAATTAATCTAATGCGACGTTAATTTTTAGGACTCGGAGATTTATAAAAAATTGAACGTCCATTATTTTTCGTTCATGAGAAAACGTATCGAATGTATTTTTTCATTTTTCACGAAGAATTTTTTTTTATATTAATCTAATGCAACGTTTCATTTCGAGCGATTAGATTTATGAAAAAAAAAATTGAAAAATTTTTCTCGTTCGAATTCGAATTTCTTTTTCTTCGAATTTATGAAAGTACCATGTATTTGCCCGATTCGTGGGATTTAATCTCGGATCTCCGAAATTTCATATATTTCAGTTATTTAAAAAAAAAATATTATATAAATAAAAAAAATGAAAAAAAATGAGAAAATATATCGGAGATCGATAGCATAATTGTTATTTTTTGTGTTTTTTTGAAGGTATGGTTCCAGAACAGACGAGCAAAGTTTCGCAAACAGGAGCGTTTGGCTCAGCAAAAATCGAGCGGCCAGCAGGGCGGAGGTGTCGGAGTGGAGAGCGGTGCTTCGAGTCCCGTTTCTGTTAATGTAAAAGCGGAGGGACGTTCGCCGAGGAGTCCCGCGACGCCGCCCGGTGGTTCGAACAATCTCCTCTCCAATTCGGAGGTGAAACCCATGTCGAATCCGAATCTATTGAACGTCAAGCTCAGCGGTGAAGGCCATCACGATGGAAGTTCGCCGAATGGACGTGGGGGCGGAGGCGGCGGATGGGGTTCTTGCAGTCCGCGACCTTTTTCCACTACTCTGCCACCTTATCTTCTCGATCCGTTGCCTCTCAAGACCGCGAATTTGTATTAATCCGCAAAAAAAGAATCAACAAAAAAAACTCGCGAATCATTTTTTTCCGCATATTAAAAAAAAAAAAAAAAAAAAACAAAGAAATCGGAAATAAAAATCCAATAATCGAAGAATTCTTGTAAATAGAGAGCGCCGTGGCGCGCGACTCGGAAGAATGTTTGAAATGATGTTAAAAAAAAGTTATTAAGAGCACAACCTCCGTCCGTCGGAAAAATTTGGACTACGCGCGGAGAGCGTGAAAAAAAAAGCATAAAAAATTAAATAAAAATCAGAAGTGCGCGTGTTTTAGTGCTCCCGCCGTTCCGAATGTTCTCATAATAATGTCTAACAGGGTGCAAAAAAATCGCGAACGACGAACTATCGAATTTTAGTTGATAATAATGTATAGCGAAAAAGAAAAAATGAAAAAAAAAAAAGTATAATAGTGTTCGAGATAAAAAAAAAGGGACAGTTATCGAAAGCGCGCCGGCACCCTTCGTCTTCGCACTAATCGGATTTAATATGTAACAAAAAAAAAAAAAAAAATGGTTTACCAATTAATATATCATTATGTGTGACTGGAAAAAAAAACTTGTACAGTTGTTGCTATGAAATATATGACATCAGTGTTTTACACAAACATCGCAATTATTCATAACTCGCGCGCGTCTTCGCATTTTCGACGTTTTAACGGTTCGAAGTATATTTCGTTAAAATTTGTTTACATGGAAAGAAAAGTATATCGCGAAAAAAAAAAATCAATGATATATCCAATATATTTTTGGCGAAAAATATTTAATTACGAATATATAACTAATAATATGATTAATATATTAATTATATAAAAACACCGAATTTTTAATGTTTTTAATATGTTTCGTCCGATTATTTTTTTTATACTTTTTTTTCCATGGGGATTAGGATAGGCGAAAAAGCGATGCCGATCAACATTTTTAAAACGTATATTTATTGAAAATAATCCATCTTAGTTGTGGTCGTCCCTAAATAATTTTTTTTTTTTCGACACATTTTCGCCCGTCGGGAGTCGTTTTGTCGATTTTTTTTTCTTTCGAGACTCGAACGAGACTCGAAAAATTCATCCGAGTATAACAGGCGGATCGTGGTGCGTGTATTTTTATTTTTTTTTAGTTTTTCTCTCCTTTATACTTCATTATTACCTTAACGGTTAATTATTTGTATTAATATTATTTAAAATAATATTTCATCGTCGTGCGAGGCTCTGGCATACGCGTCGATCGCTTTTAAGTTTTTTTAGTTTTTTTTATTTTATGACAAAACCTTTTTAGGTATCTTCGCTGATAATTGTGGTTCTCGAACTCGTTATTGGAATTCTGTAATCGTGTTTTGGCTCTTCGCGTATTCACAATCGTTCTTGTGCCGTTTATTTTCTTCTTTTCTTTTTTTTCTAATTAATTTGTTCACCGCGCGTTTCCGAATGATCGAAGATACAGTCTCGCGGCGTATCCTCGTGACTTTGAAACTTCAAAAATTCCGCAAAATTCTTCTTTATTTTAGCGAGAATAAGGGATTTTTTTTAAGTACGAAGGTCACGAGAATTAAAAAAGCAAAAGAGTCGCCGCGATGATGAAACTTCGATTTCGGAACATTTTTTCGTTATTGTTAATTAAAAAAAAAGAAAGAAACGTCTTCGTCACCATCGCCATGATGGACGGTTCGTTCGTTGTTTTTTTTTCCTTCCCGTATGCAATGGAAGTTTTATATTTCATATCTACCGTGTAGCGCGCGTTCTAATAAGTTCGTTTGTTTGTTTTCATTTATAAATCTGCATCGTTAATTGATGAATTCTCGATTGATATATGTTTCTTGTTTTTAACATTCTAAATCGACGTCGACATTCTAATCATCGAATCGACAATGCGCGTTTCGCGTTTCGTATCGATCGAAAAAAAAAAAAAGAAAAATTGCGCGGTGCAGCGAGCGCATAGTTCTTCATGGTGTGTGTGCGTATTTTATTTTTATTTTTTTTTTATATAGTTGTTTTTTAAAATATCTTTTTCGGTTAAATCTCTCGGAAGCTTCGCGTAAAGCTAAAAATATATTCTCGATTTAATGAGTATTTGTCGCTGTTTTTTTTTAATGCGTGGTATTGAAGGAAAATTACGGAAATAATCGGTGTTTAGGCCATCGTAAGGGTACCCGCACCCATTCCGAATCCAACTCCTCGCGGTCCGAAGTTTCTGCCGTAGCAGCCACGGCAGTAAATCTCACCGTCCGGAGCGTCATTGAGATTCGTCGAGTCGAGAGAACGATGGCAGGATCCGCAGCTGAAGCAACGCTTGTGCCACACTCGGTTCTTCGAGATCATTTGCTCGGCAGCGTAAACCGGATAACCGCAACGGGAACATCCGTGTCCGTCGTTGCGTTTTGTTCCGAGTTCAGGCTTAGCGTCGATGCTAAAGAAAAGGAGAGAAAAACAAATTATTGAAAAATCATATCAAACTATAGTTAGCTTTTTCGATTTTTATCATTCAAAATTTCAATTTTTTTTTTTTTCGGATAATACGGAATTTTTTTTAAATTTATTATTTTCTTTTCCGAAATCTAATTTTAAAAAATTTCATATTTTGATTTTTTTTCTTTTGATTTTCTAAAAAATTCAGAAAACAAAAATGCATTGGATAAAATGCAAAAACGCATTCGCTACTGTTCGGTTCGATGTATATACGAAATGAAATTATTTGCTTACAGACAAATTAATATACCGAACTATTTAAGGGATGAAAAAAAAATAAAAAACTCACTACGAGGGACATTGATCTCCGTTCGTGGAGATCAATGTCGGGGTGTGTCCAAAGCCAAAGCCCTTCGGACCGAACAATTTTCCATAGCACGAACGGCAGTGTATCTCCTTATCGGGACCGTCGCAGGCAAGCATCGAATCCAAGGGTCTGTGACACTCGGCGCAGTTGAAGCATTTCTTGTGCCACATAGTGCCTTTGGCGAGCTGTTGCTCGGCAGCGAATACCATGCCACCGCATCTAGGACAGCCCTGACCCTCGGGGGCCTTGATCGACGTAGTGTCGGGATTGAAGAACGGCCGGTTCGCCGAGATCTCGTCTTCACTGAAGGGATCGTAGGATTGAAAACGAAAAAAAAAAAAAGAAAAAAATCACAATTTTCATTCCCAACATTCCGACCGGGTGGCAAAAAAACCATTCATCGAATATAGAAGCCTAAATCTATTTACTACGTATGGGAAGCCGGGGCAAAATGGAGTAGTCGGGCAACTCGAATTTTCTCCAAAAACGGAGCCTAAAATTCATGAAATTCCAAAAAAAGCTTCCATTTCCAACTTTCACGACCACTATTTACGCTGCAGATCACTGCTTACCTTGATAAAACATCGGGAACGACGTTCAATGAAATCCTAGAGAACATTTATCGTTTGGGTTAAATCGGATCGATATACGAAGCATAAAATTCCACATAAATGAAGCAATAATAATAATGAATAATTCAATATATATAATTATCATGAATTATTAATCATTTTTTAAAATAAATAAATCAATAATTCGATAATTGCCTTTCAAAAATGTTTTTCATTATTTATCGCGTAGAGAAATTTATATCATTTTTTTAATCGAATACTCCAAGAGGGTGTGTTTGACAAAACTATTTATGCTTCGAAAATAGTAGAAAACTCTATTTCGTAAAAAAATCGCTAAAGCGGTCGTAAATCGCTAAAGCGGTCCATTTTGCCTCGCCTTTCCCTACTAACGTAAAATCCGAGTATAATCCCTGAGAAAAGGAAAAAAATAATAGTTAACTCACGTTAGACCATCGGTCTGGAGGAATCCAGATCCGCAGGCGAAACCATAGCCGTGGGGTCCCCATTTTTTGCCATAGCAAGTTTTGCAGTAGACGTCCTTATCGGGACCGTCGCAAGCGATGATAGAGTCGAGAGTTTTCGTGCAATCCTTGCACTTGTAACATTTTCTGTGCCACTCGCGTCCCTTGGCGAGGACTTGTTCGGCAGCGAAGACTACGCCGCCGCAACGTGGACAACCTTTGCCCGGCGGTGCCATGATAGACGCAGTGTTGATAACAGTCGTTCGCGGTGCAGCATCACTGTGCATCGATAAATAAATTAATTCTCGTATTTCCAAGAATCGATGAGTATATTAATTGCTTCGTGAAGCTTACTCGTGTTCCTTCCGTCGTAAAAAAACAACGGGA
This sequence comes from Buathra laborator, assembly GCA_934046635.1. Lineage (NCBI taxonomy): Eukaryota > Metazoa > Arthropoda > Insecta > Hymenoptera > Ichneumonidae > Buathra > Buathra laborator. The sequence continues at coordinate 13,126,965 of OW203893.1, forward strand.
GGGTCACGAGATTGAGCCAAAGAATTTGTTAGCCAAAGAGAAAATAGAACCAGATGCAGCGGGGAGAAATAAGTAAGCGTTCATGTAGATCGGACAAAAGATCGAGAATCGAGAGCCCCTGACTGTGTAATAGGTACTCTTCTACGTGTACTCCGTTTTATTTCAGTCGCCAAATACTTTTCGACAGTGTTGCATCCTAAATGAGACTATCGTCGGTTAACCGCGCGAGATTAATCGACAAAGTCAGAGTCCGAGGCTCTCGTCTCCGGTGGGCCACTACCACTTACTCCTCTTCTTCTTTCACGAGATGCAAGACAAGTCATCGGCGCAGGCGGGCAAAATGCCAGAAAAACGACAACGTGCAAAACGATTGAACGGAAGCACCGAGCGTCGTTTATCTTCAATTGTTTCATTCAATTTTTATCGTTCTTTCGAATTTAAAGACGCTAAAGAAAATTTCGACTTTCAATACATTCGTTTTGTTCATTAAAGTTCGTACAATTTTTTCTCGTTAACATTACGAAAAAAATGTGTAAAATCAACGAGAAAATAATGTTTCATCGAAATTAATGAAAATCATTTGAATTGATTTACAATTTTTTCAAATGAATAAGAAAATTTAATAAAAATGTTTGTCAAATAAACGCGAAATATTTAGTCGAAGTATATGAAGAAAAAAAATTTATACCGTTTTTTACCGTGAAGCCAATTTCTTTTTTTTTCATTGATATCCGTCGCTGGGTACTTCGGTTATTCGCGAGTGTAGCGATGTAAAAGAGTCGAAGGTTAAAACGATACAATAGTTATAGATTTCACGATACAAGGAGAGTAGCAGCGCGAAGCGTTATGCCGATCCACGTTTTTTTTTTTCGGCTTAAATTGCGTAATAAATATATATATAATTTTTTTAAATTTAAGACTGCGTACCGACATTGTGAGCGAACAACAACATTAAGGGACTCTATTACGGATAATGATAGTGAACGATAATTTTTTAATTGTTAAATAATAATGAATGAATAAATGAGAGGGTTGTCGCGCGTACCCCTCGTCTTCGATATCGCACTGTAGACCGATGTAAGCAACCCCACCGTGACCAATGCCTCGCGGACCGAATCTCTTCGGATAGCAAGCTGTTAAGGCAGACAAGCGGCATCTCGTTTATATAAATTGCGGTTGAGCGCGGATAAGCCGGAGCAGGCTAAGGGAGTAAATCTCGGGTGCCCTTGAGTTTTTTTTTCTCTTTGAGAAAAAAAGAAAAAAAATGTGAGGCGATAGCGAGATAGATAGATGAGAAGAGAAGATAAGAGTAAGAGTGATAAATACTAAGAGAAGTGAATGAGGCGAAAAATTATTAATTGTGTAAATAGGCTTATCGGGGAAAAACCCACCCGTTGGCGTAGCAGTCGCTCTGCAGGGCACCGCCACCCTGACCGTAGCCATAGCCCTTTGGACCGAACTTCTTTCCGTAGCATACTGAAGAGATAACCCATTAGCGCGCTGTGCCGAAACACGATCTGCTCGATTGCATTACCCGAGTTCGAGTTACGATACGATTTTTTTTTTAACAGGGAACAACTTTGAAAAATTGTTATTTTCTATCGATAGCAACAAAAAAAATCATATTTTGCATCGTTAAAAAAAAAAAAAAAAATTATATCGACGAGAAGGAAAAGATATATAATCGTATCGTAACTTTTCGCCCGGCTAACGGGGGCGATAACCGTCGCGGACTTTGCTCACCTTTGCAATAAATATCCTTGTCCGGACCCTCGCAGCAGTTGACAGAGTCTAATCGCTTCGAGCAGTTGCCACATTTAAAGCATTCCTTGTGGAATGTCTGTACACGCGTGGACGACGACGCGAAGACACAGAGAGTGATGGAGAAAAAACAAAAAGACACAGAGAGAAAGGTAATTGTTAGTAATCGACGAATAATTTTCAATTTTTGGGAACATCGGTAATAAAATCGGATCGAAGACCGGATGGTACAATACAGTCAATTGACAACAACTATTATCACGAAAAAAATAAATAAAAATTATTGATGCCGGGTTCAAAGGGGTCACGATAAACAGTTGTCTAGCATTATTAATTATCATTCACCTGTGACACGTTCCTGTGTTTGGATAATTTTAGAAAAAACATTTTTAGCAATATTTCACGCAATTATTATTTTCAAAAAATTTATAAAAAAAAAAAAAGAATTTCAAAAAAACTGTAACGGGATAAAAAAAACTGTGACGTGTGAATGTATAGTGAAGTAAGAAATAAGAAGAAAAAAAAACTCAACGGGCAATTTGTTTTTTTTTTTTTGGTTGGCGAAAGATACCTCGACAGTAAATATCGCGATCCGGACCATCGCAATGAAGCGTGGAGTCCAGGTTCCGGTGACAAACTTTGCACTTGAAGCATGCCTTATGGTATCCCTAATCACAAGAATCAGCGGTGACGTGAAGGGCCTCCGTTACGGAACTAATACATCATTTATTCATGGACTCGATTTTATTTATTTATTTTTATAGATCATTTTCTTTTTTTTCGATTCAATTTGACTCTCGGGTTTCGCCATTTATTTTTCATCTTTTTTTATTTCGTCTATTTGAGATCACGAAGGTTTTTTTCTCATTGTTTTCATATAAAAATAGTTAATACGATGACGCGATGGTTGCCAAAGTGGTACAGATGTAAATATATTTATTCGACACGACAAACCGGTCGACAGGGTTATTAAATTTCGCTAATCATTTCTCAAATTAACCCTCGAATAATTAACCAGTGTCTGATGAGTCACGAATGATTTTATAATCGTTTTGCGATGTAAATAATTCTCCAGTGTCTCGTCGCCGATCGAGATTTTATATGGTCGGGTCTTTTGCTATATCGCACCCCCAATCTCCGATCCTCTAACCCTTTAATAGAAGCCTAAACCTTGTTACTACGCAGGGGAAACCGGTGTAAAATGGAACAGTCGCGGAACTCGAACGTTGGGGCAAAATAAATTAACCTTAAAATTTATAAAATTTGAAAAAACGTTCGATTTTCGAGTTTCACAACTATTACTTATGCTGCACATCACTTCTTATCTAAAAAAAAGATCGGGAACGACGTTCAATGAAATTCTACGGAACATTTATTGTCGGAACTAAAAAGGATCGATACGAAAAATATGAATGCAGATGCATATAACTATAATTCGATAAATTATCTTTTTAAAAAGTCTTCCATTATTTTTTACGTGAAAAAATATATATTTTTAAAATGTTTAATTGTCTCGATTCTCTGAGGGGGTGAGACGCATTTTCTTTTTGGTTCTAAAGAAGTGGAAGAGTGTTGTGTCTATCGTCAAAAAAACCTATGAACTGCTAAAGTGGTCCATTTTTCCAATTCCCCGCCACTACCAAAAAAAATCACCCCCCTCCCACCCCCCGCCAATGTTTTAAGAATAATCGGAGATAATTGTGCATCGAGAGCGTTTCTCGCGGCGGCGGCGGAGCGGTTCTCTATAATGTAACGAGGTTTTTGCAAAAGCATTTACCCAGAATACCTCGCGTCTGGCACCCCTACTTTACGAGATTTACCGGTTTTTTTTTCAATTTAATTCACGCAAACTCAGTGTGTTATAACCAGAGACCAACGAACGCGATTGAACGTAAATAAAACGAGGAATTCACCGACGGGACGAATAAACTCGGCTCGTCTCGATGAATACCCAAAACCCCACTTCGAGGATATTCTATTGGCAGCCTCTGCTAACCGGCAATTAGTCTCACCCAATTAATTTCGCGTTCTTGGCCGAGTCTATTTTCCAACTAGCAGTCGTCGTCTTCGTCTTCTCAACCACGCGAGCAGGCGAAGACGCGGGACCGATCGTCGAGAGTTATTTCGTAGTAAAGTTTTCGTCCTCTCCTCATCGCTCGGTTCTTTCGACCCACCGGGGTTTGGCCCTCGAGGGGTTGGCAACAGTGCCAAAGAAGAAGCACGAAGTATAAGAAGATTTTTGGGCGGTCACCCAAAAGCAATTGAAACTTCCCCCGACTTTTCGCGTACCAAATGGTTATACTGGCTTTGCGGTATTTTAGAAATTTTCCCCGACGTCATAGACGAGATGATTAATACGGTGAAGAATCTCGATATATTTTTTGTCTCCGCCGGGTAACTAATTTTTTTTTTTTTTTTTTTTTTTCGTACGATAAGATTACCACTGTGACATCATCGCGACACGCTTTTTCTAATCAGTAACACGATTACTCACCCTTCCTCTGGCTAGCATTTGCTCGGCTGCGTAAACGTAACCACCGCAACGGGGACATCCCTCGCCCTCGGGTGCCTTGGCGATGGCTCGAGACTCGAGAACCGCTCCGGAACCTCTGTTTTCCCTAAAACATTGAAAGTCTTAAAAAATCTTTCTAAAAAAACAAAAAGAAAAATATAATAGCATTCTAAATATCGTAAATAGTAGATAGTACGATATTATAAAGAGAAACAAAAAAATGATATATTTTGTTCGCATTAAAAAAATTCAATATAATTTAAAAAACAATTAAGCAGCGATTGTAATATATTGCGTAAATATCATCACTTTAAAAAAAAATCAGCAGCGTTTGTTAGGACTCTGTGAGTTGCAAACAGCGGGATAGCGTCTTGAGAAAAAAATTTAAAGGGAAAAATTACGGAAAAAACCAGTGAGATGTTACGTAGCGAGAAAAATATGCTCGATGAAGAGATGAATGTAAGCGAAGAAATGCAAGATGCGTGTGAGAATACGCATATTGCATTACCGATTTTTCATGATATTGGATTGAAACTGTGGTCGTAAATTTCGTTAGTGGTTTGAATATAATTTTCTCGAATGGTTTCCACCTTTCGTCAATTTCACTCATCCCGCCCGTTGAGTATCAAATAATGGAACTGGAGTAAAAAATAATGGATTTAATGGACTCGATGTCATTTATCGATGACAAAAAAAAATTGTGCTTACGGTAATCAATTTTTTTTTTGTCGTCGATATATAGCATTGAGTGCATTAAGCCCCAAAAACATATATTAAGATGCATCCGGATTTATACGCGATCTATTATCGTAAAAAATATATATTTTTTTTTTCTAACAATCCAATATCGAATGTGGTGTTAGACCGATCGTGTGTTAGAAACAATTAGTGATATAATTCCCCGACCGCACGCGAGTCGCTTCCGCCGAGCCCCGAGAGGAGAGCCGAGAAGCACACAATCACATATGTATATTGAGGTCTAATAATAATAATAATGATAATTATAATAATTATAATTATAATAACAATAACAATAACATCAATAGGCTAAAGGAGAATAATTATGAAAGAGCATAAGATAACGAGAGAAAAACATCCACGATAAGAGCTGAAATAAATGCCGCATAATCGTGACGCGAGAAAAAAAAAATCTACAAGACTATAAAAATAGAAGAAATATATTTATATATATTTCTATGCATCGAGAAGAAGTACAAAAAAATATTGTACAACGAGAAACATTGAGAGAGGATAATAACGAAGTAGTGACGCTGCTTCGAGTAGAAAAGAAGAAAAGAAGAGAAAGTGAAGAAGAAGAAACGGAGACTTTGAAACCGAAGTCGGTTAAAAAAAAAATGAAAAGAAAAATTCTCGAAGGGTCCTGATCAACGGCAAATTGTGAATTAGTAGGTTTTTAATGGATTAGTCGGGTTAAAGTATAGTTTTTAAGGCATGATGATTATATACTGTAGAGACTGTATATAATATAAATAAAAAACGTATACGTGTGTAAACAGAGAGACAACGAGACAGTGAAATTAGAAAAAAAAAAAAGAAAAAAAAATATAGGATGAGATAGAAGAAGAGATGAGATATAGAGAGAAAAAAAAAGTAGGCCGTGCAGGATTCGCGGGAAGCACTTAATCACGCGGAATTCGGATTTATGTTTTTCTCGGTGCTCACCATCGTAGTACACGGAATGTGTGTCGGGTATTTTCTGTGATTCGGTACATTTATCAATCGATCAATGGGCCTCCGTGTGGCTCGAACTCGGCGGGGCTGGCGGGGACTGATTGGGGACTTGTTCGGGTTTTTTTTTTTTTCATTCACCATTATTAATTTTTTTTTACACATAGCAATTACGCGTCTCTCGCGCGTTATTGCAATGTATTGTTTTTTTTTATGGTTCTTGCTTATTTTTTGTTTTTTTTTTTGACGTTTGGATCGCGTGAGAAAAGACAAAAGATGCAGCGAATATCTCATTCACATTCACAGTGTTATTTATTAATCTGAGAAGAATTTGTATCATATAAAATGATATATCTCCAACGTTCTTTCCTTCTCACACTTTCTCCTTCCTTCTTTTCACACGACGCTTCTTGATTATTATTTTTTTTTTTTTTCGTTTTTTTTTCTTATTTTTTTTTTCATTTTCATAATATATATGTATTTTTCGTACATATAATTCTCAAATTTCTATAGTAAATTCTAGCGCTTAATACAGATGGTACAAATGATCCTAAAAACTAAAATGTGTTGGTTTTCGTTATCTATTTTTTTTCTTTTTTCAGTGTTCGCAATAAGTAATGTATATATATATGTTGTATAATATGCATTTTGTTAATTAATTCGGTATTTGTGAGAGAGATTCTATTAATTATTGCGCGATAACCGTCGAGTTCTTGAGGGACGTGCGCTGACTCACAATCAGAGTCAAGTCTTCGCCTCGCCTCGATCCCCGCGGTGCGCTCAGATGCAAAAAGGAATTTTTTAAATGAGCCAAAAAAAAAAATTAATGGAAAAAAACAATTACAAACCCATCCTAATAGCCGATAAGAAGTTAAAAAAAAAATCAAAAAAACCCATCGAAACACATTGATACAGTATACAAGACTTGCACCGGACTAGATTCATCACAATTAAAAAGATCGATTATTAATTCATTATTAAAAACGGTGTTTCGGGGTCGGGGGTGTTGTTCGGGGGTTTGAGGGGTTTGGGCGACTCACGCGCATTGAACAGTCGGGAGACAGAAAGAAAGAGTGTGTGTTTGTTTTTTTTTTTTTGTTTTTTTTTTTCGTGTGTGAATAATTATACAAATATATATAACAAAGATAACAAATACATAAAGTACCAATTAGGGGATGAAAAAAAAAAAAAAAAATTAATATAGCTAACCGTGATATCATTTTTTTTCGACTCGTACAAGAGTGAGAATAAACGATTTGTTAGTTCGTTTATCTTAATTCCGAAAAAAAAAGAAATTAATAAATAAATAATATACAAACGAAAGAGAGGTTGCGCAAGAGGAAACCATGAAAGTCTCGAACGATATGCTGTTGTGTGCTCGAGTTCTCGAACTACCAATCGAGGGGGGGTTGGAAAGGGAGAAAAAAAGAAATCGAATCGTAAAAATCGATCATCTCTACCGATCGGCTGAGTACGGGTCACTCGGGCGAATTATTTAGTTGGCATAACACGAGATAACTTGCTTTTTGGCATGGATGCATGATTTAGGGGTTGGGCCCACGCGACACGACGGGTATAATATACAGTTGGACTTTAGTGGTTTCTTTCTTCTCGTCTATATTATTATTGATATAAATAAATGAAATGATAGCAAAAGAGAGATAGAGATAGAACATAGCTATGAGGGGTGGGGGTGGGGGTTGATTTTTCGTTGTTTTTTTTTTTAGAGTATTCATAATGACGCGGGGGTGCACGTTGTCGTACGGGGGTGTTGGGGGTTGATAGGTCATTGGGTGGGCTTGGGAGGCGCAACGAGGGCGACCGCCACTCGGCACTCACTCGGTTCTCTGCAGGTGCTCGCCCTGGTCCATGGACAGGCAGCCCGCACCGCCGCCGAAGCCGTAACCCTTCGGTCCGAATTTACGGGCGTGGCAGACTTTGCAGAACAGCTGACCCTCGTGCTCAGAGCAGTTCGTTGAGTCGAGCAACTTGCTGCAGAGACCTGCAAACGATCACGAAGGGCGTTGTTCTTTCATCATCGTTTCAACATTGGCTCGACGATGAATATCAATTATTAAGCTCTGTGACACGATATAGGGAACTATAGGGATATTTTTGCAATAAGAAAAAAAAATCGGATGGATGAACCAAATCGGCGATTACCGATCGCGAAACAAATATTTCGTACGTTGAAAGAAATGCCTAGTTGATCGTACTATTTGTTAGTAAAATTGACGATTTCTTTCCTTACTTTACATTTTTTTCGCCACCTGCACCGATTTTGTCGATTTAACCGATTTTTTTTATCTCATTGTAAATCTCGCGTAAAACGTTCTTACAGCTTCCGAAACTTTAAATCGATGGATTTACTAATATACAAAATCGGGGCGAAACGGAAAAATTGAGGATGACTTACCGCACTTGAAGCACATTTTGTGCCACTTGAGTCCACCGGCAACGCGCTCCTCCGCGGCGTACACGGATTTGCCGCATTTCGGGCACTTGGGGTGTTCAACGGGCTTGAAAGGCATTTTTGTTTATGCTGAAAAAAATACAAGGAAAAAAGAATGAAGAAAAGAAGAAAAAAATCGAATTTATTGAACCGATTTTATTTGCCGATCGCGATCGGAGGGGGCAAATGATTTGTGATCGATCTCCCGATACGCGGCTCGTACGTTCGTCGGTGACGGCGAGAATCGTTATGCCGTTTGGGTTGCGCGTACGCTAAGGTTCGTAATAATCTATTTCCGTAATCGGGATACGCTAGTTGCTCGCGAGAGCTTCCCCAATGGGGTTCGGAACGCATGCGTCTCTCTAACTATAGAACTAAATCGTCACGAAGATTTTGCGTAGAGCCGTCGGGCAACGAGACGCAAGAGAGCTCGGAAAATCGCAGCGGAACGGCTCGTAGTTTTCGTCGTGAAAAAAAAAAAAAGGTTTCCCACGCGAGTCGCGCAACGCGACCCAATTAATCCCAAAAGGAGTGTGCGAACGGTAGCTTCTCCAAATGAGCAAATAAACTTGACGAAAAACTTTCATCCCATTATCCTAACTACCATAGTCAGTGTGTGTGTGTGTCTTTAAATATAACAACTGTGGAAGAAACGAGAAGGAGAAGAACGAAAAAAAAAGAAAAAAAAAGGGGAACAGTCCTACGCTTTCGCGAGCAAAAACTTTCTTTTCTTATTCTCGCGTCGCGCTCCGAAGCGAAAACAAAAATATCGAGTCTGGCCGAGTAGCGTTTCTATTCTGGTAACGAGATCGCGGAAGCTTGTGCGTTCGCGCGCGCGAGAGAGAGAGCAGAGATCAGCATCAACCGGCCGGAGAATTTTCCACGTTGGTTTGGATTATACAACTTGCGTAATAGAACGAGGGAGGGAAGTTTCTACGGTTGAGCAAATTCAACGCTTTTTTGGCAACGCTGCACTTTGTTATTTCACATCAATGTGAATTGCAATATTTACCATATTTCAAAAATTATTTCATAATAGTAATAATAAGAATAACAATAATGTATGATACTAAAAGTAAATGATTCACGAATTATTCGAACGAATAATTTAATTTCTTTTCGTTATTTCACATCGACTTGAATTGCAGTGTTTATAATAATTAAAAAATTATTGCGTAATAATTTTTTTTTTTTTTGAAAATTTAATATTCTTGACAAACTTAAATAAAAAAATCAATAAATTTATATAATTCTTTTTTATCGTGCGCGGCTTCTAAAAAAAAAAGTACTCGCGAATAAAACGTAAACAATTGCCACAGACGATATTCTTCATTGGCAACGTTAATCTATTTTCGTCCGATAATCATTCATTATTTTTGAGTACCCAACCCCTTATCATCCCCGTCGTTTATTGCCCCGGGAACCGGAGGAGACGGCGCAAAATTTTTCCATCCACGATCCACTTGTCTGTGGGGGTCTTACGCGAACGGTGTGTCTGGAACGCGGGCGTGGGAGAGGGTAGACCCCGCGAGTTTGGCCGGTAAGGTTCTATATCCGTTCAAGCAAGAGCCGCGAGCGGGGTTACAAGCGTCGTAGACCGGCAACCCAGCGACGCCGTATTAGGGAAGGCGCGTCCTCGAGGGGCGGGCGCTCTATATCCCTCCGATCTCTGTTTCTTCCCGACCCCTTCCCCCCTCCCTCGACGGCATCAACTTCTCCGGTTAAACTTCTATACGACTGATCCTCTATTCTTCACCTCCCCTCTGTTATCTATTCAACCTGTATTTTCAACTCGCCTCTCACAATTTCCGCCCCCCACCCCTCCGCCCCCTCATCTTCCCCCACCGCCCGCAAAAATGTTCGTGACTTCTTAAGAAGCTCTTCATCTTCATCAAAATTACTCAAAGCCGTTCGATAATAGATCGTCCCACGCGATTTAAAAAAAATGCCGCACTTTAAAATATTTGATGATTTTTTTTTATCCCCTTCTTCCTCGGCGTTGTTCCGAATGAATTATTATAGCACTGATATCCGATATCATTGAATAAAAAATAAAAAAAACACGTGTAGCAAAAATTTGCGAGTTTCCAAAATAATTTTATGCTTCGACGAAAATTTTTCGCGGATAGATAAACGAACGATTGGGAGGTGAGAACTATCCATTCGCATCGGAAACTCGACCGACGATATCTCGCAACGTTTTTTCTACTTCGTACGACGATTAAAAAAATAAAAACGGTATCTCCTTCGGTCGCCGCTTCTTTGCATCGCGCTTCGTTATTTCATTCACGAACTTCGTTGTATTTGTTTTTTTTTTTTTTTTTTTCTCTAATTAAAACAAGTCTATGATAATCCGTAATTCTGTTCGTTCTTATCGTGTACTCACCACTAGGATATATCGTATCGAAGATCGCGAACCAGCGAGGATCTCGTTAGAGTTCTTGATTTATTTTAACTGAATAATAAAATAATGAAGTTTTATTAAGGGTGAATAAGGCGTACAAGTATATGAAGAATGAATCGGATTTTTCGGTAAAACGCACCCAGTGTTATTAACACTCTGCACCGCACTAATACTGGATTCGAATGGCTGTTCCCGCGGCGAAGCCGTCCTAGTCATACCAAGCTTTGCACACGGCACGTGCATCGGAACGTCAGTACCGGTGAGACGGCGAGAGAAGATAACGATATCTTCGTTACTCCCATTCTGCGTTAGTATGACGTTCACTCGCTCGCACGGATTTTCACTAGAGGAAGGTATAGGAACGAGCGTGGAAACGAGCGAACAGCATCAACAGCACCGAAGCACGCAGCGGCAGCGGCAGCAGCAGCAGCAGCAGCGTAGAGATAGCGTGCGGGGTGCAGATAGAGCGAAGGGCGCACGGTGGGTGGAGGATGACGAAGAAGCTAGATGAGACGAGGAGAGAGCGGCGACAAATCCGATAGGACGTTGAAGTTACGTTGGTCGAAGCTCACGCGGTACGGAGGGCGAAGAGCGAAGGGCAAAGCGAGAGGAAGAGCGGAAGAGAAAGGGAAGGAAGAACTGTATTAAGACTTTAAACTAAAATGGTGGGGAGGATGATGATGATAAAAAAACACATTTTTTTCGAATAAAAACATCAAAAAGTGTCTCATCTTCGTGTAAATTACGGGATGAGGGTAAAGGAGATGAAGAAATACGAAAAAGGGAACGGAAAAAATGCGATAAATTGTCACCTCTTCGTATAAATATAGAATAATCATAAGTTATGATAATTAAGGAGATGAAGAAATGATATTTTAACAGAAGAAATACGTCAAATTGTTTCCTCTTTATATAAATCATAGCACTTGAGGCTATATGCACCTGATCGATCTTCATAACATACGTTTTGTCTACAATATGATCTTCAATTTCGACCGCATGCCTAAGATTCTAAAATCTCAAGCCTGTCTACCGGATACAAAGCGTCAAAGGCTTCAACCTTCAAGGACCAAAGTCAGAGGACCATGGAATGCGTTGACGCAACGTATGATACAATAGACACGCTGTAGAAAAAATAAGACAAGCGAGTAGCTTCGGGGAAGGAAAGACGAAGAGAAGTTGCAACGAAGATGGGTGGAGCGGGGGCGTGACGAGTACCAAAAGCCGCGAAAAACTGGCGAGAGCGAGAGACGCTCGGGTACATCATAGTTCGCGTTTAAGATTCGTTTGGCGGGACAGAGAAGGGAAGAAGAAGGACGCGAGCGAGCGAAGTAATATGTGGTACTTGGATGAGGGAGCGAGCGAGCGGGAGCTATGGCTCGCTGTGGCACGCACTCATCGGCTATTAATAGCTATTTGCTCAAAATTCTATTTCGAGTCTCCGGTTTTATCGCTCGTACGAGACTATATTTTGCGTATACCTACATGTGTATTCCACGATGGTGAAGCTACGCGTAACCATAGACCACCCGCCATTGCCAGGAGTACAACGTGCTCCGAGCTTTTCTTCGCTTCTCTCTGAACTCCGCGAACGATATTTATTATTGTTTATTGATCAACAGGATACAATTCTTTTACTATGTTTCATTAATATAGTCAATAAAATAATATAATTGTGTAATATAATGTCCAAATTAAAATAATACAATAAGACGAATAAGATAACATATCTTCGAAGTTATTGGAAGCTTTTATGCATAAAGCGCGTTGTACATTTTATACAAAATTTTAAACAACCTTTTGCACGAATGTTTTGTAAATTTTGAATCGGGGATATTTTAATTTTTAATTGATGCACGATTATTGTCAATTTTTTTTTCCGAGGACATTAAATTTACCATTTTTTTTATAGTGCACATACGTCTTGTAGAAAAAAAATGGTAAATTTAATGCACTCGTAAATAAAAAAATGTATATCAATCATCCATTGATCGAAAAAAAAAACACCCTTGTAAATTTACAAAACGTTCTTAAAAAAATAAATTAAAGAAATTACAATAGATATTAGCAAATTTTTTTCATCAAATTGTAAAAAGTGATTTTACATTTCAACACAAATTTGTTTAGAATTTTGAATAGTGTAGATGCATAATAACTTCCAATACCGATACAGGAAGCAATTTTTGCAGTGTGTTTAAATTTGGCTAAATTATTTAAATTAAGAAAAACGCTTTAGCTCCGCCGCACTCGGAAGAGAAAACAGACCCTCGTTCGAGTATCGAGGAGATAATCAAAGCAATAAAACACTCTCGTTGATAGGGACACGCGCGAGAGGACAGTTCGGTAGTTGTTTGAGACAAGCAAAAGTCGACGCGACGACGCGCGGGTATCGCTGACCCTTCGCGCGTGGACGCGCCTCTCACGCCTCTCTGAGATCGTTGCACTGTAGTGCATTTATTTTCTCAAGCGTGTGTCTTGCACCCGCGAGAGAGCACGCGGCCAGATTTCTATATGCAACACGGCCGCAGTCTACGTGGCGTCAACCTCAAGCGATGTTTTATAATATATCCTAATTTATACGCTACGCATAATATACATATATATGTATATACAGCATCATTCATAATAAATATCAAATGTGTTTTTTTTTTATTTCGTAAACTTGAAAAAAAAAAAACACGATTTTGCTATGATAACTATGATTGGAATTTTTCGAAAATATAATAATAATAAATTAATTAATAGTTAAATGAATAATTTACTTCAAGCTCATTCTTCAATTAGTCAATAAATTATTTAAATTCAAACGGCTATTATTATTGTTATTATATTTTTTTAAACTCAATCTTACTTTTCAAAGAAAATTTTGTTTTTTTTTATGGGAATTGAAGAATAAAAAATCGATTCGTTATTTATTATGAATCATACTGTATATATATTTTATTATATTCTTTGTCGAGCAGACAGGAATTACGTACGAACATTTTCTCGACGATATTTTGGAATTTAAAGAAATAACGTGACGATGAAATGATGAGAGGAGGCAAAGAAGGGAGGAACGGGGAGGGGATGAGGAAACGGATCATTGCACTTTTACCCCGGTGCGGGCGTCTCCAATTTCCATAGCTGTGAGAGCGAAGAACGAAGTGAAGAACGCGCGCGCGCGAGTTAGCTGGCACTTTATATTTAGAGAGGGAAGATTCACGCGAGCCGCTAGAGCTGGAAGTAGTGTCGTTCGTACCTCACTTCTCCTGCACCTCTCTCTGTATCCCCAACTAAACTTCTCCGAGGGCCCACACAGGGACACACACGTGGCAATACTGAAAGAGGCGATTCTCTCGCGAGATTGGAGAGACTTCGCGGTTTTCGCTTCCTGAAAGTCTTCGAGGGACTTCGTCTTGTCCCGAATTAACGAGGCGCGCGACGATGATATTAGGCATCGAATGTGAGTCTTCTAAGTTTCCTACTATAGGTAGCCAAGACGCGAGTCGGAGAATAACGAAGATTCGACGAGTGGAGAGCCGAAATGCATTGAGAGGGACGAGGCGGATAAATTATGACGATGTTCGGCAAAATATAGTTTATTCTTAATCCGATATAAAAATCTTAAAAAATTCTATCGTGTCGGGGAAAATTTGAAAAAAATGTCTGCCACTTGAAAAAAAAAAATGTTTTCAATCGATTTATCTGAAAACCGGGTTTAGGTGTTCCGAACTATGCGTATAAGTAAAAACGCCTAAAAATGGTTCCCAAGTAAACCGGTTGGCTATTTTTTTTTTTTCAATCAGCAGAAAGATTCTTCAAACATTCTCCGACGTGATAGAATTTTTTCGGATTTTTGCTATAGAAAAAGCCATAATTTAGCGAACATAACTATAATTAGGATGACTCGAACCGTTAATTTACAAAAAAATGCCGATTTCTCACGAATTTCTGAAGTCGAGTTCGTCATTTGAAATTATTGCGACGCGAATAAATCGAATGATTGGAATCGATGGAACAAAATCGAAGATATATGATCCTGAAAATGAGCCGAGAGAAACGGGGAAAACCAGGAATTTAATAATGCAATGCTAGAGACGATCTTAGAAGAGACGAGAAAGCAAGATGAAAACGTGACAGTTTAGATTTCAAATTTAAATACTCCTACTTTTGCGCGACAATCTGAATGAATAAAAGGGTAAAACATACGCGAATAAGCGTTTATATGTGTATGTTACATCGAGTATAGTATTTCGTACGATATATTTATACGCTACATGGGAAAAAATTATTTTTGAACCGATGAATACACTGCAAAAAATAATCGTCAATTTAACAAACACCTTTTTTTCCTGAAAGTCCACATATTAATAATTTCATTAATTAATTCTATTTAATCTTTTTTTTTTGTTATTAATCGATATCTTTTTTTCGAATAAATGTGGACAGGTTATGTTTGACGAAAATATTTTTCAGTGATCGCGAGATTTTTTTTTTTTCGATTGGAGCTTTAAAGATTTTTGGAGCATAAAAAGTTTTCCATCTACGCGATTCGCGAGTGAATGTGAGTACGCGAATGGTACGCTCCTACCACGAGTCTATTTCACACGATTTTGCGTGATCTTCTTTGACTATAATCTGTGGTATATATTACGAAGAAACGACAGCTGGGGGCCAGCTATTTTACGCTGGCCGCGTCCAGCATCATCGCACCCGGATCACAAATTATACGCGCCGTTCTCTGCTCTCTGGCTTCCCAACCTGTTCCTTCCCATGTATGAGTGTCTTTTCTCGATGATCATTACTACTCGCGACAGATAACGCATGTGCGATGTGCCAACTGCAGTTTCTATCGCTATATCGACTTCTAAAACCTTTTCTCGTCTTTGTAAACTCGAACTTGAAAACGAAAAAAAAAAAAGATTTATCAAAGTAATATATGTATCTCTTAAACTCTCGTTCTTTTGACCGACGCTATAAATTGTGGCTGGAAAGATTTATCGGTGATTCTTCAAGGGGCTTTGGCAAATTTCATGTAAAAAAGCGTGTTTTATTTATTTTTTATCTGCAAAAAAAATCGAATAAAAAATTCTACGCTATTGACTGTTTGTATCGGTGTCCTGATTATGTTAAAAAAATTCCGAGTTCGAATATTACAACCCGTGAAAGGAATTTCAATTTTTCTAAATATAATTCTTTTTATTTTTTTCTGTTAAAAAAAAATAGCATTTAGAGTACTGTTACCGACGCATAATCACCCGGGAATAGTTAAAAAAAAATGTTTTCACCCACAAAAAAATAACAAACACTCTTTTGCTTCAAATTACCAAAACCGCCCTTAATGTATTTTTTTTTTTTTTAATAGAACTCGAAAAATATTATAGAGAATTATTTCGCTACATTCTTTCCCAGCAGTCGAAGTTTCGACGGTACTTCGAGTCCGGATGTCGCGGAGCAAATTCTCAGGTCGTACATCTCTGCACCGATGTAATAGTTATACAGAGCCTCGAGAAACTCCACGACAGAACTAACAATAAGTACACATAGAACTCCCGGGGGACTCGTGACGGCGGGACGAGCGTAGGACAATATTGTCACCCCTGCGGAACGGCGATGTAGTTGGGCCCGCCACTTGTAACGAACCCGCACCACTCATCCCTGTCCACCCCCTCCCCTTCCCCTCCCCCTGTCCCCCCGTTTCTATTTCTCATCCCCGAGGAATTTCATCGTGTGAAGATTAATTCTGCGAGTCGACTATCCCGAAACTTAGCTTTCTCAACTTTGTCTATTAATATTTATGCGCCTCGGTGAGCATCTCTTCGACTCTCAAAATCACGGTCGTTATTTATATTTCAATGAAATAATCGATTATATTAAATGATTTATACGGCGAGACGCGGGAGTGAATAGTGGATTGACCCGATCGCGTCGGGTATAATCGATGACGCGCGCGATAAAAAAAAGGGCAGAAAAGGGGTGAGTTCCAAGGGAAGGGAGGGGGTAGCATAGTGGAAACGTTATGCAGATGCATCAGCGGGAAGGGTGAATTTTACCGCCGGGCCACGGGGTAAACGGCGGACTGCATGGAAAGCTTCTCGCGGAAACCGTTCACGCCGAATAGCCGAAGCCTATTTGATTGCAATCGTGTGTACATATATATGTGTGCCGATGCGAGCCGCTTAATGCGGGGATGGACGAGGCTATACCATATCACGAATTCAACTACTATACTTCAAGTCTCTCTCATTCATTTCTGACTCGCGTAAAAATGTATTTTTGGCCGAGAAAAAAAAAATTGACGCGGGAGATACGTGCAATGCGTATCTATAGTCTATTGAATACAACAACGAAAAAGCTGATATGAAAAATTACCGGGATTTAGAATGTTATGGACTGTGATATTCGGGAATTTCGAATAATGGAAGAACAAAAATGCGATTAAAAATATTGCAGTAATACGATAGTGTAATGTGTGTTGTGAAAGCGCCGAAAACACATCGATAAAAAAATGCATAAATTATGCGGTTCATTGCATGAAAGAATTGACTATACTGTTTCTTTTAAGGACCGAGTGTCGAGATACATGTTACGTTTCTTCGGTAAACCATTACATCCTCTTTGCCACGACCGCTCGAGTTTCATTTCGTTTTTTTTTCTTTCTCTTAGCCTCATACACTACCGTAGTGACGATAAAACTTCGACCCCCTCTTTACGACGGAATGGTCGGATGCCTCGTCGACCGTAACTACTGGACAATCGGAAACTTTTCCTTTACCACTGGCATACCATACGAATTATTCATTCCGCGCCATTTCAACTACCGGTCTGATAAGAAAATTCGTCGTTTTATTTTCTAACCGACGTTGAATGAATGAACGAATGTGAACCAAAGAGGAATCTTCATCTTCATTTATCCGCTCTTTTTCTCTCTTAGTTTCTCTCAAACTCGAAGGTATTTTTGCCTTGACTTTTAGCAAGCCGATGTCATCGGGTCGTGGCATCCTCGAAGCTCGGCCTCAGGGTGAATGACTCGTGCGCATCCATCAGCATCCCAAACTCGTAAACACGACGCAAAACTATTGCACACCGAGTTTCATCGATCTTTTCGCAATGATTATAAACTATTTTTTTTCGTTCTCTCAGTCGAAAAAAGGGTCAAAAGTTTATTTAATCGTGAAAGGAAAATTAGACGCGCTTCTTTCATCGAATTAACAGGTCAGCAGAGAAGATTCTGTCTTAAGATGGCTGCATTCAGATTTATTATTAGCTTAAACGGTGCATGTGTGCGCCGATTTATACACCGTACGAGCTTCGATAATACCGCGGTTAGCGCGGGAAATAGAAAATATACCGACCGATGAGAGTGACTGCAACAATATTACGAAATTCACGAGGAAGAGAAGTTTCATCCCCCCCCCCGGGGGGGCGAAGGATGCGGAGGCGAACCGATCGAAAGTTTCCGGTATTATTGAAATAATGTTTAATAAACGGTATACGGAATGAAACAGCTGTGATTTGTAATGACGAGTCATTCGAATGATTGGAACGAGTTATAAGCTACCGAGCGCTTTTACGGCCCGATAGCCGAGCGGCTAATCGTCGGTTAGGCATCAGGGAAATTTTCAACGATCGTTGGATGAGTCTCAAAGTCGTTTTGACGCTTCTCGTTGCTGCTCTCCGGCGAACACGGGTGTATAACACGCGGATAGAAGAGACGAGCAGAGAGGAGGATGAGGTTACGAGCAAAAGCTCCCGGAGGCTTTAACACACGGATGATGGCCCAGTTCTTCGACGCTTACGCTGAGTCTTCGTCGAAGCGGCCCGCTCTCGGGTGCGCGGTAATTTCCCCGCTTTCCCCGCGCGCTCGCGAGAGCCGCCCGCTCGGCCGTTACGGATCCGAGAGAAGACGGCTTCTCGACGTCCCGCACACCCGTGGAAATATTAGAATATCCCACGCGCGTAATACAATCCCGTTTCTAAGGTAACCAAATTTAGGATGTGACTAGCAGACGCCCTCGAGACACTTGCACGGCCAGTGCGACGATGACTCAGACGCTTCGAAGCGATGAATCTACGGGGTGAAAAAAAAAGAAAAATTCACGTGTAGTTATCGAAGACGCGGTTGCTTTGATACGAGGTTTTTGCCGAGTCTTCGGAATTTCCGGCGAAAAATTCGGAGCGAGGAAAAAAAATTGTTCCGATTGATCTTCTCGAGATAGTTTTAGCTATAGGATCTGCAGAGGGGAGAGTGGGGTAAAACGGGCGCTCGGTGCCAATCACCGCCAAACGAAAAAAAAATGCCGACATTTTTTTTTTTTTAATTCGCCATAAAACTTGACGAAAATTGTGAACATTTCTTTTCTGTTTTGACTCATTATTTTTCACATTTGTGTTCAATTGAAACAAAATTTATTTCAATTATTTTTATTTTTATGTGTCCATCTTGTTTGGCGTTTCCATTTTACCTCAGTTGCCCGGTTTGCTCTTCTCTTGAATTTTTCTTTCCGTTCTTCATTAATCTTCGTAACTTTAGAGGTTCGCGAAGAAAAAAAATAAAAAATTCTTAAAATTCTTTCAGCTTCCGAAAGTTTGAGACTTCGCAGAGAAAATTCGGAAAATTCTCGAAGCTTTTGTCGCCGAACGCTCTTTTCCCTTCGTACTTAACCTCCGCCCACTCGAACATACCTTGTTCCGAAATTTTTGGCCATCGTCGATTAACCCCCTCGACGGTGGCGGGTGCACATATCGTTGAGAATATGTAAGAGCGATGCGCGGGGGAAAGAAGGGAGGAAGATGACTTTATATTTAGCTAAGCGACTCGGCCGCGTCCTTGGTAACACCACGCACACGAGGGAATAAAGTTTTGGGTAACTTAACATTAATATGAAACTCCGATTATCCTCGTGAACCACTCTGCTAACCCATATTTTAGATTCTCTATTGGCATAGTGGGCCACTATCGTGGTCAATCGCTTAGTGCGGCTTATCCGAAAAATTGCACACGTTAAAATATCTTCGCATCGAAGATTACTCTATTCTATTTTCGCCGAATTTTTTAACGCTCCTCGCGCTCATATTTTTGTGAATTTTATTTGTATTTTTTAATTTATTTATGAATGATTTTTTTTTTGTTTTTGTGTTGAATAATAGAAAAATATAAACACACGTGAAAATAGAATACAATACCATTCTATTTTCACGTGTTTTCCCTTTGCTCGACGAGAACCCAAAAAAATGAAAAACAAAAAATATGACGACGAAGAGTGCCGAGAAATTCGGAAGAAATAGACGGTGTAGGAGGAGAGCGATCGGGACGAGTGAGTAAGAATTCGAGGACCCCTCACCGATTCTATTTATAATCGAAAGAACGATTTAACGAGCGCGGTGATCTTTATTTTTGAACAGAGTATGATTTGGCCAAAAATATTTGTCACACACAGTTCGTTTGGATTATGTGACGAATAATCGCGTGGTTTTGTGTTCTAATGGATCTCGGAGCGTTAAGATTTACTCTAAAATTGTTTTCCTCGTTGCTTTGTGTGCGTTTCGTTGATCGTTTCGTTCGTTGAGCACCACTTCGCACCGGTTTGAATGACTCAGAGCTCGAATGATGGCGATTTTCGCTAAATCGTTGATATATTTGTATAATAACATTTGTTCATTTAGCTCTTAGCGAATTTTGTTTTGGGAATAAAGCTCTCGAGAGCGTCGCATCGTTAAGATTTCTTCGCTTCGCGATGAAATCGCGCGTCGCGGGAAGTTCAAGAATATTTAAATTCGGAAAAGGCCGGCATTATTGCTATTACGCGTCTCCGTCGTCGTTTCTCCGATGTGACATAATAGCTTGCACTGGCGTGAGAACATTGGCAAGTAGTGCCTACATATACGTACGACGGGGTGTTATACCGGACAATCTCGCTGGCTAAACTCGTATTCCGTCGCTGTTACGTGCATTTTTTTTTTTTTTTTTTTCGTTTTTTTAAGAAACCTCCGCGTGAAACTCTCGCGCGAGTAAAGCGTATCAGCGAATGAACGTTTCGCACATACGTAAAATTTCATCCATCACGGCCGGGCGAAATATCTCGCGTGCTCGACGACGAGAGGGTTTTTTGGCGTGGGCGATCACGATGGCATAAGTACAAAAATAAGTGAGTAAGCTTCTCTTGGCAGAGAAACGACTCACGGTAACACACCTATAAATCGTAAACGAGAACCCGATGACTCATTTCGCGGAGAAAAACGTCAGCGGCACACTGTCCTCAAGATACGCGTGCTGTAATAAACAATATCGGTAGCACCTTTAGAGGCGGATTTTTCGAAGATTTTTCGTACCCTTGTTCTTTAACCGGAGATATCACACGATTCGAGCGTTTATAACATTAAAAAACATTAAAAAAAAATTTTGAAATATTAAAGAATTTTTGTATTTAAGAAAAATTTTTCTAATCGGATGAAATTGCTTCTTAAACTTTGAGAAACAGTTTTTGATTACTAGAAAAATCAAAAATAAAATTGACACCGGAATTAAAAAGTGAAATTTTGAATATTCTTGCATATTTTTTAACGAATCTTGAAAAATATTAAAGTATTAAATATATTAAATATATTAAAGTAAATATATTAAATATTAAAAAATTTCACAAATCTTTTCGAAAGATGAAATGAATCTTTTGTTTTTCACGAGTCGAAAATTGTTTCGAACATTTCAACAAACAATTTTTTGCGAATTGAACATTTTTAAAATAACAAACCGAAACAAATGACAAAAATACAACATCGTACCGAAATTTGCAACAAAACAAAAAACGTTTTATGCACGCAGCGCTTTCGAATAGTACTGCCAGTTGTTACATATTTAATTTAAAGTTTTAATAGGAATTTGCGCCTTTACTGATTTCCGTTAAGATAGAAGACTTCTGCCTGAAGAAAACATCGTTTTCGTGGTTATCCACCAGCGAACTTTTACCGACGACAAATTTACCGGCTTCGGGTCGCATCAAAGTCCGTTTTTAAGGGAAGCGATTGACCGACGGTAGTTTCGCCGGGGGGTGAAAATATTTCTTCGAATTATCGGCTTCGTTCCCTGTTCTCGATGTTTGGCAAACATCGAGATTATCGCGCATAGAGTGAGTCAATCCAATTAGGATAAGAAACAAAGTTTTGATATTGATAAATATTTTTTGTCTCGCCGGCGAGCGAGCGAACAGCTATCGAGTTGTTTTGGTCTGTGGGCGCGAGAGACAGGTGGAGAGAACACCGTCGGACAAAGTATATTATATAGGGAAAATGATGCCAAAATATCTTTAAATATCTCTACCGTAACATCGCGCGTTAAACGTTGGAAGAACGTGGTTATCACGTGGCGTATTCACCGGAGCGTAACGAGAATTGGTGACAATGCAAAATTGTACTGCAAAACCCTCAATTTTGAATCCGTCCTGAATTATTGTCCGAAACGAAAATACAAGGAGTTAATTAAAATGAATTGCTATCATTTTTTAAATAAAATATAATTAATATCAATATTATTAAATGAAACAAATTTAATTAATAATAAAATTGCTTTGACGAAAGGCGTCGTTATAAATGGAGAATGTTAAAATTGTTTCGTTTCCGAAATAGAAAATAATAATCGAGATGAAATTGTTTCAAAGACGTTAAAAATTCATATCAATTTAACGGAGCGTCGAATAATCGATCGAAGTCCGCATTTAGCTTTTTTCCTCCAAGTATACGAAATGAATCAGAAGTTGAAGCATTCCAAAGTTGAGTTGAAGGGATAAAAATAGTGCAATACATATATGTATGTTGCTTCTCTGAAGTCTGCGTTTAATATATTGGGTGTCCGAAGCCCTCGTTAAAAAAAATATACAAGACGATTTATCAAATTGTAAATCAGTTTTCTCGCGAAAACAATGCTGATAACTCACTTCAGGAGAAATTCTATTCGAAATTATAAGTAAAAAAATAAAAAAATAAATAAATCATTGCAGACTCGACACGCATCAAAGAGTCCGTTTGTTGAAAATTTACAACGCTGTTTATCAAATTGTATCGAAAAATCATTGACATGAAATCAATGACATTAATGACGCAAATTTCGGAGAAAATGGTTATTCAAAGTTATCGGCAATTGGATTCTCGATGCGCCACGAAATACCTCGATACTCGCATCGCGCGTAATCCCAGTCAATCTCGAAAATCCAGTCGAGAGTCTACGATATCATTTGCAAGATCTACGAGAGTGTTGAGTGTAGAAGCATCGAATTTTAATAGGATTAGCCGACTTTCCAAAAATACTTTAGTCGATGTTGACGCGATGCTTGTGCGTGGCAATGGATAACAACCCTATGCCGACACCCACACGCGAGTAATATAGAACAGACTCATCCGCGAGAGAGTCTTTCGTCCCAAAACATTTTCATTTTCGTCTGGTGTTCCCGCTGCTCTCCCCAAAACCGCTACAATTCCACGCGGAACATCGCTTCTTCTATTTTCGTACACGAAGAGGCTTTCCGTATCGTTGGAAAAGCCAACGTTTCGTGTAATTATGCGTTACTCCCCGAATAAACCCGGAACACGGCCCGTAATGTAGCAATGTAGCGAAATGCAAAATCTTGCAAACTTCCTGTTCGTCACTTCTTTCGCAAACAAAGTACTATCGTTTCGTATGACGTTAATTTACGACTTCTCACATATCTGACATGATTGCTGGCTAAATCATCAGCCGCGGCGGACGCGCGCGGACGTGCAGAAATTTGGCGCGTAATTTCGAAACTCAATATAAGATAAAGAAAAACATCGAGACGAACCAAATCTCGAACCTTCGAAGTCTAACTACGGCCGGTAACTCCGGTAACTTTGGCTCGGATCGCTCGGAATCTCCTGGAATATTGGATTCTATTGATAAATTCCAAGGTCGTCGTTCATCGGAGTCAAATCTCGACATACTGACCCTGCGCTCGGCGAATCTTTCATCTCCGCGCATTCGCCACTCTATTTTCGAATCTCATCCACCTGTTTGTTATTTTTTCGTCTTTTTTTTTTCTTTATAGACACTTCTCGGGATTTCTTCTCTTACATAACAAAACACGAATAGCGAACAACCCTATCGCCCGGTCACCCAGAATCGCCTACGCGTTTGTTCTACTTTTTGAGAAACTGCGCAATGACGATAAAGCGCGTTGTACCGCAGGACTTTGATCCCAATGCGAAAAGAGACATCAATGAAAATAACTTAGACGCATGAAATAATAACGAATTATTATTATTATTATTATTATTATTATTATCCAGTTACAAAAGAGGTAAAATAAATAAATACGGAAAGATCAAAGGGGCGGTGGGAGGGGACGATAAGGGTCTCGGATTGGTTTAGGTTTAGCGAATGAATGGGTGGATTTTGGATTTACTTTCCGAGAAGAATTTTGCGGGTGGCGCCGATGCTCTGACCAGCTTGGGTCGCTCCCTTGTTGGAACCGGCCTGGAGACCGATCATACCTTCGCCGGCGCGGAGCTGCTCCTCGGTGAAATCGCGTTTGCACTCCTCGGACGGTTTGGGTCCCAAGTAGGGTCCTTTCCATTCGGGGTGTTTGTAGGTCTAAATCGATGGAAAAAACGCCAAGAATAAGAAACAAACCCCTAAAAGACCGTCGAGAACTCCGATTTTCGTCATAAAAAAATTCCACGACAAGAAAATGTGCAATAAGGACATCGAATTTTTTAAAAAGTACGACAAAATTTAACTTTCTCGAAAATCCGTAAAAGAAGGATTAAAAAAAGAAATGGGGAATAAAAACATCGTATTCTTTAAAAATTTTAAAATGTTTGACAAAATTTAACATTCCCGAAAATATGAAATATAACTGAAAAGTCGCTAAAATAAAAAAAGGGTTAAAAAAACTTCCCGAAAGAGATTGAAATTCGAATGGAATTTGATGATTATATGATGGGCGATTTCTTACCGTTCTTCCGAGAGAGAAGAGCGTCGTTACGACTTGCGCTATGTCCTTTTTCTCCCATAGATCGACCGTTTGGAAGACATCGGTGTCGTGGACTCCGTATTCCTTCAACGCCTTCTGGAACCTTGAAATATCGAAGATAATAGATAATTAACGGTGTTAAGATGGCTTTGTTGGGAAATTGAAGAAAAGGTAAATTACATGTTGATGTTCTCCATCATTTTGAATTGTCCGCCGCTGGTGTTGACTTTGGGTACCGATCCAGGAGCGATCTTGTTCATGAGGGCGCAGAGGACCTGTCCGTCACGAATAACTTCCTCGAAGGCTTCGCCGACGGGGAATTTCTTGCCGAGAACAGCTTCAATCCATTCCTGGGCTTCTTTTTCCTGCTGGGGATCGCGCTTGCCGGCGAGCTATTGATTTTTTTTTTTTTTTCGTGGAAAAAGAATTCGAACGTTAATTCAATCGAGAAATCGTCACGGACACTAAAATCTTGACTATTTTTTTTTTTTTTTATTATTCCCACTGGTTAAACTTTGTTTACTCTTGTAACACTATTTCAAGATATACAGAAGCACTTGGATTTAAAAAAAAAAGTTGATAAATTGATGAAATTGGTGCACAAGAGAAAATGGCTAAGTACCTTGGCGCGGACTTGACGTTCGAGAGCCATTTCTTGTTAAGTGAGTGAAATTGCGTTGTCGTTGAAGGCGAATTTGACTGAAGTGGCGAGACTCCGTTTTCCGTTGCTCTCTTTATACCCTTCGTGTGCGAGCGAAACGCGCATTGATATCCAGCCCACGCGACACAGGAGAAGAGCCGCCCCTTCCTCCAACTGGGTGAAACGCACTCCTCCGTTTTCCAACAATTTTCAACATTCTAATATTAGCGGAGAGGCTTCATTCGTGCAACCAACGAAACGACGTTAAGAACATTCAACGCGTTCGTGTGCGTCGGGGCGAACCTCAGGGACCCCCGGAGATTTCGAGGCCGACGAGGAAACCTCGAACGCTAACGCGTCAACATCCGCGACGAAGATATCGTTCGAAAGTTTGATCGTCGGGAGTTCGTCTTGGCAAATAGAGAAGAGAATAGAGGACCTTTGACGACGTCGCATCGTCACATTTACCGGTCAAACGTGAGATTCAGAGAGAATTTTAAATAATTCGCAATGGGGTAAAATTCTGGAAACAATAACCCATGTAGAAGGTGCGAAGGACATTCATTTTTCATATAATGAAAAAAAAATTAATAAAATAAATTCAATGAATTCCGAAAATTTATTAAAAAAATTGTTTCATAAATCATCCGACGAGCGTTCGGTATTGTTTAATCGGTAAGTACTCGTGAATACTTTTCAGTGTCGCGAATTCGTATCGAAAATTCATAATTTTTCATTTATAAAAAAAAGAAATTGAAAAAGTAAAAAAAATATAAAAAATAATTATATGTATTCAAGAAAGATAATGTAACAATTTCTGCTAATAAAAATGGTAGTTTGTCGGACGATTTACTTGAACACTTTTTCGTTCAAATTATTCATTAACGCTTTTTGAGATTATTATTATGCAAAATGAAAGTTCTTAGCACCGTCTCTATGGTTTTATTTTCTCAAATTTTCATTCCATTTTCAAGTAATCGAAATTCTTTTTGAATTTCACTTTTGACTCGGAATCCAACGACAGCGATGATAGAATCGATGTTTAGTCAGAATCTTGGAACGCATTGCCGCTATAATCGAGTTATTATAATAACTCGACGGACGGACGACTCGACGAACGGATGACACGAATCATCATCCACGATTAGAGGATTCGTAATATTTTCAAGCCAATAGACGATATATTATATACGTAACTGTAATGAAAAAGCATTGCGAGACTACGAGATTTCCAAGGAGAGACGCGAATTCTTTAAATAATACAGAGAAGGTGGAAAATATAGGTCGAGTTATAATTGTCCGATCCCATTTTCATTGTGGGCGGAGTAGCGTAAGTATGCAATGTCAATTTAAATGATTACACGCGAAAGGAGGAATCCAGAATTCCTCGAGACGCGCGATTTCTCGGATTTCGCCGCTTCGGCGTTTTGACGAAAATCACAAATACTTCATTCTCGAGCGGTTCCGACAGATTTCACCGACCCGCCGAATCTCGATCGACGATAAAACACACTTTTTTCTTCGTTCTTCTATATCTTCAAATTCTCGTAATCCATGGGAAACACATTCGTCGGCTTTGAATCCGGTAGAACACCGGAGTCAACTTTAAATATAGCGGCGGTAGCCATCTGCGCGCTCTTTGCAGCTGTTTCGCGCGCACTGCAGGCCGATTTATATCGGCGAAACATCGAAAATTCTTCGGTATCTCGTCCACCGAATTGAGGGGAGTGTATCGCTGCATATCGGCCAAAAGAAAAGATTCAGAGAGAAAATTTCGAATAAAACTTCCCGATAGAATAAAAATTTGAAAAAAATCTGAGAACATCAATTTTGCATAATAATAATGTTAAAAAATTATTAACAAACTTATTTTTTTAATTGATATGTTTTTTATTCTATTGGGATGTATCTGAAATTTTCTTTGAATTTCATTTTTAGATTTGCGCGATGTTTTGCGTCGTAAAAAAAAAAGTTTCTATGGAATCGTAGCGATTGAACAAATACGCGCGATATAGAATTGTAAATAAATATTGATTTGTAAATCATAATGTATAACAGTTTTCGACCCTTCGGGTCACATTAATTTGCCGATTCATTGTCGATATAGCCATATATATATATTTATATATATATCTATCTATCTAGAATATGTTTTTTTTAATCAATAAAATAATATAATAAATGATAAACGCTGTCGCAGCAGCGTTATAAGAATTTTAACAACGTGATAATCGATATTTTTCTTTTTCTCCTCTTCGACATCGATTTGCCGAATCGATTTTTTAAATCGTTGATTCGTTGATGATCTCAACAGTTCATATGAATTTATACATAATACTAATCGAATAGTCTGTAAATATTAATTTATATCACCAGCGTTAACTTCCGTTTCCGTTATTGCCGTTTTCGGTCTGACCGTTAGATATGCGATTTATTTCGTCGTTTTTAGTCATCGGGACTAGTTGCAGCGTATTGCCAATTTTAACCGCTTTGAAAGTATCACCGGGCGATACAATGGGCGCCGGTATTCTCGTCAGTATTGCAAAACCCGGCGATCTCGTGTTATCTAAAACAATCGGATTAACCGGTGTAAGCGATATCCTCAGATCGCTACGTTTTATCGGTATCAATTTTTTCGGATCGAAATTCGTTAGGCTTATGATTTTCGGTGGTTTAGCTTGCGGTTCGATTTTGTAATGAGTTACGCGAGCGAATTTTCTCGCGTCGCACGACGACGAAGTTGCGCCGTTTGTCGCTATAAGTTTTCTAGGAACGATCGATTTAAAAGACGGCGCGGCAAGACTCGCGGCCGGTACGAGTCTCGTCATCGAGGACGGATCTATCCGTCGAACAACGCTTCGCACGGGAGTGGAAGTTCGCATCGAATTCAAAGTCGTTATTTTCAACGGAGTACGCAGCGGAGTGCTCGTCCGTTGCGAAGTCTTGGGACTCTCGTTAACGTAACGCGTAACGACGTTTTCTTTACTGACGATTAAAAACGGCACGTTGCCCATCGAGGGAACATTGCGATTGGAAGGAACGTGAGAATCAATCGCGACAAAGCCGCCGTTGCTATCGTTCGTTGCTATTACATTCCCGGCTGCGATACAAGAGTCCGAATTGTATCTTGAGAATAATTTCGCACAAGCCTTTGGCTTGGACTCCTCGCTGGAGTTTAATTTTTGTAACTCCATCTCGGCTACTTGGAGAATCGAGTCGTCGAGACGCTCGAGAGATCGGCTGCCGCTGTCGAGACACGGAGAACTGTGGGTACGAGAGAAGGACGATTCTCCGACGAAGAGTTTTCGCTTGCGTGGCTTTCGCTTGTCGGTTACTGGTGTGCCGCTTGATTCGTCGGTGAATCCTTTGAATCTCGCTGCGGCGGTTGTGCAGCTCGAGGCGGGAATTCTCAAGCCGCTGACGCCGCACGATTTATTTGGCGTCATCATACTGCTTGGAGAAATGTACCGCTCGCGACCGGGTGTTTCTGTAATTTAATCGCAGTGATTGCAAAACGGAAGTTGAAAAAAAATATATCCTTTCTTTCTTTATATTATACGCTTTAATTTTTGTGGAACTCACCTCTGTCCAGATCCACGTACTCGACGTCGGGTCCGATATACTTGAACACCGGTTTTCTTATCGTTCTGTCGTACATGTAAACTTTCTTTATGAGACCAATGGCCGTCAAAACATTGGCGATATCGTAGAGCCGACGAACTTTTGTTTTGAAACGCGAACCCGCCGTACCATCGGCGCTACCAGTCCCGCGATTGTCGATATCGGTTATCAGTACTTTTGCCGCGATTTCCAAATTTATTACACCATTCTGAAAATTATCGGAGATAAAGCATTACAAAATATAGAATAGTATAGAAAAGTAAAATAGGATCGACATGGATAATCGCGACGCTCGAGGCAAATGCGATAGCGGTTTTTTCCAAATCGAACTTTTTTACGGTTTTTTTTTTCCTGATAAGCTGAGCGGAAAGAATATATATATAGTTCTCATTTAATTTTTTACTTTTCGCATGGAAATTGAATAATAAATTCGTCTATTCCTGCCCTCCCGAAAATATTTTACTTAAACCGTTTAAATCAAAACGGTTTATTCCTCTTAACTAATTTAACAAATCGATTAATTAAGTAATTTTTCGCTGATGTAATACTAATAAATTACCGTCAAACAAGTAAATAAACAAATAAATAAGTAAATAATGAAAAAAAAAAAGGGGAAATGAATTTTACGCAAATAAAAATTTTGCTGTCGCATTTTTTTCCGGCGTCTCGAAGTCTCAGCCGAGATGAATCGAAAAAAGAAAATAACCTTTAAAGAAATAAGAAAAAGCATGACAAATTTCTGGCACATGGCGCCGAGACTTTTGTCCTCTTTTATGGCGGAATCTCCGCTGGGATCTTCTTCCCCATCTTCATAAAGCATAGAATTATCGGCCGAAGTGCTAGGAGAATGTTGGCAATAATCTCCTGTATAGGCTTTGTTGATTCTCTGAATCTCTTGTATCTGCTCTCTGAGTCCCATTTTTATTGCCATCGATTTGAATTTTATCAAAGTTGTGACGAGACTGTTTTGTCCGTGCCACAGGTACCGATTTTTTCCGGCCTTCGTAGCCATCTCCAGACTTTCGAGAACATTAATAATATCATAAATTCTTCGTTTTTCGGTACCCAGAGCCTTCGCCGTTCCGTCGAGCGATATTACTCGCGGCAACGCGCCCTCCGCCTCTACGAGAGGAAATAAACTCAAAAATCTAAAAAAAATAAATAAAAAATCGTCGTTAGTTCCGTTTAAAAATTTCCCAGATTAAAAAATTTTTTTAACTCACTTATCGCACAAGAGTCCCAGCGATTTTTGTTTTCTCGGCAACAGCTTCGATCCTTCGCCGTTTCCGCCACTCGGAGTACGATTTCCCTTGGAAAATTTTCTCCGATCGATGCAGTCCGTCGCGTCGACAAGATTCGATGCAAGGGACGTTAGCAACCGGAGGTTGGCGGTTGGAGAAACCGGCTCAGCTTTTGTGTTGCCGAGATCTCCGAGGACTTTGCGCTCCGGAGTCCGTCTCATTCCCATCTCCGACATGGCTGTGGGATGCGGATAAATTTGTTTTATTCGATTTTTCCAAGTTTTTCACAGAGGTGAATGAACTTTAATTTCAGGTATGAGCCCGTCTCGACGTGTGAGCGAAAAGCTCGGAAGCGAAGGTGAAAAATACGATAATTAAATAACACTAACCGCGACGATTAAATTCCGAGATGAATCGATGCACGGCGAAACGAAAACCCAATCGAAAATCAGACGTCTCGACGTTTATTAACACTTGCCGCGGTACGCGCAACGAAAAACATATTTAACGTGTCGTTAAAAAAAAAACGACTATGGGCGCTCGGACTGTGATTACTCCCGCGGATTGTGGCCCTACGCCGACTACGCCTGTTTGTCAGACTCGCTCGACGGTCGGTTAGCGCCGCTGATAACGCTGTTTTTGGCGCGATTCTTCAGCCAGTCGGGCAGTAATTTTTTTTATCGTTGTTGTAGCCGCGTAATTGGTGGGAACAGCGCCGCGAGGATTGCGATATCATTGCGAATAAATCGAGGGAAATGGAAATATTATTTTCTTATCGGGGATAGATGATAAGAAACTTCGATTTGGGGAGATAAACGGGCGGTAAAATACATTTTTACAGCAACCAATAGAAATGAGTAATGCACAGAATTAAAGAGTTATTTTTCGGACGAATCTCCTCTCACGTGTGGGATATTTCAGTTGGCTGCATTGACTTCTACCGCGAGTCCACGTGAGAAGTTTTCGGGAGAAACGTCGTAACCTCAAACACATCGGAAACTAGAGAAAACACATTGTTTTGCGACAAAGTTAATTAATTTAATTGAGTGTCGATTGGAAGTATTTTTCATAGTGTCAGCAGCAACAAGGTATGCAAAATCTATAATCGTGATTACCGCGTATTAGATTTGGTGTAGTGATTGTAAAAGCATTGATAAATTGTATGAAAAAAACTGACGAAAGCTATGGAAAAACACATGTTTATTTTAGTTTCTCATCAAAGTTTATTTGTTTTTCGCTTATTTTCGATCGAAAAAGGTCGTAATCTTAAATATATTGAGGTCCAAAGACGCTAACCGTTGCGATAAAGTTAATAAATTGAATTGAAGTGTTATTTTCAAGTTTTTGTTCGTAGTGACAGCGGTAAACTGGTATAAAAACTCGTGCTTTTTTGCTAATATTGCAATCAACCTGACCAATTTTACATGCAACGCATACATTCCGCGATGTTTTTTTTTTCGTTTTTTTGTTTATTCTCGTTCGAAAAACTTTGCAATTCTAAACATATCGTGAATTAGAAGTTTGTATTAACAAAAGTAACGAGTTATCAAAAGTGCAACAATTGTTGGTGGAAAAAACAAAATCTGACAAAATCCATGAAAAAACTGATGACGACAAAGAATAGCGAGTTAAAAAAATTGAATATTAATTGTTTTTTTCAGATAAAATGCCGAAGACAAGCGCAGCGACGAAACGCCCTCGCAAAGAGGGCTTTAATCGCTCCGGTCACAGTATGAATCCGGAGCGACCGACGGAAGGATTAAAAGGAGTAGCAAAAGTGCGAACGAAGGGAACGATAAAGCGGCTACAGATGTACCGTTGTCAAAAGGCGAAAAGAAATAAGGTAGGAAAAATCCTAACTCCGGCGCCGTTTCAAGGTTGGCATCCGTCGGGAACGATGTCAAGAGTAGAGCCGTCGCAAAGATGGTTTGGAAATTCTCGTGTCATATCGCAGAATTCTCTCCAAAAGTTTCAAACGGAACTTGGAGCCGTTATGAAGAATCCCTACCAAGTGGTCATGAAGCCGACGAATCTCCCGGTAACTCTATTGGAACAAAAAGCTGCAAATGCGCGTTGCCATTTACTCGACACGGAAAGTTTCCAAAGCGTTTTCGGGCCGAAAAAGCTCCGAAAACGGCCGAATCTCGCCGTCTCTTCGTACGACGAATTACAAAAATTGGTAGAAGAAAAAGAGGTCGTTTACGACAAAGATAAAGACACCAAAGATCTGGATCTCGTGCGTCCCGACGAGGGAATTCGCGACGCCCAGAGAGACTGGGTAATGGCCGCCGGCCAAAGTCGAAGAATTTGGAACGAATTGTACAAAGTAATAGACTCCTCGGACGTTATTATGCAGGTATTGGACGCGAGAGATCCAATGGGCACGCGTTCACCGCACGTAGAGAAATATCTCAAAACGGACAAAGGCCACAAGCACCTTATATTCGTTTTAAATAAGGTGGACCTCGTGCCGACTTGGGTAACGCAACGTTGGGTAGCGATTTTGAGCGCTGAATATCCAACGGTAGCCTTCCACGCGTCGCTAACTCATCCGTTCGGCAAAGGTTCGCTGATAAACCTTTTGCGACAATTCGCGAAACTTCACATCGACAAAAAGCAGATAAGCGTCGGTTTCATCGGCTATCCGAATACCGGCAAAAGTTCGATAATCAATACTCTTCGTTCGAAGAAAGTCTGCAAAGTAGCGCCTATCGCCGGTGAGACGAAAGTCTGGCAGTACATAACTCTCATGCGTCGTATCTATCTTATCGACTGTCCCGGTGTCGTTTATCCTTCCGCGGAAACCGACACGGAAAAAGTTCTAAAGGGAGTCGTGAGAGTCGAACTGGTAAACAATCCCGAGGATTACGTAGAAACGGTACTTCAGCGAGTGAAACCAGAGTACATAAAGAAAACGTACAAAATCGCGGATTGGGAGGATCACACGGATTTTCTTGAGAAATATGCGAAACGCTCGGGGAAATTGTTGAAGAAAGGTGAGCCGGATATAGCGCAAGTCGCTCGGATGGTGTTGAACGATTGGCAACGTGGAAAACTGCCGTTTTTCGTTCCACCAGCGGGTTTCGAGGATCCGTTGAGCAAATTAGTCGCATCCGGTGAAGAAGTTGCGGAGACAAATGAAGAAGAAAGTCGAGTAGACGATACCGTGGAGGAGGAATCCACGACTACTTCGATATCAAAGAGCAGCAAAAAATCAACGGGAAGAATCGGCGTTGTTCAGGACTTTAGGAAAATTCGCGTAGCTCTTTCGTACTCCGGAGAGGATACGGCTAACGATAAATTTGTACCGAAACCCGAGGGTTCCACTTGCAACGAGTCGGTGGTGAGTGAGGCGACGAGTTTCAATGATTCGATCGCTATCTCGCAACCGAACACACCTCCGGATTCGGAGGACGAAGATGACGATGAGATAGCGATGAAAAATGACGAAATCGAGGAAACAACGGACGCGAGAAACGTCGCGAATGAGGATAAAGCCAATGAGGTCGACGGGGATGACGAGGAACCACCGGCGCATCCGGAGGTAAAGGATAATCTCATGCAGAGCGCGTACGACGTTATGGAAGAGTCTTACGACTCTAGCGACAGCGACGACGACGAGAACAACGGAAAGAGGCCCTCGAAAATGGCCATTTCCGCTAGCGGCACTTTCACGGTTTCCCCGACGGAAAAGGGAGGCGAAAAACCGGTTGAAAGGGGGGAACGCAAGAAGCTGACGAGCAAACAGCGACGACAAATCGAACGGGCGAATAAGAGAAAGAAGATCGGTAGTAACTTTTACGAAGTTAGTAACGTGAAGAATAGAAATCGTAACAGAAAAATACCGAAGGTCAAGAGAACGTAGCGATCCGATGAGTTATTGTTTAATTGTAATACTATCGATGGAACAAAAATCGAAAATGGATGATGAGAAATTAGAGAATACGAATATTGATTTTTTCACCCATTATAGGATAGAGGTACCATTTTTGGCCATTTTTTTCCAATTGTGGCCATTATGGTCGAAATCATAAAATGTAATTTAAAAAAAACAAAAATTTTGGTCAATCAGCTTCGATCGAAGAAATATCAAAAAATGCAAATAAATAATTGGAAAAATGACCCCAAATCGTAAAATGGTCACAAAAGCTACATCTTCCCTACGTTCGAGGAAAATAAAAGGATTTTCTCTTCTCGATATTCTTTTCACGATGTTTCCACAATCTCCGACAATTTTTTTTCCTCGAGATATATAATCGTCGAACCGAATTGCCTGCTTCCAAAAAGGAAGCCAATCCTTTGATGCCGATGCAAGAAGCAACGCGAGACCAGGTGCTCAGCTATAGACCTTTTTTTTTAATACACTTCTACATGTGATAATGAACGGCTTCAGAATCCGTCGCGACTATGAAGCATTTTTGTCGATTATTGCACTAAGAAATAAACTTTATTTGTTTTATCCAATTACCGATTCAATTATTGCCAAAAAATTTCTATACCCCTCCATTCAATTTTTGTTAATTCTAATTCTTGACTATCAACTTCCCACGAAAGAAAATTCTTCCCGTCCGCATCAGAGTTATTCTCGGCGCATCACAACACCGAAGAAGGCATTATATTCGCACAGCTGCAAGAATGAAAAAAGGTCTTTGGGTCTCTTCCTCATTCTTTTGATATCTCTCGCATAGCTCGCGAGCCATTCGCCTTCTTCCCACGTATGTGGGCGCCTAAAAGCTACGCGATGCATCACGCTCGAGGCCAGTGTTCTCGCTTTGGCCCTCGAAGAAAAAAAAAAAAAAAAAAAAAAAACTGCTGCTAGACGAGACAAGAGAGTCGACAAGGGCTTTACGAGACTGCATCGTCTCGCATTCACGTTTCCCGTCATAGGCGAGAGAGAGCAACGCCCACGTTCTTCGCATGTACACCCCTACGCGCCAAGGTCGGCATCGCGGCCCTATCGCTCTTTTTTTTTCGCCTTCTCTCCGTTTTCTTTTCTTTTTTTTTTGACTCCTATCTTTTTCTCGATTTTTCACGCTGGTATCCCAACTTCCCTATTTACCGATCTCTTCTTCTCTCCGACTTCG
This sequence comes from Buathra laborator, assembly GCA_934046635.1. Lineage (NCBI taxonomy): Eukaryota > Metazoa > Arthropoda > Insecta > Hymenoptera > Ichneumonidae > Buathra > Buathra laborator. Next base: position 13,162,333 of record OW203893.1, read on the forward strand.
ATTCGTGGTTTTTTCTTTTTTTTACGCCCTTATGCAATGGAAGGGTTTTATTCGCTGACCCATCTCTTGCGTAACAGTCCAACGATCTCTCGCCTATCCGTCCTTCTCGACAACAATGCCCCCGAGTGTTGTGCCGGGCGACTAACGCCGCAGCACCTGTTAGAGGTATCCCTACCTTCAGTCCTCCGGTCCCTTCTTTTTTTTTCCAGTCGCTCCAAACTAAAATTCTATTCCTCCTGTGCCGCTCCTGAAGCGCAAACTTTCACCGCAACTTTTCGATTATCCGTTCGACGATCTGGCGAACGATTATAATAGGTTTGCCCGCTGGCGGGTTGCAGAACCGAAGAAGAACAAAAGGATACTTAATGGGGGGAGAAGGTCGAGACTGGTCCACGAAAAAAAAAAAAAAAAAAAAAAAACGAAGAACGAGGCCTCGTTTCCTATAACGGGACTTGTTCGCATGCACACACCGCTTCCGTTTTATTTTGCCGTTGCTTTTTTTAATTTTTTTATTTTACTATTCCCTCTATCCGGCTGAGAGGTACTTCTTGAGGAACTTTCGACGATGGTTCAGGGACGATTATACTACGCCATTCTATTTATAGATTTGAAAAATACGCGTGTGTAGCGAGGGAGGGATTAACTCGAGAGAATTTTCCCGTCGTACGAAAAACACTCGAGGGCGTTCGCTAACTCAAATATATATATATATATATATATACGTTCTCGAGGCCGGGTGTTGACGAAAAGTCTCGCGTTTCGTTTCGACTTGCAGGGGTGGTTAAAACTCCAATTTTTTTTCCTCCTCGAGCTACTAGTGTTACGAATATAAACCAATATCAGCTTCGCTACTTCGCAATGCGCATAGTGCATCGTCTTTATGCGCATATGGATTTATTTACGTATATATACATATATATATACATCGGTGCATCTAGCGAGTTACGAAACGGAGCTGGCAAATCACTTCCGTTCTCACGGAGATAAGGGTATCGGAGGTGGTAGCGCTTAATGCTGCGGGACGAGATCGTCTCGATGTATAAACGCGGTAGAAGGACCAAAGTTTGCCTCTCGTCCCGTTGTATGTGTCAACCACGAAAGTCATTCTCGTGATTGCACTATATCCCTTACAGTTTGCGGTACTAAACAGTTTAACGAAGCGGAGGAAAATTGATGGAACGAGATGCCCGCATCGTTGAGCGGTACGACGAACGCTTGAAATTTTTCCGATGCAACTGTGAGAAAATTTTCTCAATTTTTCGTCGCTGTTTTGGGAAGCCGATTTTTACGAATAATTATTTGCCATAAACTGTTATTATTATGAATATTAATAATTTGCGGCGAATAAAAAAAAAATGGTGTCAAATTCAATAACTTTTCGGAGTAAAATAAAACGAAAAACCAGATAGAGATCGCGAAAGGCAGCGCGACGAAGAATTGAAAAACGAGACCATTGGCTTCGAACTCGTATCGCAAAGACCCGGAAAGCATTTAGAATTTTCGATGATACGAAGAGATCCCCCTATAATATGCGCCTGTGTGCCGATGCAGTTTTTCGGAGCACACATGTTGTGCATCCGTGTGTGGCAACATCGCGGTCCTACATTCCACGCGATCGAGAGGGACCGGTTTGCGGGTTGGCTGGCCCCCGAAAAAAAAGACGAAAAAAAAAAAAAACTAACGCTCATTCTAACGCAGATAAGCCCACGCCCTTTCGTATAGGGTTGCTGGCCTCGTTCGATCGTTGCGTTTCTCTTCATTCTCTTCCCGCTGACTCGCTCTTTCCGTCACTCCTCCGCTCGACTCTTTTTTTTATTGCAACCGGTCTGCGGGCTATGCTCCGAGCGGGTCAGTCGAAAATGTTTTCGGAGTTCGAGTTCGTTATTTTTTTTTTTTTTCTAACGTCGAAAAATTCACGCAACATGCACGACCGGCGCGTTGCTACGCATCGGTGAACGTCGGCCGTTTCTAGAACAGGACGAATTAATTGCATTATGTAACTCTGCAAAGCGCGACCTATCGGTTTTCTTCGTTTGTCGAAACTACGCTCATGGCAAATACATTTTAGTATCCGTATGACGAATTCAATGAATTTATCAAGTACGCTGTATTTTCTCGAAAAATTTACGAGAATATTTTTTATAAAATCAATAAAATAATGCGCGCCTCGCTATTCAAGTGACCCGATACTCCGAAAACCTCCGAACACATTTTTTCAAATATATGTCGTTAAATATATAACAATTTATATGAATAATATATTAATAAAAAATCATTATTTCATTTTTTTTTAATTTTCGGCATATATGTACCATAAAAGAAAGATCGTATATATAAAAAATATATTTTTAAAATGCAGCAAAAAATGAGGTCAATGAAATAGTTAATTCTCGACCTCCGGTCTTCCGATACTCCGAAACCTTAAAATTTTATTGCTCATTGCGGTACACCGCAAGGATTTTGTTACGGTTTCTACATTAATCAGTTTAAATGGACTGCCAGCCGAGAAGCTATCAACTATTTAAATGGACTTTACGTTCCGTAAGAAAGGTACCGAAGAGAAATGCATAATCGGCAGGTAGGCGAACATAGATTCGAAGCTCTCGTCCGCATGAGCACGAAATATAGGTAGAACCTTATATGGTTGTAGTGGTAAAACTAGCGAAGAAGAGGACCTGCCCTGCGGAGCGGTCAATGGCCCTCTCGTCCGCGGACACAATTCGGCTTCTCGGTTAGCTCGCTTTTTTTTTCTTTTGCTCCCTTTATCTCGTGTCAGCGGTCCAGTGTACGCTCTTCGGTATTATGCGCGGGCTGAGATCGAAGCTACCGAGATATACGAGAGTAGACAAAGATTGAAGAGAGTTCAAGATCTTCGAGAATCTCGCTGTGCTTCGTTATTTATTGGATGGCCGATTATAGTGGCGGAGCTCCGGTAAGTATTAAGCGCGCAGCAACAGTCTCTTTGGCGCGCTAGAACGTCGTATCCTCGCAAGATCAAACATCCAGCGAACGAACAACCCTCCGCCCAATGAAGCGTACGGCTTTCGGAGTCCCGTCACCGATGAGCTTGGGGATTAGAACCTGTTTTCCCCCCTTTATCATCAAATTTCCACGTCTTTGAACACTGCGCTGTGTCTCGTGTTTGCGCTCGGTGCGTCTCTATCGTTTGACTTTCGACTCTGCACATTTTTTCGTAATTACTTGTAAAATTGAAAAAAAAACCTTCCCCCCCCCCCCCCCCCCAACATCCCTAATAGTTTATTTAAATAATAATGATGATAATATCTGTTGTTATTATCATTATAATAAAAAAACCGCGTTGCGTTGCGTTGCGCCTGCGTTGTTATTATTATCTGTTGTTTGTTGAAAAAAAAAAATTTTTTTTTTTTTTTTTTTTTCATTTTTCCCAACATCCCTAATAATTTATTTGAATAATAATGATGATAATATCTGTTTTTATTATTATTATTAATTTTTCACCGAATCACCGGTAGTTTATCTCGACTCTTAATTTTTCTCGGTGAAAAATCGGCGCTTTACGAACAAGAACAGCTTAAATGGCGTACGTGCAGTCGAGGGAACTATGAAGACGTTTCGGAGCCATCGAACACATTACGTACACACATCGCGATCCGACGAATAAGATACGCGGCGTATAATCGTGAAGAACTATGCGAGCGATATCACAATCCCTGGTCCGCCGCTTTGCCGTCCGTGGGAGATGCCGATGAGCAAACATTCGATACCCTCCTCAATGGACACTCGGTTTTCCTTGCTTTGCTTTTAGTGTATCTGTTGCTATACATTTTGTTGCCGTTTCGTGCGGTTCGGTTTTTCTCGTAGATAGTGCCGAACGTCGTTAAACTTATCGGGGGTCTTTGAGATATTCCGAGGTGATTATATGTATATCCGAAGCTTATCGTATTCCTCGTCTATTCTCGTCTTACGGTTAGAATTCATTCGCATTCGTGATGCATCCTTCGGAAAAATGGAAAAGCAGAATGCAGGGTGTTCGGGATAAAACATGAGCAACGGGCGAAGCGGCGATGGGTCAGGTGGCTGAGCCGCGAGGGTGAGCGAATAAGATTCACCTTACCGTCTCGTCGCATTCCTCGTGTCCCCCTTCGACCCTATTTTATTCGACGGCTGGTTGCCGCCGCGGGAACGCATCGTCAATGCGACCCTAAGACTCGTCTGCGCTTCTATCGCACCGCCTAAAATCTTCAAGCCAACGGAGATCTAAGGAATTAATTTCTCAATGTCGCAATAAAAAAAAAAAAAAAATTGACTGCAAATAAAAGTGATTATCGATGTATCATTTTTTTTGACTGACGAACATTTTTTTTTTTATAATTTCTTCCAGAATAAAAATTTTCGTAATTATATACAATCGATAAAAAAATAATAACTTTCCGATTAACGGCATGAAAAATAATCAAAACAAAAAAAAAAAACACAAAGTATTGTGAAATTAATTCCGTTCCTTGCGATCGTTGTTTACACCCTTCGGCTTGCTTGGTCGCATTAATTGATTATTTTCACTCCTACAATCGTGTTACGTTGCGTGCGTGTGTATCGTAGGAGTGTGCGCAGGGGGAATAAAAATTTGGAGGCGTCACTGGTTCGCACGCACATGCAGCCCCAGTGAAAAACACAGCGGGAAGAGAAGAAGGTGAATGCGCGCGGCGGTGACGCGTAGAGTTCTAACCCGTGGCGATTTTTCTAGCCGATAAGAAAGTTCCAGGGAGACTTTGTAGTTCGTATTATAATGCATGGAACCCGTAACACGGAGGTCTTGCAATACCCGAAAGGCAAATTCTTTTCTTCTCACTGTAGTCCGCTTCTTTTTTCTCTTCGCTTCTTTCTCCAAATCTCGCAGAACAGATCGAAGATACTTTGGTACCCTTCACTTTTGTTTCGAGATCGACTTTCCTAACGTCTATTTCGGTACTCGTGAAATCAATCATCATTAATAAAATTTAATTAAAATAAATAATCGCACATATCTTTTACGATCGTTTTCAGCCAATTATAGAGTTTAGATTTAAAAAAATAGACAAGATAACATTTTTTAAATATTTCCCAAATACTTCGACAATGTACCGCGAATGAAAAAAAAAAAAAAAAAAACCAGCAATAAAATATCCTATTCGACGTGTGAATCAAGGGGGTAGTTTTGACCGAATTGGGCGTGGTAACCGCTGCCCGTGTATTCATAAGTAGAGAGGCTGAAAAAGGCATAACGAGAAGAAAAAAAAAAAGAAAAAAAAAACCACATCCATGTGTATACGAGAGGATTCGTTTCGGCAGTCGAATAGTCGTTTCTCTCTTCTGGGACTCGAACGGCGAGTCTCTCGCTACAAGATTCTGCTCCCCCTCCGCCCTCGCGCTCTGCGCCGTGCGGGCCCTTGGGCCATAACCCACGAGCTCGCCTTTCCTCTTCGCTTTTCTCTCGTATAGTTGCAGCTATTCACATAGAACTCAACTTTGCTGCGTTATTCATTTATTTTTTCACAATAATCGCAATTTTTATTCGAAATTTTTTTAACATATTAATTCGCAGTCTTCGGCGTTAAATTTTTTTTTTACTTCGAATAAAAAAAAACTTAATTTCGTAATTTTTTTTATTCAACGAGCCGACCCTTTCTCTTTTACTGCTACTTAGCGCATTGCTTACGATTGCGGGTTTCATATTTTCGTTATTTCTTAATTCAAAAAGGTCGTAAGTCCAATCGAGAGATACGGAATTTAAGCCCTTCAGTTCTCGAGCGAAAGATATTAGCCAGTCTTGCTGCGGCTACGGGATTCGCCGTTTCATTTGGTTTTACGGTATAGTAGCAGGGAACGCGAGTGGTGGTGGTGGTGGAAAAGCGCCATTAGCGTTGAGCATAATATGCAGGGACCTATCGGTCTGTGCCCTGCGCGACTATTAGGTTTTACAATGCGCTAGTATACAGGGGTCTAGGGGATCGAGAGAGACTCTCCTCGTGGGTTTTAGTTCCGCGCGCGGGTGTTTTACACGAAAGAAAAACTCCGGCTGGTCCCCCTTGACGCTTGTTGTGCGCGTGGAAAAAAGTGCGCGTTGGTGGAAGGGAGAAACTGCATCCCGAGGACTCAGGCATCCCTTCGAGCCGCAAAGCCAGCCCCCTCGGTCAGTCTTTCAAATGTGGCATTTACGCGCTCGTCGTATTCGCGCTCTTTGCTGAGAAGTAAAAACTCCACGAAAGAACATCGACGGCGGAGTGCGTAGGCAGTAGTACAAACGGGCCTACGGGATGACGGTCGCATCGCGAATTTAGTCCTTCCACTTGTGCGAGTGTTTCAAATTCGATCCTCGACATATCGGTCGAAGAATCGGTTTTTTTTATCACAAGTTCTTCGATTTAACGTGCAACATCGAGAGAAAAACACCTGAAATTTTGTCGGAGAGGAACGTTTTCCAATTCTTATTATTAATTAAGGTAAGTTTTTCGTATTAATTATACTTATTTAAAAAAAAACAAAAAAATTCGTCTTTAATTTTAATATAGCGAAGAAAAAATCAAATACAAATAATAATAATATAAATAAATATATAAGATATATTGTAGATTATTTATATTTGTTTTTTTTTTTTTTTTTCACTGTTATATATCCAATGTTAATTCTAACGACGAACTTTCGTCGCTTTGTGGCGCATTTAACTGCGTGAATTTACGGTCGCGCTTCGAATTACGGTTATCTCGGATATCTACGCGACGAAATCACGTGAACAATTTGCCGGTTCTCTCTAATGGAGTTTCCAATTGCTGGTTCATTAGCCTCGATGTAGCGTTACGTTGCGCGTCGATTAGTAAAAATAGTGGGAAGGCTATTAGGGTGAACATTCCTGAGGACGAGCGTTAGTGTGCGATTTGCCGCGAATGCAACAACCAAAGTTCACATTGATATTGAATTTGTAGGGAGCTATCGTATGGAATTTCGGAGAGCACGTGAGGCGTGTCTCTCGTGCAGCCGCTGCACGCCGCTTAGAAAAGACTCGGCTATCCGCAAGGGTCTCTCTTATCTTTCTTCGGGGCGCAAGCGTTTTCGTAAGCGCTTTTCACATTTACGATACGACCAAAGTCTCTCCAATGTGCAATACGCAAAGATACTTCGGTGGTTTACTCATCCGTTCGGCTACCGTATTAGTCACTGGAAGATAATCGGTATTGGGGACAGAAAAATATTATTGCGCACCGAACGGCATTACTCACTACCGGTAGCTTTCAATACGCTAACCATCGTATCGAAGTAATTGAAACGACGCGAATAAAAAATTAAAAAATAGTTTTAAAAAAATGGTATTATTTATATATTTTTTTCGTTCGGGAAAAAAAAAATTTATTTGAGTTATTAAACCAACGAGTACAATAATTTATTTAAGCAGCAAAAAATATTGACGTAATTTATAACTTTTTCTTTTTTTTTTTCAGGACGAAGGATAAAAAAACAAAGAAGACGAAACCTTCAAGATGGAAGCCTCGGAGCAATTTTGTCTTCGATGGAACAATCATCGGCAAAATTTGCGGGCGACGATGGCTGAACTTTTGCAAAATCAATCGTTTACCGATGTGACCCTCGGCGTCGAGGATGGTCACTCGGTGCAGTGTCACAAAATGATACTGGCCGCTAGTTCGCCGTATTTCGAATCGTTGTTCGTCGATTTTCCGTACGAGCATCCGATCGTCGTTCTCAACGACGTAAAATACCGAGAGATCGTTGCGGTACTCGAGTACATGTACAAAGGCGAAGTTAACGTACCGGGCAACGAATTGCCGGCTCTCTTTAAGGTCGCCGAAGCTCTGGAGATCAAAGGGTTGGTGGGCAGAAATTGCGAATCTCCAGCGTCTCATTTGCCGCAAGCGGAAGTTGCCGATCGCGGCTTTGGACAAAACGCTGAAGCGGCCGAGATCGGCGGAGAAATCGCCGAAAAAATCGGTGAAAAAATCGGCGGAAAAATCGGCGAGCCTTCGTCGCCGCCTCATTCGACGAGTTTGCCATATTATTCGAACGGAAAAACGCCGATCGGCGGCGAACGAAACACAGCCGGGCTTTCTCCTCCCGCATGGCCCTACGCCCACGGATTTCCCGTCGAAGGTCACAATCCGATAGCAGCTGCGGCCGCTCTGCAATCGTCGCTATCGGCGAGATACTCTTCCCTCCTCGGCGGCCCGTACGACAACGGTGCCGAGGCGGTTCCGCGTCGCAGACGCAAGAGAAAAATGTCGAGCGGAAGTATAATCATGAATCGTAGCACGCCGATCTTGAGGACCGCACTGAATCAGGGTCACGTCGACAGTTCACAAAGCCAACCGATACCGATGCTTCGTCATCTGAATCGGCACGATTCGCACTATCGCAGCCACAGCAACGGCTCGGCGAACAACGAGTCCGACGACAAACCGAACAGCGTTGACGCTTTCAACTCTCAACCGACTCACAGCCCTTACGAGAGTGAAACGTCGATGGTCGACGAAGACGAGAGCAGAGTCTCGCGGAGATCGTTTTCCGAAGACGGGAATTCAGGTATATATTTTTTTTTAGACTTCTCGATGCTACGAATTTTTATTCTTTTTTTTTATCGTTCTCTCGCATTTAAAAAAAAGATAGCAAAAAAAATTTATAAAAAATGCATTATTAATATACTATATGATATTCAATTATATTGCAGATTATAATTATCATAATTAATTATACATTTTATTTAATTAATTTTTCATACATTTTTTATCGAAAAAATTGCTTACACGTATAATTGTATCACTCGCTTTTCAATGATTCAATTTTTTTTTAACTGTTTAAAATACTTGCCGCAAATTTTTTCATTTTTTTGTGAATTTTTTTTTTTACTATTATAATATTCGGCGAACTCGACAATAATTGATTTTTCGTTACTCGTGCCGCAGGTATCTTTGGTTCGACCCAAAAGCACGGAGCCGCGAAGCGTTACAAGCAGTACACGCATACGGACATCGCAGGAGCAATAGCTGCCGTTATCGAGAGCGGGATGAGCGCCAATAAAGCTGCCGCATTGTTCAGAGTTCCGTCGAGAACTCTCTATGATAAAATAAGCCGTGCGAAGCGAGAAGACGTTAAGAACGGCGGGAGTGGGACGCCGAAACGGAGACGCACCGCCAGCAACAGCGGTGCCTGTTTTCCCTATGGAATAGGTGGCAACGCGACCGGCAGTATTTATGGAAATTATCCCGGAAGTGATAACGACAACGGTGCGCCATCGATGGACAATTCGTCAGTGGGATTGGATGCATCGTTCGCCAGCAGTCGAGACAATTCTATCGATCGAGATACGAAGATAGAAATCGTTAGGAAAACTCCCAGTCCTCGGCCTTCGGTCACTTCGCAGGCTTCGCATTGCGAGGAAAACGAAAACGAAGCTGAGGATTTGTCGGTGAAGCCGAAGTCTCAAGTTCGCGTTATTGTGCCGCAGGGCATTGCCATAAAAGAAGCGATTTAGAAAAGACAAAGAACGCATCGCTAATTAGTTATTAGATATACAATTGAAATCGAGACGACTGTAATTTTTTTTTCTTTTTTTTTAATGGATTCGTCGAGATCCGAAAAAAAATGTTTAGATGAAAACCGGAAGTGTCCTTTGCAGTGTTAAAAATTAATGATACATAGCGTATCGTAATCAAGAATTTTCACTCAAAATACGTGATAAAAAAAATCACTATCGCCGTGTAGATATAATTACGAGAAAAAAAAAAAATAACGAAGAGTGCGGCATTAAATGCTGCGGAAGTAGATAACATAATTATATTAATGAAAAATCGTAGGATTTGCGCGTTTAAGCGAGAAAAAAAAAATGAAAAATTTGCGTTAACGACTGAGATACGACTGTTAATTTGTTGACGTTAAGAACTCTAATTTAAGAATTGCATTATCGTTACCGAATATACTATGAATAATCGTTACCGAAATACTTGGGGCTATGGGATAGAGTTGCAATATTGCTCAATGCATATCCTTTTCGAGATACGATTACGATCGATATACCTCATCTGTATGTACAACGAACTTTACAATGTTCACTTGTAACTCTAAGACTGATCTCTCGCGTTCGTCACATTAACGATATAGTTTATCAAACTTGCGAGTACCTGCAACAGAGACGATTGTCGGAGGGACCACACGGGTAAACTAAAAAATATTAATTGGAAAAACTCGTAATTAGTTGAGAGAATGAATCGTAATTTGTGACAAATCTTTGTTTTTCTTCAAAAATACTTTTTTCAACTGACTACTCGTTTTTTCAAAATTCTTCGAGAAAACTAATAATTAGTTGAGAAAATTAATAATACATTAATAATCAATTGGGACAACAAATTTTTTCGTTAAATAGTAATTTGTCGAAAAAAACTGTTAGTTCTTTCGACTTATTATTTTTTTTTTCTATTGAAAAAAAAAACACACAAGAAACCATATCGGTGTCGCAAAGTTAAAGTTGAGCTTAATGAAAATTTCATACGCGAATATATTTTATTGAAAAGTAGCGGATAAGTTAAATCACGAGGCCTTTGCAACAGAAAAAAAACGTTGTTTTACTAGTAAGACTGATTTTTTTTTTTTTTTTTTTTTTTTTTTTTTACTACGTTAGGCATATCGATATTGTGATGCGTCTTTAGAGACAGATTAAAAAAAAAAAGAAAAAAAAAATAATAGAGACGAGTAATCGACGCGGTAATTGCGCGGCTATTTATATATAAACTTATATAAGATACAAAAAATAAGCGAGAGACCAGAGACCGTTTGCATAGCAAACGGGATCGGCAAATTGTGAATTATGCAAGTTCTCCTTAATGTTAACTACGTACTATACGGGTTAAGATGAATATATATTATAGGCTATACGATGTACATTAGAAGGTCGATTTTTTTTTTTTTTTTTCGATGCCTTACCTATTGCGTAGTTCTCGATTAACTCTAATCGAAATTCTATCGCAAGGCAACTCGATGTATACACCTCATTATTCATTATCGCGCATATTATCGCTAATCTATATACAATCAATAAAACGATGTGACGTTTTATGTAATTTTGTTGACACTTTTTTTCATTCGTCGTAAAAATTATACCTCATTTATATATAATTTATATGTATATAAAAAAAAAAAATTTAACATTTTTTTTTAACAATATCGATTTCGCGACGAGGTGAAAATTCGATAGAAAAAAAATGTTTCGTTTTTACAGCACCGATTGCCGGTGGGATGAAAATCTTCGAAACGGCATCACTCCAGTGCCTCGTAACTGCTTTATCGGCTGTTCGAGAGGGTAGTGACTTTTTTCGCGAAAAATTATCGACGAAAACGCTTCGACTCTCGAATTATGGCGGTAGATCTCTCTTCGGCGGGATCGGTAGGCGTTTTTTTTTTCGAAGCAATGAAAAAAAAAAGGGAAAATAACTAAATGAGCAGTTGAGAATTTGACGAGGGAAAAGGTGGTCATTGCAAACGATGACAAAGCTATAACATCGTATATAACGACGAGCGACGCCCGCGCATCCGGCGGTCGGAGATAATCTTGTATTATGCAAAGCGCGTAGTCGTAGTCTTACCGATTTCCTAGGAAACAAAACTCTCCGAAGAGCCCGGAGGACCTCCGGCGCATGAATTTCCGCCAGCGGTACCGGGTCTTTCATTGTGAAAAGCAGGAAACAAAAAACCGGTAAAAGGAGCAAAAAAAAAACCATCAGACAAGTCGAGATTTTGGAAGTCGAAAAAAAAAATATATATATATGTGTATATATCGCTACTTTCACACGAAATTTACTACGGAAAAGTGAAGAAGCGATAATACATAATATTGGATCTCAGATTACGAAACTTTGTAATGACGCAATACACGAAACTCGCCCGATAGCGATCAACCACAACTGGTCGGCTGGTAATTATTATTATATATTTTAGTCGAAAGTTTGTCGAATAACGGGCAAAAATTTCCCGGAAATGTTCCGCACCTCTTTCGCCCTCAGTTGGTATAACGATTTTTCCCTTCCCCCGAAATTTCCTTCCGGCTTTTTCTCTCCGTCCTTATTTCACTCGCGAACACGTATAAGCCGCGATAGAACGAGCGAACACACTAGTTTTCGTTTTGCTGGTGGCCTTTAGCTTCGTGTAGGAGATATACCATAACGAGGGGTGGGTTAGACACGACAACTTGGTCGAGCAAACGAGGAGAATTGGCCGGAGCCCCTATATAGGGTACATAGTTATAGTTGCAAGGCGTAGCGCGAGATCGAGGGGTCAGAAATACCACCCGACACCATCTGGTTGCGTATCCGGCCTCTCGTCGTACCGCAATTTTTATAACAGCCCCGGGAAAACTAATATAGGGGAGGTTGGGGTAAAATGGACCGCTTAAGAAATTCCGAGAGATTCATCGATATACGCAACAACTGTTGTGACGCTACTTTTCAACCAAAAAATAGAGTTGTTAGAGCGCTTCGGAGTATTAAGAGGAACAAAAAAAAGTGGAGCAAAATGAACCGTCATTCGATTGCACTGAAAAAATGAAAAATTTTAATTTTAATTAATTTATTACCTATAAGCAAATTTAAAGTCTTTTTTATCACGACAATTATCGTCTTATAGTTTCATTTGTCTGCATTCCTATTTTGCGAATCGGTTCATTTCAACTCAAACGACTTTTTTTTAGGTAAGCAGTGATCTGCGGCATAAATAATGACCATGAAACTTGGAAATCCAACTTTTAATAAATTTCATCAATTTTATCGATGGTCCATTTTGCCCCAAAATTCGCGTTCCACGACTGTCCCATTTAGCCCCGTTGGCCCGTTTTGCCTCATTTTCCCCTATAACGCTATCCCGGAGGCCGAAAATTATCCTCAACCCCGTGGATACCCCTTCCCCCTCCCCCCTCTTCTTCTTCCATCAACCCAATAACCCTTGTCACATTTTTCCTCGCAATATAACCCGTCCCCGTGTAAAGGATCGAGAGTCTAGCGAAAGGAGAGATTAGCAAACCCTTGCTAATAAATTTACGGTTTACCCGAGCTTCGCACATTTTTTTTTTTTTTTTTCGTACTTTATACTTCCATAAAAAGTCGTAAACTTCGCAAAGACTTCCGGCATCGAGGATTCTATTTCGAAATATTAACCGAAGGGCTATTTATTTTCCGCAAATATCTTCGCAATTGTCTATTTTTTTTATTTTTTTTTTTGGGTCTTATAACAATCCTTTTTATTGAAGGTGCATGGGCTCCGTGCACTCCGATGAGAAATAGGTATAAAAAAAAAAACGTACGAGACACAGACCGTCGGGAAGATCAGGGTGGAAGAGAAAAAAAAAGTGGAAAAAAAAAACGAAGAAGATTGGATAGTGACCCGTTACGCAGGTATACCGTATATACGGGGGGAGGGTTTTTCGCTGTTCGAAGCAGTACACGTATAGAAAGAGAAGAGACTCGGATAGTCGTCGGCGCCGAGTGTGGGAACAACCCCCGAACGATAGAGGAGACTAGAAACCTAGAGAGACCCCGTGTAATAGGCACTGGGTGGATGTATTTATAAGGGAGGAGGAGCGGCCCTGTCTCTCCCTCTCTGCGGCTAGACTAACGCTGACGCTCACGAAAATTTTCGGCGTTTCCGTGCGTATATAGGGGTGTGTGTATGTGTTCGTGCGTGAATTTCATCGAGCGTACAGGTAGGCTGGCCGCTGATCCCGGACGACGAGGCTCCGCTATAAGCCTCGTGAAAAATAATCATCGAACGCACGTTGTACTCCCTCCCCCTCTCGTGTTGCGGACACCGTCAGCAACGATTCGATCGAATGTGTGGGAAACAAAGGAAAAGGAAAAGCCGAGACTGCGTCAAAAGTGTCTCTTGCGGTTGGGTTGACAAGGGTATGAATGGATCAACCTGCCAATTGTAGTTATAAAATAACCATAAATAAATAAATAAATAATTATTTTCATTTTTATGTATTTATTTATTAATACATTTTCATCGCATATTTATGAAAAATAAAATTCCATATTTGCGATAAAAAAAAAAAGTAAATTGGTTTTTTTTTTTTTAAATAGTTATTAATCAAAAATCGGTAAAGAAATTGTGTCAAAGAGCCCTTCACGATAAATTGTCAAAAAAATGAATAGAACATCTTGATTAGTAAAAAATCAAACTCGTTTTTTTTTTTTTTATAATTATTCATTAAAAATAGTTGATGTAAATTTTCATCCATCCATAGCTGCACTTTCGGTGTCCAATCAAACGGAGTTTCTAAACTTTCTCCGGCTGTGATTAGCTCTGGGCATTAGCTCACCGGATGATAAAATATTAGTTCTATATATAGATTAGCTTCTGCCGTTGGTTGGCTGTATGGCTAGCGCCAAAGTTTGTAGCAGTTCTCGACTATGTACTTCCGTTAGAAGTCAGTGATCCCATGAACGATAGAAACGTCGCGTCGCAGTATACGTTGAGTTTAACTCCCAAACCCACATACACACACACATACGTCTATTTGCGTTAGCGTGCAACTATATCTATAGTAGTCAAATATTAAGCTATAGCTATATAGCCCCGTCGTCGTGCACATATATCGCGTGGGTGAGAAGGGGGAACCCGCGTTTCAAGAGTTTCGCTTCAGCTGCAAGAAAAATCTTGCGGCCCTTTTTTCATTTCCCCACTTCTTAAGGGCGGAAACTTTAATTATAATGCTAAAAAACTCGAATTTTTGCGATTTTTTTTTTCTCGTTTCCAATAAAATGCATTTTTTCGAAACATTTCGGCATATTTGATATAAAAAAAAAAAACAATATTGTTGTATTAAAAAAATAGTTTTGTAAAGTCGAAATATATAATAAAACGCCCGAAGAGTTTTAAAACATTTCGTTTTATTAAAGCCGAGAAAAAAAATGGCAAAAATTGGACGTTTTTTAGCGCTGTAATTCACGGTTTTCCCTTAATATTGTATGCCTTACATGTCTCAAGGGCCGTGTTTGCCTTCTCTCGCGTTGTTCCGCGACGCTCTCAAGAGGCGCGCGGGGGCGGAAAAGACAGTCTCACCGTGCGAGATCCATTGGCGCTCCTCTCTCTGTTCCGGCTGCCAACTCGGCGCAGTTTTGAGCGGAGTCGCTGTAGGATACACACCAGCAACAGCGCCAAAGCGATGCATCGCGCTCGTGGATAGAGCGGCATACAGCCGAAAAAAAAAAAAAAAAAAAACTCACCGCTCTAGACAAGGCTCTAGCCAGGGCTACACGAAAAATGCATCGAGAGACTTTTTTTCTACACGCGCGCAACGCCCACGGTTTTTCGGGCTGTACACCCCTAGTCGCCAAGGTCGGGGCCTCTCCGCTAGCTTTTTTTTTTCGTCTCTGTTTCGCTTCTCGGTTCCTCTATCTTTTCCCTCGATTTTCTTCGCTCGCCCAAGTTCCCCCGGTTTTCCTTCTTTCTTTTCTCGTCTCTGTCCTACGCTCTGCCTTTTTTATGCCTCGATGCACTGGAAGGGTTTTTTTTTCGGTCGCGTAGCGGGGCCCGACTTGCCCTTGGTCCCGGGAATGAGACGCAGTGTTGCGCCGGGTCCAGGCGACTGCGACTCTAACGTCGCAGCACCTGTTACCCCTGAATTTTCCCTACTGGCCTGCTTTTTTTTTCCGTTCGATAGGATCGATGGGATCGATAAAAAAAACAATAGAATATCGTCTAACGCAAACTTGCACCGTCAAACAGTAAAGTACCGGCTATCCGTTAAAGGATTCGTCTGTTATGGGACTGCAGAAAAAAAAAAAAAAACCTAATGAAAGAAGAGCTCGAGACAAAAAAAAGCCTCGAGAAAGGCCTCGATTCGCATAACGGTACTTCTTCGCGTGCATATAGACCTTTATACCCGTTTTGTTTTGCTTATTCGTTTTTTGTTTTTATTGTATTACGAATCCAATGCCGTGTCCGACATTCGTGGTACGTTAGACGAGGGTTCAGGGACGTTTGTACTACGTTTCATTCTACACGAGTTAGAATCGGGGAAATAGCGTGCCGAGTCGTTACGAAGGGGTATATTAAACCCGTCCTTCGAGAATAATTCAATCGTTATAGGGAAAAAAACAACTCGCGATAGTCCCGAAGGGTTCTCGCATGCGTGCAACTCTCTGCGTCGCATAAAGATTCGCAGCGTTGACGAAAAGTCGCGTTTCGGTGGGGGTGGGAAAATATTTTTTTTCCTTCGAGCAGATGTACCGTTGGTGGCCATTTTTATTACCATTTACTTAAAATGTTTGTTTTTATCGTATTATATATTATATATTATAATTTTTCACACCTTGTAAAGCAAAATTTTGTACGATACTATTATAAATTCACACGACGATTTCTCGATGTTTTTTTTTTAATTCGATGATATTTTGGTTTATTTTTTCGAATGTCATGGGGATAATCGGACGAAAAATAACCCAAAATAATACATCTACCCTATGCTGCTAAAAAAAAAAAAAAAAAAAAAAAAAAAATCCGACTGTTGCGAATATAAAGCCACTCGTAAAATCGGCATTTTCCAGGACCTATAAGCAAGCGTGCATCGGAGCATCGTCATCCGATATGCAGTGAACATATATGCATTTATGTATGTTACGTATACAACAACCATCCCTCCGGAGAGCTTCGAAGCGGAGTTGGCAAATCACTTCCGTTCTCACGGAGATGCGGGTTTGTGTGCCTGTAGAGTATTCCAACACGTTTGGGGATCATCGTGCCGAGATAGGAGACGAGGGTGGACCGAAAGTTTGTTTCACTTCGCGTTACGTCGAAAGCCACTCTCTCGGAGCTCTCGAGAGCGCCACATTTCTCTCTGCCCTTTCTATCCCTTACGATTTGTGATCCTAAGCTATTCACGACGAGTAGAAACGATAGATAAAACGATAGACGATGCAGCAGCAGCCCGCATAGCGTCGAGCGAAACTAATGCATCGCTCGTTCGCCTAATGCCGCTCGTTTCGATCTTAAAGGCCATTTTTGTATGTAATACGTTAGAATTTTTATTTTTGTTGTTGTTTTTTTTTCTCGTTTCGCTAGAAGATTTCAGCTTGAAATTTTTAGCTCCGTAACGACGTTCGCTTGCACATCCAGTCCTATTTTTATAGGTCCCGAAGGCAAAGCTTTATGACCTACTCGACGCTTTAAAAAAAATGCCTTCTTCCAGCGCGATTCAGAGAAGCCAGCGAGCGAGCGCACGAAATGCGAGACATTGCCCCCGCGCTAACGTCGTTAGAACGCGGAAAGTGTGTGGAATATAAGGGCTCTATACCATCGGAGACCAATGGGCCGAGTCTATGCGTGCCGATGCAGTTTTAGTAACACATGTTATGCATGCGTGTGGCAACATCGCGGTCCTACATTCCACGTGATCCGAGGGACCGGTTTGCGGGTTGGCTGGCCCCGAAAAAAAAAAAAAAAATTCTAACGCTCCTTCTAACGCAGATAAGCCCACGCCTTTTCATAGGGTTGCTATAGAGTGTCTAGCGTCGGAGTTGCTGTTCGCTCTCCTTCTCTTCATTCTCGTCCGTTCCTCTTGTCCCTCTCCGCGCTTCTCCGCTTTCCTCCGCGCTCTTCTTTGTTTTTTTTTTTTATTGCGACCGGTCCGCGGACGAGAGAGAGAGAGAGAGAGCGAGGAGCTCGGTGACGAGAAATTAAAGAAATAAAAAAAGGAACGACATTTTCGGCCGACGCACGAAATTTTTTCCGGACTCGAAAATTCTCGCGGCTATCCGTGGCGCATCGACACGTTGCTATGCACAACCGAATGGCGTTCTTTTTCCACACGTAGACCGGAAACGAATATAAATTGACGCCGAATATTTTTCGATGCTCGACTGCTTTTCTAAGCGCTAAAATATTTCATACACTTGTTTAAACTTTCAAATATCCAAAGTTACCGATTCTTGAATCTTTGCCGAGATAAACGAGAAAAGTTAAGTGTCCCAATTAAAATGACCTGACCTTCGAAAAACCGACCTAGAATTCTCGCCGTTCATTGCGCTTAACCGCAACTCTTTTCATTTCATAAATCTGTTTATCTCGAGTTTTCGTGTCGTATATTAGCGCAACAATACAAATTGCTTTCGGGTCATTGTCCGTTTCTATTTATTTGTTTATTGGCAAATGCAACACGAATAATCCCAACATTAATAATAATTATTTATAATATTGATATAATAATAATAATAAAAACTATTATCATTCTTATTACTATTATTTTTGTTATCATTAGTTTTTCAGTTTTTTTTAAATAATGATGCAATAAACAATAAATTTAAAACAAAAATTAAAATGTTGAAAATTAATAGTAAAATGGAGCATTCGGTTTATGTACAGATCAATGAATTTTATTTATTAAAATTAAAAAAAAAAATGCGAACATTTAAAAAAAAAATTATTTTAGTTACTACTTTGAAGTTAATACCTGTCGGTTCCCGAAGATACAAGGAATAGCGTTGCATTAATTATACGGAACGGAATATAACTGAATTAATTAATACGCGGACCAATTTCGTAACATATCGCGATGTGAAAAGGTATTGTTCGTTGTTAACTCAGTCAGTATCAGGTGGCAAACTTCGGAAAAAAAAAAGAAACTCCATTAGAACTGTCACGCGCAGATATCGCACGGTCTCGTTTCTGGCGCTGCACTTGAGATAATTTAAATGGATGATTTCAGTTGTTGCTGTCGAAGTTTGCGCTCCACATATTTAGCTTACGAGATTTTCGGACAATGTATAAAGGAAACGGACGGGTAGAGAAGTACCCGTGTCGTGTTCAACGCCTCGAAAGAAAGCGTAATCGTTTAGACCGCTCTTTCTTTTCCTTTGGTTCGGTATAATCTCTCTTGCAGTGCAATGCACCGGTTCGAACGGCGTGAGCCATTATGCGACGAGTTGGGCGAACAAAATGGGGGGTCATAGCGAAACCGTAGAGCCCGGAGAAGTGAAATACAATGTATCGTCAGGTATAGACGAACATCGATCGTATTTTTTTTTTTTTTTTTGTAGCAGTATTGGTACAGTGGCGAAGGAGAGGACCTGCCACACCAGCGGTCAATGGCCTTCGAATGCAGTCAATTCGGCCGACGGCCTGTTTCTCTAGCTCCCTCGCTTTTTATTTATTTTTTTCTTTTCTTTTTTTTCGCTCTATCTTTCTTTCTCTCTAGCGAAAGAGGCACGCGGGTCCACCGCCTTCGATTCGTATTATGCGTGCCGCTCGGGAGCGGCTTCGAGATACCAGCAGACACAGTCAGTGATGGGAGAGGAGAGATTTTTCGACCTTCTTCCATCTATCTATGTGACTCTGTCGCGCTCTTTGGAGCGCAGCGACAGCTTCGCTCTTTGGCTCATGTACGATGCATCGCGCGCACATCGTATCCTATCGCGAGAGCAAAGATGCAGCCTCGCCCAACTTTGGAGTCCGTGCGCTCGGAGAGCCCTTCACCGAAAGAGAGGCTCGGCGAGGGATTAAGAACCTGTTTCCCTTTTATCATAGGTTTTCACGTCTACGACGAATACTACTTTGCCTTTTTCTTTTTTACTTGACTCTATGCGCGTGTATGTAGCCGACTGCTAAGTCTCGTCGAGACTTTAGGCTCCGCAGACGCCGTTATTGCACGGAAAGCCCAAAAGTTAAGAAGCTAAGATCCATTCGCTACGTTTAGTATTTTGATGAAAATTTCTTTTTTAAATGATTATGTATTATAATTATAACAATAATAATAATAATAATAATATTTTTTTTATTATTAACATTATTCATATGATTAATATTATTAGGATTATTGTATTAAATGAATATTCAAAAAATACATTTTCATCAAAATACTAAATATAGCAAACGAATTTTAGATTCTTAACTTTTTGTTTATATAACTGAAATTCCGAAAACTACTGTAAACTAAAAAAAATACAATTAAAACTAAAATTCTTCTGCTGTGTTTAGTGTTTTGGAGAAAAATTATTTTTTAAATGATTAAGTAATATGTTAATACAACAACAACAACAACAACAACAACAACAATATTGTTATTAGTATTATATAGTAATAATAGTAATATGTTATGTTATTGTTTGTGTTATTTTTATTGTTTATTCTTCTTTTTCATTTTAACTGAGATTAGGCAACTTGCAATATTGTTAAAGCCAAATAGCAAGCAGAGACGAAAAGTGACGACGATAAACGACGGATTTTTCAATAACAAAAAATTCTTACCCCATGTAACGAAAGATTTAATAAATAATGTTACCCTAAATGTATATAAGAACGTTTTTGCCCAACGAACACGGAATACGAAATGCGAGCAATGAATTATTTCGTAATTCCCCTGTGTGTTTATACACGACTGCGTAATATCGCAGTATAGCATAGAATGTATTTTTGGTGGAAACGCGCGCGCGACGGCGATGGCGGGCGTCGTCGTCGCCTCGCAACAAAACAGCATGCGTGTTTGCGTGCAACGAACGAGAGAAACACACCGGGGCCGACGAACGCGTTACGCACACATCGTGACCTAGAAAAAAGATACGCGGGCGACGCACATATTATCGTGAGGAACTCTGCGAGCGCTATCGCGCGCTCTGCCTCCTCCTGCCCCTCTTTACCCCCCTCGCTGCTGATGCTGCTGCTATGGGATGTCGATGAGCAAACAGTCGATACCCTCCTCCATCGACACTCGCTTTTCCTTGGCTTTTATGCTTTCCCCTCCCCCGCTTACCAAAACTATGCTGCTGTTTTTTCGTGCCGTTCCATGGGTTACACTACCTTGTCAGACGCGATCGGTGAGTTTATAGATAGTGCAGAACGTCGTTATACTTATCGCGCCTTTGGGATATTCCGAGGCGATATTTTTTCGATGTGTTCCCCCCCCTCGACCCCGCGATTCCCGAAGTCGATTATTTTTCAGCATAGTCACGAATTTCTACGAGGATTTTTTTATTGAATTGTATTTTTATGGCCATTCAAAAATAATTTTTTCTTTTCATTTTTCGACGCGATGTTTAAACATTGAATTACGAATAAACAAGCGACTGATTCGTAATAAAAGGGGGGGGGGATTAATTGGAAATGATTATCGATAATAAAAAAATTGTTACGCGGATTTTTATAGCAAATTTTTGCAATATGAAGCGATTTTATGATATTTTCAACGAAATTTCGAACAAATCCAGGTGCCTATCGTGTTGTATAAAAAAAATACACAACATAGAGCTTTGACTGGGTTTTAAAGCCGTTTTTTTCGAATCGATACAGAAAGATGAAAAAACGTGAAAAAAAAAAAAAACCATTAAAAAGGGTACGCGACCACAGGGTCTTTGCAATTTTTGTGCGTCTAGTCGAAGGGTTCCAAAAAACGTTCCGGACGATATATCTCGAATGTATTTTTTTCGCATTGAATACGAATACAGCATCTGTTTCATCCTAAACTCAACTGAAACATTAGAAAACGCGAATTTTTTTTTTTTTTTTTGTTTCCGGCTCCGACGGAAGTTTCTCATGGATAGCCGACTGCTTTCGCCTTCGGTCTTTGTAACGGCCAATCAGCGAACGAATAAAACAACGATTCTCAACATTTTGCAAAAAATGATCATATCGTGAATTTTTTTTTTATGGAAAATAAAATCAAATATCTTTTCTAAAACTCAACGACTATTGAATATGAGGAATTTTTTTTTTTTATTGACATTCGTCATGTCATTCAAAGTTCGAAAATCGCGTCAATAAACTGAGAAGGGGGATAATTTTCTATAAGCGTCAAAAGTGCGTTTATATATGACTTCATAAATTATTACGTACGCAGCGACGACGTGAATGGAAATGAATTTTAAAAAAAGCAAAAAAAAAAAAATTATATATATATATAGTGACGTCTACCTGACTTTCGCTCAGATGATTTATACACGTCTCGTATATTCCTTTCATTCTCTCCCGCGTCCTCGCGGCTGGATTTCTCCTCGCATTTGGAAAAATCTTTCAGAAGGATATAGGAACTTTGTGGAGCTTATATTCTATAGAGCGCACTGTGGTGGAGAGGCGGTGTGCGGATGGGTCAGGTGGCTCAGCCGCGAGGGTGAGAGAAAAAGATTCACCTTACCATCTCGTCGCATTCCTCCTACCGAATCTCTCTCTCCCCCTCTCCCCTTCGCCCCTTTTCCCCATTCTACCCCTCTCATCCTCTCCGTGTACCGCTCTGGATGCTGGAACGCATCATCGCGACCCCGGGACTCTCTCGTTCGCTAGTGTGCACCGCCGAAAACTTCTCGAAGGCACACGGCGAGGATATACGTGTACCCAGGGTCGGCACAAGGGAATTACCGTCGGGTTTAACGTCTCGCGGGAAATTACAATTTCGCTCGCTATCCCGGCGAACAATAAACATCGAAACATTTATCAAACATCATAAATGTCGTGCAATGGTCGACGGGGTATTAAATTTCAATTTTTTCCTAGACATCGATTTTCGCGAGAAAAAGAATTGGATTAAAAAAAATTTTAATTAAGTTTAATTTCGTCAGAATACGAATTAGAGGAATAATTCGAAATTATGAATCGAATAATATTTTATTATTTATAATAATAATGATATTAAAATATTATACGTTTTATGTTTTAACGTAAAATGAAATAAAAAATTGATAATTTTTATTATTACGTAATTTTTTTTTTTTTTCTGAAAGAAAATTCGCTTCGTGACTATTGGCATATGCATAGGGTGAACGAAAAAATAAAGGCGTCACTGGTTCGCATTCACGCACATGCAGGCTGTAGGGTAGAGAACAGTAAGAAGGAGAAGAAGAAGAAGAAGAAGCGGAATAAAAAGGTGAATGCGCGCAGCGGTGACGCGTAGACTACCGTGGCGATTCTTCTAGGCGATAAGGAGTGCCGGGCAGACTTTCCTATATGCGCCCGTCCCGAAAACACGGCACAGTCTGCAGTCCAAAGAGAAAGATGCCTTTTTTTTCTTTTTTTTTTTCCTTTTTGGAACCGTGTTTTTTTCTCGCTTTCGGAAGGGAGATCGCTAACTCCGGCATTCGTTGCCCTCATCGTGAGATCGACTTTGCCAAGTCCGAGAGACTCTCTACGAACAACAAGCGCCTTAATGAAGAGCCGAGAGTAAAATCGAGTGGATCTCGACGTAACTTGTACTCCGATCTTAACTCGGGGAAAAAAAAACCTAACTGAATATAATAGAAATCTCGGCACCGGCTAATTAGCAAATCACTTCTTTCAGTGTATTAAAGTATTTTCCCGGGTAGAAATTTTTCTATTGTGTTTTATTATTATTGTTATTATTATTTTGCAATATTTTAAGTATTATCTAATATTTCTAAATTGTTATAACTTGTAGAAAAAAAAAGAAACCCAAATGCTTTTATTCTCAAATAATTGAAATATTATCGAAAAAACGGTGCCAAAAAATATTCCCTGAAAATCGAATGAAATTTGACGAATTGTCCAAAATCTATAAAAAAAATCGCGGGAAATTTCACTGTAAAGTTTATTGTTCGACAGCGAAAAAAAATGGATTACAAACATCCGCATCGATGTTTTATGTCCAAAAAAAAAGCTAATTAAATTTTGACCGACAAAAATTCACTTGTGCGCAAAGAGTTAAATCTGCAAAAAAAAAAAACTGCAACAAAATATGGGAGGACATGTGTGTCAAGGGGATAATTGTCGCAGTCAGGAGACTCGTAACTGTTGCTGCTCTATCCGTGCGTTCACAGTTGCCAAAAAAAACAGGAAAATCCATGTGTACACGAGAGGATTCGTTTCGGCAGTCGAATAGTCGTTTTCTCCTTCCACAGTTCGAACTGCGAGTTTCACTACGAAAATGCTATTCCCCCGTCCGCGCCCTTCGCCGCCTTCGTGCCTTTCCCTCGAAGTCGCTCTTTTCCTCTGACTCTCCTCTCCCCGCCACTGCATCGCCGGAAACCTTCGAGTCGACTCCTCGCCCGTGTAAGAAACGGCAGGGAACGAGGAGCGTAGACATCAAACAGCGGGAAGATGTGTGTATTTCGTAGATCCATCGAGGCTCGCACCATTGCCCGCACGCATCGTCTGCGCGTAGCAGCCGCAACTTTTTTTTTCCTCCTCTTTTCTGCTCCTTTCTCCTATCCTCGAGCACTGTATCTTTTTCTATTTAACTCGATGAGAGCTTCTCTCGCTCCCTGAAAATGTTCTCTATCTCTCTATCGCTGTCTTCCCTTTGGCTCTTTCCTGTGTCTCTGGTTGTGTGCACAGCTAGCGAGTTACATACGCGACGCCGTTCTAAAGGGCGATAGGTAGGGAATATTGGCTACAAGAACTGCAGCCACGCTATTGGCTATTCAGTTTATCCGTGTCGCATTCCCTTTGACGGTGGTGGTAAAGACCATTAGCGTCTCCGAGAGCCAAACGTAATATGCAAGAAATGTTGAAGAGAGGGGGGCAAAACGAACCGACTAAGGAATAGAGACCCGTCGCCAAGATTTCAAAGGCGAGAATACCTATTTATTGCTGAATTAATCTCGTAAAAAATATTTCGAGCTTCCGAGGGAAAAAAATACAATTTTGGGGCAAAATGGAGCACCTATTAAAATAGAAAAATTTCCGGGCTTTTGCGACCTATTTAACTTAAAACTTCGCGCACAACTAATAACCGATTACCGATCATACCGATCGGCCGATCGATTACCGAAATACCGATCATACTGCGCTTAGTATCCAATCATTTCTTACCAAATGTAATTACAAAATTTAATGTTGTTTACAACACAGGTAACCTCACAGAACGAAGCCATTCTAAGAGGCAATGTAAATAAAATTAACTCGGAGTTTGTACACGACAAACGAATAATAAAAAAAACCCAAAATAATTCCATCTTATTCGGAATTTGACGAAAGTAAATGCGCCGGTTCGCGTTCTACGAAGTTTTTAATTTTTTTGGCATTGACTGACAACTTTAACTTTCAAATTTAGTGGTGTTCCATTTTGTCCCGTATCCTCGCTACTTTTGCCCGGTCCATTTTACCCCGGTACTTCATATTGCCCCAGTCTCCCCTATTTACGCTCGAGAAAGAGGAGGGGGGACCTTGTGGGTTACCCTGCTTTTCCGGAACCCATATAGAAGCCCAGAGAACGCCAAACGCGACGTAGACTTCGTCGTGGTCGAGTTTCGCCAGTCTTTCCCCCAACAACTTCGTGAGCAACCCCTACGAAAAAAATTCGTGACGAGAGGGATAGAATTCTTGAATTTTTCGCTCTTTTCGTCGCTCCCTCGGTGTTTTTCCTTTTCCCTTCCATTTCCTTTTTTCCTCCCCTCGCGAGTTAGCCATCCCCTTGGATGGTTTCGCTCTTTCGAGGCTACGCGGCGCGTCACGCACTCACCGGGCGCTGGCCCCGTACAGCATTGCACGCACGCACGCACGATCTATAGGCTAAATCGAGAGGGGCTGCGCGGCTAGATAGACCTCGGCTTCCTCTAACCTTCGCTATATAGACGGCATAATGCAACGAGGCTGAGAGAGACCGCGTATAGCGAGTGCATCAGCCTAGACTATCCTATGCGTGAAACACGCAGCGTTAGAACGCGGTTAGACAACTCGAGTGGAGGGGGTGGATAGATTGAAGAGAAGCGCACGTTAGCTTCGGGAAAGAGCCACGAAAAAAAAGGAAAAAGAAAAGGAGGGGATAGTTCTCGTCCAACCTTCTTTCAGAATTCGTGCGGGTGTTTTATAGGGCCCCGACCTAGAGTAGCGTGCGTGAAAAAAGTGCGCGTTAGTGCGCGTGAGAGAGAAATACAAGAGAGCGGAAAATCGACGAGGGAACGAGAAGGATAGATCGTTAGTGGAGTCACACACAGTGCGTCTATTCGAAACCCAAGTTCTAGCATCCCCGATGACGACGAAGCCCCAGCCCCTCAGTCAGTCTTCACTAAATGTGGCATTTAAGTTGCGTCGGAACGTATTCGCGCTCTCTTCGCCGATACCGTGAAAAAGCCCCACGCACTATAGACGATATAGCGGGGCCCCGCAAACAGTAGTACAGCCGCAGAGACGGGATGGCAGTCGCATCGTGAATTTAGTCCTTCCACTTGCGCGAACTTTTTTATCCGTTTATATACCTATATATATATTTTTTTATAAAATTCGACGATACGATTTTTTTGACAATCTTTTGGTTTTTTTTTTTGTTTTTATTATTTTTGTGCCGAATGATATGTGGAAGGATTTTTTTTGGTGAAACGCGAGGAGATAAGTGTACGAGTGCCTTTTCGCGGAGAGGAGACCAAATTTTCGTCAGTTCGACAAAATAAGTAAGTTTTCCATATATTTAGAAAAAAAAATTTTACAAGTCGGTGGTCGATTAATAAATCTGTAGTTGTCAAAAATAATAATAATAATAATTTTCAAAGTAATAATAATTGATATAATCATTACGGTAATATAATAACAATGTCAATTATAATAATTTCCATCATGATTTCATTATTATTATCTATTATAATATTTTCTTTTTGGAATTCCTTGATTTTTCGGTGCCGATGTTCTTTGCGCGAGAAACGATTTTTTTTTTCGTAACTTTCGCTTTTGCGTCGCGAGTTAACTGCGACTCGTGAAATTACGCAGCGGCACTTTAGTCGGTCAAATTCGGTAAATATCGCGTCGAGAAATTTTCTCTAATTTTCGTATCTATCGATCTAAACGAAAAACAATACAAGTTTCGACGATTTGCCGTTTCTCCGAATTTTCCAGTTGACGGGTTAATTAGTTCGTCGATTTTTCGTGGTGTTATTACTTCGAGGGAAAAGTAGCGCGACCGCTATTAGCGGAGACATTCTCCAAGCCCGCGGTTACTCTATGGGGCCCTCTTTGCTTGCCGCGAATGCGAGCGCGTAGAAAAATCGGTATTAGCCACGTTTCGGCAGCGTCGTTGGAATTTTGGAGAAAGGCACGTGACGCGTCGAAAATTCTCCATGTCGATGCAGTTGCCCTCGAACGATAAACTTGCACAGGCCTAGAGGGGTTCTCTTATCTCTCTGCGCAGTGTCTCCGATGGCCAAACAGGGAACATTTGCTATTTTTGGATACGGGCGATAGAGCGGAAATGCGCCTATCCGAGAGCCCGGAGTGCAACGTGCACTTTGGTGTATTTCTCAACGTTTAATCTTCCCATTACTCATTTAATACTATCGCTTTATCGCATTAACGAGAAACTTTGAAAAAAAAAAAAAATTTTAAACCCTCCGATGTCTTCGACGAAAATGACACGATTTTTTTTACCTTTATTTTGCCGGACAAAAAAAAAATTAAAAATGGCCAAAGCCCGGACTGCAACATGCATCGCATATTGCCATTACTCATTAACAATAATCGTTTCGATAACGACAAATTACAACACCGAAAAACCCCTCCAAAACTCTCGAAGAAAACGGAACGAATTTTTTGTTTCTTATTTTTTCAGAGAAATAAATTTTAAAAATGGCAAATCCTCTGGAGCAGCATTACCGTCTGCGGTGGAACAACCATCAAGCAAATTTGATCGAAGCCTTCGACCAGTTACTGATAAACGAGGAATTCGCCGACGTAACGTTGGGTGGCGAGGACGGTCCGCACGTGAAATGTCACAGAATGGTACTCGCCGCTTGTTCGACGTATTTCAAGACCCTCTTTACCGATCTCGGTCACACGCATCCGGTCGTCGTTCTCAAAGACGTAAAGTGTAAGGAGATCAAAGCAATTTTGGAGTACATGTACACCGGTGAGGTGAAAGTCGTCCAAGAAGAATTGGCGGCGCTTCTCAAGGTTGCGGAGCTTCTCAAGGTGAAAGGTCTCGTGGCAACGGACGAATCGACATCGTCTCTACTGGAGGATCGTCGTCACGAGGAGACGATAAGTACGAGTACCGGAAGTAACGCGGCGCAGAGTTTCGAGGGTGTCGCGGGCGTTCCGCCGCCCGGAGGACACTCGTCGCCTCCGCATTCGACGAGTTCGCCGTATTACGGATACGGCGCAAAATCGCCGAACGCCCGCGCGCATCCCGCCGACTACCAAACACCCCTATGGGCAGCGCGACAGACCCTCGCATTAGCGGGACAAAATTCGGCAATAGCGGCGGCTGCTTTGCACTCCTCGATCTCCGCGAAACACGCGTCCCTCTTCGCCTCCCATTGGGACAACGGCGTCGAGGCTTCGACACCGCAGAACAATCGGAAGAACAAAATGACCGGTGGCAACGCGATGAGAAGCAACGACACGCCGATACTACGAACGGTTCTCGGTCAAGGTCACGCCGACAGTTCTCAAGCAATACCGAACGCTCATCCCGATCCCCACGAGACCCACTATCGTATGACGCACAGCAATGGCTCGGCGAACAACGATCCCGACGAGAAGCGCATTAGGATGGACGTTTCCAATTGCCATTCGTCGCAAAATTCAATCGCGGGTGAGGCTTCCCTCACCGAGGACGACGAGAAGAAACACAAGAGTTTTTTGGACGACTCGAAAGCTGGTAATTTAGATACTTTTTCGATAATATGTGATTTAGATACTTTTTTTGTACTTTTCGGGATATTGGTACATTATTTTTGAGAATTTTGACGAATCGATCGATGACCGTTTTATTTATTTTATTTTTTTGTCAAAGGTATCGCGAATTACGTACCGACGCAAAAGCCCGAATGGAAGCGTTACAAGCAGTACACGAGAAAGGACATCGAGGACGCTATAAACGCGGTTAAAGACGGGACAAGCGCACTTCAAGCCGCTCGAAAATTCGGCGTACCGTCGAGAACGCTTTATGACAAAGTTAAGAAACTCGGAATCACGACCTCGAGGCTCATCAAGCGGGGATCTAACGGCGGTAGCGCTTGTTTCCCATTCGGTTTGGGGGGAAACGTTAACGGTAGAATTTACGATAACGAGAACAGCGGGGGTGTGCCAATGGAGAATCCGACGGCGCTTCTCGAGACCGCGTTTTCCGAAAGCCGCGACGACTCGAACGACGACCGCGAGGCAATGATGGACGTTAGTCAAAGAAGCTCCAGTCCTCGACTTCCACTTCACTATCCTACGGCGATACCGCAGCAACCGATGCTGCTGCAGCAGCAGCAACAACAACAGCAACAGCAATCGTCGGCTCAGGACAGCGAGAATGAGGTCGAGGATCTCTCGGTGAGCCGTAGATCCGACGTTCGCGTTATAATGCCACCGAGTGTCGGTATCAAAGAGGAGCCATAGATAGATATATAGTTTATATATATGGACTCGGAAAGTATACATGTAGGGGGTCGATGGGGCAAAATGAAACGGTGGCGCTACTCGAATTTTAGCCCAAAATGGACCAACAGTAAAATTCAGGTTTCATGGCCATTATTTATTCTAAAGATCGCTGCTTACCTGATAAAATGATCGGAAACGATGTTTAATGAAATTCAACGGTAACTTTACCGTTCGGACTAAAATGGACAAAAAAAAAAGATGCGCAGCTAAAGAAAACTATAATTCGGTAATTGTCTTTATTTCGCACCTTGCGAAGTAAAATTTTGTACGATACTCGTGCGAAAAACTTTTCCTTAAAACGCGCGATCGCAAATTGTTTTTTTCACACTTGTATCGTAAAGTACTATTTTGGTGTAAAAGTAGTAAAAATGGTTGTGTATATCGAGAAAACTCTCCGAATTGGTGAAGCGGTTCATTTTGCCCGACTTTCCCTACATAACTACCGCGGGTACAGTAGATTTAACAACAAAAAAAAAAAAAACACGTAAACACAAAAAAGAAACAAAATGTGATTCGGATTCGAATTATACAATCCGTACCCACTGTCGTACTCTCCTCGGAAACGAATAGTTTCGGAGGTAAAAAGAAAAAAAAAAAAGAAGGAAAAAGACGAGAAGCCAGAAGTGACCTTGAATCGTAACGTAATTAACGGAGGACTAATAATTCAATTGATTATTTTTCCCGACAACCTCGCGTTGATCTCTAACGATCGATTGCGTCTCGACTTACAATCGTGAAATTTTCGATTATAGATTACCTAAAATAGACGCAATCGATCGTGGAACGAAGGAGAACTAAACGAGATGTATATTATTATTTTATAACGCGAAAAATTGACGAAGAGATTTACCGACGGCATTAAATGCCGATGCGTAAGACGGCATGATTAATAATTATCGATATATGTATATCATACGATTGGAATGTTTCGAGAAGTTTTTTTTTTTTTCTTTTTTTTTTTAATTTCGTTAGCGACTGAGATATAGATGTTAATTTTTTTTTTACCGTAAAGTTAAGGGTTGCATTATCGTTACCGAAACATTGGCTCTGGGATACAGCTGCAATATTGCTCAATGCATATATCCATCATGTTTTTTTGAGATGCGATGCGATCGTTCTTTTCCCTGCCTTTTCCAATTCTACCTCAATCGTAGTACAACGAGAAATGGAGAGATACGTTGATTTATAACTTTAAGACTGATCGAAGCCCACCTCATGCACAATTGACGATATCGTGTAAAATCAATCAATTTAGACGTTTAAATTAGATAATTATAATCTAAATGAAAAGATATGATGAACGACTTTACCTCCTAAAATATCATTATTATCATTATTATTATTATTATTATTATTATTATCATTATCATAGTTTATGAAAAGAATTTTTATCGTAATTAACGATATTTTACACGATTATTATATTCCTAGAGTTATTCTTTATCGTGAAATCCACGACCGTCCAACGGTCAAGCTGACTAGAAAGCTTGCGCTTTATTTTCGCACATTAAAAAGATGTGACACTATTATAATTTTTAATATCGCGACGCGTCGCCGTAGGACTCCCCGTACGATGACGAGATCGTTGTTGGTAAAAGGTCTCTTTTATGTTCGAAACATACGCACTGTGCGTCATTAGAGGTTATGGAGGATGAAAGACAATACGAAAAAAATTTAGAGACGTATTGCTGTTAAGACGATAAACGAAGAATCGTAAAGATTAGCGTTGTTAGACAATCATTAGATTTCCCGGCCGTCCGGTGATCCTCAGGTTTTTTTTTTTTTTTTTTTGCAACACGCGTTTGTTGGAAAATAGAATGAAAGTTATCGCAATTTATTTGAAAATTATTCGCGAGATTATCGATGAAATAGTACAAAGTACATGTATCGTACTGACGGAGTGAAAACTGATGAAAAAAATAGTTACCAATCGATTTACGGAGAGATGAATCGAAAAATGATTTGGAAAATTGAGAAAAGTACTGAGAAACGATTTTCCACATATCTCATCGAGTTACCAATTGAATCGCCGAGAGGATAAATGTAATAAGAGTTCATAAATCTAAGAAAAGTATTGAAAAAATATTTTTCACATTCAATATATCGTTGCAAATTGAATTACACAGAGATAAATGTAATAATAGCTTATAATTCGACAAGAGTATCCGGTCAAACGATTTTTCACATACACCATCGAGTTACCGTTGAATCACTGAGTGATAAATTTAATAATAGTTCGTTAAACCGAAAAGAGTACCTGGACGTTGCGCCGTTGAAAAAAAATAATAATAACGACGACTAAAAACGAGACGTGGGTAAAAATTTAAAAAAAAATCACGAAAATCCATAACGCGTCGGAAGCCAGAGGCCGAAGTTTCGCAAGAATTTTCGTACATAAATATACTTCTATTGAAAATAGACAACCCGAGGGATAGAGGACCCGAATCAACAACGCTACTCTCGCGGGAGATAAAATATTCCGCGCGAGCTTTGCCTCGGGGGGCGAAAAAATAAAACAAAAACAGAGAGCCCCAACGTATAACCGTATTGTCGTATAGATAATAATTTTAAGTAAATAACGAGATGCCTTGACAACTAAAAATGTCGTATTACACGTAAGACTGATATTTTCTGTTTTTTTTTTTTTTTTTTTCTTTTATTATCGCGTTACATATTACGAGTATTGTGACTGATTGTAAGGCGCGTAGACACCATTATAGAATAATTTAATAATCGGTGCGAATTTATATAGACATTATAATGTTATATATATTGATAGAAAAAAAAAACCAGAGATTGGAAGACATTGAGAGGAATTTAAAGTACGCGTGGGATCATTTTATATCGATAAAATAATACGAATAATTGTTCGAACTCTCGTTGCATTGAAATAAACGAAATTCGCATATAAAACATTTCTTCTTTCCCTGTATTTCGTTAATAAAAAAAAAGAATTTTTTTTTTTTCTCGACGCAAATTCGATCCCCGCAAAAACGATTTAATTTAATTTTTCTCGATTATCATTTTTTATCTATTATTATCGAAATCGTTCCAAGTATTATATAGAATATGAATAAAATAAAAAAGGAAACGAGAGAAAAAAAACCGTCGAGATACGAAAGCTCGGAGCATCCGGAAGCCTGCATCGCGAAATAATGTAATCCGTCGCAACGCGTATCGTCTATCAATAACTCGACGAGCATCTCACAAAAATCGCTTACATATTCTCTGCCGTATATAAAATTCATAAGACGCGATGTTTTATTCGAAAAAAAAAAAAAAAAAAAAATTCACCGCATTTCAAAATGTTTTTTCTCATTGCCGTATACCAGTCTCCGATCGATGCAATAATGAAATTAATTATTGCATATTAATAATATTATTAATACAAAATTTATATATTTTCCGTCAGATATAAAAATTCTTAAACGCGATGTTTTATGCAAAAAAAAAAAAAATTCACCGCATCTCAAAATTTGTATTCCTTACACCATATACTCTGTCCCCTATCCTCGTAATAATTACATTTCCCAAAATCGATTAAATATTTTATCCCTCATGAATATCAGTTACCGCCCGCCGAAGCCTCGACGAAATCCATTACTCGTCTCTATTGTTGTCAGCGAAGATACCTTATAAATAGTATTCGCGAATCACCTATAGAAATAGAATGGCTTGTTGGACGCCGATTATCGTGGAAAATTCTGCAAAGATACGCCTCTCCGTCACTCACCCAAAGATTTACCTCCCGAATCGATCAATACTACTTAATTAATGCAGAATTCACTTCCTCCGAGTTCGACACCGTCACACGCGACCCTATTTCGATGTACCATGCGGCAGAGATAAAAAAAAAGTCTTCTCTTTGTCCCCTATGGGTCGTCGACAATTATAAGATTCCCGATATCAATCAGTGACTGACTATCCTAACGAGAGAAGCTTCTCCTACCTATCTCCTCCCTTTTCTATCCAACCCCGGCGCGTCCCTCTATCCATAGATACATACTATACATATATATCTCACACATTCCTCGACATTCTTTCGATTCATTCGGAAAAGTTGTCCTTTGTGTCCGTATCTTTCGTATCCGAGTCCGGGGGCTAACGAGAGGGCTAACGGATTCGACGTATCACGTATACCACGTACGAGGTCGTTGGTTACAGCTTCAAGCTTGCAGCGTACCGGAGGTAAAGCCCTCGACGCAACCGGCAAGGATTTTTACGTGCTACAACCCTCCAACCCCTTTCTCTTCCTCGTCTCCCACGTATTGCGCCTTCTCTCGTCTTCCCTCCGCTTCGCGCGATAGTTTCTCTCGTGTGTCGCATAGAGCTGTACCTCCGCAAGAGAGTCATGAGAACGTTGGAAAATAGTAACGAGGGAGGATGGAGAAGGATAGGCTTTTGCGAGGGGTTGAGCGTTGAGTACAGAGAGCGATGCATCGAGCAGAGATCGGAGGATGCGCCGGGGTTCTTGAGATACAGTTAGAGAGATAGGTGGAGAGTACGGAGAGAGATTCGATACGAACCAACGTCCTCCAAAGCATCCCCCACACCCCTTCTTCGCCGGTGTTCGTCTCGCGTACGTGCCTCGCAAGCCCCGGCAAGCGAGCAACGAGCGACGGCGGGCACGCGAACGGGGGGGAGAATAATTATGAGTTTGCGCACAACGAAAACCCCACTCTCTCTGCGACGTTATACCGGGGGTTGGCGAGCACTGGTAAGGGGTAATAGAGCCGGGCCCGGCTTGTATAGCCGAATGAAGGCGCAGTTGGAATCGTTCGTGGGCTGTTAAATCGCTCGACGATATCGCATCGCGCGCGCCACGACTTTCGCAATCTCGGACTCCTGTCGGAGGAGTTTTCTCTACCGAACTCTACAGATGCTTCGAGACGCGATATATAAGCAACGAGACGAGATAACGAGATAACAACAAAAAAGATCGAAAGCTCGGGGTAACAAGGAACTCGAGGGAAAAGTAAAGAGAGCAAAGAGGGGATCGAAAAAAGCTTATATCGAGAACGTGAAGCATACGGAAGAAATAAATTCAAAGAGAAACGGAAGCGGTGACGACGCCGCCAATTCGCGAGTGTTAACGACGACTTTCTTTTTTTTTTCTACTGGTTTTTTTGTTTTTATCGTGAAATAAAATTTTTTTTTAAACGCGTTCCGTCGCGATCGTAAGGGAAGAGTGTCGCGAACGGAAACGAAGTCGAGAGAGGATACATCGAAGATTGTGAGAGAGTAGAGGAGGCAGCAAATAGCGGAGTCGACGCCTATCCGGATGCCGAGGCATGCGCCGTAAAAATAACGAGATTGATGTATCGCGGAGCGCAGGTACAAATTTACTGTGACGTATACGATATATATATACTATGGAGATGTGTATAGGTATATAAATTGCGTATATGTATATAGTGTAACATACTATAGCAGTTTTTTTTGCATGTAGACGGGAATAGTGCTTTTTTTTCGCTGCTCGCTACGTCATGAGAGACTTTATGCGCGTCGCGTTTCCGTTTACTCTCAGATTTTTACCTCTTATATATCTATATATGAGGGTCGCGAGTAGCTTAGGTCAACGTACGTCGTCACGAAGATGCACTCGTTTGCACCTCTCGCGCACGAATTAAGGCCGCGTGTGCGCAACGATTCAAATCAAAGAATTTTTTTCAATATTGACAATCAGTGATTACGATACTTTAGTGTTTTCAATCGAATGATGGAAATTTAATTTTGGAAAAAAAAAAATGAAAGTTTGGAGGCAACTGAATGACAATCTTTTTTTTCCGTCGGTTTTTCAAAGATGAAAATGATAAAAAGAAATTTATGAAATATCAGCGCTGTTATTTGAAAGTCGATGATTTTTTTTTTTCGATGATTTTTCAAAGATGAAAACGAAAAAAAGAAATTAATGAAATATCAGCGCCGTTATTTGAAAGTCGATGATTTTTTTTTTTTTCGTCGATTTTTCAAAGTTGAAAACAAAAAAAGTAATTAATGAAATATCAGCGGTGTTATTTGAAAGGCGATTATTTTTTTTTTCATCGATTTTTCAAAGATGAAAAAGAAAAAAAGAAATTAGTGAAATATCAGCGGTGTTATTTGAAAATCGATGATGTTTTTTTCGTCGATTTTTCAAAGTTGAAAACGAAAAATAGAAGTTAATGAAATATCAGCGATGTTATTAGAGAGTCGATGAAAAAAAATTCATTTTGCATTATCGATTGTGTCGACAGATTTCCAGCTACTTCCTGTTAATATGCCTGACAGGGGTGAGCTTTACGCTCACCTCGGTAGAAGAGGCAAACAGCACATCGGCAGAGAGCGGCATACCCTGTCCCGCGGAATGCATATGCCTATCATCCAAGCAGGTAATTTTTATTCGCGGATTTATCATCTCAATTCTCGCATTCGACTTAATAACAATTTACCAATTTTCAATAAAACAAACAAAAAAAAACAAAATGTATATATCGATTTTTTTCAAATTTCAAAAAGTTTATGCAACGAAATTCCCGTATCCCTATTTATGAATTAATTTAATATCCTTTAAGTTTATTTTATTAATTTATTATTTTAAGTATTTAATTTCACATTTTCCGTATTAATATTATATTAAATATATAATGTAATATTAATTCGTAAAAAATGATATAAAATGCAATATGTTCTGTGATTACTGCATTATTTCATTTCGCGAAAAGAAAAAAAACCGATGTTTAATTACTCGAAATATAATAACCGATTAGCGAATTTTTTTAATCATAAAATCAGCAATCAATCGATAACTCTGAATATAAAAAAAAAAAAAAATCTTTTCGTAGGCTCTATGCAACACCGGAGGCCTTCGGGACATCCCGACGTCACAGTTAGCGCCCGCTGTCGAGGAATTGTCACTAACGAAGAACAATTTCACGACTATAAAATCCGACGCTTTCGCGGGTCTCGGAAATCTTCGTAAGCTGAGTCTCGACGGTAACAACATATCGACGATACAAAAATTTGCATTTCGCGGTTTGAACAAATTGACCGACGTATCGATACAGAACACACCGTTGAGTTTCATCGGACAATTTTCGTTCGCCGCATTGCAAAACGTAACGTCGCTGATGCTCGCTTACAATCGTATCAGTTACATCGAGTCGTTTTCCTTCGCCGGCACGAGTAACGTTAAGCTGATACTCCTGTCGAACAATCCTCTAATAACGGTGCAAACGAAAGCATTCTCGGGGTTGACGAACGTCGAGTATCTTATATTTCCTTCGGGTATACAATTCATCGAACCCGACGCTTTCAACGGTCTGCAAAACGTCGGAACCATCAAACTCACGTTTATGGATCTCAACAGTCTGCAGCCCTATACCTTCCGGGGTTTGCGTTACATTCAGAGTTTAAATATTCAAGAGAGCGATCTCGGCGTGATGAGAGCGGAGGTATTCTCGGGTCTCGCGCACGTCGACAGCCTCAATATATTGAACAACAAGATCGACGTTATCGAGGAACTTCGTCTGACGACGGAGAATTCCGTCGGGATATTGAGATTCAACGGGAATCACGTGCTCGCCGCGCCAAGAGCGAAGGACACGTTGCTTCGCGTGAACGCAATTTCAGCGACCAACAATCATTTTCCCTGCGATTGTCAGATTCACGACGTCCTCGAAGGCGATCTCGCCAACGGCTCCATCGACGAGTTTCGCCAGCGTAACATATGCATATCGCCGATCGAGTACAACGGCAAACCGATGAACATCGTTGATTTTCACGTAATAGCGCGATGCCACGACAAAGTTGTTCAGGATAATCTCGGCTCGGGAGTCGTACGACCGTCGATTTGTTATCGATGCATCACCGGCGTCGTCCTCGCGCTCGCGATCGTCTCGACAACGCGCTCGCTGATCGCTGCGCTCTGAAAATAAAAAAAAAACGAGGATAAGTAAATGAAGAAAGTAACGATAACGATTATCAACGCGATTAATCGTTTGAAAGAAAAAAATTAAAAAATAAAGAGAAGGTAAAGCCTAACAGGCGAACGAAAGTCTACGATAGAAAATAAAGAAAGTAAACGAATCTACGACCATCCAAATTCCTCGATGGATTCGACTGTTGTTTTAAGGTTTTTTGAAAAAAATATATGACGGCTTTGTCGAGCGCTTGTGTATAACTTATCAAATTTGTTTTTTTTTTTTTCTCTTACACTTTCCGTTGGAATTCCGTGACGATATATTTTTTTGCGCGGCGATAACGAGAGACGGACGATATTTGAAAGATAAATCGATGCAAACGATCGACTATATTGCGTCCATAAGCGCTTTGCGAATATTGTCGATAAGACATAAAAAAAAAAAAAAAAACAAATAATAGAGTAGCGATTAAAACGAAACGAGAAGAAAAATTACTATAGTATGTAATTGTACATCTCGCCATATTGTATATTAAAAGAATCATTGCGACCATTGAAATAGCATTACATATATATATATATACTGTTGTATAATTGAATAAGCGTGAATGCTGCTACAATATGCTTGGAATAACTATAAACTGCGTTGAAAAAAAAAAAAAAAAACACTGTACTGACGCCTGTGTCTCTCGTGCATCGATCGTCATATCGATTATTGGATAATATGTAATTATTGTAAACTGGTTCGGCCCCTCCGGTCGGCGAAACAACCGCGGACCATACTTTTTACAAACAAAAGAAAAAAGAAAAAAAAAAAAAACAATGAAGGTAAAGTATTATATCCGTCTTCGCGGACGAATGTATTAGTTTCAATTTAATGTAACATCTAAAGAAAAAAAAAGAAAAAATTTACATTGTACGTAACGCTCGAGATCGCATTTGTTATGCGATCGTTTTGTTATTATAGTTCGTTGGTTAATACAGCGGTGTAAGTTTATGTAATAAATACGCACGAAATACGATCATATAAGAACGAAAAGAAGAAAAAAAACCCAATAGTTTCTGTTTAATTGAAAGAATGCCGACTGACCCACCGAGCTGCTCGATTTATATAATATACGATTTATAAAATATGATATATTATATATTTTCGGGATAAAACAAATCATTTTTTGAAATATTTTTTAAATGAAAAAAAATAATAATAATAATAACAATATTATTTATATTATTATTATTATTTTTTTCGGTTTTGTGATTTTTTTTGGTTTATATATTATATAGTATAATAATAATAATATAATATAATAAAATAACTGCGAGACTTTTGAATCGCAGGAATACTGACTTATCCATCGAGTTACAGCGGAACAGACATAACAACGAAGTTTCCTCGCGATTCGCGCCACTGGCGCGGCGAAAACGTACTATCGCGCTATTAGCACGCGATACGTTAGTATAGCACTATATTTGAAATTACGTACCTCGCGGTAATGTTTGGCACTGAACTGTAAGCGAAAACTTACACAGCCCTCGTCTAGAGCTGTACGTACCTCTAGCGTAATATCGTTGCAGTCGATGTGATTTTCTCGTCTCCGCGGCAACGGCGCGCACGTCTTACTATTGTTGATCGTTAAACGTGATTACGCGAAATTCTTTTCATTATTTCTGTGTGTGTGTGTGTGTTTTTTTTTGTTGATAATTTATAAAAGTTAATTGACCAAATTTGTGAAAATGTGGACGCATCCAGCTTTCGTGGTCGGAGCGGGAGTTCTCGGAGTTATTATTGCGATCATTGTAGTCGGAAGGCAGCGATACAATAATTGGGAAGAACAACAACAGCATCGACCTCCGCCGCGGGAACCGTCAGCACCAAGGTAAAGTTATCATTGAGAAAGACAAATTTTGAGGGATAAGAAGCGCAAAGTCGTACGTAGCAAAGTAACAAATGGGATTAATAAACGAGAGATACCCGGAGTACCGAAACGCAGACGGGGAATTCCTGGCTATGGAATCGCGGAAAGGGACTTTTAACAGTCGTACAACGTAAAATAATTGACTGTGAGAACGCGAGATACGCGCGAGAATCTTCGGAGTTATTAGAGATGGCGCTGTGCAACATTTCGGCGGGATAAATGCATTCGTAAAATTTCTGATAATTAATTATAGCGATTTTTCATTACAGAATAATCGGTACCTGCGGAAGCTGCGACGGCGAGGTTACAGACATCAATGGCTATGCGTTGAGTTGTAATCATTATATACATTACACGTGCGCCACTGCTATTGCAAGACAATTCAAAGGGGTGCCATTCGAATGGACTGATGTAAGAGTAACGATATTGTAGATGCGTTGCCGCAGACGTGAAAAAGAGGCCACTTTTTCGTTGTCGAGTTGCGCTTTAAAAAATAATCGTAAATTTAATATACACGCGAATTACAAAATACATACAAAATTCAACAATTTTACTATATACTTTAAATTAAAAAAAAAATTATAATTACCAGATTTTTCGTTGTCGAGTTGCGCTTTAAAAAATAATGGCGAATTTAATATAAACGCGAATTACAAAATACATACAAAATACAACAATTTTACTATATACTTTAAATTAAAAAAAATTATAATTACCAGATTTTTCGGTATTGTTGTGAAAATTTGTTGAAGTTGTCGACACACGTTTGTTTGTTATTTATTACACGTTTTGTGCCCAAAAACATCCAATACCGGTATTGGATTTGGACGTTAAAAAATCTTTTATAAAATTTAAAAGAAGATAAATTTTTGCTGATAAAAATATATGCGTATCCGCAAAAATTCATTTCTTTTTTGGGTGCATAAAACTCCCATATAATTTAATTACGTAATCAATGTTCACTTCATTGTAAAAAAAAAAATTGTAAATTTAAAGAATAGGCATTGGAAGTTTTTATACATAAAAAAAGTACATTAAATTTAATGTACAATAGTGATGAAAAATTGATATACTTTTACCGTGAAATTTAAATAAATTATTAAAAGTAAAATATCGATTACGATTTTTAATATACCGTACAAAAATTCATCACAATTGAACATTATATTTAATGCATCAGCTTATGCATAAAAACTTCCGTTATCGATACATTCGATTTTCTGCAATTTTTTTTCATAGTTAATGCTTCATAGATAAATCTTTGTAAACGACGTTAAAAACAAAATGACAAAGTGATGTGCGAATCTACTTGCGCAATTTTTTTAATCCTTAAGATTAAACGTTAAAAATATTAAATATGAGAGAAATCAAAATTGTTATTACGGAAAGAAGCCGAAAGTGTTGAAAACTCGAACCGACAAAATGGTCCCGTATTGAACGCACGGCATCATATGTATGATTCTTCATTCTATTATAATTCTTATTGATTCCTTTGTTTTTCTTTCGATTAACTCGAATGAATTGTGAATTAATTTGATTTATCGTTAAAAGGTATGCCAGTGCTGCATTAGGAATCGCAGACCACAGTCAGCAACGACTTCAGGGTAAAAATATTTGCCAACTTTAATCAAAGTGAAGAACAATGTCGTTCCTGTATGCGTCTTTATCGTCGAATTTTTCTTTTTCTTGTATTTTTGCAGACTGAGAAATCGCGGGACAAATCGTCAAGAATGCGCGGAGTGTCTACGTAAATTTGTAAGCGGAGATCGGCCGCGAGGGTTACCTTGCGGACATCGAATTCACGACGCATGTTGGAATAGATTGCAAAAGAATGGTCTCACGGTAATACTACAACGCTTTGCCTATAAACGATTGACGGATCTTTATCCTATTTTTCTCAAAGGATACTAAACGTTGACTACATTTGCAGACTTGTTCAATGTGTATGGACGACGCGTTATAAGCTTCAAGGAAAAAAAAAAGGTGAAAATGCTCATCGCTGCGAACAACATATCGCTCGACTTAATAATTAGAATATTTTAAACTTATTATAATAAATAAATCAATAATATATTTTCTATATATTGTTAATTATTAAAACACTATAGTGTTCGATATTTCGCATGGAAAAAAAAAAATTTACGAAATTTGGGATATTTGTATAATTTTATGAAATTAATTATTTTTATATAATTAATAAATTAATAATTATTTTTATTATTTATTAATATATTAATTATATAATTTGTAATTTTTTTGGCGATATATGTTCAAAAAAATATTGACAATATACAATTTTTCGTCGAAAATATATTCGATAAATTGCAGATATACTTTACGATTAACTTTTTTCCATGTGCGATTAGTTTTTTTTTATTGTCTAACCAAATGGGGTCGCGACGATTCGTTGAGGTCTAAAATTAGTCGCGATTCGGTGCCGTCGAGACTCGAGTCTTTAATTCTGAAACGTTGGTCAGTCTTTACGACTCTTTGCTCTGTTAGTCGAATTGGCAAAAAATATTACGTAAAGATTTATTATTTTATTTATTTATTTTTATTTCATATCGAAAAACTCGATTATCAAATTTCATTCGCGAATTTTCGTTCGACTGTGTTAGTCCACCGGGTCTATCGCTCTCCACAATTTTTTACGCGAGTCCAGGAAAACCACAGAGATAACGATCGATAGCTGCGGTTCTTTTTTTTTCAACGATTAAAGAATTGCGTCTCTACAAATCGAACGGATTCCCTTCCTATTGGCGAGCAGAATGAAAGCGAGTCGCGAACCAACGCGTTGCCAAAAGATTAAAAAATAACTATCCAGAATCGCACGCGAGCGTTTGCCACAGGCGGTCCACAGAACGGAGCAACGCGATTCGCTGCAACTCTGGACGCAATGCCGTCTCTGGACAATCGAAGAACGACACGCTATTGCCTCTCGCTGGAGACTCCCGCGTACCTTATCGTATTCGTTACACTGATAGTTCTTTACAACGGGGATTTCCACGACTCTCTCAAAGTTATTGCGCAATCGACTACAACGGGACGTATTTTTTCACAAAGTTAAACGCGAATATTTCGAAATTTGCAATTAGAAAGAAAATAAATATGCCGAAAGAGAAGATTTTTTTTCCGGGACAATTATTGCGAAACAACTCGAGAATACCGATCATCAGCATTCCGATAAATTCATCTTACCGAATTCGTAGAATATTAATCGAGAAACAAAACAAAATTTTCATTCGTCAAAATGGAACGAAAATTATAAATTAAAAATCGCAAAAATTATGGAAAAAAAAAAATTTCGGGGAGTTATTGTCGAAAATCGAATTAATTTTCGATAAATTCATTGTGACAATTTTTTTCAACGCAAAATAGGAACTCTTTAACTCATCTTAATTGACGCGAGTGTTTTGAATTTAAGAAGAACCCAAAAATCAAATACAATGTTTATGTTACTAATGTAATTTTTCTTTTTTTCGTGTAGAAAAAAATCGTAAGAAAAATAAGTCCGAGGAATGTGTTCTTTGTACGACCGACATTTGACGCTACCAATTTAATTCTGACAATGGATTGTCGCCATCGAATGCATGAAAAATGTTTCATCCGAATGAACGAATGCGATATGGTAAATTATCATTTGTCAAATACCGCGCGTTAAAACGACGCAAACGTAATAAGATTCCTCTGCATCGTATTTCTGCTGAAATATCCCTCACGAGTATCTCATTTCTTTTGTTTTTTTTTCGCAGGCGTAGCCAACGTGTTCCGACAATGTATTTTCCGCTTAACGAAGCGCAAAGCTGAAGCTGTTTTCTGCACATCTCGTTATCACGGCGGTCGGTTATATCACCAACGAAAAAATGTGTAACGATAAATAAACTTCAATTGGAACATTTGTCGGACTGTATTGAAATTATTCTTCATACCTTTCTTCGCCGTTCGTACCTTCGCTCGTTTTATTTTTCTTTTATGACGATTCAATGTTGAAGGCGATGGGAAGGCTGCCATTCCACGAGACTTGGAACGCAGAAAAAATGGACGGATCTAATCCAATCAGCGCGTTTGGAAAAACACTCTGAAAGACTCGCGGGATCGGTTATTCCAAGGAGAGGTTCGTCATCGAGGACCTTCTGGGAAAACGAAGATTCGCGTACAGAAATTTGTCAGTAGGAAAGAGCGGAGCCATTCAGTTGAAATTTGAGAGTTTGGCGCGTGTAAAAAAGAACTGAAGAGGAAAAGCGATGTCTTTTGTTTTATTCGTAATTTTTTGAGGAATTCAACTGAGCGATGGAAATAGTTTTCAATGCTTTTTTCGCGCAACCAATTGTCACTGCAAAACTCAACTGAACGGTATGCGACTCACGCCTCTAAAAAGACAAACAAAATCTTAATAAACGGAGAGAAAATAAACGTTCTAATGGCCGCTCTCCTTAGCTCCATTAATTAAAGAGTCCGTTGTTCAACATTGATCTCGTAAATCTATTAACTAAACCAGTGATCTATGTTACAAACGATATATTTAAATTGAGAGGCATGTGTGTGTTATTTTTTAGAATATAATAATTACTCTATCTACTGCGGTCGTCGTTTTCCTTTGCTACCGATGCGAGCGCCTTTTTTCGCTCCCGATATTATGTTCTTGAATCGTCCGGCGCTCTTCATCTTTTTTCTGTTGAAAAAAAAGAAGTGAAATTTTGTAGGCTTGCGGTAAAAATTATGAGGCATTTGAAACAAATCAGACGCAATGGTTAACCTTTTGTTCAAAGCCGCTCTCGTCAGCGGCACGTAAGCGAAGGGATCCGGTTTGCCTTTTCTCTTCACATCGCCTTTGGCCTTTTGCGATCGGTATTCAGCGCCGGGAGCACCGTTTTGTTTGGAAGCTTTCACCGGT
Organism: Buathra laborator; assembly: GCA_934046635.1. NCBI lineage: Eukaryota > Metazoa > Arthropoda > Insecta > Hymenoptera > Ichneumonidae > Buathra > Buathra laborator. The sequence goes on from OW203893.1 coordinate 13,206,344, forward strand.
CGATGGATACCCGTTCCACCGGCTGAAAGAAGAAAACAACGTCGACAAAATAGTATGAGTTAAAAAAATCAGAAAAAAAATAGCAATAATGAAAAACAATTTTAATTAATGTCTCTGCTTACCTTGATACTTGGACGACGGTCTCATACTGGCGGCGTCGGTGCTGCCGCTGAGTTTCCTCTTTCGTCCAACGGTCTTAGCCGATACCGTCGATTTCGCGTCGTCGTCTATAATATTAACGTCCAATTTATAAGAAAATACTGACTAATTAAACTAAAGAGTCAAAAATTAAAAAACAAAAGTGTACCAATATCATCGTCATCGTCGCTTCCGAGGAACGGAAGTTTCTTCTTCTTTTTCTTATCATCGTCATCACTATCGTCGTCGCTGCCATCCTTAATAATGAGACGGCCGTCTCCCGCGGTTTTGAACCCGTGATCCTTGACTTTTTGTTTTTGGACACCGGAAATCGATTGACCGGGTTTCGTAGCTGAAATACAGAGAAAGCAAATTTAATCGATAAATATTCTATTTTTCCTTTTTTTGGATTTTGGTCGCGCAGAACGCCAGAAGAACTCTCACCAGTGATATTTCTCGCTGCAGTTGGATCCACCAAATCGACAATATTGTCTCCTCCCTCCTGAATCCAAGTCTTCTTGCGCGCCGATTTCTTCTGCGACTTGGTGTTCTCCTCGTTCTCCGCGTCTTCGAACTCTTCGTCACTGTCGGCCAATATTTCTTCAACGCTCTTGGGTCTTCTTTTCACGCTGAATTCCTCGTCGCTGTCTTCCTCGTCCTTTGACTTCTTGCCGTCCTTATCCTTCTGCTTTCTCGCCTCGATCTTCCGAATGTTTTTCAGTCTTTTATGCATCATCTCGTCGGAAGTCGGAACCAAACCGGCCACCGTATCCGTACCGTATTTGCGCACAAGTTTCACGAGTATATCGCGAACCTTTTGCCGGAAATGGCGCTTGCAATCTTCGGTCATTCCGGATAGCGCTTGGATCTGAAATTTTATTATCGGCATTAACATCGTTACACTAATTAGAAATTAAAATACTTTGGTTTGTAAATTTACAAAGTGTGCAATCATTGTAATTTGTTGAATTGTAATTTCTACAGCCCAATAATTGAGGCATAGAATTTATAGATATCTTACAATTTGTGGCAACGTCGGTCCCACGACAGTAGTGGGAAAGGCAGACAGATAAACTTTGATGAAACTGAGCGCCGAGAGCGCAATTTCTCGGGTTTGTCCAGTCAGAAGGGTGCAAGTGTGTCCCAAGACTTCTTGAACCGTCTGAACCCCGATGATACCTTTACAACAATATTCGATTATAAAAATCAATCTTTACTGAATCCATTAATTAAGAATAAATCACGAAGATTATTAATTTACCATTATATTTGTAAGTGATGGAAGCGAGCGCTAGCAAAGTCGCGCTGCAGTAAGTCGGCGTGCCGCCGAGACCGGCGATAAGTATATCGACGTATTCCTTGAAATTTTCGGGAACGTTGAGAACTTTTTCGGCTATCGTGTTCAGCAATTGGTAAGCAGAGTTTCGGCATTTCTCGTTTATCTCCTTAATGCAAAGCACGACTTCGGGGACAATTGCTTTCAGGAATTTAGTCTTTTCCAGCTGCGGATGTGTCCCGACGAGATGATCGATGCAACGGAGACGCGCCTGTCGATGAAGAACGCCGTTTCAATATTCTTTTCGAATTATTAAGTTCAAAGGTAATGCGTTGAACTTACGGCTTTACTCGACGAGAGAGTCATCGGTGCGGATTTTATCAATACTTTCTGCAAGGCGCGACGATTTTCCGTGACGAATGCTTTACATACTTCGCTCTCACTGCCGCAAATTTCTTCCAAAAATCTAAACGGAAAAATTCGGATACAAAATTATTGAAAAATAGTTGACATTTGTTTCGTATCGATGTGAGAAGTATTTGTGGATTTACCTGTAAGCTTTCTTTTGTTCCTTCTGATGTTTATTGTCCATCAGAAGCGGCACGCATTTCTCGTAGAGAATTTGCAGCCTGTCGCCGTCGGTGAACTGCGTCAAGATTCTTATGAGATCGAAAACGCTCTGCTTGATAAAATCATCGACTTCGGGTTCGTTTAATCTTCCAAGCGCGCGATCGAACAGTTCACCAGCCAATTCTCTGCTCGTTATCGTCAGATAAACTTTGATTGTGTCGAAAGCAGCGAGACGCTGACCTTCCTCGTCGGATCCATTCGGTTTTGTGGTGTAGAGATTGAACAGAAGAGGGAGATAATTCTTCGCGAAACGTGACAATTCTTCGAGGTCCTCGGTGTTGGAATTTTCGCTCGTTGTCGCGATTAATTTTCGCAACGAAGCCATTACCGATAGTCTCAGATCTTTTCGTTCGCTGATCGCCATACCGAGGATCCTTGCGATGCTCTGAATTTTTAAAAATTTTAGGCAAAGTGTATCGATAAAATTTCACGTTATCGCAACGTTGTTCGTGCAAATCAATCGAACGTACCTTGAAACTCGTCTTTATGTCGCTGGGATTGTTGCAGAAACTCGGAAGCAACGCCCAGATCTGTGATGTCAGCAACTCGTAGCTGTGAGCGCCGATTCCATCATTGTGAGCTTTCAGTTCCGCTGATTTTTTTCTTGTGTCGATTAAAGAAGAATTATTGATTAGTGGGTTATAAGATAAATTAAGAAGAGGATAAATTAGTCAAAGGGTACAACTTACTCGCACATTGTGGCCAAAGGTAACAGCGATTCGATAAAGTATAACAGAGGCGCTTCATTGATACAATCTTTCAATACCGGCAAAAGCCAACTTCGCTTCAAGTCGACAGTATCGCCGGTCGTCTAAAAAAAATAAACAAAAAATCAGATAAAAGCTTTAAATTCGGCTTGTAATCCGAAATTCGAGATTTTTTAATGATTTTTCATAATTTTAATGGATTTTAGTTGTATGAAAATGATTCTCACAGTTTATAAAAACAAATCCTTCGTCAAATAAATAAGCAAATAGGTAAATAAATAAATAAATATACCTGCAACGGTATTTTCTTCAGAACAACTTCCGGTCCCATGGATTTTACTGCTGCACCGACGGCATATTCGACCTCCGAGTTATAAGTGAATTTGTACGAATCTCGTAATTCCGCCAAATCGACGAGTATCGTCGAGAGTTCGTTTTTGCAAGTTTTACCAGCGACCTAAAAGTTTCGTAACATTATCATTAATTTATTAGCACGTCAATCATTGTATATATTTAATACAATTTTTGTTTATTACCTGAAAAAGTACAGCTAAAAGATGGAGAACGTGATGCCAGGCGCCGTTGAACTGATACTTCATCCCCAGTTGAATCAAATGGAAAATTTTGCTCAAAGAAGTTTGATACTTTCTCGCGAGTTCCTCGGTGAGGCAGAGCGGTGCCACGCAGACTTGCAGCACAGTTTTAACACTGTGCGAAGCAGCGGTCAATACTTCCGACTTATCCGAAAGCCAAAGTTCCGTTGATTTTTCAATTATTCGAGGAACATTGGCGGCGCATAGATCGACGTTGTTTCTGTAAATATAGAAAATTCCTTTAGCTTCGTTCCATCGAGATGTTGATTAATGTTTTATTCTGTTAAGAGGAAGTGAAACCCTATCGAGTGCGCGAGAGATAGCGTGATCGGCCCTTACGGCGAAGCAAGAGAGAGGAACTCGGTAACTTGTTACCGAGTCTTCTCTTAACGCCTTTAGAGAAATAACTTACTCCACGAGATTGGAATGAGCTTCTTGCATAACGGCGAGCCAAGCCAACGTCGGCTGAGTATCGCCCGGTGCCGGTTGATAATCGTACAAAGCATTGATTATCCGCGCGTTCAACTGCGATGGAAGAACAGCTTCGGTTGGTCGTGATACGAATAAGCTGTGCAGCGCTTGAAGGCAGCAGGAAGTCACCAAAACGTTGTTCATCGTCATTATGCGAAGGAGCGCCTCGCAAACGGATTTAACGTAAGATCTTGGTAACTGGTGAGCGATATCTTTAAGCAGCGTGAGGATGTGCAGCGTAGTCGTTATGCTACCAGGTTGTCCGGTGGTTTCTAATTGCGAGAGACAATGCTTCGCGATCTGCGCCGCAGCCGGATGATAGGCCGGTGGATCGTCGCCTCTCATTATATCGCTTCCTGGACAATAAATCGCAAAATATATTTATTTCTGCTCGAGATTATGAAGTATCGCGTGTTTTATTTAATGTTTTGTTTATTGTTTCTATGTAAATGAAGAATTGATGGATTTACGGTTTTACCTTTGAGAATAGCGCATATCGCGTGTTGTCCGGCTTTTCGAACTTTCGGCTTCGCGTGAACGGTAAAAGCCAAAATACCGTCGAGTACCTGTTGCGTCGAGGAATTCGACCACATCGCTATTTCTTGGGCTCTCAACAACAGCGACAAACATCCGATGCACTAGAAAAAAATGAAACGAAACTTCGATCTCGAAGTACGACATTTGTTCCGGTATATCGTAACGCATACTAACGTGACGCAGTATGAGGAAATTATCACTGCCGGCATATTTCGTGAGAACTTGAAAGAATATCTGACTCGCTTGACTGAATTGTTGCTTGAGAACGCTTTTCGGTACGGTTTTCAGTCCCATTCCCAACAGGGAAAGTATAGCCGCTACGGACTCTTCGGAGTCCGCGGATTCCAGCGTTGTCATCTATTGAAAAAAAATTCCAATGAATTTATCGCGAAATAAAATTAAACATTAAAAAACATGTAATATTCGAAATTTATCAATTACTTAAATATTTATTGAATGTATATAGGTATTATTATTAAAATTTTTGAATTTTACTTAATTAATCAGTCATTTATAAATTAATTTCAAAATTGATTGAAAAAAAAAAATTTAATTTTTTTAAATTGATTGAAAAAAAAAAAATTTAATTTATTTTTTTTTCACTTTCAGAAGTTGAAATTGCTTTTGAGTTTTCAAAATTCATCTCGTCGCGTGTAAATTATCTCCACCAACCAGAGCGGCGTAATATTCCGTTGTCGATTCGGTTCCTCCGTTCTGTTTAATAACATCGGTAACGGCAGCCAGTATAGCTAGCATTTCCTTGTGTATCAGAGATGTGGACTGGAAGTGACTCAAGAACCTCGAATCAAAACAAATTAATTTGCTTACGATACCCAAGTAACGCTATACACAGATATATATAATGTAAATATCGTATATAAGTAACGATTTGCCGATTAAAAAAAAAAATTCGTTACCTGCTGAAAGAGATGTTGGAACAGTTGCTGTAGTCACTGGCAAAGGTGTCGAACGTTTTGAAAGTAGTAGCGACGGTGCTTTGATCCTCGTCGACGTCGATCCTCTCAGGCTGGATTCCCTGAATCGCATCGTGTCTGCGCAATACTTCCGTCGTCAAACCCGTTGAGCCTGCGGATAAAAAAAAAACATGGGATACAGAGGTGAGTTTATTTTGTTCTTTATTAATTGAAAAAAAGACTCTAAAGACGCTGTGAGAATATCGAAATATCGCGTATTTACCAAGATTCTCTTGAAAGAATCGCGATCTCGCTTGATCACGATGTTTTTTCGTTTCCGGATTCGAGCTCGAGCTCTGCCCCTTTATCCAGCGTTTCGCTTTTTTTCTGCTACTCAAACGCGGTCCCAACTTTCCCATGTTTCGATCGTTTTAAACACTTTCGTCGATTTGTATAACAAGGCTTGGAAGTTTTGTTGATAACGAAAAAAAAAACTTGTTTTCGCGGTCGACGAAAGGTTACGCGTATGTCAGTTGTGTTGCGGTGCACGTGTTGAGAAAAGCTCTCGCGCCGCGCGGCCTGCGAGAAACGTTCATCGAACACATTCTTTCGTCTGCTCTCGAAAACGCCACTTCGAGTTATCAACGACAGATGGCACGGCAACTCGGATTTCAGATCGAAAAATAACTGTCTGTTTTATCAGTTGTTTACACTCGGTTGTGTTGTGGTGTCGTGTACTTTTACGAACATGCGAGTAAATGGTTTCTTTTCAATGTTTTGTAATCCAAGATCGTAAGCTAACGTTGGGGATTTACGTTTCTTTTTTAAATCAACTTCACTAAGATTCCGCGCACCTGATGTTGCAACTCGCATAGACTTGTTTATCTGCACGCGCGCAAAATGCTCGCGATAGCTTTAATTTTGTTGTGAACCGAAATAGATAACGGCAATTACGAATTTGTATCGTAACTTTATCGGTGCGCACGATTTACCGCCGACTCGGACGTTGACCCAAGTTTTGCTGACGTACAATGTCTTCGTTTGTTTTTTTTTTTGTGACAACGCGAATGGAACTTAGCTTCAATATCTTCTAAACAATGCGATCGACTGTAGGACTTCGCGATATATTTGCACGAATTTCGATATATCGCTTCAATATATGCCTCGTCTTACTTAACGTTATAAAACGTTTATCGGACACTGGCAATTTTTGTTCGTAATATCGGCGATTACAATTCAGCGATGTAATAAACTCATCAAAGAACACGGAAGTTTGAGTATCGTACCAATTTTATCATTTCATTAATACACAATGTCCTTCCGATTCGTTTTGATTCACATGTTTTTTCGTCAGCTCGAGTCATACTTTAAACATCGATCATACTCGACAAATCTTTTTTCTTCACATCCATTCACGATAAACCATTGGGGTTTTCCTTCGGGAATAATGACTTCATTGGTATATCCCCGCGTGAGTCTTATCGCAGCTTTTTCCTTGATTGACCGCGATTTCCTCGCACTTTCATTAAATTCGCGAAGCGGCGATCTATCGCGTAAAAAACTCGCCTGCAATAACCGACCGCCTGTGTACCAGTGAAGGTAAGATATCTAATGTCTCGATACTTAAACATTTTTCAATATTGCATCGTCGCTATGTATGTTAGATATAAGTCAGCACGCTCGGCCGTGTAATAAACGTATAATCGTGTAGTCTACCGGTAATTATACGTTTGAGCGAACTGAAGCGCGTAACCGTACTGACGAATTGGAAAATCGCAGTATACCTATATCGCCGGGTGAGAGATAGAGAGAGAAATTTGTATATAATTGTAAAAAAAAGTCGTAAAAAAAAAAACGATTCGAATATATACGGTACATTATTGCGGTGTACACGTATACCGCGCATCTAACAAGGAGGCGTAATTGACGGCTGGGGCTTGTTTGCTTTAGCCTCTCGCGTTAATGGGCATTCAATTTGCATATCCTTCAGGGGCATGTCAGGGTGACCGAGACATTTCTCACCGGTGTATATGAATTCTGTTGTCAACGTTTTTCGATCATAGTTATTAGACGGTTATTAAAGATTCTAATTTATAACTGCAGATAAATATTTAACGATAAGTGATAATTTGTAACTATATTTCACCCCACTGTTATACCGATTTCTAATTCTCATGCGTTTCGATAAAAAAAATAATTTCAATCAACCGGATTGGTGTTTACGGGTGGCGAAACTTATTTTCAGTCGATTGAACGAAATAATTATTTTAAAAAATAGTCATTTTAAATGACGTTCGTTCGATCAACTTTCTCGCACTCGTAATCGCCTTTCATAAAATTTGAATAAAATTTTTATTTTTTCTACTTTTTTTTTAATCCTTTGTAAATTTACAGACGACTGTATTTTAATTTTCGATTTATGTGTGCTGATTGACAATTTTTAATTTACGGGTCCATTCAACTTACCATAATTTTTTACGATTATTTTTTTTTACGTATCGGTCCCATTTCTCCACGCATAACGACACGATAACATTTTTTAGAATTAATAAATAAAAAAAAAAGGGAACGGAAGAAATTTTCATTCGACATGAAATATTTTGCTCTTTGGCAATGACGCAAGCGAGAGGAGCCCCCAACATCCTTAGCAGGGATGTTCGTGGGGAATATTGATTCGGACATCGGGACACATCCCACGCGCCCACCACCGACAAGCCCTACTACGACCTTTTCCCCTTCATTCCTTAAGTCGAAGCACCGGAAACCTTTCCGTAATAGTTCCGCCCGTGGAAGTGTCTTTCCTTCCCTCGTCTTTTTTCCTGATTTATTACTCTCTCCAATCTATTCGTTTACCGAAACGATAACGAAATATCGTAAAAAAATTCCCCCGCATTTGATACGCAAACGAAGCAATAAATATTGAACCTTCGATACATTTAAAATTTTTTTAACGAACCACCATCCGCTGCGTAAAAAATATCGATTTTCCACGCGTGCAGATGATCGTCAATACTTAACGTAGTTTAACCTATGAAGTTACGAAAAATAAAAAAGGTTAACGAAAAAAATAAAAAATAAACGCCTCGTGGCGAATTCAATTGACACTCTGCCACCTCTACGTCGCCGTACGAGGATTCTCCATGAAATTTACGACGAGGATTTCGTCATCCGAGTCGTAGTATTCGCTTTCTCGCTCTCTCTCTCTCTCTCTTCGGCGCGAAGCGACGCGCGATTCGTGTGAATATCCCCCCGCGAAGATTCAATGGCACGTACAACGTATAGGTACGTTGCCGACGTCGTGGCTCCATAGACCACGTGCACAGGGTACCCGAATATATACTACGATATATACCATATATTATATATATAATAATAGTAGGGTTTCGGAGAGTTCGCGCGCCAAGCGCGTTCGCCGCCATTGTCGTCGTCATTGCCGCTAACCGGAGTCCAAAAAGGCCTCAAAAAGGGGGACTGAGATATTACAGACAAAAGGGGACTTCAAATATTTCGGTCCAAGAAACGGCCCAATGGGGAAGGAGAAAATATTCTAAATTTCTTTAAGGGGATTTGGAATATTTCGCCGCCCTTCTCGTCTTCCTTCTCCTATCACGCAATGGGGTCTCACAAACCCCGAAGGCCCTTCAGGCGCTGCAATGCATATATACCTCGCAGGGCCCAGAGATCGATTTTTATACACGGCGACGGCGACAGCGGCGAAATTTCTCCATATATATATAGAGATCTATATATTATTTTGTGCGCACTATTTACACTTAAAAAAATCATAGAAAATGTAATATACTCGGGAAATAAAATATTTAAACGTTTAACTTTACAAAACATCCTTAAAAAAAAAAAAAAAAAAATTAATTCGAATTACCAAATTTTTCGTTATATTGCAAAAAGTTATTTAAAATTTCAACTAACATTTGTTTAAAATTTATTATACGGTTCATGCATAATACTTTCTCATACCGGTATTGAAAATATTGCTTCCTATATATCGGTATTTGGAGCTTTTATACATGAATCGCGTAATAAATGTTGAACGAATGTCTGTCAGAGTTTTAAAAATCTTTTAAATCTTTAAAATATATCGACAAGTCTCGTCATTTTAATATAATTGTTACAAAATGATTTTATTTGCTATATGTATCTATAATACATATGTATACTATTTTCTATACTATACCTCACATACATACTATTTTATATATACCATTTCTATTGAGTGAAAAAGATCGCGGAGCACCTGGGATGCTGACGCGAAGCTGTTGCTCCGAATTCGAAGGAAAATGTTGCGCACCGCAAGAGCCTTCGTACCAAAACTCTATACCTTTTATAAACTTTGGCGCGTACATTCCATCCGTTCGTTTTTGCGAGAGTCTCTCTCGTGTGCGGTACCCTGGCGGTTCTCTTCTTTTGTCGCATACAAAAGGGGCGGAGGGAGGGGGAGGGGGGGGGGGGAGGTTTCGAGGCCCAAAATTGGTCGGTTGGTCCGCGAAGAGAACGAGAGGATGAAGTTCCCCATCCTTTCTCCGGTTGATCCTCATCTCGCGATCAATAGAACGCTCTCTCCGCTTAATTTTCCTTTCATCTTTCTATTATATAACATGCATATAGGATGCTCGGCCCACAGTCTAATATCTCGAGTTATGCGTGTGTATTCTCAATTCAAACGTCGCAACGACTCGTCGAGATGCTCGCGGAGATGAGTTTCGCAGTTTCGCAGTTTCGGTTGCAGCGCAAAAATACGTCCCGCGTAGTTTGCCGAAGGATTATTCATTTATTATCATTGATTCAACGATTCAATGATAATAACTCCGTGACATTGCGCATCCGTTATGGAGCGTTTATTAACCGAATAAATTTACATTCGACAACGTATATCCGAGCCGCGGACTTTGTTGTCAATGCTTTCGATGAGTAAACAAGTTTTATCTCAATCGAAGAAAACTACGGAAACGCGGAAATTCGTCGCGCGTAACTTCCTGCTTCGAGAAACAATTAGGTTATGAAACGTTCGTATGTTAGTTGGCGTTCGGTATGTCTGGGAATTTGAAACGGAGTTTATAATAGTTAACGTATTTAACGATTGGTTTTTAATATCCGATGGACGCCGAGCAATTAAAACTGATATTTATCGATATCGAGAATAGATTAGAAAGGTAACCGAAGTATATAATTTGTTGGTTGCCATTTGAAATCGTAGTTATCCGCGTGGATACTGTTAATTCTGGCGACTCTTCATTTTTTTTTACAGTGTAATATTTGCTCCGATTTAATTAGGAGATTAATTAGTTTTAATCCAATTCTACTTACAATAATTAATTACTTACGTAAACTGCTTATTGTGAAAAAAATCGGTTTTACCAATTGACGATTAATTATCCGAACTAATCATTTTTTTTCGCCGTTTAATTAATAATCAAAATATTCCCGTAAAATGTTTTTTTTTTAAGGCCTCATTAACCAATTAATTTCGCATCGCTTTCATTTGATGCAATTATCGATGCACCGACCTTGCAATGTTCCGTTCGATTGTCTATCGATTCTTGCCGATAATTCGTGCGTTACGAGTTCAGAAAAAAAATGTAATAACGTTACCGTGAAAAGAAAAAAAAAATTCCAACGAGTACACGTGCAAATCGACTCTCGCGAGTCTCGAAGCCTTGGATCGCGGGTGTAATCGATTGGCATTAGAGTTTCGCGAATAAAAAATCGAAGGCTGATCGCTGTAGCGTGGATACTCTCGGATCGTCGAAGAGACCGGACCAACTCGCGTTGTCGGGTTTTATTCCAACTGCCGAGCCGATGTCAATGAATTTCCAGTTTAATGAAACACGAGGAATAATCAAAATCGTAGGCTCGTCAGGGCTCTCGGAATAACGATTCACGACTCCAGTCTATCCGAAATTAATATTCATGAACGTTTATAGATATTTATTTCGACTCGTCTGCCGTCCTCGCGCGGAGGCGCCTCGAAGCGATTACCTGAAAAAAAAAAAAAATTCAAGGCCATCACGGTGGCCAGTTTCGATTTCGCGAGTTCTCGAAAAACTTGTCGTTCGGAAAAATTTGTCACGATAAATTTACGACAAACTAAAATTTTTTTTTAACTCGGATCGTGGTGCGAATGATTCATTAAAAATATTATTTGCAAATGACCGTAACTAATTAATTTATTATTATTACTATTATTATTCGATTTATTATTTTAAAGTTTTTTTTTTTATTAAGTTATTAAATTTTTTTCGAGACTCGTAAGAAACGGCTCATGAAAAAAAAATTATTCGCATGACCTTGATATATATTTCGCGTTGTCCTCGTGGGTTCCCGGCTTCGGTGAAACTTCCACCTGAGCCGTTGAGTGCGAGTAAACCGCGAGACTCTGCGAGATACAAAGCCCTGACGCAATAATTCTTGTTGTACAAATAGTATAGGTATATAAATAATTGTCGAGTATTCGTAGTAACCTGCCGACTGCAGCAACGATGTTGACGTGTTTTATATGCCGGTCCATGATGGATCGATAGGCGCGTCGCTACAGCGCGAGGTGAAAAACCGCGGTTCGTGACGCTACCGGATTGCCGCAAACTCTTATCGCGGATAATTTTTTGCTCGCGCGTGCGATAGAAAATATACATATTACATTCATACGAGGAGAGAGAGGCCGATATGTAGTTCATTGAGAAAAAAATTGTGAAATATTGACCTAAATGAATGTAAATACGAAACCAAAAGTCGGCAACTTTCTCCTACCGGTCAGAAATATGCAATTCAAATTTACCAGAGTTCAGTGTATCGATACAACTTCGGAACTTTGGTAGTTATGGGCGATTACCTTTTTTTTTTTTTAAGAAAAAGATCGACTCGGGAAGAACAGCGAGTTTATGGAATTATACAGAAAGCGAAGAAGTGCTTGAAAAATTTACCGACTTTTGCAAAAGTTTAAGTTCCAAGTTTCCGTTTGCCGTAATTTACTTTTGTAGGTTAGACAATTTTTTTTCTTATTTATTGCGAACTTTTTATTTCGAATTATTTGACGAATCAATTTTTTTTTAAATATTACTATTGTTATTTTTTTTTATTTCATCGCGTTTTCGAAACTATTCGAAAATAGAAATATAACGTGTTTTCAGTTGGATTTCGTGATCGAATTAACGCAATACAGAGCATTTAACGACTCGTTAAAAATGCTCTAATTACAAAGGTAAACGGGGAATGTGCAGTTAAAATTTGCAATATAAATGCGCATTATATAAATAAAATTTCAAGAACACTTCTCTTCTTATATCGGTAAAGTTCTTTTATTTTGATGCGATACTTTTTTTCACTTTAATCGTAATAAAATAATAAATAAAGTATCTCATTTATCGAAGCGTTGATACAGTAAAATCTTCGAAGATTCGAAAGACGAAAAAAATTTTGTTTCTCCGCTTCGATTTTTTCAAAATCGAATACTCGTACTTTCAGGACATTGAAAGAGTCATTGAGAGACCGGGTAGCGGTGTGACACAACCCGTTCGTTTACAAGATAACGTACTACGGTTATGACGCGTGCTACCGGCGCGCGTGTTTGTTGCTCGTCTCCGCCGGTGACGAAAGTGGTGGAGGAGAGTAGAGTACCGAGAGGCTCGCGAGGGTCCCCCGCGGTGATGGTGTCCCAGGAATCGCGCGCAACCTCTATTACCCCCGCCAAGTCCACCCCTTAGCGTCGATGCCTCTATATTCCCGCGGCAGCCAACGAGAGTGAACGAAGACCGTCAGACTTGTATAGTATATAGGTAGTCTACGCACGCAGGTTTCTCCCTCCATCGTAACATCGAGCGATACGCTCGCGCTCGCTCTCTCTTATCGAACGGCTCCAAAACTTGAACGCGACCGGGCGCAGTTTTCCTCGAGTAACGCGAGGCTGACGAACGCTCCGGAGTCTCGACACGGTCATGAAGCTCTGAGTGCGAAACGACGACGTGCGACGAGTCCGCGTAGTGTGTTTAGAGATATTATAATATAAGTTCGGTTTTTTTCATCCCCTACCTACCCCCTCCCCAATTCCCGCGTAACGAGATATCGTTAAATTAAAAAAAAAAAAAAAAAAACGAAACTACCCCTCTGCGATATTCGTAGGAATTGTGTGCTACGAGATAAAATATTTAAAGCTCGTATAGCCTGTGCCCACGATCGAAGGTGAGTTCGATTTTCAACCCCCTCTAATATCGATAATTTCTTCAATTAATTATTTTTTTTTATTCAAATATAAATAAAATTAAATAAAAAACCATTTAAAAAATCGAAGCAAAAAATCTCCCGAAACAATGTTTACGATTTATCGAGAAATCAGTGATTGAGAGTCAATATGTCTGTGACTATAAAGGGAGTAATAATAATAATAATAAAAATTGAATATCCGTCATTTGCTCAATTAATTATTTTTATTCGGGAATACATTGATGAAACATTTATCAATATTTTTTGGTTTACTATTATAGTAGTAAAAAATACTGTAATTATTAAATAAAAATGGAGTAAAAAAAGTTCCGAATCAATATTAATGACTTAACGAGAAAAAAGTGATTGAGTTTTGATATTTCTGTAATAAAAATCTGTAGAGTGTTACATTGAGGGTCGAGCAGAGATTCATCCGAAAGGTCGTGCGACCGAACATTCGTTTAGAAACAGCCGGCTAACGCGCGGGGACACCTGGCCGCTCCGTTTCACCCTCTATGTAGTAATAACACCCGGCGCGTGGATTGATTTAGCAGCCCGGATATTGAACTATTAGCCGAGCAATCAGTGATGATCGTCCTTGTTTCGGACGATCAATCTTGTCGTTTAGAAATTTCGGAGCACGCGAGCATTTCATTTAACATATTAAAAAAAAAAAAAACATATTTCGAGGGATTTACGATCAATTAAAAGTGAAACTCCTTTGTGAGATATTTGCTCGATGAATTCTCACGAAGGAATTTTAATAACGGAGGGGGCCGTCGACAGAGAATTCTCTTCGCAAAATTCGCGGCTAAACCACGTGGTGGTATTGATTTTCTCGTGGACGCGCGCCATGCCGTAACGCGTGCGTCCACGCCTCGTTGGGGGAACTCCGCTCTCGTCTCTTCGGGGTTCACGAGCCTTGGCGCGTGGAAAATCGCGATATCCTTCGAGACGGGGCGCAGTAGCAAAAAAGAAATTATTTCAAAATCGGTTTATTCGTAACGATAAAAATTAAAAAAAAAAATGATTTTTTTAATAATTATTTAACTGAATTTTATAGTAATTTTTAATAATAAAAAATCGATACAAAAATAGAGTACAGAGGGTGGAAATCCTTTTGAATATCGATTATACGTTTTTTCCCACTCGCGTTTGTGGGTTACCGACAAACAAATTGATCGTTTCTATAGCCACAAACTATACGACGACTCTTTGCTCTTCGTCGACGTTTCTCTTAAATACAGTTGGCTTCTAGTCTGGCGTCGAAGTTACGTGTATAATACAGCAAAGTTCGAAGGAAGGGTCGTCGGGACGTTGGCCTTAAAGGGTCGATATATTACACAAGTGTAGCCGCTGACGCAATCCTCAAACTACTTTCATTTAAATATTATATATACATATATACAAAATATCGGAAGATCCACAATAAGTAAATAATAAATATCGAAACTTTTTTTCTTCAGTTGTCATTAAATTCAGAGAAAAAATTCTATGAAAATTAAGTTGACCATTTTTTTAAATTAATAATTAAAATAACAATTATAACAACAATAATAATTTAGAATTTTTTTTTTAAATTTAAATGACTAATTGACCCGAATTTTTTAACTAAAAAATGAAATCATGTGATTTTCAATGAATTACAAGTAAATAGTTTTTTTTACTCGCGTACATCAATTTCACTGTCGAGAAACAGATTCGATATTTATTCCGAATCAATTGGTATACATACCGAACGTACGCGCGGGTGCGACAACGCGATCGCTCGATATTAAGATCATTAAGGGAATGCCACGAAATCGCCACCCTTACTTCGCGTGCGCCTTCGTCTGCGAACGTTGAGGGCAAAAACGCCAAAGAGGACGCGCACACGGTTGATCGTTAACGATTTTTTAAACGAAGCCTATAACCCACGTTCGCACGTTCGCCAAGTTTGCTAAAAACATTATATACCTCGGTAAGGAGCGTAAGCGACTCAACGGCGTACTCAACTGTTTTTTTTTTTTCATTCTTTAACTGTCTCGGGAGACTCGAGTCTGCCGAGAACCAGTATAAAGGGGTTGAAGGTGAAAAACAACCCTCCGAATTGGACTGCTTTAAGAATATACTATAGTTCGTTATGCATATATATATATCTATACAATGTACATACGTTTAAACCCACGGGACGGTTTCGCACGCAAGTCGCGATAATAATAAAAATTCACGGGTTTCATGCCGAGAGACTCAGACTGCACAGACTGCAAAAGCAGCGGAGAACAGTAGGAGAGAGAGGAAGAGCCGGCAATGTGCGAACGTCCGAGAAGCACCACGAGTGCAACGGTACTCAAGCGATTATCCCTGCGACGTGCGTCCCCCATGTTCGATAAACCCTCAGACTGAGTTACAGCCACAGCTCCGAGATAGGGAAACCGTATGGTAAAAAACCACCCCTTTTGTCTCCTACAGGATTTGGAATCTTTTTCTTACGCGGAAATAGTAATCGTCATGATAATTTATTTAAATTATAGAAATTAATGGCTAATATGATTCTTAGCGTAAGCGAAATATATAAAAAAAAAAAGAAATTCAAATAGTAGGAATTTATTAACATTATTAACATTAGCCGTTGAGTTTTTTGGGGGTTAGAATTCCTTTTGCACGGAAATAAACGTATTATTCCGATTTTTTTCGATTATAAGAATTCACAACTCAACCCGATAATTTTTTTTGCAACTAAATAAAAATAATTTCTTTCGAAATTGTATAAAAATCATTAAACTGATTTATTTAAATGCCGCGAAGAAAAAATCAATGTTATTTTTAGGCAAAACGTAGTGTTTAGAAATTCGGAGTTCGGAGTATAGAATTTCCGCAACAGTAAACGCTGCTTACAGATCTCACATATCAATCCGATTATCATTCCAGAATTGATTAGATTTATCAACTGAAACTCTATCCATCTATCTACGAATGGAATAATATCACGATGATTAATCGAATCGAAAATCACGGCCCATCCATTTCGATTCATCCCGTTATTATATATCGCAAACCGTCGCTGCGTACGTATTAGTTACGAACTTCGTTCTCGTTCATTATATTTAATCGATACTCGAAACCAAAGAAGTGGAAGAAGACTTTAAGCGCGAGCGCTCGAGCGATAGGTCGCTTATTACGCGACACGACCTCAGATAAAGACCTCTTATCGTCACTATTCTCATAATATTTTGTTGCAATAAGAAAACATATGCGAAAGTACGAAAAAAAAACTCGTTCGTAACCATATCTTCCGCAATACTGTCTACTGTCTCGGGTGATCGATTCGTACAAATTAAAAACGAGGAAATGAAAACGACGGGCGGACGGACGGATTTTCAAATAGTTCCAATCGATTTATCGGGTTCTACCGGATTCCCTGTGCTTCGCGTATATTAATTCATAATAAATTACTATAAACATTCGAAGCGAATGACTCTGACGTCTATTTGTGCGTTTTATTGTCTTATTTATTTTTTTTTTATTGTCAACTAAACGAGTTTGTCACACACCGGGCGATCACACGGATTTGTAGGCGAGGCGAAGGCGTGCGTGACGATCGAGTTATTCTATTGGCTATTCCGCTCGAACGAACTATCGCGATAAAGGGATACGACATACACGCGGCGACCGAGTGCATCGAGTTATCTCAATTCGAGACCCGATCACCTCGACCGAAAATCAAGTCGCGCCTCTTTCTGCTGCGCGTGTTGACGATGACGGTGACAATTATCCGGTGAAAACTGGTCGCGTGATCGGAACAGCTGGCCAAGTGACGAACGTCTGAAACAAGTCTCGACGGTAAAATCCACAAATACAGAAAGATATATCGACTGGTTAACTAACAGTAGGATTTGGAAAACGGAATTTAAGATACGAAGCGATGGGAGATGCGTCCCCTTCTCTTAGCGAGTAATTCATATTTCTCTCGACCGCGGCGAAGTATATTAAAATGAGATTCTGAAATCTTGTTTTTTTATTACTTCACAATGGATATAGGAAGCGTTAGCCTGCGACAAGAAATTTCGAATAAACAATGACTCGATAAATTGTAAATGTGGACAACACTTTTATGGATTTTAAGGGGATAGGTGGGTAAAATGGACCGTTGGAAGAAATTGGTAAAATTTTTCAAGAGATATTCGATCTATCGGCCTTCGTTCCGTCCATCCATTCCGTTTTTCGATATGCCGCGTACTTTTTTGAGAAATTTCGGGTCCTTTATTGAGACGACACTGTAAAAAAAAAATTGTTTTCGGAAAGTCGTGCGAAGAGTCGTTTTTTTTATTGTCTCTCGGGAAAATATTTATAATGGTCGATTTTAGTCCCGAATATGTTTTTCCTCAATCGAGATTCTCTCTTAATCGAGATGATTGTCGAAAAAAAATTTGAAAATAAATTATATAGAATGAATAAATCCTTTTTTTTTTGCAATAAAAGATGTATTTTTTTTCTTTTTAACAAGTTCCTCAAGAATTTTTTTCATAATGGTCCATTTTACCCCCAATAATTTTTATCTCACTCTCCCCCTTTCGCGATTGATGTAATCACTATCGAAAAGGAGAAAACCGTAATTGGCTCTGAAGAATAATCCACCGAATGCTAATTCCTCGAGATACAAAAGACTTCTTTTAAAAGGCACTTTACAAATTCAAACTTATATGAGATTCAACGAAATAGATCGACTCTTTATGTTAAAAAGGATCGTTCATCAATGGAACGGAACATTACTCCGAAGGGTCGTATCGTTCGTCGTTCATCTTTATAAAGCACTATAGAGAATCAGAGATCGCCGCATAGTAAAGCAATTAGGAGTCCGATTCTGACTTTCTGATTCGGCCTTTTATAACTGCAATCAATCCAATTTGCGAGGTACCGACAAACTTGTCCGCGTAGTCGAGAGAAGATTAGTTGTAACTCGCAAGGGAAGGGGCCTATACGCGTAGAGCTCAAATACTATATCCTGTAAGGAACCCGACGCGATAGAACGCGCGTCTTCTTCGGGTTAAACGGAGAATTCTATTTAAACGTGAAAGGTTGCACAGAGGATACGAGTTTCATTTCCTAGCGGAGCCTCGACTCTGGTATCGACCGAGAGATAAATTGACGACGGTCGGCGTTTCATCGGCACGTATAAAATCTCGATTCGTTCCGACGCGAGTCAGCGAGTTTTCTCGATCTCCCCCGCGATTCACAAACGCTCTTTCTCTCCCATCCTCTCGCGTTTTCTCGTTTTTTTCTTTCACTCCTATCTCACGAGGTTACGAGACTCCGAATGCTGCATTATTCAGAAAAACCGGAGCGAAACGATTGCCTCGGTACACGCGGAAGCGGCGTGAAAGAAAGAAAGAAAGAGATGAGACAAGAATTCATCGAGTCTCTTCCTTACTCTCGACGCGCTCGAAAACACCTCGAAAACCTTGGCGAATTGATAAGAAAAAAGAGGAAAAAACATTTTAAGAAGATCCGTAGAAGCTTTCGGTCGGAGTAACCACTCCTTGATACCTATAATTTGAGTGGAATATCTGACTGAGAATCAACAGTTTATTAGCACGAAAGCTTCCCGAGACATCGTATTAACTTCGAAGACTTTTTTACATCCTTTACACCGATACTTAAAATATGATTTACGGATGGTGAATTGCTCTCGAGGAAAGTTCGCCGTGCGAAGTAAATTGAAAAAGGAAGATAAAGATGATAATGATGATGATGATGATGATGCTGCATTACGAGACTATCGTCTGCATTTCTTTTTTCTCGTTTTCCTTATCAATTTGAACTTAAAATCGATTTATCGGTCAATTGTGTTACAGGAACGATGTCGAAACAAGGAAGCATAAAGGGGAGCATAAAGGACGGCGAGAAGGGTCCATATGATCCGATAACAACGAACGGCGATGCCGGAAACAACGAGATAAAACTCGAGGCGAAGATGTCCCTGTTGAACGGGGTAACGGTTATCGTCGGCTCGATTATCGGTTCCGGTATCTTCGTTAGTCCAACCGGAGTTCTTCAATATACCGGAAGTGTCAACGCGAGTCTGCTGGTTTGGACGGCTTCCGGAATATTTTCAATGGTAAATAAATAAAACAAAACATTCGCTTCTTAAAAAAAAAAAAAAAAAAAAAAAATATTACGTCAATTAATTTAATTAAACGCATTAACGTCATGTGCAATAAATATCGCGAAACGCGTTGACGACTCTCGTCATTTCTGTGTCAATAAGCTTCAAAAACACACACAAGCTGAAGTCTCGTTACCGTAATGATTTTCTTATCGTCGATCGATCCCCTTTCGCGTTTACGCATGATCGGTCCTCGCGTCGTCGTGACGACAAGTACAATTTTTCCCTGTCGCAAATAATGAAGCCGACAAGTGCGTTCGCACGTGATGCTTAATATACAAGCGTATAGGGGGATCGATCGTTGAGGCGAATCGATGGAGCGTAAACGTCGACAAAGTGATAAAACTCGTGGGCGATTTTTTTTTTTTTCTTTAGTTATTGTTAAAACATCGTCAGGAGACTTTGAATAAATCAATTTTACGTTTTTCTCGACGCGATTTCGTTTTTTTTTTAATTGTTTTTGTAGTTGTAATAATAATTTGCGGTCATTTCGCGTTTTTTTTTCTTTCATTTTTTTTTTTTTTTTCAGATCGGAGCGTATTGCTACGCCGAATTGGGATGCATGATTAAGAAATCGGGTGCCGATTATGCTTACATCATGGAGACATTCGGACCCTTCATGGCTTTTGTGAGGCTTTGGGTGGAGTGTATGATCGTGAGGCCGTGCAGCCAAGCGATCGTTGCCCTCACCTTCAGCATCTACGTGATGAAACCCTTCTTTCCGGACTGCGCACCGCCCGACGACGCCGCGAGGATGCTTGCCGTTTGTTGCATATGTGAGCGCTACTCAATATCCCGCACCGACATACACACGCCAACCAGTGGAATTACTTAAATTCGTTGGGTGTCGAACGACGACTGGTGTCTCGAACTTTGTCACGATAGAGTCCCACTATTTTTCAGACGCAATCGTCAAACCGTAGGACTCGATTAACCGCGAACTCCAATCGAAGTTTCCGCGGCGGACTTGTTGAATTTTTTTTTTTTGCAAAAAAAAAAAACTTTCTTATTAAAAAAATGGAGCAAAAGTTGCAATTATCAACATCGTAACGTTAAATTCTCGCGAAATTATTCCGCTTTTTCATTATCAAAAAGTTGGCTCCATCGGATTTTCAGCTGACAAAATGTGTTTTACCGTTTTTTCTTTTTAGCGAAAAAAAAAAAACTTTCTTATTCAACGAAAAATTGAAAGCCACAATTTTAAAGTTTACAACTTTAAATGTCTTGCGAAATTCATTAATTTTTTTACTATCGAAAATTGGCTGTGAAATTTTTTACTGGCAAATGGTTTTTTTTTTTTTTTAAGAAAATGAAATTTCCTCATGCGATAACGAATCGAAAGTTCCAATTATCAAGTTTACCTTAACGATGAAAAGAACTTCCTTATTCAATGAAGAATTGTAACTTATAATTATCAACTTCACAACTGTAAAATTACTCGCGAACCTATTATACTTTTTCATTATCGAAAATTGGCTTCGATCCGAGGATAGACGATCGGTTGTAAAAACGAACATACCGATCTCCGGCAATAGTTTCACGTCCTTCGTGTCCGGAGCGGCAAAGTGCCTCGACACCGCGAGAGAAACACACCGATCGGTTTTCTACGAAAAAATTCTACACTCTCAGAGTCTGACGCAACATTCGCGAAGAATTGCACTATGTAATTGTAATATCCATGGCATTGTCCCGCTCTTTTAGTTTCGTCGCTCCTTCTGTATTTTCGTCTTTCTCTCGCGGCGTTCTCGCCATTACGTTTCAACTTCTTCTTCCTTCTTCTCGTTCCGTCGTCGCTAACGGAGACCAAAGGCGCGGGGGAGGGGGTGAGAGAGACCCCAAGGCATTACGTGAATTACGCTCCGTTGTGCACTCTCCCGAGCTGCACGAGTCTCGTTTATGCGTTATTAAATTACATTTGATTACAATGAGACGAGATTGGTGCCTTTGAACGTTCGCCAGTTTGATGTTTCTCTATGAAGCGTTCTCGTTCGCAAAGTGTCCGAGAGTATTGACACACGTTGGTCAACCGATTATTATCGTACGCGACTGATTATCGGCATCTACAATTCTTTTTTTTTTCTTCTCTCGTCACTGAGATATTTCTCGGAACAATTTTTCCTCAATGGTTCTTCATTGCCAAGCAATTCTTCGAGAAATTTTGCTTTTCTCGAGTCCGAGAATCCAATTACCGATCGTCTCGACGTTTTTTTTATTTCTCGGTCAGGAAAATATATAAATATCTTGGAGTCGAGTATTAAAACACCGTCGCGGCCGCCTCGGCTCGATGTTTCAATGATTGCGGCATCAAAATTGTATGTAACAAATCTACAGCTATAATTCCACAAGTTATCGTTCGTGCCGATCGCAAAGTGCAGGTAAGCGAACTGTGTGATCGCGTTTCCGGGAATTTCGCTCCTCGATTTAACGGTCGCCGTTGGATCGGATAAAAAGTGAGGCATCTCTCGGAGAGAAGTACGCGGAGCCATGTGCTGCAAAGGCCTCGATATCGCGGGACCTAAATCCAAAACGACGAGGGCTTTCGTCTTCGAAGCCTTAAGGTAGCTACAGCGCGTGGTGTCCATTTCGCCTAAATTCGACGAAATGGAGAGGGAATTGCAATCACTTCTCGATAGTATAAAAATCTGAAAAAAATCATGCATATTATAGGTACTGAAAAGATTAATTTGGCATAATAATAATTGCAAAATGTTATTAACAAATTGTTGAAAAAAAAAATTGTTCAACAAATTTATGGCAACATAACTTTTTTTTTTTATGAAAATGATTCGTTCATTTTTCTGAATACGTATGAATTTTTTCAGATTTTTATCTTTGGTTTCAATTTTTCTTTTTTATATGGAAAAAATGTGTAGAAAAAGACAAAATTCAAACCAAAGATAAAAATCTGAAAAAAATCATACGTATTCAGAAAAATGAACGAATCATTTTCATAAAAAAAAAAAGTTATGTTGCCATAAATTTGTTGAACAATTTTTTTTTCAACAATTTGTTAATAACATTTTGCAATTATTATTATGCCAAATTAATCTTTTCAATATCTATAATATGCACGAATTTTTTCAGATTTTTATACTATCGAGAAGTGTTTGCAATTCCCTCTCCATTTCGTCGAATTTAGGCGAAATGGACACCACGTGCTTTAGCTACCTTAAAATACGCCCTTTTGATTTTAGTCACGCGAGACGATAGGTATAATTGTTCGAGAGCTCCAGGAGTCAACGTCCCCAACGATATACTCCGTTCGGCTTCACGCTGTGCGGATCTCCGATCTCTCATTACTCAGACACATTTGTTCACTCGGTGTTCCGATTGTAACTGACTTCGAGATTGTATCAGAAGGCCGCCTATCGATCGACGAAGATCGCGGACAATGGAAAGTCCGGTTTTATCGGCTACGAATGGAATTTGGAGAAAGTCGTTCGCTAAACAGCGAAACATGCCTCGTCGTCATGACTGGTCAAAAATTGTCTTACTATTGCGTCTTAACTGCGTAGCTGTTCGTTGTTATCTTTCTTTTTTACGGACGTTGCAAATCGCGGCTCGAAGACTTACGTTTCTGTAAGACGAGATCCGATGATGGAGAGAAGTTATTTCGCACGCGGCGGAGATCCTCGCGTTTGTTTGTACGCAAACGCTTGTCGAACAAGTGTCGGGGGGTTAAAAAAAAAGCATTTTTTTTAATTCAGTTGCTCATCGGGATTATTGTAATCTTTCATGAATAATTAACGTAATTTTGATAATAAAAAAAAACTGAAGCGATTTTTTTAACGATGTTAGCGGAGAGTCTGTATCGCTGCTACACCGGTTCGCAAGACGTTTTTTAAAAAAACGGCGTAAGTTCAATGTGCTCTATAGCGACGATACGTTATATAGGAACGGGTCGACAGGGAAGCAAATCCGACCGCATAACTCGATCTTTCGTGTAAGTCTCGTCCCGTGCGGCTTCCCTGCTGAAAGATAGACGGAAAGTACATAGGAAGGTATAGAACACTCGGTGAGAGAACGAAGCGCTCCGAGGGGCTTTGAGATCCTCGTCGACGTGCACTCGAGGCGATTGGCACTGATTGCGTTTCTTTTGTTCCATCAGCGATCGAAAGACTCTTCTTTTTCTTCGGTTCTTTCGATTTGTCGTTATCGTTGGAACGATTACCGGGAAAACAAAAGCTTTTGTATACCGCGAAGCAATTTTCTTCATTAAAAAAGGCCATTATAAATCTATGCATAGGAATCATAGAATCGTTTAATATTTTCTCGTCCTTCGTGGGGATATAAATTATTTTTTTCATATGAAAGAAAAAATATTTTGTCGCTTTCTTAATGACGGGTTATTTTTTTTTTTACGAAAGAAAATAGGAAAATTTGCAAAAAAATTCAAAGACACGCGAAACAATGAGGAAGCAGCGAGCAAATCTGT
The DNA here is from genome assembly GCA_934046635.1 of Buathra laborator. NCBI lineage: Eukaryota > Metazoa > Arthropoda > Insecta > Hymenoptera > Ichneumonidae > Buathra > Buathra laborator. Next base: position 13,230,401 of record OW203893.1, read on the forward strand.
TTGTAGACTCGGGTCGTTTTTTTTTTTTTTTTTCGTTTTCCATTGATGCCGAGTCTCTCGGTATCTTTTAGTCTTCGGACGAACGTCTGGGACCCCTCTTCCAGCAATTGGGCAATTGAAGTCCTTCCCTCGCGGTCCGTGTGCCTCGAGTTGTGCAGCGTGAGAGACGAAGGATTCTGGAAAATACTCTCCGAGGAATTGTCTCATTTCGTCATCACTCCGATGAATAATAGACGAAAGATTCCCGGACGATGGACGCCCTTTTTTTTAAGCTGTTTAAATTTTTTCCTAAACCCTTTTTAATGGATTGCTGGAGGAGTTTCAATCGAAGTCACTGGGTCGGCACTCGATGGTACACGATAATGCGCAAACCCTCGCTAAAGTTTAAGGCGTCAAGTACCTTCGTGTCGTTCACTCTCGAGTCGATCGATGTAATGAAGCACTCGCTTCTCGAATAAAGTGCACCTACGACGAGGCTGCGGTCGGCCGGACCCCCTCGTTGGAGATTCTCTCGTTTAATTAATCCGATGCATCGGGAGAGGCATCGAACGGCACGCGTTACCTCAGCGACACTTGGCGCTAATGTCACGAATATCCGTGACATTGACGTCAGAGACGTTATCAATATTTTTTTTAATGTATCCTTGAAATTCTTTGATAAATAAGTACGTTGAGAAAAATACTTCGTGTTTTATCCACCGATTTGTTGAATTTTTATTCGTGGTATTAATTTTATTATTTTTTTTTCATTAAGGTACTTTGGCTTTTATAAACTGCTGGGACGTCAAATGGGCAACGCGGGTACAAGACGTTTTTACTTACGCGAAACTACTCGCTCTCGTCGTCATCGTCGCTACCGGGATGTATCAGTTCGCAACCGGTGAGTTATTCAAATTTGTATTTATGACGAAAAATTAGCCTTTTAGAAATTGAATTCTAAAACCTTTGAAGTTGAAAAGAGGAATTAAAATTCAATTTGTATAATAAAAAAATAAAATCGGTGAATTCGTCGAATTATATTTATGCCGAAGAAGAAAAATGAGTATTCAGAATCTGAATTCTAAAACCTTTGGTGTTAAATGAAGAAATCAAATTTCCTAAAAACATCTAAATAATTAAAAAAAAAATAAAAACCGGCGAATTGTTAAAATGTGTAATAGAACGAAAAAAGCAAACTGAGTGTTCAGAATTTGAGTACAAAACCCTTCGAGTTAAAAGGAAATAAAGTTCAATTTGCATTAAAAAAAAGTGTAATATCGTGAAATTATCGCAAGTATTTCGAGATAAAATCAATTTAAATTGTGAATCGATTAACGTATAAAAATCCGTCCCTCTCGTTGGCTCCGCGTCAACAAGAGTAGTCGAGAGCTCTGTGATAAAAATCATCTCGATAGAAAACCGTAATGAGAGTATTTTATACATCGAAGAAGCTGCGGCTAATCCCGTTCCCTCGAGCGGAGTCCTTGCCGAGCGTCAACGGGTAATTGCATTTTATTCAGATTCACTTGAGACTCTCTTTCCCTCGAAGGTCTTCCGTTGTATCGTTGCGTTGCGCAACGCGAATCTTGAACTCGAGTGAAAAGCTCTCCGAAAAAATAAACTGAATAATCCAAAGCAACTTAAGAAGCTTTCGATAAAATCCCTGAGTTTCGATACCTCGGAATTTCTTTATTATTAATTATTATCCTTACGATATCTATGCTGAGACCGGAAATTCGTATCATCGCAAAAGCCTCCATCGCTCGTCGGATCACCCGCGTCTCTCGTGAATTCATGAAATACACGGTAAACGAGTTTGAAGTCACTGCCGTTATATATCTATATAATAATAAGAGAGTGACTCTTCGACTGTCCTGTCTTTTCAGTCTCGTCCTGCGTTACCGGACGCGACAATTTGGCCAATCATAAGGCGGCTAAATACGTCCGCGCGCGTAGAACAAACTCACGCCGCTCGCAAACTCGCGCGTAAAGAATCGGCTAAATTGGTCTATTCAATGCCTACCGAATGCTTCTTTGACATCGTCGTGTCTATCGGAACCCTTCGTATATCCCATCGTCGCCTTTTCGTCGCGCGAGAAAGCATCCCGAAGAAGGGGGAAAGCAATTCTAAATCATTTTTTTATCTTCGCACGATAATTTAGCCGCGAGAAGCTCCCATTGATGGATCTAATCAATCTATTATATGTAATTAATCTTTCGTTACACATTCATTTTTTTTTTCTTTTTTTTTTTTTCAGGACACACGGAGTATTTTACCTTTGACAACACAAAAACCGAAGTGACCAACATAGCTTTGAGCTTTTACTCCGGATTGTTCGCCTACAACGGTTGGAACTATCTTAACTTTATAATCGAGGAACTCAAGGATCCAGTTAGAAATTTGCCGAAAGCTATAGGAATATCTTGCGCCCTCGTCACGGTCATTTACGTTCTAACGAATATGGCTTTCTACACGACTCTCAGTCCCGTCGAAGTTCTGGGCAGCGGAGCTGTTGCTGTGGTAGGAATTTTTTTCGATAAAATCAAAAGTATCCAAAGATTGAGGCTGAAGTTGGCGACCTGAGAGCGGTGTTTTTGGAAGGCACTGTACTCGCCGTACACAGCAGCGCATAAAAATGATCGTTATGCGTTTTCTCTGAATTATAAATGCACGCAATTTCGGATCAACTTGAAATTTTATATATTACTTCTCGAAAGGATATGAAATCGATTTGTGAAAGAAAATTTGTGCCGACGGCATGCTGTCTTTTGTTATTAATTAAAAAAGTCATCGTTACCGCGCGACTGTTGCAACAAATGCGCGCCACGAGTACACGCGTGTCGTCGCCAACAAAATTCCTACGCAGATCGCTTCGTCTTGTTAAAGACCCTTTAACAAGACATCTGCAAAATTTCATCGCGATCACAGTATGCGTTTAGTTATGACAATCGATTGTTTGTTAGAATCGCCGAGATCAGCGTTTCTAACAAACAATCGATTGTCATAAACGCTAAACGCTGATCTCGGCGTTTCTAACAAACAATCGTTTGTCATAAACGCTAAACGCTGATCTCGGCGTTTATAACAAACAATTGATTGTCATAAACGCTAAACGCTGATCTCGGCGTTTCTAACAAACAATTGATTGTCATAAACACGAAACGCTGATCTCGGCGTTTCTAACAAACAATCGATTGTCATAAACGCTAAACACTGATCTCGGCGTTTCTAACAAACAATCGATTGTCATAAACACGAAACGCTGATCTCGGCGTTTCTAACAAACAATCATTTGTCATAACTAAACGCATACGGTGATCACGATGAAATTTTGCTGTTGTTGATGAATTTTGGTAGCGACGATATGCGCAATTATAAACGTCGATCGGGAGCCACGATATGCGTTAAATTTTTTTATTCCTTATTATATATCGTATATGTATAGTGTGTATATATTTTTTTGGCTCCACAACATCGCAGGCCTACGCAGATAAGTTGTTCGGAGTGATGGCGTGGACGATACCGGTATTCGTATCACTATCCACCTTTGGCGCGGTCAATGGCATTCTCCTGACCTCATCGCGTTTATTCTACGCCGGAGCCTGCGAGGGACAGATGCCCGAGATCTTGACGATGATTCAAACCTCCAGGCTAACGCCTACTCCCGCTGTAATATGTATGGTACGTTTTTTTTTTTTTTCGTATCGTAACGCACAACATTTCGCGATGGAAATCATTTAGCAAAACGTTTGCGATAACTGTTTTACGAGTCCTTTTTTTCTTTCTTCGGCAGGCGTTGCTGTCAATGCTGTATCTTTCATCTTCGAATGTTCTTGCGCTCATCAATTACGTTGGATTCGTTACTTGGGTAAGTAATTAGTTACTGCCAAATAGAAGAAATTTAAATTATACCCGGATAGCTACAACCCGATTGGCTTCTTCTTCCTGTATCAACGACGATCTATCGTTTTACATCTTCATTTTAAAAAAGAAACAACTCGAGAAATAAGTTAATATAGAGAACTCGAGACGTTCTTCGTTTGTATTGTTCCGACGTTTCTTGCAATTCTACCGACAACATTATTTAATTATACTTCCACGGATAACGCGCGCGTGTTATCCGCGTTTACCGGATGTTCACCAATTTCGTGATAGTTTACGACTCGTTCTGCAATTGGACGTAATCGCTACGACCCGTGTAATTTTTCAGCTTAGCATCGGTGTGTCCGTCGTGTGCCTTCCGTGGCTTAGGTGGACGCAACCCGATCTTCCGAGGCCTATACGAGTCCATCTCCTCTTCCCCTTCATATACACACTTGGAACTCTCTTCGTCACCATTATTCCGATGTACGCGAGTCCCGTGGAAACAGGTGAGAAATTTATCTTCGATTATACAAAAGAGAAAAAAAAAATTAGCAATTATTTAATGAATTTTAATTTTTTTATTTTGGATAATTTTTTTTTTTTTTATTTCATTATTTATTGACTTTTTTTTGGGTCGATTTTCAGGATACGGCATTCTGATGATATTATCTTCCGTACCCGTCTACTTCGGATTTATCGCCTGGAGGAATAAGCCAATTTGCTTCCAGAAGGCAGTCGGTGAGTATCTCCAATTTTTTTCCTTTTTTTTTTTTTCATACAAAACGCAACAATATACAGACACAAAAATCACGAAAAAAACGTGTATTTATTACTCTGAAATCGTCAACTTTCGCCAAGAGCGATGAAGAAACATTATTTTTTTGTTAATCATATGTTTACTTTGAGTTTCTCGTTAATTTTGTTATTCCTACAGGCGCCGTCACTCAATTACTCCAGAAGACGATGGTTGTCGTTGGACCAAAGAAAGAATAAGGTTTTCAAACACACACTATTCCATTATTATACTCTTCTCATTGATCACGCATGCCGTTTTTTAAATCTTCATCAACTAATTCATTTTATAGTTTATTCCGAAAAAAAAAAAAAAAAAAAATTAACATCTCGAAAAAAAAAAAGGTAAACCTTTGATTTTGCATGAATCATACGACACCAGCACCAACAGCACACTCGCATATCGACGAGAGCACAGTAATTGACCGTAAAAAAAAAAAAAAAAAAAAAAAAAAAAAAAAAAAAAAAGGTTTTTAAGGCGTGAAATTGTGATAACAGGATAATCGCTAGAACTATCGCTTTGGTACTGTAAAATACGAAGGGGAAGAGACTATTGATTCCTCGAAAACGTTTCCTTTATCCGAGGATCGTTCGTTTCTCTAACGTTTCGTTTGTTTGTGAAAAATGTTACAGTTAGCGCAACGAGGTTCCTGCAGAAGATAATGATGGTCGTCGGCAAGGCGAAACCCGCTCAGGTGTAAAAGGCCTATTCGCGAAACACAGCTTTGCGCAACGGGCGCGGCGTGGATTAGACGAACGAGAAGAATCGAAGCGAAGGAAAGAGTCGTTGAAAAAAAGAAGTTAATAACGAACATTCGAAAGGAGGAGAATAAGAAGAATGATTTTACGAATGAAAACGAGATAAATATTCAGCGCCCAACGACAAGAGACAGCCATTTTTGAAGTTGGAACGCGAAGAGGAGAAACGAACGTCGATTACATTCCGGAAAAAGAGTCGGACAATTTCCGGAGCGAGAAAACCTCGTATCCGGATACGTCAGGCGGCTGCCAATTCGTTTCTTCAAAGACGGACTCTTGTTATTTTTAATTGTACATTAATTACCCGCCGAGAAGCCGGAGCTCTCGAATCGGAATTCGCATCATTCCGATGGCTTCTCAGCCACTATCAATTTTACTTACTCGCGAAAAGGGCCCTTTATTTTTAATAATCATGTCGCAATCCTCGACTCATTTCCTCGACAATAATTCACGCGCCTCGAACACTTAAAAGCGCCGTTCAGTGTCGTAAAAAATACGATAATCATTGATCAATGAACCGTTCGATATCCCGCCGATAACAACCCGAAAAATACGAAAACGCGAAGATTTTGAAAAAAAAAAAACAAAAAAAATGGATATTTACTGCCAAGAGATTTTTAATTTAGATGCTAATAAGTTTGGAATTACTACGATCCGAGATTATACGGAAAGATAATTTTAGACCGCAGACGGAAATCAAATCGCACGCACTTCGCAAAATCCTCTTTTATTTCGATCTTTTTATTGTACGAAAAAAAAAAAAAAAACGATGAACGCCCCGTATATATATATTTATACTATGATATTTTATTTTTAGGCGAAAGAAAACGTCGCGCACGACGACGTTTCTTTTTTTTTTGTTTAGGTTGTCAGAGATAATGAAAGAGGTAAATAATCCCCCCACACTTTCCGTTTGCACAATTTTTTTTAATACTCATCGATTTCTCGAGGCTCGTCGTCTCGATTCTTCTTTTTTTTTTTTATGAATTTCAACCGAGTCGACAATGTAATATGTATATTTGTAGCGCCTCGCGAAATCGAAGAAAATCCTCTCCCCGGCTTTCCGCGTGGAAAGTTAGTCGCACATATCTGTAGCCGAAAAAAAAAGAAAAAAAAAATTCATCCGGACCAATCGGGTCTCAACAGGGTATATTCTTGAAAAAAAACAAAAACGAGATCTCGACTATTGTTACGGAAACTATCCTCCCGGCTTAGATAATCCCCTTAGTTGTTTTTACAAAAAAAAAAAAAAAAAAAAAAAAAAAACCGAATGCTTTTATACTATTTTATTTAATTTAATAATAATATTAATAATAATATTGTAGTTGTTGCTTCCAAGAATCTTCAGGATACCTTGCGACCATTGCGAACTTTTATCGGTAAACAAGCAAACAAACAAAAACGGAAAAAAAAAATACAATCCAACAACTCGCGTGACAATAAAGTACCGACTGAGTATAATCGGATGAATTATGTAAGGAGCTATTAACATTCCGTAGAATGAATTTTATGTTAGTTTTTTTTTTTTTCTTTACTTTGTGAATCTCCGTTATACACCTGCTGTGTACTCGAAAGAAAAAGAAAAAAACAATTGTGAAAGCTGCTATTAGTTAATAGAGAAGCTATTAATCGCGTGCGTAAGTTCTTTTTTTTTCCGTGTGAGAGTCAGAATTGCGTGTAATAGGAAATTGCGTATCTCGAGATTGAACGTGCGCTATCGGTAGCTTAGGATCTGAACGGATGAAGAAATAAAAAAAAAATAAAAAAATATGAGAAAAAACAGAGAAAAAATCGAAACGAGAAAATAACGAAGAAGCGAACTGTGACAATATACATACATAATAACTATACTCATCCGTTGTATGTATGTTTCGATGATGTTTCTTATACTACCTCATTATTCCTCGATTGACTTCCGGTGCGCTAAATGTTTGCGTAAGTTTTACGAATAGCCCCTCCGCGGTGTTCTTCCGATGCATCGAGCGTATCGGCTATTCGGGGAGTAACTGAGAAACGGTTCAAACTCAACCACCAAAAAAAACAGTCTTTGGGGTAATTATTAATTCGTTAGAAAATTAGTAAAAAATGAAAAAAAAAAAAAAAAAAATACTCGTGGTTGTTGTCGTTATTTACGACGAAATCTCTCAACGTATCGAAAAACTCGAGCGGTCACGGTGTTAATTCATTGTTAATCGCATTAACGACAAGAGTATATTTACGAATAAATTAAGTTATCGTTCATTCTGAGGCTTGAAACTTTACCTTCTCACAATTTGACGAAAAATATAAAAAAATAATGAAATTTAAATTAGCAAAAAGAAAAAAAAATTGGCTTCTCGCGCAGCGGGATAACTGGAGGTAAGTATACTGTCGATAATACATCTTTTTTTTTTTTTAGTTTTTGCGACATTATACGTTTGTCTATATTGGTAATGTATAAATTCGCAAGTTATAAATACGTAACATATATTTATAACTTTGTCCACGTGAGTCGTACAACATATAGAGATTACAAAAGAAGAAGAAGAAGAAAAGAAAAAATACATTATTTGGCTTCGTCGACGCGAGGAACAAAAGTTTTGTAAGCGTCATTGCGACCAACGAATTATTTTTCTTTTCTCACGTTTCGCACGCTGCAACGAGATTATCTCAATGATTGGCGGGCGGATAAAACCATTGGTCGAGATCGTCCCTTCTGTTTTGCGCGAAGAACATCGACGATTTTTACATTAGAAACTTAGTTTTGCGCGGATAAAATGTTGTGCGTATATGTTCAAGTTTGGTTAGTTATCTGGAAATTCCAATGCAACGCTTCGAGATTCGTTGAGTAAAAGAAAATCAAAAAATTCGATGGCAATCGGCAAAACTATCAGCGAATTCGTGACATTTTTCTTGTTATTTTTTGTTTTCGTAAAAACTTAAAAACCTAAAAGACGATTCGGTTCTTAGATTACAAAAAAAAAAATAATTGGCAAAACTTTTTTAACGATCGTAATCGACGAAGTGAGGGATTTCTATGGCATTTTATTTTTGTAGTTTCTGCGACACTCAATGATGTTGCGGTTGTTAATTAATGAGAAATAACACGATCGGATGGCGCGAGCGCGATACATTCCATAGGCCATTGACAAATCCAAGTTTTCGAAGAATTCGTATTTTTTTTTCCTTTCGTAATTAACGCCAACTAATTTATAGGCCTTTCGCGATTAATCGCGACGTTATTTTCGATGCTGCGCCCGATCTCCGATAGCGATCTTCAAAATTTTTGCCAATGAACATTCCCGAGGAACCGGACAGAGCGCTGAGCGTGAAAAAAAAAATCGTGATAACGACGCGAGGAAAAGATCGATATATAAATATAGTATACGAATTTTTTTTTGCGATGTTCCGTTTGCCTCCTTCGTTCCTTCGTTTTTGTTTTATTTTTTTGTAATTGTTTTTTGTTTTGTGTTCGTTAAATAAAAGACGCTTATGACGATGAGTCTAAACACAATCTAATGCTGTCTAATGGATTCTCGATCATTAGTTATACATATTATGTACAAAGAATAAGTTCCGTCGTACGTATTCACGTTTGCGTACGTACAAATATTATTTTAATCATTCCGACGGTGGACGGTCGCGTCTCGCGATTCTTCTTGATTTATTTTTTCCCTCTTTTTTTTTTCTCTCGATTCATTTTTTTTAACGCCGTCACACAGCTCCATTTACGTAGCGCGGTTGATCAACGCGAATTTGTCCCAATGACTTTACTTATCATTTATATTTATATTTATAATCATAATATATATAATATTTATATATATATATTGTTTTTTATATATATATATATAAATAAGAATACGTATTGTACACCTAATGCTTACAATCGACGACATTGTACCTTAAATATCGACTAAAAAGATAATTTCTATAGAACCAGTCACACGTGTACAAGATACATTATTAAAGACGACATACGGGCAACAGACACGAAAGTGTGGAATGAAATGGTGCAACGGACATCCGTTTACGGATATATGAATTATAAAAGCGATGAGAGTAATAATGGAGCCGACCGGAGTGTCGAAGAGTCTCCGACGAGGCCGCCGCGCCCCATTATTCCCGTGACACCGATTTCTGCATTAAATTTTTATTTCTCATCCCCCGAAATGGATGCGAACGACGCAGTCGGACGCGAATCAATTCAAATCCGTTCCCACGCTGCTATTCCATTTATCGAAAAATCGACGACAACTATGCACATTCGAGATTTCGAGAAAAAATAATAAATTCGACCGACAACGCTGACACGCGAAATTAAAAAATGTATCAAATTTTTTAAACTGTTCGTTTAACAGATTTAGGAGAATTACACCGATTTGTGTCAAGCAAACGAGGCGTCGTCCTTGTTTACCGATATATCTGGTAGAAATGAAAAAAAGGTAAAAAGAGGAAAACGAATGAGAAGAATTTTGCAATATATCGTGATTTCGGTGTAATATCGCGAGGGAAGCAAAAAGTTGTCATGAGAGTGTCTCCTCTCGTCGTGAAAAGCTTTAATAGCCATCGCTCGCAAAGCCGTACAATAGTTAAGTTTCGAACTAATTTAAGTTCCTATGACTATCTCTCAACTGCGCGCGCGCGTGCACCGGACTTTCATACGCGGAAAGCTTCTAAGCGACGTTCGCAAACTTCGTTTCTGAAGTTTTGAAAAAATGGAAGAAAAAAAACGAAAAAAAAAAACACAAAACGGAAAATCCTCGGATTTTTCTTATACGAGATACGGGGCTTTGCGGGCGATTCAATTCCTCACTTTGTAACTTGAGTTTCATTAAGATCGGCAAGTTGTTTTGTTTATTATAAAAAAGACTATTCGGGGAGAGGAGTTTTGTGTATATATTCGGTCGATTCTAACGAACTTACTGGCGCGGCTTTCCGAAGTCTTTTTCTTTCGCATGACTAATTTTAAAAAATCATTATCTAAACTTACGATACACTTTCTTGGATACACATACGGGAATAATTCGAATTTCAATATTTCTCTTCACTTTCTCAACGACGCAACATCGCTTACTTTTTTTCTACTCGAAACTCTCAATTTTATGTTTTCGGTAGCAAAAATTTTACGGAAGTTACAAATTCGTAAGAGCTGATTTAGTTTTTCGTTCTACAATAGAACTATTTTCGTGGATCCATAACTATTAAACTGACTTGCAGCGGAGATTACAAAAAAAAAGCCTTTTCGGCATCAATAATCATTGCGTCGCGTTTTTCGCACCGTCAGAGAACATCAAACATCATTTTCTCTCACCCACTCGCTCGTTCCTCGCATCGAACGATTTATTCTTAACGCGCTTATCATCGTTGATTCACGAAGATTCTTAAACGCGAAAAATTGTGGCCTACAAACTTTACTCCATTTAGCGAGTTGCGCGACCGACTGTACGACTATTCGCGATTCAGACCTTTGATTTCATTAGACGAATATGTATATATATATATCTATATGCTTGTGTGACGAGTTACCACTCCGGTATGTATATGTTTCTCCGTATTCTCAAGTTGTGCATTACATTGCCCGACTTTATCGCGGGGCAATAGATTCTCTTCTCTCTTATCGAACTTTCCCGAAGCATCGACGTCACGGCCGAGAAAAAAAAAAAATACGCTATAATAATACAAATATATAGTGTCCGTTCCTTTTTTTGTTTACCGTTTCGTTAAATTTTACCGCGCGGACCTTGTCCGATGTTTCAGATTTTTTTTTAATAGTCCCGCGAAAGTCGACGAGGTCGACGACACCGAAAAGATCCCCATCTCTCGTAGGCTCTCTCGAGACTACAAACGAGGCGAGGATGACGCTCCGAAATGCGGTAAATTACTCATTCAAAATTTCATGAATCTTTCGACAATAGTGATTTCATCGTACGCGTGTCGCTTGTTTGCCGCGCAGCTTCGTTTTGTATTTGTGTGTTTGTTTGCGCGTTTTCGTGTGCGTGTGTGCGTCCAAGAATGTGATTGCGTAACGTATGATTCCGAGCGCACCGGTTGCCCCGCTGCGTACGGTTAGTGCGATACGTTAACGCGGTTTGCAGCGCGAAAGAAGCGCGCAAAGACCGCGGGGCCGATACGCGGTTAGCTCTCGATCTTCGGGATATTTTCTCCCGGCGCCGGGATGCCGGACTCGCAGGATGCGCCGGGACTCTCTCTCGGGGGGCTGTTCGCCGCATTCGAGTCTCGTATCAATCTCCACTGTACGCGGCCCGACGCGGTCTCTCGTAACCCGGCGAAGAGACCTCAGATACAGCATCGCGAGGAACGATTCGACGACGTCTTCGTCGGTGTGTTCGTGTTGCAGGAATTAATCCTGGATCAGCTGGCCGGTAACTCGGAAGTCTGACTCTGCGATAATTCCAACAGGTGACACTCCGATAGAGGGATTTCTCGCGTTCGGGCGCTCTGCTTTTTCTGTAAATCCAACGAGACGTTTTCCATTTAAAAGTTTTTACATTTATAAATAACTACTAATGTTAACATAGAATTTTTTCAAAACCCCGTCAAAGTTTCGCCAACGAAACATCCGAAGGATTTGCAGTCCGAGTTTCAGACAATTTCAACACATTAGAATCGAGTAATTCTACCAAATTCAGGACTTTCGTTGGTAACACTATACCTATAGAAATTAGTCCTCTTCCAACGATTAATCATTTGATTCATCAAAATTGCAACTAATGTATGAATAATCAGTAAAAACTAATCAGCCAAACGACACGTGTCTAACTCAGCGACGGGGATAAAACAATAGCGATTCGCAGAATTTGGACGATTTCTTTTCGTTCCCAATGACTGTACCGCCGCGAGAGGCGATGACAAAACGTATTATACATATTTCGAGGCTGCGGATTGACTTGCCTTTCTTCGAAATGGAAAGCAGCCACGATGCTCGTTGTTAACCGGTGGGTAGTTGACCAACAGATCCGGAGTGGGCGAGCTGTTGGGGCCGAGAACGTTGAGCTCCTTGTAGCACTCGGTCTCTATCATCTGTAACGCGAGAGATATGTGGTATTAAGAGAGACATATACATGTAGTATATACCGCAGAGCCCGCGGGCGCGAAGCTTGATTTTCAAGTCACGTAGAGTCGAGAGAAAGAGAGAGAAAGAGAGAGAGAGACAAAGTGGGCGAATTCGAAATTGGCGGTCGAAGGAATCTTGCGGTTCCTCTCGTCGTCAATTACGCTTTCACCCGGTCTCTCTTTGACTATTTAAAAGCCCCGACGGCTGTTCCACCAAACGCGATACCAGAGTTTCGTTGAAGTATCCAGAGTGCTTTTGCTACTCGGGTTTTTTTGCCACGAGAATTTGCGATCGAGGAGAGAGAGAGGAAAATTTAATCGACCTCCAGACGTTCGACCGAAGTATTCTCGGTTCTCGATACTTTTGCTTCGTGTATATATGTTTTTTTTTTATTATCGCTGCGATCGATGCATCTCGAAGTATCGAAGAAGAAGAAAAAGAAAGAAAAATAATAATAATAATAATAATAATAAAAAGACATTGCTTTATGGAAAATACTGGGCGCTAGCGATTGTATCTCACCTCGTTTTGCCAGGGTATCGAGACGGAGCCCGTGTTGAATTTACTGTAGAACGTGTCATCCGTGGCATCCAAATTGACTCCTTTAACCGTAGAGAACTGTTCTATATCCAGGACGTCCTTGGCATAGACTGCGTGTGGCTGCAAGTAAAGAATTCGAAATTTTTCAGCTATGCGAGACGCGCAACATCCCTGCATGCAACGTCGCGCTCGTTATACGAATGCGTTTGCGTTCGTACGAGAGAAATATTGTCGAAATAAAATTTTCGCGAAGGTCAAACGTACCGTGGTAAGTCGAGCGTTTCGCTTCGCGTTCAGTCGACTTAATTATCGGTGGACGTTAATCAACGGCTCTCGAATGAGCGGAAGCGAGAAAACAAGAGCGACAACAACCCCCGAGAGCTTTTCCGTCGAGCCACGGAATTTCTGTACGCGCGTTCGTTCGCTGCGAGAAAATCGCACAAAGGGGAGTCTTGCCGCTCGGAAAGTTTCGCAACGCACAAAGGTAAGGCAACAGCTGCAGCTGAGGCTGTTTTAGCTGTTGCTAAGCGTGCAACAGCACACGCGACTATTACATATCCGGTAGAAACGAGGAAAATCCTACGCCGTCGCGAACACTCGACAAAGGGGTAACACAGTCGGAACCAGAAACGCTTCAACGGTATTTTTTATAATCCAATTACTCGACGAGACTCCATTATTTCTCTCGTACTCCGTGTAGCGTGGAAAAATCGTCGGACGCGAGTTGAAAAAGAAAAAAAAAAAGAACCGGAAAAAAATAAATACAATGAAGAAGAAAAGATTCAGAATTGAGAGGGAATAATGTTACGAACAAAAGAATTTTTCATCGACGATAATACGCGATGAAATGCAATGAATTTAAATGTACAAATAACGAAGGAAATCAATCTCAATGACACCTACTTACATCCGGAATAAACGGCGGATCCCACATACCGGCCTCGACCCTCTTCCAGTTCAAACACTGGAAGAAACCGTGAAGTTTCACCTCCTTCGCTCCGTGTCTTCCGCACTTGCATCCCAATCGATTTTTTGGATTTTTCTTCAACAACTGTTGACAAAGACTCTTCGCTTCCTCCGTGAATTTGTGAGAATATTTTTCCTGATCCCCCTTTACCCGCCTGTCGACTTCCTCCCGTTTAACCTTCTCTTTACGCGCTCTGAACGGCGCCTGTCCCTCGATCATCTCGTACAGCAAACAACCGAAGCTGAACCAATCCGGCGAAAACGTGTATTTCTCGTTGTCGATTACCTCCGGCGCCATGTATCCAACAGTACCGACGCGTCCGCGTACCATGTCGCCCTCCATTATTTCGACCGCCAATCCGAGATCCGATATCCTAACGTGTCCGTGGTCGTCGAGAAGAATATTCTCGGGTTTGCAGTCGCGATAAACGATTCCTTGAAGATGGAGATGTTCCAATCCGCAAACGACTTCCGCGGCGTAAAACCTCGCGCGTGTTATATCGAACCCGGGCTCGCCGCCCATATTGTAAATGTGAAATTTCAGATCGCCGCCGTTCATTATCGTCAGCACGAGACACAGCGCGTCCTTCGTCTCGTAGGCGTAAGCCAACGAAACGACGAAATTCGAATTGATCTTCTGCAGTATGTTCTTCTCTATGAGTACCATGGCCTCTCCCTTGCGCTTCTTTATCCGTTTCTTCTCGAGTTTCTTGCAAGCGTACATTTTTCCCGTCGCTCTTACCTGACAAGCGCAGACCTCGCCGAAGCCACCCTTGCCGAGGACCCGATACATACGGAACGTTTTGTAAGTCACCGGCTGTCCCTCGAGCCATTTCCACTGAAGATATCTGCCGGGAGAACGAAGAGAAATATATGAAAACAAGAAAACGAACGTATGCCTCGTGGATAATCGTCTTTCACATGGAATTACGTTGCATAAAAATCTATTAGAAATATTCAAATATTTCTAATTTATCTCTAACACTATTATAACAATTGTAGAATTTTTCGATTTACTTGTTTTCCAAACGAGGTGACCATCGAGTCAAAAGCAACAACGTAACAACGCGACTCAATGATAAATCGAAAAGAAAATATATAGAAAAAAATATATGTGGAAATTAATATATCAATCATTTATAAATTATTCTATATATAGTGAAATATATATTCGCAGAAAATTATTTTAAAATATATCCGCAATATAGGATTTCTCGTCGAATATAGCATCGTAGATATATTTCGCGATATACTTATTTTTCATGCGAAATGATCGTCAAGTCAAAATAACGCGACTCGATGATAAATCGCTGAGTTACGCGAATCCGAAGTTATAATGCACCCGGACGAAATAAACTCTCGTGTATACATCGTGTTTTGACCGGTCTGTTAATTGCTTCGTTAAAGCAGCGAACGAGAGAAGAGAGAAGGGATGACAAAAAACGAAAAAAAAGACATACAAAGAGTTTCATTTGACTGCCCTCGCGATGTGGGAGCACTCGAACGAGAGGCGTCTGGACGTTAGCCAAAAAATGTTTCAACCGACTCCAGCGCAGCTAACGTGCACCGGTGTGGGATGTACCGCGGAAAGAAAAGCTTATGTTCTCCGACCGCGAAGCGCGGAGTTTCGTTCAGCGCTCGCCGCTGCCGAGACCCATAGATCTTTTTCCATGGCGATGGAGAAGGGAGGATAGAATAGGGATAGGAAACTCGGGTCGGCGATGTTATAGATTACTAAGGCGCATCGCGACGCTCAGCAAAGCCCTCGTTTTCGAAACGGGCAAAGGGTCGGGACACCGCGTGAGATGCCGCGATTCTCTTCCGTTCACCGCCGGTTTGAGAATTCACCGCGGAAAGTACAATTTGTTCGGCTTACGACGGTGTCTCGTCCAATTTGTCGTGGAAGAACGCTTTTTCTTCGCGTTTCCGAAACCCTCTGCTACATCCGCTTCTATCCACTACTCCTCTTCGGTTTCCTTTATTCTCCGAGCGTTGATACAACGTCTATCTCGACGTGACTCGAAACTCTGCAAAGTTGCGCTTTACAGAATGGTACTTTAGCCCCCATCTCCGTACGAAAGGGCGGGGGCAACACAGACGAATAACTAACTCGGATTGCGCGCGTTAGCTTTCGCGGTAAGCGAATGTGGTAACGCGAATTTAACTTATTCGAAAGACAAACTTTCGGCACGGAAGTTCAGCGCTACTTCCGCGGGAGCTTCTCGTGTACGCTAAGTACACGCGCACCTGTACAAACTATACTATATATACGTTTACGTACATAAAACTATAACTATCTGCGTATATGCACATCCGTATAAATAGATATTTCACCTGTAGAAGTAGAAGCTCGTGAGAAACATCGAGAACGGCTCGCCGGCGAGAAAGTTCTTAACAGTTTGGGAAACATCGACGAAGAGTTCCCTTCCACCGGAGTCGAGACGTTCCTCGCACTGTGCGATCAGCGAATCGTTCAGAATATCAACGACCTCCGAACCCTCGCGTTTCAGATATTGTTCGAAAAGATCCTTCGCCAATTCCATTCGATTCTCATCCATTTCGATTTCGTATTTCTCGATTGCGTCGAGAAACAAATTGTAACGATGAAAGGCGGGCTTCCTATCTTGACAAAACTGCCGGAACAGGAGACGCCCGATCGGCTGTTGATCGACGACATAGCTGTACCTTATATCTGTAACAGAATTTTTTATAAAAATCATTATAACGTAAACCGCTGGAGTTTAACTTTCGAGAGCTCAACTTGTTTGCGTTTGCGTTTGATGGATATTCTCGTCAACGATAATTAACCGCTCTCGTCGGCTTGCACGACGAGACGAAAACTGTATTTAGACAAAATGTTGACCCGTGTAAAGTTTACGGAGCTTCGCTCTCCGCTTCCGGTTTGTCGTGAAAACCACTACGGAGTTGGAACCGCAATTTTCCAAAGTTACGAACCCAACGAGGCGGTAAACGATAGAACGTTTTTTTTTTTTTCTTCCGTTGACAATGTTTTCGCGGGGAATACTTTTTTTTAATATGCTTTCAGCGTCGCGAGACCACCGTCGCGTGATCGTCGGCGACGAGAGTCTCGCGGGAGAACGAATGACGTTGGCGCGATGCTGGGTGAGGCATTTTGGCGCTATCGCGTGGAATGTTACTTATGGAATAGATAGATACATATATTCCTTTCCTCTGGGCGTTCGCTTTGTATTATCGATTAGTAATCGGTCGAAGAAGGTCTCGATGTCTTGAAACGCGATTGATCCGTATGTTGGAGAGCGTATTAGCGTAAAGGGGGAGGTGGGGCAACATGGACCGACGGGGCAAAACGAAAAAATTGATTGACTCTAAAAATGATGACATTTTTTTTAAATATGATTTTTAATACGTTTAATGAAATTCCACGGTAGATTTATTATCTGAAGCAAAAGGGAGCAATGGAACAAAATGGGTCGGTAGCGAAACTCGAATTTTATAGAAAAATATCTATTTTCAGGATATTTAATGAAATTCTAAGGTACATTTGTTGTATGGGGCAAAATGGAGCGATGCCAAAGATACAAATTCGGGTTAATCGGATCTCCCATTTGTTGAAATCGGATTTATGATTGCATACAAATTGCATAGGCGTTTTATGATTTGCGCAATGACGCAGAGTTACTCGAACAAATTTGAAATTTAGATACATCTTAAAAAAAAATGTATAATTTTTTTTTAATGCAATTGAATTACGGTATGTTTTGCCTCATTTTCATTTTTCATCTTCACAAGGAAAAGTTTCGTGTACATCGAGAAAACTCGTTGAATTGCTTAAGCGGTCCGTTTTGCCCCATTTTTTTTTTTTCATTTTGACGAGGACAAGTGTCGTGTATATCGATAAAACTTGTTGAATTGCTTAAGCGATCGGTTTTGCCCCATTTTTTTTTCCATCTTGACGCGGACAAGTGTCGTGTATATCGAGAAAACTCGTTGAATTGCTTAAGCGGTCCGTTTTGCCCCATTTTTTTTTTCATCTTGACGAGGACAAGTGTCGTGTATATCGATGAAACTCGTTGAATTGCTTAAGCGGTCCGTTTTGCCCCATTTTTTTTTTCCATCTTGACGCGGAAAAGTGTCGTGTATATCGATAAAACTCGTTGAATTGCTTAAGCAGTCCGTTTTACCCCATTTTTTTTCACCTTGACGCGGAAAAGTATCGTGTATATCGATAACACTCGTTGAATTGCTTAGGCGGTCCGTTTTGCCTCATCTTCCCTTAAAGCTGAGTTGGCATTTAATTTTTTTAGTTTTTTTTCAAGTAACTCTCGTGCACTTTGTACTCATTGAAACGTAAACGTAGACAGATTCATACAGCGTCGAGGAGAAACCGTACTCTCGCATGGATAGACTCACGCACATTGGTAAGCGAGGGTTTCACGGAGATTCGATAATCCTCGACGAGGTCAGTGGAGGGTCGCGCGTTGATTGACCGGGTGAATCGGAGTCGAAAGAGGAGGGGCCGCGCCGGCCACCTTGTTCGGACCGTACCAAGAGCAAAGAGGCTTTTGGGGGCGAGTGGGGGGGCGAAGCGAGCTAAATTGCTCCAAGCGATCCAACGAATCGACGACGCGTCGAAGCCGAGATTGGTAGTACTAAAAAAACCATCGTATCACGGAAGGTCAGTCGTTTCGAGTGATGCCTCTTTTCTTTTTTTCTCCTTCCTTCCTTCTTTAGGAATTTCCGGTAGCGGTTGAAGTCTCGTTTGCGAAACGAGCGTTGTTCCGCCGTCGCTTGTCCTCCTTCTCCTTCCGTCGTATAAAATGTGGTCGTAGCGGAAGAAAGAAGAGGGGAAGGTAAGAGGCGTCGAGGAAAGACAGATAAAGCGAAGAAAGTAGCGACATTCCTCGCGAAATTTGATGCTACCCGATATTATGGTATACATAAAACCGAAGTCGGCTCGTCAGTGGAAATCGAGCGTTACAGAGGGGCAATAGAAGAAACGAGGATGAGGGAGAAAAGAAAAAAAAAAAGAAGAAATAATGGAACGGCGCCAGAGAAACGGGAAACGAGGGATAATGAGAGGGAGGGAAGGGGAGATAGCCTCGAGGGACATTATAGGGAGAAACTATACGAGGGGGCTGGCGAGCTTTGAGTGACTCGCGTTGGGCTACACGTCGACGATATATATGCCCCCCTTTACCAAACCGGAGAGCGGAGAGAGAATTTCCAGAGGCTTCGACATCGAGCAACCAACAGCCTCGGAACCGAAGGCTCGTAGTTTTCACGAATTGTATCGAATTTCCACGAGTGTCTGGCGCCCGTTTTGCCGCAACTGAGAGCTTCTCACTTCTTCTGGATCTGTGGAACAACGAGACTCCATCCGGTACAACTTCGTATCTGAATGTTTCTCCGCTTGCGAATGGCAAGAAAACTATCGGTGCCGGAGAAACAAATGAGGACACTGAGAAAAGGGTTTATTTATAGTTAAAAAAAAAATTGGTATAGATGGATACGGCGAAATAAGTTTTTAGTTGTTATTACCAAAACTCAATTGAATCAAATAATCGTTACATTCTCAGCTAAAAGTGAGATTCAGAGAGAATTCCGATGACTTCCCAATGGGAATGACTTCGGAAGTTAAAAGGTGCTGAGAAAATAAATTTTGCACAATAACAATAAGAAAAAGATTTTAATAGATAACTGTAAAAGAAAATTGTTCTACGGTAAACTAACTTTTTTTTACCAGAAGTTGATTCGTTAATTTTTCCGGATACATATGAATATTATTCGAATTTTTTCTAATTTTCGAAAATGCCGTTCCTGAAAAAATCTTCAATCGATATTTACGAATATGTTTGATCGATTGGCTGGAAATTTCTCGGGTGTAATGCGTAGTCTTTCTCCGAACCGGCATCCAAGAGTCGCGACTTTTCATCCACATTAAAAAAATTAAAAAATTTCGAAAAATAGAAGAAAAAAAAATGTTAAATTAATATGTATTTGTTTTATGTATTGGTTTAAAAAAAAAAAAAAAATTTTAAACCAATTTGTCGACAATTTTTCACAATTATTATCATGCAAAATCAATGTTCTTAGCACCTTCTCTGTGGTTAATGTTTTTCAAATTTTTATCCCATTGCGAAGTATTCGAAATTTTCTCTGAATCGCTGTGAAACAAATGTTGCTGAGTATCATTTTGCCTAATTAAATATTACTTTGCTCAACGGATATTTGTTAAAAATAACTAAACATTTATTTCGCATCCGTATTCAACTGTAAATTTTTTTTACTAAAAATAAACTTTTTTCTCGTGAAAAGATGAATAACGTAATGACGTTATTTACAGATACACAGAAGAATCCTTTGCAATATAAGGGATATAACGGATGGCGTCTCGTTTTGAATTATTGTACATTATATCTTGTGAGAAGCGACGGTTGGTAACGAGCATCTGGCAATTTTCGCACAAGCCACAGAAGGAGAGGAAAGAACGGAGAGAGGATGAAGAAGGACGACGACGACGACGACGCGTTACGCAAACAAAATCCACAAAGGCGGTGAGGCGCGGTTATCGCGATAACGCACGGCGGTGTGCCGGACACTTCCTCTTCTCGATAGCCGGGCAATGAATATCGCGGCTCGACAAACGCTCGGCGGCTAGCGGGACTCTCCGCGGACTCCTCCGCTCACTTTTCTCGAGGCTGTGAGTTGCCTTCGAGACTAATAGACTCCTATCGACCACATATTTACTTCGAACGTCCTACATATTTACGTAATAAATAACACAGAGAGTGAGAGTACGGAGGGCCCAAATATCGCGAGTTTATTCGAAACAAATATTTGTTCGGTAACAATCGGGACGATTGCCGGTGGACCAACCAAATTATCGTGTCTCGATAAACTTTTTCTCATCGGTTATTATTTTTTCTCCAGACATCGAAATTATTGATGAAAGAAAAATTTGTCCGAAATTCCGAGTTTTTTTCTCGGTGATAATTGTTTAATTGATTTATTAATTTATCTTCATCTGGATTGCGTATGTAAAAAAAATGTTCGTTTCAACTGAAATTAATTTCTGCGAATAAAGATAATTATTTCTGTATAATTTTTCTTTTAGGTTTCTATGAAAAAAGTAATTAAATTAAAAGTTTCTTAATTCATCGACATCGATATTTGCTCGGAACTAATGCAGACGCGATATGATGGACTAAATTAATTCCCTTCTATTTAACGACATTCCTTGTCATTTATTACTTCGTCTTTTCTGATCGAACCATTATAAATTTTCTTTTTATTAATTCGAAATAAAAATTGATTTTCCGACTCGTATACCAGACCTTTACTTTGCACTGCGCATACAGAATAATATGTTGAATTTAAAGAAATTTCATTGCAGAAATAAAAAAAAAATGAATTCATTCGAAATAAATGATTTTTTTCCGTTGATAACTGTTTCATCGATTCCTATACCTCGACACTACGCGTCCAAAAAAAAAACTCTATCAAATTAAAATGAATTATTTTCATAGAAATAAAAAAAATGAATTACTTCGAAATTTCGTCTCGATTTTCGGTAATAATTATTTCGCCCATTTATATACCTGACCTCTGCTCAGCTCTATCCTATCCCTAGAAAATCCATTATAATATAAAAATAATTATTTTTTCCCGAAAATAAATAATTTTTCATCGATATTTCCTATTTTTCTGTACAAAAGTTATTTTATCAACGTCTATACGCCGTTTGTATACTCGTATAGAAATAAAGACGACTGGAAAGTGACATAACGAAGATATACTTACCAAGTTTATCTTTTAGGCCGATGCACTGCGATATGTGGGGGAACTGGAGTATTTTCCGCCATTTTTTACTCTTCCCCTTGTTGCTGTCACCACCGCCTGAAACATGGATATTGCGTAGGTAGTGAATTGCGAGGAAGCATCATCGTTAGACGTCAAGAGTCGAATATCAAAACCTCCCCTCGGCATCCCCCCGCCGTCCCATTTTCCCCCCCAATCCCGGGACAGCGCGGCCGTTATGCTATGTGCCTCTCGCTACTATATAACTACGGGGATATACATTGAATGTCATCGCGCTGGCGCGCTTTGGTATCGCGCGCATTGCCACGACCGCCGCTCGCGCGCGGATAGCTTCAACGTTTTGATGGAATTACATAACTAACCGACGGGGACCGGCGCGTTCGTTCGCGCGTATACCTCGTTAAATAAACGCTTCGGCGCGTCTATCCGTATAACGAGGTCGCTGTGCC
This sequence comes from Buathra laborator, assembly GCA_934046635.1. NCBI lineage: Eukaryota > Metazoa > Arthropoda > Insecta > Hymenoptera > Ichneumonidae > Buathra > Buathra laborator. The sequence continues at coordinate 13,252,608 of OW203893.1, forward strand.
TTCCGTTATGCCATTATAATGTTTATTCCGATATCGTAACAGTATACCCCCTTCCGGTGACGTTGCCTCCGGACACCTCCGTCGCGAGTCATCGTAGGACACCCGAGAACACCGGGATTTTCACTTAAATTTCTCCATTTCTTACTCATCGATTGGCCCACCTTTCCTCTGCGCCTCTCCCTTCGATATACTCGCATAATCAATAACGACTCGTCATTTCGATCATCGACTCCAAAATGTTCGGAACTTTCACGCGAAAAATAAAAAATAATAACAATAGTTGCAGAGACTAATTTAAAGCACAGAGTTTGCGCCGAAATATTCATTGGTCGAGAAAACAAACGTTCGCTGCGTCGGAATTTCCAACGACAACTTGCAACATAACCTCAAATTTCGTTATTTTAATATAAATTTTTTTCTAATTTTACGATTTTTTTTGAGATTTGAAGATCAGGATATTTTAATTTCGTATTAATGTAAAATGACTGCCAATATTTTATTTTCGGGTACATAAAAATCAAAATTACATTGCTACTAATCGATAAATTGTAAACACTAATCGATTTGTTTCTCCAACTATTGTTATTGTTATTCCAGAGCGAAAAAAGAATTCAAAGAGATTATTGTTCACAAGGAAAAGGATTTTTCCAACTAACGTATCCCTCACTAATGTATAGATGTTTCTTTTATCACTTTTTTCCGATTACGAAAAATCTACATTTTGTCGCGAGAGTTTCGATCTTTTGAAAAACGAACGATTTTGAATAATAAACAAAAAAAAAAGAAAAAATGTGTACAAGAATTGGAAAATTGTGCGGAGGGGCCAAAGCCTTTTATACGCCCACGAGTAGTAGGGCGAGGAAACGCTGTGCGAAGCATGATATCCACTCCGCTTCTTCCGCTCTCGCAAAAGGGACTCGAATCTCGTCACGTATTTATGCGCTAAGGGAAAATTGGAAACGCCCGTTGCTATCGCCGAACCTTCTTCTTCTTCTTCTTTTCCTTCTTTTTTTTTTTTTTTCTTCTCTCGGTTTCGGCTCTTTTGGCTCGAGAATCGTCCAGGGAGCGTTGCCCACCCGTGACACGGTAACAATTCGGAAGAGTACTACATTTTTTCTTTTTCTTTTTTCTCTATTCGTTATTTTTCGTTTGTCCTCGACGCTCGCGATATGTTTGCCGCGATGCCGAAGCGAATTATTGTAGACTCTCGGGAGAGAAAAAAAAAGAGACGAAAAGAGATCTCGAAGCAAAAGAAACGCCGCCTTACGGGCCCCCAACGGTCTGTATAAATCCGACTGAAACAAAGACGCGAGACGCAAAGACTTTATAGCGAGAGAGCAATGAGAAACTCAACGGTGCGAGTCCCGGACTCTTTCTCTCTCTCTCTCTTCTAGTAGCGGTTCGTCGTTCGTTGTCGTCGTGCACCTCTCTCGGTTTATACCGGAGGTCGAGAACCTGGAGCTCTCCGAAACGCACAGTGCGAGTCTCGGGCCGCGGAGCGGCGCACGAGAGAGGCTCTCGCGGGCGAACGATAAAGTATCCCCGGCGTTAGCCGTCGAGGTCGCGAATATCCGGGTGAATTGAATTTTTATACGCGAATACACGCTCTCGCGCTTCGCCGTGCTGCGAACCGACGCTTTTGCGTTGAAAAAAAAAAAAAATATATATATATATATATTTTTCTAATCATCTCCGCGATAAAAATATTTTTCAAAAGTATGTATACGTTTTAATTTCTCAAATATCGTAATTTCCAAAGATAATTCTATTGTATTGACTTTTTTTTTTATTTCTATACTTTGTATTTCGTATTCTTGTATATAAATAAACAATCAATCGAACAAAATACAAAAAAAAATAATTTCGATACAATAGAAAAATATTTTGAAGATACGATATTTACGATGCAAAACATATACACAATTTTACGAAAAATTTGTAGCGCGGTCATTGATTCCCGGAGATGCGAAAAAAAAAAAAACAAAAAAAAATTTGTCGAAGAAAAACGAAGAAAAAAAATTGGCCGGCGTCCAAAACTTGAGCGATAGGGTCGCCATTGAGAGTCTCCGGAACGTCTCGTTTCGCCGGGTGAGTTACGGTTCGAACCGCGAATGCGTTGATTCTATCGACTATCGAACGATTACAATGGACAACCGGAGCGACGAGACATAAATTATTCTCGGCTATCGATATCGATGGAGACCCCCGTTATTGCAACTCCGCGAATGTTACGCGTGCGAAATTGTTCGCGTGATGCGGATGTGTTTGCGCGTTCGGAAGCAAATTGCAGCTGAACAGCTCCGAATATCGAGAGGAAGAGAGAGACGAGGAAAAAAAGAGAGGAGAGAAGAATGAGGGGGAGAGGAGGGGTTACGAGAGGTTGTATACATCATATAGAAACGGCACGCTTGCGAGTCGTGCGCCACGATGTGTATACACACCGGCGCGATAGATAAGAGTATTACAATAGATAACGAGAGCTCTCGTGTACGAAAAGCCGAGGTACTCGGAGGGGTTCGTCAACGTCTCGATCTTTCGGAGGGAGAATCGTTCCTGCGGCTTCTCTCGAGCGCGCGGCGTTCGACTTCGTAAAGTCGACGCGAAGTGCGCCGGGGATATATTTTATTTTATTTCACTCTGTGTGAAAAAGGCAGTGTTACGCACGCTTTGCGCGCGTATAATCCCCATTTTCACACCTTGTGAATTAAAATTTTGTACGATTCTCGTGCGAAAAACTGTTTCCCTTTCTCGCAGTTGTTCCGTAATGTACTATTTCCCTATCCCTTTATTATGATTTACCTACGAGTGGGAGAAAAGTTTCTATTTTCGATTATCGATACGATGAGCAAAGTAATCCCCATTGGAGAAATTCACGGCGCGAAATATGATAAAAATAATAATAAGCCACTTCTCGATCTTATCTATCGAGTATTTGAAGAAAAAATTAATGGACGTTATTTGGTTCTTTTCTTTTTACATTGTACGCTTGTACGAACCACCAGTTTTATAGCGATACAATAAACCGCTATAAACAAATAAACTAATCGAATTTTAAAAACATTCGAAACATGGAAACCGACAAAAAAATATTATAACCTTATTTCGGTATATGCATTTTTTTTTAATTAACATTCCTTTTAGCGAGTTAATAAAAAATATAATTGTTTTTTTCAATAAGCGAGTCATCGGTTTTACAGAATTTAGATTACTCAGATTTTATTTTGCATGGGGTTTCAAATACGAAAAACAAAAAATCGAGATATTTAAAAATACCCTTTTTTTACCATAAAAAAAATAATGTTCCTCAGTGATTTACCTATAAAAAAAATATTAAAAAAAATGCCAAAGTTTTGGTTTAAATCGTTGAGAAATTGGAATGCGTTCGGCGAATAAGTAAAACTGGCGATTTACAATATCGGCGAAATAATTTTTACCGCATAATATATGAAATTAGTTAACGGACCTTCTCTGGCTTTGAGGTACACAGTGTTGGCGACAATATTCTCCAACTCCATCAATTCCAGCTTGATCGAGTTTGAGATCCCTGATTAGGTAGAATCCGCGCTGATTAAGGCGACGAAGCGATTCGGCTCGCGTCGTCGTCGTTCCTTTCCTTCTCTCGTATTCCCACCGCTCGTTGGACTTCTCGTCCGAACACCGTCGCGCGATCACCGAGTGTCCTTCTCCGGGTTTGACCACCCAGTCGGGTTCCGGAAGACCCGCTCCCATCTGCGGCCCGGGGGCACCAGGTGAAACGGGTGAATTACACTCGTCGTTTCTCTTCTTCAAAAATCCCCAATAGAAACTCTCGTCTTGCAGGGAGGCGACGCTCGTTCGTTTCTCGTCGTTCCTCGTAAAGCGTCGATATTACCGCCTCGGAAAATCGGCGCCGAATGAAAGATTCGTCGGGGGCGTCTATCGGTCTTAACTCGACGCGGAAACGTTTTGTTATTTTTTTTCTATCGTCGCTAAACAGGCAACGAGACTCGGACGCGTTGCACGCACGTCCAAGATGACTGTATACCCGACCAGCAGGAGTAACAACGGTGCAACAACTATTTTTACTCCGTTTGCCACACGCACACCCGCACGGTGTTGCGGAAAATTTGCCGATTAGTCGCGAAGAATCGCAATACGAGATCTTGTCTCGCGGTATCTCGCGTTCCTCGGTCACGTGTTAAACAGGAATAATGTTTTCCTCGTTCACCGGTCTCTCGTTACTCCGCACCTCGCTGTACTCTTCCCTGCCAAGGCTATCGCTTCGCCTAGCATCCTGGAAATAGAAAAAGATAGGCTTTGTAATGACACGGTATTATAATGCATACTAATAGCTCGGGTCTGTCCGTCCGTCCGTCTATCCTTGCGCGTCTCTTACTCGCGATGTATTTGTGTCGTACGCGAGTTTGCGATATCGTGTTATTTAATACGGCATAGAAGAGAGTATAATATTAAAAATATAAAGAGCGTGTGAAATAAATGCCAAGTAAAGGTAAACTGGGAGAAGGAGAAGGGAAGGAGAGGTTTAGGGTGCGACTCCTTCGATAGTTTAGACGAGGACCTTCACTCCCGACCGTCCGAAGAGTTTCCGCACGGCGAGTATATATTTTAGAGACCCCGTAATGGTACTCCATTACTTCTAAAGGCTATCGAGTACAACAGCGAAGAAACTACTATATATATATATGTGTTTAAGGATCTCCGTCACTAATGACGGTAGGCGATGGAATGCGATCTGGTAATGAACGACAACTCTGACTAAACCGCGATCGTTGACTCACCGACGAATTTACTCGGAAAATAAAAGAAACCAACGATTCGCGCGAAGTTTGTTCAGCGATTAAATTTCGAAAATTCAGTGACTACGATACAAAATTGAATAAAATTTGTTTTTTTTTTTTTTTTCGTTCTTTAATTAAAAGAATTTCGCGGACTCGCGTGAAGTTTGTTCAACGATAAAATTACTCGAATTCAGTGGCTCCGAAAAAAAAATAAAAATTCAATAAAACATTTTTTCATTTTTTTTTTTCGCTATCAATGACGAGTGTGGAAATACGAGGAAGCAATAACCGTGGATAAAAAATCCGTGCAGTTGAATCATCGACGGATTAGCACGAAAAATCGCGCACGGATTAAATGAATTGTTACGAAGTCAAACAAACTCATCGAAATTTGTCGATATACGAAAACAAAAAAATTTCGAATCAATTCGTCAATGTTTGCGCAGTTTCGCAGTGGTACTGTTTTTTTTTTTTTTTTTTTTTTTTTTTTTCGTCAGCTGGGCAGAGTTTGGCGAGTAAACGTTGGCCTTCCGGAGCGCGTCAAGTGCGGAGACTCGGGAAGCTCGTCACAAACGTTTGTACATGTTTTTCCCCGAGCCTAAGAGCCGCAGCCCGGTGCAAGCGGTGTTCCGGGGGCATTGTCGTGGGAACGAGGAGGCGCACTTGGGTCGAGAGACGAGAAGAACAAGACGAGAAAAAATAATAATAACAATAAGAAGGAAAGACCCTTCCGAACCTTCGCCTCGTTTCTCAGTCAAGACGCGTTCTTTTCACGGTCAAGCGACGCGTCTCTTTACCTCGGACTTGCGAGGCGTTTGATGATTTCAAACACGGAAAGGGAAAGTCGAATAACGGAGGGGAGGGGATAGCGGAGAGAAAGAGCGCGAAGTTTCGTAGACGAATAAGAGAGTAAAATAAAGTACGAGATAAGTCGGAGGTGTGTACGTAATACGAATACCGGACGGGGAAGAAGGAAAGGAGGGAGAGACGAAAGCGAGAAAAGTATCACGCAGACGGTGGCGAGTCCAGTAGCGTGAAAGATAGTAAGGAGGAAATATTTCTGAATGAGCAGTGTGAACGACCGAGTGGCGAACTACTAAACGATGACGCGAATCTTTTTGCAATTGAGAGGAAGAGGAACACCTTGCGCGGACGTGGAATATCATAACGGAATAATGAAAGTCAACATTTTAGGTCCGCCTACGATCGATTATTGATGCGATATTAAATATTGATCTTTTCATACAATTTCGACAAACTTAAGCCACCATCACAGTTCGCCATTCATTAAACGCTCATCGGTTTTAAATGAATTTTTATTCAAAATCGCGACGCATATTATCCAATTAAATACAATTCTGGGGGGGGGGGGGGGGGGGAGGCAAGGGGGGCAAAATGGGCACGTAGAAAAAAACAGTATAATAATAATGATTTTTTTTAAATAAAAATAATTATAAATAAATATTAATACAATTATAATATGATATTTGTATTTGTATTAATATCATTATCATAATTATTATTAACATTTATTGTTGCATATTTATATTATTATAACATTATTTCTGATTCTACGTATCCATTTTGCAACCCGACGCCGGTTTTGAGATCAGAGAAATAACGTTAAATCCGAAACGAAGTTATTATCGATTGCAAAGCCTTGGAGGACTTTAAAAGACGCGATGAGAATGACATTTTTTTCGGTCGTTTGAACGACCGAATGATTCCAATTAAAACAAAATTCCTTGTTTCCTTTTTTTTTTTCTTTGAAATCGAAAAGTTGTCACTGGGAATGGCGAAAGAAATCTCCGCGCGAGTTTCACGCTCTCACATTTTTTATTTCCTTTAATTCGCGACACAAGCCACCTAAGTCTTGTAACAGGTATACAAAACTCGACCGATATGACGAAGGTGGCAGAGATCGCGCGGATAGTCGCGTCAAACCGCGGAATCGCACGTTCTCGGCTTCTCGAAAACACCGACGAGGCATTCACACGTCCGGAAACACCAGTGCACATACCTAAAGCACACGCGAACCGTGTATATTACACGCGGTACGGAGTCGCGTGTCTTCCATACATACGTAAAAAAAACTCTCCTCGCTTCGCTCCGCGACGTTTCGCGTACACGTGTGTTGGTACGACGAACGTGTGACACACTTGTACGTTCGAAAACGGAATGAAAGAAGAGATACATGTATATAAACGATGACGATGGTGCAGCAGCGCAGCGGAGTGTATCAGCAGGTATCCGGAGAGAAGCAAAGAGCAAGAACAGCGGAAAACCGGGACGGCGTGGCGGATATCGCGCTCGGTGTCGCGGAGACGCGCGCGCTCTCAGGATGGGCGTAAACTACTGCTACATCGAGGTTTTTTTTTTTATCATTTTCATTTTTCCTTGTACCGCTAAAGTTTTTTTTTTTTTTTTTCTACAAAAAATGAGGCGGAAAACGAATATGGAAGAAAAACAGAGTTTCGAAGAATCGCAAGAGTTGCGCGTAATAGTATTTTTCCCGTTCTGTTAGATTTAATTCACTTTATTCACGGAACACCCGGTACACGAACGAACGGAAAGGGCGACGGTGGAGAAAGAGAGGACACAACGACGAGCCGACGCAACGACAACGACTACCGAGAGGCACACGACGGCGCGTTTCGAGGAGGCGGAGAGACGTGCTCCGAAGCGCAATGGCCGACCATCGGCAGCAGTAGCAGCAGCAACTAGCTGCGGTTACAGTATCGAAGTTTCTATACCCCTGGTGCACACGGAAACAGAAGTCGCGCCCAGCGCAATGCGCGAAATATTTCATCGCGTGATAAATTAAAAAAAAGAAAAACTACGAAGAAATGTAGAATTGAGAAAAAAAAAAATGAATAAATTTGTCAATCGTACACGACCGGCGAGTTTTCGCGGCGAGCGATAATTCAACACTGGGGCACTCACGATGGAAACATTCACTCCGGGGTTTAGCGGAGAGACCGAGGAGACGTAAAGCGAAGGAAAGCCAAGTCAGGACACGAGTTAGCGTGGATCCCACGCGCGCCGCGAGAAAGATACTCCTCTTCGAGGACGTTCACGAGGGGCTCTCTCTTGACGAGTGGATCTCGCACACTCGTTCACGGTCGTTCACGCCTCGCGCGATGCGCGCGGGGACCTTCGCGTGCTCGTTTTTCTCTCGAGCACAACCAACCCCCTTTAGTCCTGAATTATGTTATTTCGTTTGTAAATGGCACACGAGACACGACGAAACGCGAAACCGCGAACGAATATTCGACTGCAACGACTACTCGTTGCGAACGAAAACACTTTTATACTTCGAAGCAAATGAATGTGGGATATCTGTTTTTTTTCGTACGCGTAGCGTGTGTATCGTATTTGTTCGTTTGGGATTGAATGTGTTGACGAAGTAGCGATGAACTGTTAAGAGTTTTGAGTATATGTGATATATATTTATATACATATACATATATATATGCAGAATATACCTCGTAGTATAATTTAACGATACGCGGGGGGTTGACAAGCGCACGGCCACGGACGACAACGACGACGACGACTCGAGCGCGCGGCGTCTCGCTCGTAGCAAGCAAAAGCGGTACCTTTGCCTCGGGTTTGCCCGTGCACACTGCCTTGCTTGACTCTCGCGCTGGTGCTGCGTTAGCCCGCGAGGATAGGAAGAGGGAGGGAGAGAGACGGAGAGCTCCGACGAGTAGGGGGATCAAAACGGAGTGTGGCGGCGTGCGCGCTCCGTCAGCGGCTCCGACGAACGCTCGGGAAGCTCGAGGGCTGGGAGGGGAAATGCATACAGTTGAAACTCTCAAAACTGGTCACTACGACGATTTTCCGAAGCAGTTTCTTCGAAATTTTACATATTCTTTTTGATAAATTATTTAAAAATAGGGACTAAAAACTCTTTTTATTGAGATCGAGAAAATCCAAAAAATCGTCGTAATTTTAAAGAATCGATCGATTTATTTGTAAGAAACTTAGGCTCATGACAAAAATAATAAAACAAAGGATTAACGGATCGTGTTGAAATATATATTTTTATTGTACATAGCGTGTGATAAATTATTGTTAATTATAAATTATCGGTAAAGAGGATCTGGAAAAAATTTTATTCTGATAATCATGATGATTGATGAAATGGTATATTTATTTATTTTCTCATTTAATTTTTCGAAAAAATCGAAATACGAATACTTACATCATTTTTATTTTTCACTAATTTTTTGTTTTTTGGTGTTTTTTTCGTGATTAGTAATAGAGGAAAAAAAAGTTTTAGCGTTGAGAGATACGACTGTAATTCGTGTGTATGGTTGATGGTACGCGTCGGTAGTGGGTCGACCGCATGGTGCGGCAACGTTCCTCGCTACTTCTACCTCGACGATCGACGAGGGCTCAGAGGGAAAATACAACGATGCCGGCGAAAAGCCCATCGTGTAATACGGCAGAGTAAGCAAGAGAAGGCGAGGGCGTTAGCGAGGAAGCTACGGGGCTCCCTCCGGGCCCTACCGCACTACCACAATCGTAGCCGCAACCTCTGTCCCATAGAGTTTTGCCGGGAGGAATATACGTTGTCGGTAGAGAGACACGAGCGCTCGGCAGGTTCGGCCAATTTACCGTACGAGAGAAACTCGAAACGCGGGGCTCCCTTGCGGACAACTTCGGAATTAGCGGAGCCGCAAGTGCCGCTCACCGCGAATTTCGAATTAACGACTGATTGGCCTTTGGCCACTTAAGCGTCGATGAAATTCCGATAGCCATGATTAACGGACAAACAAACGAAAAATAGTCAAAAATTACATAAAAATCTTTTATTTTTTTTTATTTTCGTAACTCGTCACGTAAATTTGTTTATATACTTTTCGTGAATTTCTCGATTGGACGAAAAGTTACCGGCAATTATTAGACGCGATTATCGGTCATTTATTTCCGTTATATTTCATTCGAAATGACGAATTGGTCGAAAACATCGATTGTATAGCATTTCCATCAACGACTTGTCGCCACCGTGAGAATTTCACCGCGTTGTACAACCTAAGAACGTCGAGAGAGGAGTTCGCACACTAATGTCCAAACTATGCGAGGAATGCGTTGTGGTTCTTCGGCGTTGGGGCCCTCTGTTTTCACCGATAGACGAGATAATTGCTTCGTCGCGTCGTTGAGAATCGAAGCTCTTTGGTATGCCGTATATACTTCGCTACCGATGCGCATAGACGATCTCACTTCTCGAGAGAAAAAGCTTCTCTGTTGCGTTAATTATGCACTTTTTGCCAATGACGGATCTTATGCACAGAAGCGTTGATGCGTCCATATGTACCCCGCCGACCGATGGCGAGGTCATCGCCAAATATAGTCCGACAACGATGGAAGATTTAAACTCCGTTCGCTAAGCGATAAATCGTTTCTCGAGTGGAGAAGAAAGAAAGACCTCTTGAATATTCCAAGACGTTATCTCGATTCTATCCCCCGAGAAGCTCCGATCGATCATTTTTTTTTATTCCTTTTTTTTCCATTCGCTATTGCGAAACTATTGCAATAATAACAGTAACGGTAATAAATCGAATTATTACTAATAAAAAGCGAAATTCAATATTTCGTCGATTTCATCTCTTTCGATTTGATTATAAAAAAAAGCAATAATAATCAATACGAAACGTGAAAAGCGAAACCGCGATCTTGCAATGCGAGCGGTCGAGTCGGGATATCGAATAGCGACCACCGAACCCCGTCGATTCGAGATCGATGACTCAACTGCATCTCTGTTACGAGAACTCCCTTTTTTTTCTCCTTCAAGCGCATCGATCTATATTGCTTTTGGTTTTGTTGTAAAAAAAAAATCGTAAATTCAATTTACTCGGAAATAAAAAATTGCCAACTATCGTATATGAATCGGAAATTAAAATATCGTAATCTGCAAAATTACGAAAGATTCTTAAAATAAAAAAAAAATAATTACATCGAAATTATTACATTTTTCAATTTTCGATTAATGTAAGATAACTTTCAATTTTTTATTTCCGTTTACATTAAATTTTTCATCATTTTTCGACGTTGTCTACGAAACGCGAGAGAACAAGTTTCGTTATCGATCGGATAATATCGCGAGAAACCAGAATTCAGGATCCTAATATTAGTTCGATAGTTTAGAAAGAATATCAATCGGAGTAATCGGCAACTTCCGTCGGAAGCTTTGAAATATCGGGGCTCGTAATAGCGGATGATCCTTGGTATGCGATGAATTTTCTCTCTTCTCGTCTTCCGTGTGCCGGATAACCGAAGAATTTTTCTCGGATAGAAGAAATCCGATAGTTCCGAGGAGTATCGATCTTTCTCGGTGGCCGACGTTCTCGTAGCTGTGTTCCTCGGGAATTCAGGGTCTCCCGGCAATCTCCGCGAGACGCCGAGGAAGCTGATCCCGTGTCAGAAGTCTCGAATGGCTCTTAGAAATAAAACGAAAAAAAAAAAAAAAAAAAAAAAAAAAAAAAAAACGGAAAATCCCTCAGTGAAAAAAAAAGACTATGAATAGAAGAAGCGGCGAAGTTAGATTAGAAGAGATTATTGAAACGTTCTCTCGGAGTTGTAAGGCTCTCGGAGTGCCACCGTAGCGTGCGGTCGCGCGTTATAGACGACTCCTCGAGTCTCGCGATTCCTCGTACACAAGTTTCGACATACGCAATCGACTTGGTGCACAGACTCGCATATGTATACACGTACGCAACAAACCGATGCAATGTCGTTGAGCGTAAGCGCGAAGACGTTAGGATATATATATCGAGTATAAACGCTGCGTGACGAGTGATCCACGAATCAGTTCTCTTCGAAACTCGTTCTTAGATCGTTCGAGACTTCGTGCAATTAGCTCGTGAGACAAAATCATTTTTTTCCGTAAAATAATCCCGAAATTGCAACTTTAGCGTCCGAAATAAAAACTCAAATTACTTAGATTTTTTTTTCTGTTTAAGTTATATTCCGAATATTAAAGATTTTTATTGCATTACCGAAGTTTTATTTGTCTAAAAAAATTCTCCGATTGTCATTTTTTTTTTTTTTCAAATAAAAACTCAATTTATCATTGGATATCGATCTTTTTTTTTCGTATCGAAAAATTCCGTATGGAATTGAAAAATTGTATTTTCGGATAGATGGATAAAGTTTGGAGCGATAGGCGAAGCTGTGCGGAGTAGTCACGTGTCTATTCTATGTTTATGCGAAGTATACGTCGGATCATGAAGTCGCGCGATGCAAGCTTCTTAACGTTATTGATACTGTGGGGATTTCTACTGCTTCCGGTGACAGCGGTAACGAGCGGTATATCAGCCAATGAAACGGATCACAATGATTTAGCTTCTCGTAGAGCTGCGGGTGAGACGACGAATCGGGGGAAAAAAGCTCGTCTAGTCAAGAAGTTGATGAGGGATTTTCGTAAGTTGAGGAAACAGGAAGGAGCGCTTAAGCTCGTAGGAAGCGGAAAAGGCGATTACGAAGGTAAGTTTCGCTGTACAAAACCTAATTCCCGATTATAATCGAAAAAATTCGAAAATATAATAATAATAATCTGATTAAATAAAATATAGTATTATTATTAATATTATTACGAAAAAAAAAAAAAAAATTCGATTTTTTGACGCGCGGGATGTTTTAAGATCGGAAAAAATGATATCGGAGCGGAAAAAAAAATAGTGCGAAGCCTGTAGCATAGATTTAATCGGTACCAGAAGATAGGAGTAGGTCTCTCGGGTAACTCTGGCGTGTACTGTGCAACGTCGATTACAAAGGGGTCAACTCGCGGAAGATTCGTGTCAATGAGCGTCTCTTGTCCCAGTCGTCGAGGCGCGCAGTTGACGCACTCGCGAGACTTTTTCGAGACCGTAAAGGGGGGAGCTAATTAGGAGTAACGAAAAATTCTAATAGAATTTACGACATGACGCGCCATCAATTATGATTTACGAATGACTAATCAACGTGGCATTATTAACTATCGACAGGAAACGTCGAAATTCTTCATAATGGCAAGTGGGGTAACGTGTGCGACGACGAGTGGGACTTCCTGGAGGCGACCGTCGTCTGCAGACAACTGGGATTCGAGAGCGCGGTCAAGGCAACGGCGAACGGACGTTTCGGACAATCGAGAAGTATGCGCGATCACGAGGAGCCGAAACAACCCATTGATTTCCTTTTCTCAATTTTTGCAATATTTATCATTTTTTTTTTTTTTTTCGAAGACCAAGACATAAATAAATGCAAAAAAAAAAAAAAAAAATGAGAATAAATAATAAAAATAAATTATTTATTCTTATTATTATTTTTTTTAATAAAAATAAAAGTTTTAATAATAAAAATAATGTTCTCTAATGAAAATTCTTAGGGCGTTTTTGGATGGATAACACGCACTGCGACGGAACGGAGGATCACTTATCGAAATGCCGATTCGACGGATGGGGTACGTCGGATTGCGAGAGCAGCGAAGCGGCGGGTGTAATTTGTACCCACGAGGAAGAGACGCCCGTGGCACCGATCGCGAAACCAAAATCCTCGAAAGCGCGAATAAAAGATGTTCATCGACAAGGCATCGCTGTGCGTCTCGCCGGAGGTCGAATACCGAACGAAGGTCGCGTCGAGATAAAACTCGGAAAATCCGGTAATAATTCACGAAAATATGAATAATATTCCAAAAAGAACGCATGAAATTTCGAAAATTTTCCATCGAACCATTTTACAGAATGGGGTGTCGCGTGCGGCGACGGATGGTCTCTTCTCGAAGCAGCCGCGGTTTGTCGTCAGCTGGGACTCGGCTACGCGAACGATGCGATACAAACGAATTTTTTCGGTGGCGAACGCATGCCAATGGCTATAAGTGGAATTAAATGTATTGGCAACGAGTCCAACATTGCCGAATGTCTTCACGACGAAGTTCTCGATTGTCCAGGTAACGTCGTCGTACGAGCAATTTACTAATTTTTTTTTTTTTTTTTTTTTTTTTTCGTTTTCCCTATTGCAATCCGTAGAATTTTTATCGTACGAACGTTATCGCCCCCGGAGTGCCGATGGGTTGTCCATCTCGATTGGAGAATCGTTTCGCGTATTGGAATCTGATCGATAAATTCCCTGTTTTCACCCCGAATGCCAGGCATCGCCGAGAACGTTGCGAGCGTCGTTTGTCACCGTGAAATGGCTGATCTCGTGTTCGATCATATCGAACTCATGAGAACAGCGCATCTAGAGGACAGGCAACTATATTGGCTGCAATGCGCGATGGAGGAAAATTGCGTCGCGAGTCAGGCTTACAAGATACAAAAAGAATCACAAAATTGGCACCTCGAGACACGAAGACTATTGCGCTTTACGGCGAGAATACTGAACGCCGGAAGTGCCGATTTTCGTCCATCGGTACCGAAGCACCTGTGGGAATGGCACATGTGTCACATGTGAGAAATCTCGAAAAAGTGACTTTTTTTCACGAGCTATTTAAGCCACGAAACTCTAACGGAGTATTCTTCGTTTGCGCAGTCGCGTGATCGAAAAAAATACGATTTTCTATTTTTCCGTAAATCTCGTAAATATTAACGAATATATAAATAATATTCTAAAAAGGACGCGTGATATCATAAATAATAACAATAATAATATTTTTTTGGTATAAATGTGATGAATATAATCGATTCCAGGCATTACCACTCGATGGAAGTATTCGCGACATTCGACGTAATCGACTCGAGCGGAAAGAGGGTTGCCGAGGGTCACAAAGCGTCCTTCTGCCTCGAGGATAATCAATGCCTACCGGGCGTCACACCCAGGTTAACAAATTACTTTTCATTTTCATTAATTATTCAATATTTACGAGAGAGAGACGCCCCCCCCCCCCCTTCCCCCCCCCCCCCCCCCTTTCGTTATCTTTCATATTCTCGTCGTAATATTGAAACTTCGTACGTAGGTACAAATGTGCTAATTACGGGGATCAGGGAATATCGGTCAACTGCAGCGATATATATAAGCACAATATCGACTGCCAATGGGTCGATATTTCGGAACTCAGGCCCGGCGAATACACATTCAAGGTTTGGTGCAAAATCGTGCAATATTTGTATGGAAGTTGAAAACGAAATAATCGATGTTTTTCGCATCAACAGGTCGCAGTTAATCCCGAATTCAAAGTGGGCGAAATGAGCTTCGACAATAATGCGGCTGTCTGCCAATTATTGTACACGGAAACTTTTGCTACGATTCACAATTGCACTATGGCTCGACCATGAAAATATTATTTTGTAAAATATCGCTTTCTTTAATAAAACACGAAAATGTAGTGATAAAAGAGATTTTTTTCTTTACTCTCTGTCGTATCAACGTGAAATAGCAAGTTCCCTCGAGCAACGAGTTTCTTTGTAGATGATAAAAAAACAATCGTAACTGTGCTTCGATAAAAACACGACTCCCCACTCTACTCGGATGATTTTCCGAGAGATTATATATTACGCGGACCCTAACCGATGTTTTTAGAACGTATGTGTTTACTTTCGATGAGATCAGGTTAGTTTTCGTCTCGCAAAATGTTGTGAACGGGAAGATCTCTGACGTTTCTGTCAAGTGTATCGTGAAAAAAAAAAAAAAAAAGTGAGAAAAAAATCATGGGTCTTTTCGGTAAATCGCCAGAGAAGAATCCAAAGGAACAGGTGATTATTCGCGTACTTTCTTGCGATGCAATAGGTTATGAATCATATTTTCATTGATAATAACGAATGCAGGTTCAAGAATGGACTCACAAATTGCGAAAAGAGGGCTATCAGTTGGATAGACAGGTTAGAGGTGAGTCATAAACACGCAAATCGATCACTGGTGATCACCAAACTTAATCATCGAATCTTGATAAACTTTTCGGCCAAATTCAAGGTCAATCGTTTCCCGAAATAAAATTGTCAAATGAAATCGAAGTATTTTCGATATGTTTGTTTAAAGCGATTCAACGAGAAGAAGAGAAGGTTAAACGCTCGTTGAAAGAAGCCGCGAAAAAAGGCGACAAGGACGTGTGCAAAATTCTCGCAAAAGAGATAATAAGAGCGCGCAAAGCTCGCGGAAAAATCTCAACGTCAAAAGCGCATCTCAATTCGGTTTCTCTGCAAATGAAAAATCAATTGGCTACGATAAGAGTCGCAGGATCGCTTTCGAAATCAACGGAGGTAATGCAAGCCATGCAATCGCTGGTTAGAGTACCCGAAGTCGCTGCCACTATGCGAGATTTGTCAAAAGAAATGATGAGAGCGGGAATAATAGAGGAAATGCTAGACGAGACTATGGATTCTGTTGAAGATTCGGACGAAATTGAGGACGAAGCCGACGAGGAAGTCGACAAGGTAAATTTTTTTTTTTTGCGACGTAATGTAAAAAAAACAAAAACTAATTTTTATACATTTTTTTTAGGTTCTCTGGGAACTCACCGCCGGCCAATTGGGCACGGCACCGGCTGTCGTAACCGAAACTCCAGGTGCCGTTGCTTCGACGTCCAATGAGGAAGACGTCGAAGTCGCGGACGACAAAGAACTCGAAGAGATGAAAAATAGGTTACAGAGTCTGAGAAGTTAAACAGAGAGCACGCCGAGAGAGCCTAACGTCATCGCGGAGAAAAAAATCAACGATCCCTGCGTCGCTACGAATTAATTTAATTGATGAATATTTTCTATTTTTACGCTCGGCATGTTGCGCACTCGATTTTCATTTTCTCTTTTAATGTTAATGTACACTAATGAGATCCTGCACTAACGAAAGACACACGTAGACTCTAGAAACCGCTTAGCTAAAGAAGGCAACGTACTCCAGGTTGAAAAAAACAAAAAAACAAAAGATAAAACAGTATTTCACACATTTACAAAACCTGTATGTGTTTTACCGTTGAATAATTTATCGCGGTAAAAATAAACCGCGTCAGCGAAGCTGGCTTCGATATTATAAACTTACAATTACACGAAAAAAGAAAAAAAAGAAACCAATAAATCAATATATTAATATAACCAACCTTAGTGTCTATCCGCGATGAATTCTTTTTTCAGCTAGAACGTTCGATGTTCACGTTTTCGCGTGTACTTCGAAAAATTTTTGTACATTGTTGCAATTTCAATAATAGAACACTTTGTTTAAGAATTGTACATAACAACACTTGTGTTTAAACGCTTTGTAAACTATTATATTACCGTTATCACTAGTTTTGCGCGTCACTTATTCTTCCTTCCGAATTAACGTTAATAAATGCATCGAGAAACTTTTTTTGTCCGTGCGGTTTTAGCCCACGACGGATGCATAACTGCCACGAGATTCAAACGAGTCGCATAAACCGTCAGGTGGCGCTGGATCTTCCATTGTGTACTACGATAAATCTCTATCCGTCATACATATGTATATATATATACATATTTTTTTTTATCATTTCCTCTCGTGGGGCGCGTCGCGCCTGTCAGTGAGTCGCGCTGTCAAAAATGTATAAATCCACGATTACCACGTACGTCTCACAACATCGCGAGATAATAACCCTTTGTTATTCCTTGTGAATGAATCAAACGAAGAGGATGTATCGCGCGTGCAAGGATCATCGGAGTAACTCGTTCGAAGCGCAGTAATTATTAATTCACGCAAGTTCGCCATCGGGGGATAACCCCGAACGGTCCACCGTTATCTCGAATCGCGAAAAACAAGATTTTCTTTCCGGGCGAATCTACGCCTCCGTGTAATAGCGTGACAGCGTTTCGTCGGGAGAAATATGGCTTGTCTCTTGTTGAATCAAGATGACATCGACATTAAAATACCCACCGTCGAAACTACGGACGGTGTTACGTTCTACGTTATCGAGGTTAGAGTTGGAACGGTTAATTGGAGCCTAAAACACAGATACAGCGAATTCGCCGAACTTCATGAAGTTCTCGTGTCCGAGCATTGTGTTGAAAAGGATATATTGCCACCTAAGAAACTCATCGGCAACAAGAGCGAAGCTTTCATTGAGAAACGAAGGATTGGATTGGAAAGTTATTTGAATGCCGTCTATTACTATCTGAAGAAGACGTTACCCAGACAATTCGCTCTCTTCCTGCATCTTCATTTGCACGATATATTCTTCATACTCCAGAACATGGCATTGGAATTTTTTACACGTGGGGATTCCGTTTTGGAGTCGTCAAAGAATTACACTTTTACGCCTCTTCAGGTAGTCTCCCATTGATTTTTAGTCTTATCGAGACGTTTGAATTTCAAAAAGTTGTTTTTCTCGTCAAATATATAATAAATCTTTTTAATGAAAAATTGTCAGATTTTTTTTTCAGTTGTATGGCATCGGCAAAAGACTAAAACAGCCATTTCCGTTTTTAAACAATCTTTTTCTCATCGACATGTAAAAAATATTTTTTTATTATATTTATGGTTTTTTAAATTTTATAACGATATTATTATTATGATTTTTATAAATAGTAAAAATTGATTATATATTATTCATTATTTATGCGAGAAAAACCCTTTGAAAAATCGAAATTCGATTCATATTGCATGTTATACATTTAATTTTTTTTTTTTTTTTTTTCAGTTGTACGCCATCAGTGAAAGACTGAAACAGCCGTGTCCGCCGTTGGAAGTAGTGGACAGAAAATACGACTTCAGTCACGTCTTGGATCTGAATTCTCATCTCAAAGAGCTCGTTATTCAGGGATCTTCCCAATGTTTTGGAAGCAGCAACATCGAACCTTCCGCTTTGCCGATAGAATTGTCGACTTTTAAGAATGTTGAGATTCTCACGGTTGATGAATATCCCATGGAGAAGATTTACGGTATGGGTAATCTACGAGACACAGTAAAGCATCTCGAGGTGCACAATACGGCGTTGAGAAATATCGTGGAATTCGCGATGTGCGAAGAGGTTCACAAGCGCATTGAGAACGCGAACGATTCGCACGTATGGCTTAAAGTAACTCATCTCGATCTGAGCGACAATCGAATAGAGACGATAGACGAGGCGATAAAACTTTTGCCACACATAGAGTCATTAATGTTGAACAATAACTTATTAACGGAAATATCGAACGTAACGCTGTTGCCGCGCTTGTCACAGTTGCATTTGGCATCGAACAGTTTTTCGACGCTACCTGAAAATTTACACACGAAATTAGGTAACATAGTCTACATGGATCTATCGCAGAATAAATTAACGTCACTCGCGAGTTTCTCGAAATTATACTCTCTCGAGGGTCTCGACGTTAGTTGCAACAGAATCGAGAACATCGATGAGGTCAAGAATATCGGGCATTTGCCGTGTTTGGAGAATCTGAGATTAACCGGTAATGCCGTCTCGACTATCGTCGATTACAGAGTCAAGGTACTCGAGCCTTTCGGCAAACGCGCCAGCGACATATGTCTCGATAATGAAAAACCGAATCAGAAGGAACTCGACACCGTCGCCGTTCTTCAGGCTCTCAGAATCGCTCGAGAGGGCAAATCGCCGACATTCAGCGCGACGGATTCTTCGCTCTTTTCCGCCGAAATCCCGAGCAATTAAATTCCTCCTTCGATCTGGAGCTCTGGATGGTCGCTTTCGGGTTTTCTTCGGCGGACACTTTGTCGCGCATTCGACGAAGCGAATTCGAATAATTCAGATTCATCCGATTAGTATCTCGAATACCAAAAAAAAAAAGAAAGAGTAATGATAATATATTTTTTTTCGGAGGTCTTTTTATATGACGAAAAAAAAAAATAAAATACTCCGAGATTCACTTTAACCGAATAATGCGAATTAACTACTCGCGAGTGGTTTAATAATTAAAAGAAGAAAAAAAAAACACGAACGCGGGTTGCACGTTACTCAAAGTAATCTCCGTCGACGGACAAATGACAAAACGCGCGTTACATTACTTGGTGTACGAATTTTATATAACGAAAAAAAAAAAAAAAAAATGTAACAAACTAATCGAATGAAAAAACAAAAATAATAATGATATTCAGCTGTATATAAGATGACAAACTATTTTGTTTATAAATTAAAAATAAACTGTGATAATTATACTTGGAAGATAACGAGAATAATGCAATATTTAAACCTACCTTCGCGCTTCTAAAAAAAAAAAAAAAAAAAAAAAAAAAAAATATCGGTAATTAATCCAAACGTCTTTTCTCAATTTAATTTTTCTTTTTTTTTTTTTTTTTACTTTTATTCAATCCACCTCGACATTTCACGACTTCGACCTTTAAACATTATGATTTGTTTGAAAATATTAAAATATTCATAAATAATATTATTACCAATATCAGTAGTAATTGCTTACGGATAACGCTACGCATTCTTCTGTTTAGTCTTTTAACGTAACATCTACACTACCCACATACATAAGTTATCGTTACAAAGTATCATTTTTTTTTTTTACTTTTTTTTTCAACTGTTCGTTTACTTATCGTCGGTCGCATATCGAATTTTTAATGCGTTGCGATCCTATAAGAAATTTATAGAATCGTCGTAATGTCTGAAACTGTTGTTAACGTTTTCTCGAGCACATCGTCGATTTATTTTCCGATATGCGACGAGTTTTTTTCCCTCAATTAGCTTCTTTACGTTATTAATCTTTCCGGTATATTTTCTCAATTGCGCAAAAATTTTGACCGCTCCGCGAGTCTTTCTTCTTCTGAAAACTAAGTTTTGCTCTCGTTAAAGAAATATGATGCAACGCGAATATTAGGCACGACAGCTGCAGCAGCAGCAGCAGAGAAACAGTGGTGTGTTTTTTTTTTTTTTTTTTTTCAACGATTCTGTATTATGAATGATATACTTTCATTGTGATAGTATTTACCGCGTCAGTTCAGAGCGGAGAACTGTCGTTACTCAAGCGATGATCGATCGACAGTCGCCGGAGCGTCACGGCTTCGTAGCACGCGAGTTAATTTTTATTAGTTTTTTTTTTTTCGCGATGCATGGGATTCTTTTATAAAACTCTGAAAACTTCGTAAGGTAGGAAATTAGGGGTATTTCGAGGGATAAAAAGTTTGTAAATTTCGCGCGAAAGCTCCGCATCGCCGAGGAAAAAAAAAAAAAACGAAGAAAAGAATCAAAACAAAAAATATAATGGAGGCGGGAAGAATGGAAAAAAAAATCAAATTTGCATTTCGGATACAAATTCGATATCGGGCGAGAGAAGCTTTTGGATACAATATATATATGTAGTTTATAGTAGTTATATAGTTTAATTTCGTATATAATTTAGTTGTGCGCAATGGGGATGAGTTTTTCCCCGGAGCCGATAGCCGGAAGTGGAGCCTCGACGGTCAAAACGCCGTCCTTGCTGAGCGATGATTTGATGCTTTCCGGATTCGTTCCCTTCGGCAGCAAGAATTCTCTGTTGTACTCCCTGTACACTGATTTGCTTTCGGTTTTTTCCTCGTGCTTAGCGTGAACCTGCAAAAAAAAAAAAACGCAACATTATTATTGTGTACTCGAGAAAAATAATTCGACGGCTACAATGTCGTTTGGGTTTAAAAATAATCATTTGCGACGCAAATAATGTAAGACGCCGGCCAAACGCTTGACCACAAGGAAAATCGATATTCCGTTGGAAAGATATAGCTACAGGTAGGCAAACATGAGGCAAAATGGACCGCTTCGGCAATGCAGGGAGTTCTGTTGATAAACACAACACTCTTCCGATATTTTCGAACCAAAAGATGGATTTGAGTATTAAAACGAAAAAAAGTGGCAAATCAGAGTAAATTGAATTTTAAATAATTTTTTACCTACAAACGATATGTCAATTATTATCGTAAAAAAATAATTGAATAAATAGCAACAATAATAATAATATTTGATAATAATACATTTCTCGTAGAATTTTCGTAAATGTTCCGTAGAATTTCATCAAACTTCGTTCCCGATCTTTCTTTTCGGATAAACTTTAAAATCGATTTTTTTTTTATAGATCGTTAATTTTAAGGTTGATATATTTTGTCTCGAAATTCGAGTTGCGCGACTGTCCCATTTCGCCCCAGCATTCCCTACCACTCCCAGGGGGGGGCGGGCATAGCGACTTCTGTGGCTTTCGGAGTATTGCGTGATCCCGGTAATAAGCCGGTATTCCGAGCTGATTTATTAATACGAGCGTGAGCTCCGGCAATCGAAACGAGTATTCCGTCCGCCTCATTTTCCCAGCTAAAATTTATCCATCTCCATTTTGGCGCTCCCCCTCCCGAACGATAAAAATAAAGAATCGTTTTCGATCGAATTTTTGTTAGGTTATGGTCGTCGGGTTTCCCACATTGTGTTTGTTGTCGCGTGCAAGTTTTATCATCGAATCGAGACACGCGAAACTCGCGAAGTTGTGAATGATAACTCGAAAAACAAATGCGCGAGTCATTGCCCTGTAGATTTTATTGATAAATTGTTCTGAACTGCAACAAGATCGCTAAAAGCTTTTTTAATTGAATAATCCTCGTTTACATCGTTGATAAACAGTTTATGTTTTAACGAGCAATCTAACCTATTTATCGGTGACTCGTAATTTTGCCCGGCAAACTTTTAGTTAGAAAATAATTGCGCAAGAACATTGTCAACGGTATGGAGAATCGTTTTTTATTTCATTCGGCGCATTATCTCACGTCGACAAAGTAACGCAATCGATCAGCGGACACGCACGTCCTACGGGCAGAGACACGAAGCCCACAGAGCTGTTTAAGTGACTCATCGGTGAGAGCTACGAGCTCGCAAACACCCACTCGGCAATTTAGAGCAGGTCAGTTCGAGAGCCTCAAATTTCTCCGAACGCGTAATGAATACCCTATTACGCGACGCTAAAAATCATTCCTCCGAATTATCAACTGCTAACCAGTTTACATTTTATTAATGAACGATTTAAACGAGAGACAATCTCTATCCCATTTTACCATATTTTTTTTTTCTTTTTTTTTTTTTTCTTGGCTACGAGTCCGCGTGTTCGCAAACAAAACTGGTAGCACTTTGCGATCTCTCTCGCCACGCGTTTAGTACGCGTTTCAACGTCGAGCGTGTCTACAAGAGTGTTTGAACAGCTGCGCTACTCCGGACTCGCATATGATATAAAGGTCTCGCTTACGTGGCGGCAAAGAAACACACGAAATTGTTTAACGCGCACGGGCTAAAACCCCGCGTACGTTTCTATTAATATTGGACCGAGGTAACTTTGTCTGGTCTTTGCCACGCTGCTTCTGGTATTGTATATCCTCGTCGTAAGAACCCGAGTATCGAATATCGAATCTCCTTAACGCATCGTTCACCCGGCGAAACTATAAAAACACATCGTTTCGTTTTTCACGTTTCGTAATCAATTCCTTTTTACCATTTTTGTTATTATACGATATCATTGTTATTTATTTATTTTAATAAATGATATTTAACAAATGATATGAAATTACGTAAATAATAATAATAGTATTAGAATTTATTTATTATTATTATTCAATTTTTGTTTTATATCTAAACGACAAATTATCGTTCCATGTCGCGCGTATTATAATTTTTCTGTGATTCAACCCTCGTATGAGTTTCGCAACGAGGTCAACGTTACGCGAGAAACGACGAGAATGAGAATATACCTATTTGTCTTTTACGATCGCGCTTATCGCGTTTCGAGCGAAGGTTGTATTAAAAGGGGTGCGCTGGTGATGAGAAAAAACGAGGGGTTGAGGAATGAATCACCCAAAGTCATAAAATCTCGAGGTCTCGACGGATATACGATCGAGAGAGAAACTTTTATAAGAAAATTAGGTTATGGTGTCGATGGTGTTGTCTCCATTCTCGTAATGTTGACTCTTCCAAGATGGGCACTTCTGGGAAGCGGGAGGAAACGAGAAACCCGAAGAGGGTTGAGATGAGAAAACGGCGGCGACGCCCAGACGCCGAACAAAGGATCGGGCATCCCCTGTTTCTGTATATCGCGGTCAATCGATAACTCTCGCGAAACAAACAATGAAAAAAAATAAGAAAGAGAGGCGAACATAAGCGGAAGATCCATCGTAACACGTTGATTGGCCAATGGGTTAATAAATCATCGACTATCGATAATTCTTTCGGCTTTCCACCTCGCGGATAGCTCAAGCCCCCGTACAACCTTCCCGAATGGAAATTAATCTTCGAGTTAAAGAAAAAAAAATGAGGCGAAGATATATGCGACAATATTGAGGAGACAAATATTATCCGAGTCTCGATCGCGCGTTCCGCGTGATCGAGAGAACGATAAATATGCCTGTGTCTCGAGTAGAAGGAGAACGGGGCAAAACGGACCGGCTAAGAAAAATAGGTTGTTGCGATAATTGCAAAGACGCGAATTAACTGTTTTTACCAAAAAAAATTAAATACGTAAAAAATATTTCGGACTGCTGAGAAAAATATGCAATTCGGAGGTACAATGGACCACCTGTTGAAATTAAAAAAAAAAACATTATATCGGCTTCTCAAGCTATCGTGTTGAGACTTCGTGCAAAAATGGAACACAACTTTACGATTTTTTTTCCTTCGTATAGTGGCTGACAAAAATAAATAAATAAAACAATAGCAAATTGAAAAATGACATTTTAACTTGATTCATCGGGAGTCGCCTTCACCTCATATTTTTCTCGCATTTCCTCTATTTTTTATCCAATTTATTAGTCGACAAAATGTGCGAAAATTTTCGATGTTTTTTGGACAAAAATGTATAGAATAGATACCACATTGGCTCTTTGGCTCATCAAATACATCGCGCTCCTGAGAACCATTTTACCCCACTATCCACTTATCCACTGTCTACTCGACCCAATAATTTAATATCTTCTTATTTTTGGGATATACCATTTTGCCCCATAATCTCGTTTACCCGGTCCATTTTAGGCCGATCCTCCGTTTTACCTCAGTCTCCCCGAACGTATGCAGAACGAGTACGCATACGAGGTTTTGCAAGCTCTTTGATAGCCAATGGCGCGTTGACTCGTTACCCGAAGGACAACGGTGCGCGAGAGCAGCTCGATACAGAGTAGTATAGAGAATAGAGGTGTATATGCCTCAGAGAGTGAGGCACGCGTGTACCCGAGTGCGTGTCACGCTTCGTTCGGACTGACGGTCACCGACGTATTTAGAAATCGAGAGCCTCGTCGTCGTCGTCGTCGACGTGTGTGTTGACGACCCTGACCAGCGAAACGTCGTCGCGTTCTCTCAGCTTCCTCACTTGCGCCACGGATACCTCGACGCCTCCTCTCTCCCTTTGCGTATCTCCTTCTCCGCTACGTTTAGAGTACCCGATCTCTGGCTCTCCGAAGCTATGCGAATACTCTATAGCAACGAATGACGGAGAACGCGCTTGAGATTTTTCGAACGCACGAGACTCGGACTAATAGAGAACGACGATGAGGAACTTGAGACGATGGGAGACGACGTCCTCGACGAAGATAAAGGTCGCATTTACTTCCGTTTATTATTCATCCGAAATAAATCGTATATACATGTTATTCGGGTGCCCCTCGCGTTATCATCGAGTCAATTGGGTAATAAGCTTTCGATTATTGTTCGGGTTTACGTCTCATATTGTTGGTCTCCATAAAGCATAAGCAATTTAATGTATCAATGATAAATAAAATGCAAAGCGCTCTTTAAAAGTGAACAAACGAAATACATTACTTCCGGTGGTATGGGATCGATATAAATCGCATTATCGATGTTCTTAATAATACGATAGGAAAAATCGATTTGTGAGTATTAAAAAAATGATAAACAAAAGGCATTACTTCCGGTGCTTATAGATCGAAATAATTCGTATGGAAGATTATATTGCTGATCTTATTAATATGTAACAGGCAACGACGATTTGGAGGTCGTAAAAACGATTAGTAATGTTGTTTTATAGGTTTGTATGCATAGGAAAGTACGATAGCGAGTAATTGATTTTCTTTTTTTTTTTCGCGATTAAATTCATCGAGCGTGTCTCCACGGCGACGAAGCTCGGTGTCACGGTTAGGTCAATCGGTTCGAATGAAAAAAAAAAAGAAAAGAAAAAATGCAGGTGCAGGATATTAGACCGCACCCCTAAATAAAAGAGAATGAACACGCTGAGCTAACCGAGTACAACGTCGCGACTGTAGCGAAGTCGAGACGAGCATTCGCTTGGAACAAACATCGCCGCGCTTAGGTGGGGCTCGATAGTGCTAATTGCATTACGTAAAGCGCTAACGAGTTTGTCGCTGCAGGAGAAACACTATCGCCCGTTGCTTCTTTCAGCTTCGATGAACTCTTTGCCTCGTCAACGCTCCGCAGTCTCAATGATTTTCTCGAGTAATGAATTAAAAAAAAAAAAAAAAAAACACGACAAGTATAAATTGCTTCGTCGGAATTTTTACTCATTAGATTATTTTTCTTATTAAAGAAAAATTATTTTTCTTATTAAAGAAAAATTATTTTTCTTATTAAAGAAAAATTATTTTTCTTATTAAAGAAAAATAATGTTAACAGTTATTTATTTCTTCTGCAGAAATCATAAAAAAAAAAAAAAATTAGTCGAAGCAATTTGAAGCGACGATCGATCGTTCCATTTTGTCGAAGAAAAGGAAAAAAAATCATGAGTATAAATTACTTCGTCTGAATTTTTGCTCATTGGATTATTTTTTTTAATGAAGAAAAACAGTGTTAACAGTTATTCATTTCTTTCACGGTAATAATAAAAAAAATTTTTAAAAATGGGTCGAAGCTATTCGAAGCGAAAATCGATATTTCCAATTTGTCAAAGAAAAAGAAAAAAAACATAGGGAAGCTGAGTCATTATCATGTTTATGCGATATCGCATGTTGCCATGTCACCGAGAAACCTGCGCGCTGATATATATATACGCGTTATCGATCTCTCCGATGCTACGCTTAACCTCTACCCGTAAAAAAAAAATTGCGAAGGGGAAGGGTTTTGAGCGATGAGATCGCGATGTATTGTGTACATTGTATGCCATATATATACGCGAGTCCGAAGCTCCGGTAATAGTCGTAGGAACGCGGGAATCCTAGAAGACTGTGCGTACAGTTGACAACCGCTAAAGTTAACGTCGGATAAGTTAACACTACCAGATGAGTTAAAAAATTCAACTGGATAAGTGAAAAACCTTAAAATTAATACCGAATAAAATAAAATTCGTCGAATTAAAAAGAGATAAAAAAAAATTTTGAAATTAAAACGAAATAAATATATTTTTCCAAAATTAAAAGCGAATTTGAAAAACCCGTTTTTACGATTTTTTCATCCGCTCAGTGGCGATTAATTTATCCGGTTCTGTCCAATTGTTCCGGTTCTCGTGATATCAACTTATCCGGTCGTCTACCGTAACTACAGTCCTATCGTGCAACGAGCGCAAGCTTCGCGGTAATCCAAAGCGGGGCTCGTCGACTCTACCCAAGTCGCGAGTTCCAAAGGCCGCGGAAGGGCCGCTCTGTTGGACGGATCGTCTTACCACGATTGCGCAAACTTTTTATACCTCTTATGTGTGTTATCCGGGGCACGAAACTCGCACGATACGCGATGTGGTATTTTACGATGGTGAAGTTCGCGTGTCGTTTCATCCGAGTTTCAGAATTCTCTTTGCACCGCAGTCAGGATCATTGAACCGCAAGAGTTGCAACGTGAATTCAGAGAAGGCAAATATCTCGGGCGGTGGGAATCGAGAAATTATATCTTCTCGGAGTCTCTCGCGTCTCGGTTGGGTTTGCGACAACTCGATCCGGCGAATGTGTACGATTAACTCGAGAAAAAAAAAATGAAAAATGTCGCCATTTTTTTTTTTTTTTTTTTTTTTTTTTTTTTTTTTTTTTTTTTTTTCATCTTTCCGGAGTGAAAAGATCGTGTTACTCGCTCGGATGCGTACTTTGACGCTTTTTATTCCGAGAGATTAAACACGGAAGAGTCCCGGGGTAATTCAATACTCGGCGAGCGGAGAGAGGTTTCGCGAGTCAATGCACGCGATCTAAGATCGAAAGATCGCGAATTAAACTGCACGAAGAAGTGTATTAGGTCGGGGAGACAAATAATGATAATAATAATAACAATAATATGCCATAAATAATTGGCAAGAGGGTCTTAAAGCGATCGTACAATGTACGGGAAGATAGATCGACGTGAAGTTAAATTTTCGCCGAATTTTCTCGAGTCTTCTGGCTAACGGCGCGTATTCTCGGCCGAAATAACGCGCTGGCTATCAACTTGCGTGCCTTCGCCTTCTGTTTATGACTCAGAGACTAAAAATATATTGGAGTTACTTAGCGGTGGCTCTACCGATCTTTTTGCTTCTTCTTCGTACGGATTTTCGAATAGTTTAACGTGAAGTCCTCTCGGGTAATTCCGGGGGTATAGGATCGTTAGAAATGCATACCCTTCGAAGATACGTCGAAAAATTACTGCAATTGCTTTTTTTTTTATAAGAAATTACGATTTATACATTTTTTTAAACGATTTACGATTTACAATTTTTTTCAAAAGATTTATTGTATTTTTTACCGAATTCGTATACATCGCGTAATTTAAATAGCTTCGCTCTCGTAAGTGTCGCGAATTTCTTGCGATAAACTTTGTTCGAACGGAGCCGAGAGCGCGATACGTCGTTAATCTTGTTTTTGTTTTGCCTCCTAACATCGTCCCGTCGACTTCGCGACCTTGAAGAACGATCCTTTAAGGTACGAAGGTAACCTTCTTCTGTTTCACGACCCGAATACCGCGGACCTTGACCACGTTGCAAACGTCTCGAGACTCGCCGACTCGCTTCTTTTATGGGAGTATTAAAATTAACCTGTCCGGACTCCCGTTGCCTTTTGCTCGCTCGCGAAAGAGTCCTTTTCGGAGTAAAAAAAAAAAAAAAATACTAAGTGATCGCGCGAAATGGGGGCTGAGAAGGCCAAAAGCAAAGTTACTCTCGAACGAAACTGGGACAGCGATGACGAAGGATATTATAGGGCAAAACCTCGCAATTGCAAGGTTTTAAAAAAAAATGTGTCGATTACTCGGAAATCAAGGAAACGAGGAAATTTTTTTTTTTTTTCAAAAAACCGATAATTTTTTTTTTTTTAAATAATAACCGATTTTAAAAAACTATAAAAAAAAATATCAATCTCTGTCTGTCTTCGAGTACGGAGCACTGCGGAGCATTATATTACGAAACGCGTACAAGCATCTCTTTGCTGGAGCATCGACCCGTGAACCGTCGAGGATCGGAATACCGTAACGGTGAACTATGATTTTTCTTTTCTTCACTCCTCCGTATAACCCGCGTACTACTAGAGATATAATCAAAGGAATAACTTCTCTCGTGGCTTCCTGGCGGCTCGACAAATGTCCATTAGACATTTTCGACTCTCGACAAAATTTATCGCGTGCAATCGTTCTTCCGAATGTTCCAACGCTTGTAAGTTGAGTAATTTTTAATCGCGGCTCTGTCGCGCGGAATGATGATGATGACGATAATTTCGCGTCGAAAAACATTTGTTACAAAAGAGTGCGTAACGAAATCGTAGATTTTTTCGGGTGTCGTAAAATATGGGCGACCGGTGCGAGTTGAAACGCACAAAAACCGGTGTTCAAAAATCGAAAAAATCGCGAAGTGTCTATGGTACTTTAAGAAATAAATTACCATATCCGCTATAACTTTATAGAGTTCCATAATCGCTGGATTGAGTTTTCGGTTTTTTAAAAAACGAATTCCTTTAATTTTACTCCGTGTTTCGATTAGCCCCGGTCGCCTATACGATAGCTTCGCAATGCCGGGAGAACGAGAGTTTCTCGACGCCGGTTTACAATGCCTCGCATTATTCCGTTCGGACGGTGTGACGGCGGTTGAAAGCGTTAGGCATCGCGCGCACACATTGAGAGACTAAGCTTATTTTTAGTCGAAACTATTTCGGGTGAACGCCGAGAACGCCGACGAGCAAAACGACGGGAGTCCACGAGCAACGAGACGCGAGCAATTCGGG
Source organism: Buathra laborator (assembly GCA_934046635.1). Lineage (NCBI taxonomy): Eukaryota > Metazoa > Arthropoda > Insecta > Hymenoptera > Ichneumonidae > Buathra > Buathra laborator. The sequence goes on from OW203893.1 coordinate 13,282,334, forward strand.
CGCCGGAATTCTACCCGGCGGAGTACGAAACTCTTCGTTTCATCGTGGATAATTTCGTAAGAAAAAAAAAAAAAAAAAAGAAAAAAAGATCGTCGAAAAAAAAAAAAAAAACTTTTATATTTTGTTTCGTTTTTCGATTTATTATCGAAGAGTGGGTTTTCGAGGCGTTTGGAGGAAAATTATTTCCGTTGCTTCAAATGACTTGCCTATCGACTTAACTATTTATAACGAATCTCCATTTTCCATTTGGCAATGTTGCTAACCGACGCCTATAGAGCCACAGACGCTCGGGGATCGCGGGGGTTCGGCTTTCTCGCATTAATATTGGGCGCCCGCGTTCCCCGGGGCGAGATGAACAACTATGCAAACTCTCTCTTCCTCTCCTCCCTCTTCCGCTCCCCTTAAAAATTACGCAACTGGACCAGATACGCGTCTTGCCAGGGAACGCGCGAGAGACGAGAGACCGAGAAAAGTTGCACAAGAGGTACGTTAATATGTCCGAAGGGAAAATTTACTATCGAGTTACGGACAATTTCGTTGACTCGCGAAAATCGAGCGTTTCGTTTCGCGCGCCGAAAATTCCGCCAATTAACGAAGACATTAAAAATAAATAAAATTAATGACTCACCAAGAGTTTGTTGTCCACTGTCTTGACGACGATCTCCTCGGGAGTGTATTGCGATACGTCGAATCTAAGTTTCAGCATTTTGTTGTCACCTTCATCCTGAATAAGAGGACTGTTCAGTCCGTCCAACCAGGTGCGGGAGTCGTGTTGCGGACTCAGAGAACTGTTCTGACTCGACGTGTTCTGCGTGGTCGAGCTGAAATTTTTAAAATCAAAAAAAATTAATTATTCAATTAAAATGTGAATAATTAATTTTTTTTATATTTTTTTTTTTATAACAAATTAAAGGATAATTATATACGATTGTGAATCGTGCACAGCATACGTGATGAATCTCGATGAATCTATAAATTATCGATACGATAATAAATGATTTAAAAAAATATATATATATAAAAATGGCTGAAATATTACGCAGCGCTAAAATTACGATGTACATTCGACGATGAATTCGTGTCTATTTTCTATTACGTCTACGAGCTCTACGAGCCTACGAACGATAATGCCAAGTGCGACGAGCGTAAATTAAAAAAAAAATAAAATAAAACAATTAATGAAGAGTCTGAAAAATTGGATCAAAGGCGACATACGATAAAACGTATTTGTGACTCGGTAAATCGTGTTCACCGAGACGATACGACGATGTCGTTAATCAACAGACTATATTTATCAATTGACCGATTTAATGAACGCTTCGTTAACGAAGAGACAATAAGGTCGCGGAGGCGAGAGACTCTGGAGGTCTGTCACTGCGAAATATCATCCGCGAGAGGATACATAGTATGTATTGTGGTGAAATGAGGAGAATACGCAGAGTCCATTGCGCTTTATGGATCATTAACAGCGGTAAAGCGAACAAAGAAATTAACTATCGGTACAATTGCGTCGATGAATTATGAACGATATCGCTAATATAGAGTTAAAATTACATCGTGCTGTATCGTGCGGGAGGTTAGCGACAAAATGAAATTTTCGCCCGATGTCGATGTGGCTATCATTCATTTTATTTCATTTTTTTTCTTATTAAATATATAATGCGTGTTCTATTCTTATCGTGCAGAGCGTCTAACGATGAACCCTTTTTCCGAGAGAATTTAAATCCGAAGTGAAAATTTTAAGAAAAAAAAAAAAAAAAAAAAAAAAATGATAATAATGATAACGAAGAAAATTAAAGAACTAACGGAGGGAGAGAGACACAGGTGCTATAACTAAACGAGGATTTCCACTTGGATCACCACCCTCATTTTTTTTTGCTCTACGTTGGTTTTTTTTTTTTTTTTTTTTTTTTTGCGATCGAAGGCATTAGAATGCGTCACCTGGTGAAAGCGTCGAACTTGGAGCGCTTTGGTTGAGCCGATGGTATAGGATCGACTTTGTCCCAACCCTCCGTCTTCGAGGTGGTCGTACGATGCTCGCTGCTGCTCGTGTGATGTCGACTGGATCGTCCGGGGGGTGGTATCGGTAAAGCAGCAGTTAGTAACCAACGTCCCAATAATAAATGCATCAGAGCCAAACGCGAGGCGCAAAGGGACGCGTGTATTGTATTTTTGTTTGTTTTTTTTTTTCGTATTATTTTGTTCAATTTCTACTGTAGTGTATATTGTAATTGCCTTTTTATCGTAATGCGTATGAATCCGGGAGTATTTATAACAATAATATTGGCGCCTAGATTTTTTTTTTTTTTTTTCGTAATTTCACGATAAGTTTCAGCTAAAATTAGAGGAAATTCCGAAATTCTGATAAAAATTAAATTGTTTTGTGTACCAACAAACAAGCAATTTTTCCTACGCTGACTTAACCCTATCGTAATCGGGTCTAAAAAAAATTCGACAAAACGCAACGAAAAAATTAACCTTTTTTTTTTTTAGAGTCTGAAACGAATTTGTGTTAATCGTCTTTCGGCCTGTAGGCCGCGGTATTAAAATTGGGATAGAGAAACGTATCCAGATTCTCATCTATGGCCTATTCATAGTTGCGCTCTAAATAAGTCCGGGTACTTTAAAGTTGGCTGTCACAACCGCCTGCACCGCGGGGATGCGGGGGGGGGGGGGGGGGGGGGGGGGAGGCAGACTCGCGTCTGCATCTGGTATAACAGGCGGAAGCGGTGGCCTTCTTCGGGGAGGTCGGGGACCTCCACCCGCTCGCGGTTGTTCGTTTCTCCGTGACTCGTCTCGTCGAAGGGATCGAAAATAGTGGAGAACGCGCCATTAGTGCGCTCCGGGATCTCTCGTTACGCGAGTGAGAGGACACGGGCACTCTCTCTGTTTCTCTGGTGTTCGTTTAAACTGAGGTCCGGTAATAAACGCCTTGTGAAAATGTTTTGCCGACATCGCATAGGCTTGTAGGCCGTCGAGCCGTCGTTGCATGCATTTGCAACGCGTGGGAGGCTCGCGCGACGACAAAACATTCGCTTAGTCGGCTCCGACTTAGTAATGTACCCGTGGACCTCCGCGATGATTAGTTACTCGTAACCTATCACGCGAGATCACGTGATCACGTGTCTTAGATACATGTTTTTTTTTACCTTCGACACGACACGGAATTTCGTATCGATTATTAAGCTGCGAAAGCTTATAAAATAACTCGAAGATTCGTCAAAGCGGTAAATATATGTTATGAAAAATATATGTTATGACCCATTTTGCGAAAAGTTGCGATTTTAATTGTTTTCAAATAGATATCCAGACAGAACAATTAGGCAAATACTATATATATTTTCTGCGTAAAATTGGGTATATATAATAAATATATAGAGTATATGTGAATTATACGTTGCATGATCCGTAATAAATATTGCAACTGTGTTTTTATTTTCATCAATTTCTATAAGAAAAAAAAACAAAATTTTATTATGAAAACTATGATTGGGATGTTCTTTAAATATATCAATAGTAATAATAACTTCTTAAAATTTAAACTGTTAATTGACTTGATTTTCATTCTGAAGAATTAGTTTTTTAAAATAAGAATCAATTCTTTCGAATGAAAATGAAGACAATGAATAATTTAATTTAAAAAAATTAATTATTATTCTTATTACTACAAAAATATTATTAAAAAAAAATGTCGAGTCTTCATAGGAAATTTTCGTTCTTTTTTTACGGAAATTAAAAATTGCCCAATTTCTTTCCAAAGTCAATTGAAACATTTTTAATAACGAAAAACAATTTCTTTTTGCTTTTTAGGAAAGAATAGAAAATTTCACAAGTTTTTTCGACACGACGAGCGATTAAATATAATCGATCGTTGTAGTAGATACAAATTCACCGCTCGCGGAAGGTATTCCAGATCGAGATTTCCGTCCAAGTCGAGTTAAACGGTACTTCGCGAGAGTAGGAATGCGATGAGAGGTCTTGCGGGGTCGGGAGGATGCCATTCGCCTCCCACGACACGGAATAAGTCGGAGTACGCGAGCCGGTAAACTTTTCTTTTCTCCGCGCCTCGGTCTCTCTTTCTCCCTCTCGTGTGCCACCAACGAGGCATTACTCACCGGCCAGTTGTAGATCTTTTTCGATTAACGAAGTACCGGTAGTAGTTCTCGCAGAGCGCTCTTACGGTACGCTGGTTGCGAGTCGGGAACTTATAAAAATGCTCATCCGTTCGCCGAGAGGCTCGAGTTTATTTATCATGCAAAATTATCCGAATACGCGTTTTTCCCTTAAGAAATTTCGGTCGAGAAATCACCGCAGAAAAATCTTCGATTTTTACGAATTTGGTACTCGTCAACACTAATATCGAAACATTAATTCAAATTCTCCGATTCATCAACGCGCATAGAGTCATTGATTTTGGTAGACATAAACTCGCGGACAACGGTCCAATTTCTCCGCGGGAAGGTCAAAGTTCCCCGGTATCCAGGACGACCGGTACTGAAAAAAATCCTCGTCACGATTCTACGAGTGAAGCATTTCCCTTTGTCGTCCTCGTCACGATCGAAACCCCTGAGAGAGCTAAGAACCGTGTCGGTTCTCACGAGCGCAACTTTTTTTTTTCGTTGGAGGCAAAACGACGAAACGACGAACGCTTTCTTTTTTTCATTTCTTTTTTTTCGGTTTTCTTGTAGTTTTTTAGATCGTTACCGATCGTCATGAACTGCTCGTTTGTCGATTTGCGCGTATATGCAGACCGACGAGAAGCTTCACCTGCGCCGGAAGCTTCTCTCGTCGCTTCCTGCCGCCGATGTGGTAACTCGCGTTACCGTCGGCTTCCACGCGTCGATGAGTTTCTATATATCTCTCGAGCTTCCACTCTCCGGCTGCGTGAAATGCCTTTAAATTATATATCTAATCTTGGAGTGCAACTGAACTCTCGTCGGTCGCTCGAGCTCGTCAAGCACGCGTCGATATAATCGTCGAGTCCTGAAGAAAACTGCCGACGCATCTTCTTTTTAAAATTTTTTTATTTTTGTACAGACTTAATATTTGTCTCTTAAATTTTTTTTTACTCATTCGAGATGACATTTTTGCACTCGCGGAGCTCTGTAGTTGAAAATACGAGAGTTGCATAAAATCCGATTTGGAAGTACTTTAAATGTGAATAAAAGTAGTATAATAAACGGTAGCCGTTCGGCTAACAAGTAGAATTGTTATTATTATTATTATAAATAATAATAATAATAGTGATAATAATTATTATTTATTATTTATAATAATAGTATTATATTAATATAATATATGAATAAAAAAAAAATTTAAATAATAATAATAGGTATCCGTATTAATATTTTCCCACTCCCGCTTTAGACACCCCGTCAGCTAAAATATTTCAAGTAAGATTTGGAAACATTTTATCGAACGCCGCGTATGAAGAGCTCAATTGACCGAACTCCGCGACTGTAGAGAAGCGCTCTTCAAGAGCCTTCCATAAACATCGTTTTGATGATATTGTTAAATGTCGCTGTTACGTCAAAACCTCATCACGATCTCTATGACGTTGTAACGTGTGCTTCTCGGATGATTTGAGCCGTTTGTGAATATTAATGAGAACCATGTGCGCGACAACGCGAGAACTCGACGGAGCGGAGTGGCTGATCTCGACGTGCCGTGACTACTGGACGACTCTAACGAGCGCGCGCTCTTGCAACAATGTTCGTTTCCTTCGACGCAATTTAGATTTTTTATTTTTATTTTTTGGTCGTAACGAAGCTTTGTCGGTTACTTCTCGACCTGTTTGTTGAGAGGGGGCGATCGCGTGGGCACTGGTAGCTTCGCATAAGATTATATACGGTCAAGACATCGCCGCGTGGGTTTTTATGTATTAAATATACGATTATCGCGATGGAAGTAAAGGAAAAAAAAAAATTGCGGAAGTGGAGTCTGGTATGCGAACAACATGGCTTACGGGGGGCGCGCGCGTGCGAAGTAGATACGGTCTGACCCGTTTTTTTTTTTTTTTTATTTCTTCTTCCTTCGTCTTTGTATATTTTATGTACGGAACACGCGAGCGTGTTTAGCGTCAGACGGGAGAGATACGAGACGAATCGCGTGGGTTCTAAGACTATATTCCGATCGCTTTAGCCTCCTTCGTGCACGAATCCTACGATTTATCGTCGGTGTCCGCGAAATTAACTTCGACCCCCGACGGAATTCGCGTCACGTGAGATATTAACGGTATCCGCTGGACACGGTATCATATGAGAAATTATAAAATTGGAGCGAATTCATTTATACGTCTTTATAATTTCGAGAGTCAATTTTTTTTTTTTTTTTTCATTTTATTATCTCGAATAATTGAACCAAAAAGTGTATCAATTTAACAAAAATATTATTGTTCACATGGAAATATATTGAATTCGTTTTTTATATAATTAATATTTTTATTGCAATAATTATTAATACGTTTTTCGACAAAAATGCAACGTATATTATCATAGATTTATTTCGAAATACTGTATTTTTCCAGATGGGTGACAATCCAAAAATGACGCTGTTAAAAAAAAACGTCATTTTCGTAATCTAAAAATACGATTAAAAAATGTGTAGATAAGAATCGATTGATTCATTTTTTTTATCGAGAAAGTCAGGTGCAAAGGCCCCGCGTGCCTCGATAATTCTCGATCTACATATACGAGTGCATGACCTCGAAAAGTTTCACGCGCAAACATCGCGTCAAGATCGCAAGAGTGGAGCGAACGTTCCCAATTTCCTCCTGTCGGAAGTTACCCGCGCGGGCGAATCACGAATGAGAATCGTTTATTCGAAAAAGAAAAATTTGTTCCGAAATAGCTAAACGAAACATGAAAAAGATTCGCCCAATATTCAAGGCTCCCAACGAAAGCGATAAATCGTATTAAAAAAAATAAAAAAAAAATAAAATCGTAATAAGTAGCGGATGAGTGTGCTAAGCTGTGGCTTTTAGTGCTCAATCAATCCCTACGTAAATTAATCTCCTAATAAATTTCAATCATGCGTGACGCAAGCCAATCGCGAGGAACGAGATTGGCGCGCGTGTTTTCGGCGTCTTAATTACATACCGATATCGAATAGTAGTTTTGTGTCGCGGTGGATACAGATCTTCGTCGAGAATCATCTTAAATCGTTAATATTTACTTTCTCAATCGATCGAATCTTTCGATCGAAGAAAAAAAAAGCAAATTAATTTTTTTTCTTTTTATTTTGTTTAAAAAGTATCGTCGAAACGCGGAAACGATAAGTGGCGTCCAGACTCGTCGATGTTGCAAAAATGACTGCGCAAAAGGTAGTGCGATCTAACTGAGAATCAACGGAGTTATAGTCGCGTTGGTCTGCACCGGTGGGGAAAACGCGTCGCCTGGTACAGCGAGAATCCGCAGACCAGCTGTCCGCTTGTTCATTCGTTAAAGTATAGACGCGACTATATGTACATCTCGTTAACTACTACACAGAATCCTCAAACGAGCGGCGTCGACGCGCGGCTGGCTTGCGTTTTAAGAAACATAGTTGATGCCTCTTGACTCCTACGGTAGAGGTGGGATCGTTTTTTTTTTTTTTTTTTTTCCTCTTAACGAGTCTCGCGAAGTATCGCAACAGGCAAATCTGCGCGTTCGCCAGCTGACGTAATCTACGTAACCGAGAATGTTATTGAAGTCATCGATGTGCTTTTCTCTGTTTGTATGCAGATTGCCCGCGCGACTCGTACTATAATCGGCTACTGTGCAAATGTTCCTTCGAGTATCTCGTTTTAGAAATTAGTCAAGCGAAATCTCTACAAGCTCCGCGGTCAGCATAAAGTATACCAGATATGAGATATTAATGATTTTGTGACGTTAGTCAAGAGTCTCGAAGCTTTAGACTGCTTTGGATAATCTCGATGTTCCGCGGTCGAAAAAGATCGAGATTTTTAAAAAAAATTTACCGGCTCTAGTAGCGACCAATTATTCATAAGTAAATAAATAATTTTCATTAAAAATTGTTGATTAAATATTAATAATAATAATTTTGCAAATTTATAATATTTTTTTTTTCATAATTTTTTTTTAATTTATTTTTTTTTCTTTGATAATAATTATTGATTTATTTATAAATTATTAGTTGCTACTTGAAGCAGTAAAGTTTATAAATTCGTGTGAGCGGCGCTGATGCCCCATCCTCTCCTATTTCATTCTAATTTAGTTCCAGCGCTATGTACACCCGTTGCTTCGAGATAATTTGTGTTAATAAACGGAAAGGCGTATCTGGAATTTTTTTACCTATTAATCGATATTGAGATCCGCCCTTCTGTTTCTCATCGGTAAAACAAGCTTCGGGGCGGCTGGAGGGCAAGCGAATGAGAAACATTCGGAGGGCGATGAGAATTTATAGACGTAGGGGTGCCGTTTTGCGCGCAACGGGTGTACCGACCTTCCCCGATGGGGTAGACGCGTTCTCTCCCCGGGCGAAATTTTATTGGATACACGCGCCTTACCTTCCGTATGAATATTTGGCTGAAGGGTGGAAAGAATAAATAGAAGCGAAGCGGAACTCGACACTGCCAGGGAATACGAAGAATTCTGTGGGGAGCGACAAAGTTACTCGCGCGACGAGTGCTTCTCTCGTTGAGAAGGGAACATAGCTTTTGCTCTTTCGCCGAGGAGACACAAGTACACGAGCGTTACTTCGTACCTCGACGCACGATTTTCAACCCTCTTTCCGCGCAACAACCCTTCCTTTACGAGGGAATTGATGCACGAAGCAAAGTACAATTTTACCGCGATGTTTCGAGTCAAAAAGAATTTCTGCGATTCGCTCGCCTTCGGCTTTACTTCGTACTTTTTACCATATATGTAATTCATTTTTTATTTTTTACGGACTCGTGCCGAAGTACGAAATAAACTATACATCGATCTATATTTAGCAGTCATATTAAAATAATTGCGAAAATAAATGCTCACTAATTTTTATTTATTAAACAAAATTTAATAAAATTAATTTGCACGGAAAAGTTCAATTTATTACGCGTTTTCGTAAAAAATAAAAAATAATTATATTGTAAGAAATAAAATAATTGACTTTCAACAATTTTATTTTTTTTCCATCCGTTCAGACAAATTTTATTATCTGATTCTTCGAATAATCGCCCATTGACGAAACTCATAAATTTAATTAACTTTTTTTTATCCTACGAACGAATCAACGACTCTGCGAATAATCAAGAATGCGAGAAAAGGAAAAAGTATTAATACAGAAAGATGTTCCGCTAGACGAGATCTCGGAAGTAGCGCAGACCTGTGTTGATCCGGCGCCCGAGCTGCGGCTAGTAGAAACGGCACGCAAACCGAGAAGAGACGAGTTTCATGCCGGCCGTGGCGTCGTCGAGCGGAGGAGTCGAGGCCCTCGGGCTTTTCGACTGCAGTGACCGAATCACTAAAAATAGCGTCTCGTAGTCTCGAAATATACGTATATATATATAAGACACGCGAACCCTTGAATACCGAGATGAAAGGTGGACTAACATATCGGAATAACTGTTCCTCACACTATTTCGCCGTAAAACGATCAAATCTTTTTTTAACGTATAAAACATCGAATAACTATTATAACCTCGAAAAACGGGACTAGAATGGCAATAAAACCTGTGCTCGCGACTGGACCTTCCGCACGTGAGTCACGAAGCACGTAACGTTGGAATAAATAAATATTTATTCACCGGTGAATTGTGTCCGAACGCCGGTTGTGTCGGCAATGAATTTTCACGATAGGTCATCGAGATACCGGCATTACGTGAATACATACGATATATATATATATGCAGAAAACACGTACGAGTCAACCTCGATGCATATCGAAACGAAAGTAGACGACATTCATATCCGCCAACGCAATTTAATACCCCTACACAAATGTTTTATTATGCATTCATAAATATATCGCGTTATATAGCGCAAATAAGAGAGCGCCAAGTACTACGTGGAAGAGAGTTCGCCGGTTCCGGATCTGAGACGCTCGATTTCCTAACGATTTTTTTTTATGTCTTTCAGTTTTCCTACGGGGCATCGAAAAAACATCGATCGAAAAAAAACAGAAAAAAAAACTTCCCCGCGATTCGATGCGTCGGGATAGGCGGTCATCCATCTAAGTACTTACCGACCGCGAAGATAGTTTTTTGGCTTTTGCGATCGCCAGAGCCCTACGTCGACCGCGAACGTATCACTGTTCTTGATTTACGGATTTTGTAATACGAATAATAACTTATATCGAAATTATATCGAAAAAAAAAATATATATATATGTATATATAGATTGTAGTTTTTATATTGTAAATCTACCAAAATGTCTATAATCTTCTAAATAAAGAGTATTATCGTCGAATGCACTTTGCCGTATTTATCGGATAAGATTATTTCATCGGAATCTGATTCGAGATATAAAGCGGTTTATACCGTATGTCACGAGTGTGCCTGCCGTATCGCTCTCAACTTGTTGCCGCGAACTCGGTAACAACTCGACGATTGTAACATTGTTGCCAAGAATTTTTTTCTCGAATAAACATATTCGGCTTGCACTTGGCGCGTTTTCAAAAGGTTTTTATTTTTTGTAGGTTAAAAAAAGAATAAAAGATAAATAGTGTTTGGAACGCGTTAGTGTAGTTTGTTTGTACGGTACGATCGAAAGCCGGTTAATCCGGTAACTTACCTCGTGGTACTCTTGAAGAAGTTGTTGCTCTCGCGATTCATCAACTCGCTACGGAAACGCGACATCTCGTCTTCCATCTTTCTCATCTCGGCGTCGAAGCGCTCGCGTATGTTTGAGAATTCGGTGTCGATGACGCTGAAGTCTCCGAGTTTGATGGGAATGTTGCGCTTGATACCACTGTCTGCCATTTTTATTTTGTTTTTTTGTTTGTTGTCTTCGAAAAGTTGAGAATACAATCGGACACTTGAACACACCACTCGCTCGATAATATTTTTGAACTCACTGATTCGACGGGGTATATAAATAGGTTATGTCAGGTTTTTTTTATTCGTTTTATGTTATTTTTTTGTATATACGCGTTTTTATACGGATATTACGACTGGTTAAATGTATAGTGATATATGATGTGTACTCTCGGACCTCTGGTCGAGCAATGAGCGGCGCACGCCGGTTACTACTCCTTAAATAGTTACGCCGGGTTCTTCGAGCCACTCGTGGGTGTTCGGCGGGACTCGGCGGCGCTCGGCCGGTCGAGTTTTGCCCCCACCCTCCCGCTTCCTCGCCGAACTTCTCGTGCACAATGCTCGCGGTTGAGAGATGGTTGGAATGTTCATCATCCGAAACGCGACAAGAGTGAGAGAGACTCGACCCTCGATTTTTGATTCACTGGCTTATTCGATCGGTACGTCGATCGATAGTTATTCAGGTGTGTGTAGCACCGTTCGGAGGTATTGACGAATTCGTGTCAGCGCCATAATCTAGATTTTTTTTTTCTACGGAGCTCTCGATGACGAATTAACCATATAGTCGATTATTCACGAACTCTAAAATACCTCAATTCGCCCAATTAGGCATTATTTGCAAACGTTCCTCGCTGGAGACGTTTTTCATTTAACGATAATAATAATAATTATTATTACATTTTTTTTTTTACCAATGATCCATTAGCAGTTTTAATGTCTCATAGATCTACCGACAATTTTACTAGTTAATTTATCTCGTATCAAATTTTAATAATAAAGTTCATAATTATTGCCGTTATTATTGCAGTTATGAATTATATTCAAATTATTTTTTTTCTTTTACTATAATAATCCACTATACGTTTCGATGTTGCGGCCTGTAAATCATTTTTCTACATAATTTTTTTTTACGCTGAATATTAAATTTAAACATATGCTGTTGTTGCGGTTTGCTTCGTTGATTAAAGAAATGCAAATGTTGCAACTACAATACCGAATAAGGCAGACGGACTTACGGCTCGTGGTCAATTATAATAATGATCTAAGCATTTGTGAGATGTATAAATTTATACCGCGACAGCATCGATAGCCCGAGCGATCTATGCGAGATCTCTCGCGAACGTTCGTTAGACAACGAGACGAATCATTGTATTCTAAGCAGAAGGTGACTAATGCCACTGGCACAGTAGTCCCTTCCTCATTCACCGATCCACGTATTAATGTCAGTCTCGACGAAACTTTATACCACCGTACGCTATACCATGCACTAGCATGCTAGCCGACGAAAGCCAATTATTCGATGCGAAAGCTGATCCCGAGCCAATGGCACAGTCACGTATCTCTCGTGTCCGTACCGTAACCCCTCCTGTCAACCCTTGTCTTTCGACGCGTTGATTATAACCGTCGTTATACATGTATCATTAGCGTACGTTGGTGAAAATAATCACAAGGCCGCATTCTACATCTCAATGACCCGATCAGCTATGCTGAACTGCTGATAACGTTCCTTCCCTCCCCCCTCCTCCCCCGACGTTTTAAAAATATTAAAATATTTTGTGTTATCCTAATTAATTTTTTTATTTTTTCTACTAAAATTCGAGTTAAGTTACATTAAGGGATTTTTTGGAAATGAAAACTATATAATATAATAATAATATGATATATAATAATGATGATTATTTAAATTTTTTTAATGAATTATACGTCATTTTTTTCCGATTTTTTCACACGATAACGAAATTTAAGATCGATAAAAAAATATATATTTTTTAGTCGTTTTTCGATGTATTAATATTTTTTATTATGCAGCTATTTTCATTTTAAGGTTATGATTCCCATAGAATACATTTTATACATTGATTCATTGTCAAGGTCGGTCAACAGTTATGTTATTTTTGTCGTCAATTCCTACAGATATATTCATTGACCTTATAAAGGTCCTAAAAATGACGAAACCGTAGGAACATCAGTTGGATAACGAAAACTCCCCCGTAGATGACGATTTGTTTCGCGGTGGTTCGTAAAACTTGCTCGACAAACCTAAACTGGCTTTCACGTCCTATTAAGGTGTCGCGACACGTGTGGGCGCGAGCCGTTTTTTTTTTTTTAATACCTACGAAGCGGGGCAACGCGGTTTCTTTGCCGGTGGTTCTCGAAGACTCGAGACGATCAGAGACGATTCATCGTCGATTCAGACCTCGCGCTTAATCCCACTCGTTAAGATTATTCTGGAAGTAACAGAAAAGCAAAGAACTCATATTTCCCCCCCTCCCCCCCCCCCCGATCTCCTCTTCTCGTACCGTCTTCTCTTTACCGTTCTCTCATATTCGCTCGTTATATGCAACTCCGGTAAAAACATTCGCGTAGCGCGCGGGGGCGTTGACGACTCGATCTCTTCTTCTTCTTCTTTGGCATCTCGGAAATAAACACGTGACGAAGTCTCAAGTGTATGCGAACAGATACGTTGTTAGTCGGTGACGGCATATTTTTGTATGAGGTTTGCCGCTATTTTGGAGTTTCGCGAGATACATTCCGGGCGATGTTATGCCGCGTTTTATATAGTTAATACACGGCGAACGATAAACGCGGGAACGCTCAATGGATGACGTAATACTTCCGCGAGAACGCGCACACCTCCGCCTAATTATTCATAAATAGTTTTCTCCTGCGCGCTATATATGCAGAAATTTTCGTATAGCGAAGATTCTGTTCGCACAAAGGAATTCGCGTAAAAGTAGAGAAATTCCGATGTGAATAATAATTATGAATCGATTATGATTCATAATTATTATTCAGGTTATTATTATTATTATTCCTGCTACTAAGCAGGAAAAGTCCCCCGATATAGATAAGAAGAAAATGTTTAAAAAATTGCGTATCTGTAAAAAACTATTTAATTAATAATTACATAATCGATTATTATTATTATTTACTATTTTTTCGACTTAATTTAGGGAAATTTACGAAAAACTATTAATTTTTCGTAAGTCGATCCGCAATTATAATTAAAGTGAAAACAGGAGCGAAATTATAAAATACAGAGCATATATTTCACCCCTTAATGCCACCGCGATAAACGGCCCGATATCGTTTTTATTCTGTAAATAAGATATAATCCTCGATAATTCAGATCAGACTTTCCGTCGTCGGGAATTGGTCATCGACGAAGCTGATCTGTCTCTTTCGGCTCCAGTTGTACGTACAAAAGTGTGTCAATGCCAGGAAAACTTGCTCCAGCGGAGTGTCTCGCCTACTTTGGGGTCGCGATATACTTATATACATATATATACACGCGTACCTATAGGTACGAACTACACGTAATCAATTCGATCCATATATTCCTTCGGGACAATCGTCGCTCGTATACTTTAGCAGTTACAGCATTATACGAAATTGCCGATTCTTCGTCACGAAGTTGATTATCATCATCGTAGACGCGTGGGGGAACGGGAGGAGTGTGACGTCATTGTTGTGGGGAGTTCGCAAGATCAATGAAGCGCGTCACAACAGTCCCTAGATGGACGGACACACGTCCCGCTATGTCTATATGTCCATTTGCTTATAGCTTGTTTCGTTTTTATCGATTTTTTTTTCTCATTTTTATTTTTATTTTTTTCGTATATGCATCGTAAAAAACATTGTATATACCGCTCGATAAAATCGCCGATAATAAACCTATGACGAGAGATTCACGATTGCAAAGTCATTTTCCGCATACTCCGAAGATATGTGGATCATTCAATTATAGATTCGACATGGTAATTCGAGGAATTATGCGGAAGGCATTTCTAGAACGTAAAACCTTTATTCGAATACGTAGTTCGAGTCGAAGGGCTCGAATATGTAGAGCGTAGGCCGACGAGAGCTACGAAATATGACATCATTCGGTGATGCGACTGTCGTTAACCTCGCGAAAAGTCCTTGATAGTCTCGTCACGGTCACTAATGAAAATATGTATCGTCTGCTAACAAACACAAGAGCCTATCTAGCGTGATTTAGCGCGTAAAATCGTGTGGGATATTCCCTTCTGGTTCTTAACAATTGATCGAGTCATTTATAGCAATCGCGTACTTATAATCGCTGCGTCCACGAAAGATTCATAATAATTATGTTGGCGAATTTTTTGGGCATCCTTTGTCATACTTATTAATTATAATCCGGAAGCGTCTTTACAATCGTCTATATATAGTAACGAAGTCGAGGATTATACGATTTTTTATACATCTATGATAAAAAAAAATGCCATTCACCTAAAATTCTTCGCAAGATAAATACACTAGCAGCAAAGCTCTTCTCTCATTCTCGACATTTCGATACTATTAATAGTTGTCTCATTTTCTACGTCGTCTACGTCACGTCGCTTGTTTTCCCGCACATAACATGAAACTCGAAATGATCGCGATTTCGCGAAAGCGTCCGCCTGATTATCGACTGTTTCTACTGACTCGGCTGAACCGTGAGATAATCCGCTAACGATTTCGTCAGAGTATCGTTGATAAAAATTACTATTTGAACTGACAGATGGCGCTGCATGATTCTTCGCGACAGAAATTCTCGTTTTGATACTCCTCCTACGACGTAAAAGCGAGCGAGAACAGAGAGAAGCGAACCGGTGCGCGAACAACAATCTACGACGGTGTCTTGTGTAATTTACTTCGTGTGAAAACAAATTAAAGAATGTCTCTGTGGCGTATTTTGCCACCGAAGCTCCTCGGAACTTCAAAGTCCCTGTCGCGTAGCGTGCCATGCGTGTCCTATCACCCAAACGTAATTATTTGTACACGCAAATATTACAACTATAACCTATCACGTCTATAGATACACGTCGCTTATCGCGGTGTTTCGTCACGGGGCGCAATGTTGTTTTTTTTTTCCTCGAATCCTATTGACGTGAATTTTTATCGATCAGGTTTTGGACCATTACGAAAATCCGCGAAATGTCGGCAGTCTCGATAAGAATGACAAACACGTGGGAACCGGATTGGTCGGTGCTCCGGCGTGTGGAGATGTCATGAAATTGCAGATCAAAGTCGACGAGAATGGAAAAATCGTTGATGCGAAATTTAAGACATTCGGTTGCGGTTCGGCCATCGCCTCGAGTTCTCTCGCCACCGAATGGGTCAAGGGGAAAACTGTAAATTATCGCGCATCCTCAATTTTTGAAATAAATAAAAATTCTAACTGCATCTATGACACACGGGATTTGTTTACAGGTTGATCAGGCATTGAAATTGAAGAATACTGATATTGCTAAGGAGCTCTGCCTCCCACCCGTCAAGCTGCACTGTTCTAGTAAGGAAATTCTCGAAAAAAAAAAAAAAAAAAAAACCAAATTCTAAAAAGAAAATAAAATGATAATAAAAGTTATCAGCATCGTAATAACATTAGAATAATCATAATAATTTTTTAGTGCTTGCCGAGGATGCTATCAAGGCGGCGCTTTCCGACTATCGCATCAAACAGCAAAATTTGAAACCCGAGGATGCGACAAAGGCGCAGGTTCAGGCTTAAAGAAGTCGATGAAAATTTTTAGTATAGACATAAAATAGCGTTTTCTAGCAAAAATCTCACCCTGTCGCTGGAGCGCTGAATATTTTTTTGAATGAGTCATGCGCAATGCGCGCGCGATTCTAAAGGATGTAATTACTATTTTTAAATGTATGTATAATACGAAAATATATGTAGAACGAAAAATCTAAAATAAATCACCGTGATTTAACCTTGCGAAACGACTAGAACCTTTTTCGTAACGACATACGCGCGTGATTTCCTCGTGCGATTTTTTCATGCGACTAGCGACATCTCGCGGATAAATTCTTCGCAAAACCTGACCTTGAAAAGATAGGGGCTGCGTCAATGGGGCAATCCGAAGTACGTGTTAGTTCGATGATCGACGTTTTCGTTTCGCTCGGAGGAGAAATGTCTTTGAATTGTGTTTTCGAATCGCTCAGCAGTGAATCGAAACGAGAGTTGGACTATAGTGACAAATAAATCGAACAAATGTTAGGTTGAGTGTTTTTATTTACGATCGAAAAAAATCCCGCAACAGCTGCCGAGCGGTGGGGGCGCGGAAAAACGAGCCGGCGCGATGGACGCCGTTACTTTGTTGATAGTCGCCGGCTTTATTCACTGTTCGCTTTTTTTCTTCAACATTATCTTTCGGGTGAGTAAACAAAAAAAACTATTAATAAAAAAAAAGACCCCGAACGATCCGGAAAAATATTAATTCGAACGCCGTGTCGTTCGTAATTTTTCAGTCATGTTCCCACTATCCTTATCTGTATTTTCTTCAAAACACCGGACTGGAGATACAAACACTGTGCGTAAAATGGTCGACAACGGCCTTCAATCGCATTATCGTGAGATGGGGAATGGATCGTTCGAGATTTTGGTCCCTGTGGTTCAATGTTGGAGCGATAGTCAGCATAGCGTCTCTTCCTATCGCATCGTTTCTCGTAGTGAAGATGACGATAAATTCTTGGTCCGGCGGAACGCCTAGTAGCGGCGGCGAACCTTCTTTAGCCTTGGAGCCATTGGTAAGAACAAAATTGCATTCAAATTTTTATTTTTTTTTTTCCAATAAAAAAAAAAAATAAACAAATATTTCAGTTACCAGGCGTGAATGTTCCGTTCAGCGACATTGGCTACTATGTTGCGACTATTGGAGTTTGTAGTATAGTTCATGAATTTGGACACGCGTTGGCCGCGTCGAGGGAAGATGTGCAATTATTTGGCGTCGGAATGCTCATAGCTTACATATTGCCGGTGGCTTACGTCTCTATGAGCAACGAGCAGTTGGCTTCGCTGCCGGTGATAAATCAGTTGCGAGTGCTCTGCGCCGGTATTTGGCACAATATTGTACTCGCGGCATTTGCGGCGCTTATTCTTGCGATGAGCGCATGGTTTTGGGCGCCGCTCTATACATTTGGCGCTGGAGTTACAGTGAAAAATATATCACCGGTGAGTTAAAAAAAATGAAATGAAATGATAAATAATTTTATCATTTAATCTTTTTTTTTATCATTTTTCGATGTAATGAAATGATAAATCATTTTATAATTTATTCTCGAAAGACAGCTACGAGATAAAATACAGTATTAGAAACTTTGTATCGTTCTAAAAAAAAAACTGGTTTCGTATTGCAGAATTCTCCGTTACTGGGACCCACGGGACTTCTCGCGCAGGACACGATTTACCTTTTGAACGATTGCCCGATTCGGAACGCCGATGATTGGTACCAATGCATACTGGAGGCTGTGAATCAACCGACTCCGGGATATTGCGTGGCGCAGGGTCACGTGCAGGTAATTTCAATTGAATACATAAACAATTATAAATAATTCGCTAGAATTTTTTTTCGAAAAATATTTTCATGTCCACTGTAAACAATCGTTACAGGAATACGACGAGTCCGCACCAGCGAGAACGATGCCGAACGGCGCGGTAAATTGTTGCAGCGCCGATAGCGAAACGAGCGGTAGTCTGTGCTTCGAATTCATCGAAGGTCCTCAAGCGGCACCGTTGCAGTTACCGCCTCATTCTTGCCTTCCCGCCAGAACGATTATCGAACGTTCTCATCGCTACTGCCAGTCGAGTCATCACTGCGCCTCTCAAGGGACTCACTGCATGAGACCCTCGTTGGATAACACGACGAAGGTGCGTAAATTCGATCGAAACTTCGAAAAAAATTCGAAATCGTTGAAAAAAACAATAATTGTCTAATAAAAAAAAAAAAATTCTGATCAGGTGGTCCAATTAAAAAGACGTTCAGGAAAGGATGTTCTGTTTTTCGGTCATCCGGCCGATATCTACAGAACCGTCCAAATCTCCGACTGGATACCGAAGTATCAATTTTTAAATCCCGATTTGCCGGAAATGCAGTCTTTGCTCTGCAAATACATGACCGTGTTATCCGCCGGTATGGCAGCGGTAAACGTCGTTCCTTGCTTCTTCTTCGACGGTCAACATATCGTAAACGTATTGACGCAAAGTCTGCTACGTTCGAGAGTTCGGCACAAGAGTCTACGTCACGCGATAGCCCTCACCATCACGTGTATAGGGACTCTTGTTCTCGCTATGAACATACCCACCATGTTCATTAATAAATAGCTGTAAGTAGTGGAAAACAAAAAAGAAAAGTTTATTTATCTCGAATTAAACAACTTCCGGTCGTAACTTTCTCAAAGGAAACAGCACTTCCGCTCAACGGGAATACTGCCAATGACCGTACGGTGTTTATTACCGAGCGATGACCATCAATCGATTTCATTCCAAGTATCGATTATTTCGTCAAATTCAAATTTTTTCGCAGCTCTCGTAGTGAATTTTCTCCGTGTACTATCAACGATTTAATGGCAAACTGCGAATGGGAGCAATTTTTTTTATTAAAAAAATTAGAAACAATTGGTAAATGCTACAAAAAAAAAAAAGAAAAAAGAACGTGGAATTTCACGTGTACAGAACTCACTTCGTCCTTAATATCTTTGTTTGCTCTAAAATCGGACTTTGCCCAATCTTTCATGTATTCTCGATCCTGTTTATCCGGTATTTGTCTTATAGTTTTCATTATGTTTCTATATAATTTTAATACTTCTTGGTGGACCATGAACTGCAGAAAAGAATATTTCGGTAAGTTACTTCGACGAATAAATTCGCCGCTAGTTTTGTTTTTTGCGATGAAACAGCGGCAATGTTGTTTTGTCGGTAAATTTACCTGCTTAAGGTTCATCGGTGTTCTCGGTAGTTTACTAGCCATTCTCGTGCGTATTTAGCTCTATCGACTTGCCAAATGAATAATTTGAAGTTGCGGCAGTTTCGTTTTTCAAGGCAAAAAGTAACTTCTCGCGGGATTCGTAAATATTCGATACTCTTCTCGCTCTCCGTTGTGCTTCCACTATGATAGTAGCCGGAATACTAAATGTCTACTACCCGATTGACGAAAAAATATCTCAATGAGCACACGCGCATCGCGACATCTGCGAAGATTCCGTGTGAGATTTCTACGAGACTCCTATATCGTTCTTACCCCTTTTACTACTCGGCCTCCCATTCATTGCGGAGTTTCCTCATTGTACCGCAGCACCGGTTAGGCAGGATCGTCGCCGCACGAATTAACTCATAGATTTTCCATTTTTCTGCGCGTACGCGATGCGCGACCGTTGACGATTTATCACCGTCCTCTTCTCCTCTCGTGTGTATTCCGAACTGTCGCTTGTGTTCAATTTGTCCCGTGTACATGTGTTCGTGCGAATTCGCGATTGTTGACGCTTTTCCGGAGAAGCATAAAGCCGCCGCGACACTTACGACAATTTTTAACCATTCGCAAAAACGTTCGCGACAATCGTAGAAGAGGATTCAAAAACAACAATAACAACAAAAATTTCACGGGCGTCGAGGAGTGTCCGGTCCGTGTATCGCGGGGGACTTGCCAGCTACTAAACAATGGACACGCTCCATTGGATGGAAGGTATAAAATTCTACGTATTCGCGCTTTTCATACGCGTATGTTGACCTTGTTAATTCTCTCAACTCTCGAATCGCGAATTACGAAAATTCCGCAATTCGCCATCTTTGGGGCCGTGATCTTCGATGTGAAAATTTCTTTTTTTTTTTCTCAACACATTTCGAGTTTCGATAAATCTCTCGAGGCTCGTATAGAACGAGAGAGTGTCGAATGTCATTCTTCTTATTCGCGCAACAGTTTATACCTCGTTTTTTCATTCGTGTCAACGAGATCGCGATCTTTAACCTTCAAATGTTTCGAATGTTCGCGGAACGATCCGTTAGTTTCGATTGTCAGAACGCTTGTAGCGAAACTTTAAAAAAATGTATTTAAATCGTCTCGATGGCGCGATCCTTCGTAGTGCGTAACGTCAACTTAGATCGATTTTTTATGCAGTTTCACAGGTTTTTAACTCATTGATTATTTACAGTTAACAGAGTCCCAGGGATCGCAACTCTCGATGGATAATCTTCGATAAGTTTTCGATTTCGACAATGTGAGTAAACCATCGTGATTATTAACTCTGTCGTTAAGTCGTCAAAATTTTCATTGACGCTCGGCAATTGCCAAAAATTGATGATAAAATTCGTAGTGACGATAGACGAATCGTCGAAAGTAAATGGTTGTCGTTTCTATTATTCGCAGATGTTTAGTCCGGTACAAATAAAGCAAGAATATCCTGGTGTGGATGACGGCAATCAAAGCATAACGAACGGCATACAGGCCGCTTCGGAATATCCGATATTTACGAATCAGGATGTCGAATACATGTATCGTCAGTTGCCACAATTTTGGGGACAGGCGCAGGTACAGACACATCAAATGGTCGAGGATTTGGCGTCCAAAGGGGAAGCGCACATTCGTCAAGAAATGCCCCAAACACAGGTAAAAAAAAAAAAAAAAAAAAAAAGAAAATGTATGTATATATATTTTTAAAAACTGCTACTCTTCATAATTGACGAAAAAAAGCATCGTCGCATTTTCCAGCAACCCGTCCAGCAGTTGGCAGTGACGAATTACTTGCAACAGCAGTCGCAGGCGCACGTGATGCCGTTTCAGGTTGAACAGCAACAACAACAACAACAACAACCACCGCAACAACAACAACAGCATTCTCACGAGTCTGAGAATCAGCAACAATCCCAAATGTCTCAGCAAACGCCGCAATCGAGTCTCGCGCACTCCGGTCAAGAATCGCCGCATCCCTCGCAGCTGATGATGCAGCATCCGGCAGTAACGATGAATCCCGGATTGTTGGGAATGCAAAGCGCAACGCCAACGAAACATAACGGACCGGGAAGGCCGCCAAAATCTACGAACAGCAGCGCGAGCAGCGGCACTGGCGCGACCCCCAAAAAAATGAAATGCCAGTGTGAGATATGCTTCAAGGAATTCGGCCACAAGAGCAATTTATTCATTCACATGCGTACGCACAACGGCGAACGTCCGTACAAGTGTACGCAGTGCGAGAAGTGCTTCACGCACAGTGGCAATCTGGCGATACACATGAGGACACACAGCGGCGAGAGGCCGTACGCGTGTCAGATATGCGGCAAAATGTTTTCGCACAGCGGCAATCTATCGACGCATTTGCGCACTCATTCGGGCGTTAAACCGTACAAGTGCAGCGTGTGCGGAAAGGAATTTCGTCACAGCGGCAATCTGTCGATACACGAGAGAATACATTCCGGAATAAAGCCGTTTCAGTGCAAAGTATGCGGCAAGGAGTTCTATCACAGCGGTAATCTTACGACACACATGAAGAAACATCCGATGAGTAAAAATCCGGATCAATGCGACGTTAACGACGCGAGAATCGTGGCGATGGATCCGAACGTCGCGGTTAACAATCCTGTTAGATTAGCGGTTAACGTGGCGTCAACGGCGAATCGTGGAATAACCGTGCGCAGCGCGGACGATCCGGAAACTGTGAAAAACGAGGACAATCCTTCGGAGGAATCGTTGCAGTTCGCGCCACCCACGAGTTAATGGTTCGCCGATAAGACTCGTAACGAATTTCGAGTCAATTGACCAAATTTTCCAATGGCCATTCGCGATCGTCGGTGATGCGCAGCGTTAAAACGCCGATTTCCCGAACGCGAATTCATTCCGATTTTTCGGAAAGATTCCCCCAGAGAGATAGATAGACCAAGAGAGTCGCGTCTGTGAGATTTTTTTTATAGAACTGACGATGATCTTCCGGTAGACAAAAAAAAAAAGGAAAAAAAAAAAAACTTCAGTGAACGTGGAATGCTGGACGCTATTGGCCGCGATCACTGCGAACAATTTTTGCGCGAAAGCACGAATCTCTTCCTAAGAAAACAACAAAAAAAAAAAGCAAAAAATAAATAAAAAAAAACACTGTACTTAAGATTATATATCACTGTGAATTACAGTAATCGCGAGAAGAGAGTTTGGATCTCGCGCAGGGTGGGGAGGAGGAACGCTGTCGACAGTCGTTTTATCGCTTTAATTTTCTCTATTTTTCATCATTTCTTTGTTATCGTTGAGACGAGAATATCTCATTTTATATTATATATAAAAAAAAAAAAAAAAAAAAACACAAAAAAAAAGAATTTCGTTAGCGCGCACGTAGATAAATGTATACGTGGCTCGATATTTGTTTTTTTCTTCGATGTCGAAGAGTAATAACGAGAGACTCGTGGGGAGGTAATTCGCGTCGAGGTATATTCGCCGCGTTCTCTCGTTTCTCTCGATCGAGTGCTCGTGCATAATTATTAAAGATCGACGGAGAGCTCACGGGCGTTCATCCTTTTTTTTCACCCTCCAGGGGCTTTTTTTTTTCTCTCGATGGAAACACGATGCAAAAGTTCCCGACGTTTAGCGGGCTCTCGGCATGTCGAATCCGTTCTTTCGCGCGACGAAACTTTGTATACAAAAAGAACGATCAAAGGAGGCGGAGAGGGAGTAAAGAAAAAAAAAAAAAAAACGAATCTGACTAATACATCGATAAAAACCGGTGTCGACTACTGGACTGCCCAGTAACCCGGTTAGTGACCGCTTTTTGCGTTGCGTTTATTGCGTTTACCGACGAAAAAAAAAAAAAAAAAAATTACAAGAAAACTGAAACCGAAACTCGATCAGTTGTTCAAATAGTTTTGAATGTTTGTATGCCGAAAACCAATATTTTTCTTTAGTAAATAACTATGTTACTTTGAAAAAAAAAAAGAAAAAAAAAAAAAAAAAAAAAAAAAAGATTTATACTCTTTTCTTTGTTTAGGTCAGTTTAGCGGAGATCCGTAAGATGTTCTCTTATAAACGCGTAAGAGACCGATCGTGGTTGTGGTTACCATTACCCCTGAGGCAGCGGCGTCGACTCGTCGCCGTTTAATGGCTCACAACCGTAAAAATATCTCTATTTATGCACAACCACCCGAGAGTTCGCCATTAATGTTTAGACGTACCGGTATGGGAACCAGTGGACTCGCACGATCGGTCTCCGGCGATTTAATTCACAACCAGTCGGTGAGGCTTATTACTAATTCGTTCCGCCCGAGCGATACGTGGATCGCGTCGCCACTGTACCTGCGCGCCCGCTCTATAAATCTGGGTGAAGAGAGGAAAGGAAAGAATGAATAGAAATAAACAGAGCGCGAAAAAAAAAAAAAAAAAAAAAAAAAAAAAAAAGTTCTCACACACATATCACGAGTTTCGCGAAATTGGCACCAATAGGAGAAAGCCAGGCGACTCGCTAGTCCTTACAATAGATCGAAACATCGTCGTCGTCATCGACTCGGCAGCGTAAAGAAATCTTCGCCTCGTCGATACTGTGTCCGACGTCGTTCACCGGGGAAAGGGTCGTCCAATTTTCTCTGTCCTCATCGGGGGGAAGAGGAGGGGGGGTTCTCTCTATCGTCCGTTCCAATTGAAAAGTTGCGAACTGGCGCCAGCCACGCGAACACGCGTTTCGCACACGTGGAAAAGCCGTGAACGCCCGTTGAACGCTCGGAGCATTAGAATGTGCATTCCTAGGTGTTTACAGCTGCTGGATTGATCCTGATTGCCGCTACTGGTCCGGAATAAAAATTCATTGACCCCTACACTCTCGCTCGCCGCTCGCCAGCGACACGCCATCTCGAGAGGGTGTGTGTTGTTTCTCCTCGATGCACCAGGCGCGTCCGGCTCTCTCCTGTATCCGTCTATCTCCGTATCTTTCTTTGTCCTGCCGATTCCCCTCTCCCGATTCTTTATTTCTTTTTTCCATTTTCTTCGAAGTCTCAATAGAACTCTAAACCACCGGGGATTTGCGTGTTTGCGGTGAGTATCGAGTACGATAGGTGCAAAAAACGTCGCATATTATCCTCCTTCACAATATAGTATTTTCTATAGTACTACGCGCGATGCGACGCACCAATAATCATCGGATAAATAGAATGTCGTATACTCGTAATTTATTATAATTCATTCGACATCTGTGAATAATAATAACCGTTTAGTTTATTTAACGACGATCGTTTCTTATTTTTTTATTATCATTTTTTTTTCTCCGCGATGATAGTTCGATGGTTGGTCATTTACCACGAGTTCTCGCGACAACAATATTACTCATCGCTTACACGTACGCTTACTTTCGTTGCGTCATCGTTTCCTTTCGAAAAAATTATCATACGCTCTCGAGAACTCTATGAACGCGCGCATACGCACACACACGGACTGACAAGGTTGCATTTGTATACGGAAAAATCGTTTATTCTGTAAGCCTGTTTGGCCGATAGAAACCTATGACATTAGTACGAATCCCTGCGCCACTGCCGCGTCATGTTTGCGCGGCAACCACCTGTGGCTTCTCCCAATACTCAATATTTACTTGTTGCATAACTGACACCGATATCCATACAGTTAAACGCGAGACGTTCAATCTTTCTCGTAAATCCCCGCGATACTCCGCGAAAACTGCATTGTTGTTTAAATTTATTTTGAAGGAAGCATTAGGATCCAAAAAAGGGTAATTTTTAAGAATGCTTTTCTCGAAAACTACTAGAGTTATCTGGTCGGAATTTTTTTGTTGCAAAAAATATACATTTCGAAAATCTTCACAATTTTTTTATATCGAAAAATATTACAATATGTTGGAGATATTGCGGAATGAAGAAAGAGCTTTTAAAAATTCCGCCGAAGTGGATCCCAGTCTAACTTCGCCAAAATAAGTCAAACGAAGCAGAATATGAAAATAGATAACAATAGCTTTCGCGTCTGATAGCCGGTTTAAAAAATATCGATTTTCGAAGAAATGCTGGACGTTGGGATTAAACGTAAAAAAAAAAACTAATAACCGTAAAAAAAGTGGTATTGAACTTTACGAAAATGTTAAAATCGTTATTTCCGACACTGTTCGGTGCATATCTCTCCTTATAAAGCAAAGATTTTTTTATTTTGAAATAAAAAAAGTTTTTACAGATATCGAATAATCTTCTTGGAAACCTTTCCGTGTTGGCGAAAAAAAAAAACTCGTTTTATACCTGAGAATTGAATAAAACTGGGTGAATTTCCGTCGAGATTATTTCTCGTTTCGATAGTTATATGATGCATCGTCCTGCGAAGAAGGGAACCGGAGAGCCGGTTGCCCTGGACTCGCGGGCAAAGCATCATCCCCCAGGCTATTGTATCATCCATTATATCAGAGCGAACCCGAGACTCAACGTTACTATAACATACTATAAATGCTATATAGAGAGAGAGGGACATTCGCGTAAGAGGTCCGTGGGGCCCGAGTCTCGTGACTACCGCAGAGGCAATTGCGCACCTGCGCGAGAGGTCTTGAACACTCGTACGCGAACCGCGCGCCCGAGAGCCTCGGCAACATAAATAGAAGACGAGCAAGAAGAAGAAGAACAAGTGCAGGATTGCAGACCGATTAAGGATACAAGCATTATAGGCTTGCAGACACACGCATCGCGTTCTTTTCTATAGATATATATAACCCGCGGTAGCGAGGCTTCTTACGGATCCGTAGTACGAGTAATACGATCGAAAAACAAAAAACAAAACAAAAAAACCGGTGTATAGTAAAGATGCGATGTTGCGCTATATATAGTACCACTGGTGGTAAAAGAGTTGAGAATCCGAAGATGCCGATGATCTTCCCCGGAGGCGGTTTACCACCCGATCCGAGCGGGGTTACCGGGTATATAGCGGTGGAAAGAAAACATCGCGCAACGTTCCGAACGAATCGCGCAGGCAGGACAAGGCGGTTGCTACTCTTTTGCCGGTGCTGCCACTGCTGCGTTGCTCCCTCGTAATGCTCATCACTGAGTCTACCCACACACGCGTTTCTCTTCTCTCGCGTGCGATCACGAAACGGCTCGGAGTTATTTTCAGCCAACCAGTTCTGCGCGCTCGAGCGGTGAGGAAGAGAAGAAGAAAATAAGCAAATGAGAAAAAAAAGAAAATATAGTCGCGATGAACGTGCGCGCGGGGGGGAGGGGGATTGCATGGTAGTGCCCCGGCAATAGAGACGCCATGGGAACCAGCTTCCAGGGAAGGATGAGCCTCTCTCGTGTACTGCCGTTGCCGATTGCCGCCGCTGAGCGGCGAGAGGGGAACACCGAGCCACGGCGCTCAACCGAGGGGGGGCCCCTACGGTCGCGATCGGGAGGCAAAGAGATAAGGGGGAAAAAAAAACACGAACGAATACAGGCAGTTGCAGCGAGGTTTTGCCCGCTCGAGGACGCCAACGGGGAAGGTTGGAAGGCCGCGTTATACATCGTACACATATACGCACATTGTGACGCTGAGAAGTTGTACGACGAACGGGTTGCTGGACTTTGGACGTAGTAGTCATCGTATCTCGTATTCTTATACGATAGCGCACTTATGAAAAAATAATTATATTTAACAAAAAAATACAACTCTACATTTCTTTTTTCAAACAATAATGATCGGCAATTAAGATTGAGGATCAAGACTATTATCTTTACTCTCGAATCGATAAACTAAAAATATTCGGATAATAAAAAGGGCGATTGAAAAATCATTGAAATAATAATTGTTTTGAAAAGTACAATTCGCGTTATTTATTTAATACAAATGAATTTCAGACGAAATTTTGAGAATTTTTTTTACGAACAGGACTCGGAATCTTTATTTTCTTTTGACGCAGCTTGATATTTTTGAATATGTTGCTAAAAAAAAAAAAATTACGATTTACAGGTTCATGAATAATTTTATAAAAAAAAAAAACTTGTCGCAAGAGTATAGACGATATACGATTTACGCGGCAATTATAAATACGAATCTTGTCAAACGAATGATTGCAACTGAAGTTTATTCGTTTGTTCAATTATTATTATTATTTTACATTAAATTTATTAGAAAAATTAATTTACACCAAAAAAATTGTTTTTCCACATTTATCACACATGTAAAATCATTGAAAGACGTCGGGGATTTGGCACAAAGCGCAAAGTTTAAGCCGATCGGAGAGGGGGGGTAGGACCCGACCACATGCCAAAGAAGGCTAACGTACGGTAAGAAAAATAGTCTCCTCGGGCTCCGGGCTATACTCGGACTTAACGAAAAAGAAAAATAAAAAGCAAGAAGAAAAATGAGAATCATGGCGAGAAAAAAAAATGACATATACCGTCTTTTACTACCTGGGCGCTCGGGGGGAAGGTGCCGATAAATAACCGTGCCTCGCGCCTCCTCGCTGCTCATGCGCGAGTATAGAGCTTCGGCAGAGGAGTTGAATCCTTTTGCTCTGCGGGACACGGAGAGACTCCGAAGCGCCTGGAGCCTTCGGGACAAGAAGAGGTAACAAGCAGGCTAAACTTAGCTGCCCCGTATGGCGGGGAACGATGGCGCCGCGCTTCTTTCCTGCGAATTCAGGATCAGGAGCATCCACCGGACGCTGTATCGCTTCTGCGAAACGGTTCCTCTCGTTCATCACGGTTTTATGAACTCTCTCGGCTACTGGCACCGGCCTCGCGAGAACTGTTTTCTCGAGATACACGAGACTCTTGCGTTCGTAGCGCATTTTATAGATGCTTACCGTGGGCTTTAGAATCCATTCGAATTACTTGTCGTCGTTAACGATACTCCAATTTTTAAAAATTTTATTTGAAAAAAACATTTCAGACGAAGTTGAGGTTAGGATTCGGAAAAAAATTTGACAATGGAGCGGCGTAAATAATAAATAAATAAAAAATGTATGAATTTTACAAAAAATACGAAAAATGTATAATGTGA
This sequence comes from Buathra laborator, assembly GCA_934046635.1. Lineage (NCBI taxonomy): Eukaryota > Metazoa > Arthropoda > Insecta > Hymenoptera > Ichneumonidae > Buathra > Buathra laborator. Next base: position 13,310,997 of record OW203893.1, read on the forward strand.
ATAATAAAAAATGCAATCTTCGCGATGCGTCGAGCCTTTCCAAATATCTTTTTAAACCTTTAAATCGACCCTTACGCTCGGCATGCAACCTCGACGCCATTCACTGCCGCTCAATCGACGTCTCTACAAATACGTAAGTATTATCCGGACGAAATTACATAAATGTATCTGCGGGATTTATGCGCGCTCGTTGCACTGTTGAGACCTCGCGATCTCAGCGCTGACCATGTATCTATCTATTGGGTGAACAACAAATAAAGAAAAAAATAAAAATAAAGATAAAAATAATGACGTAAAAAAACAAAAAAAACGGAGGAAAAACGTCGTCGCTTTCTCCGTTTCGAACACTTTCTAACCACGCTTAATATATCCGAGAATAGAATTTACCAGTGGGTATTTGCGAATGTTCCGCGAGAGTTTATAATTGAGGCACGGAGCCCCGTGTATGAGTAAAAAAAAACTTCATCGCGATGAGGTCGGACGGTGCAAAGTCGGTCGAAATATCTCGAAGCTTCGGATGCCGGGACAAGGGGCGAGGCGGGCGTTAACCGGCACAAATTTAATAAAATTGTAGAGGAAATGTGTCCCATTCGTAGTTTGTAATTTCTTCGATAATAACCGAGCGATTGGAAAACGGAGCAAGAAACGTTTATAACCCGGGCGTTCGCGCGTTAAAGTCACTGGGCTTTGGGCGCGCGAAACTCGCGAATTCCGTTCGATCGTCGACGCTATTAAATTTTTCCTTCGGTCGGCCGATGAATAATCTCGAATATTTGGCGATTGGGCACTTTTTCGAGATAACGAAATATCCGTGAGAAAGAATGCTAATTCGCTTGGAGCGAATCGAGGAGGAAGATGAACGCGAAAGGTTCGTTGAATTCCCGTTGCGGAGCGAGAACGAGTCTGAAAATCCTAACACAATTACGCGGCGCGACATAGAATCCGCCAACTCGACGGCATAAATATTATGTTTACGACGGATCTTAACAACTCGTCATCAAGAGCATCCTCAACGGTGGATGGATGACTGCAAAAAAAAAAAAGGAAAAAATTGAAAAAGTTGCTCGACGCTTCTATGAATAAACATTAAAATGCTGTATCGTATCATTATTCGCATCATCCTTAACTCCTTGTCCGGGGTACGAAAAACATAAAACTCGCTGTTACGATGACGCGTGTTGAACTCAATACCTCGATCCACCTCGACTCGTAATCACGGAAGTTAAATATATTATTTATTTTTTAAATACTTGGCGTCGAGAGGCTACCGCGTCTCTTCATTTAAGGATTATGAAGAATGTAGTATAATGTAAAAAAATTGTATAAAAAAACACGTATCGCATCAAACGTATCATTCTTTTTACCATTTCTGAAAATGTTCACCACAATTTTTTCGATTTTTTCGTTACAAAAACGATAAATTTAATGAACTTGGAAATGAAAAATTAATAACCAACGTGCATCAAACGCAAATAAAAAAAAACAAATAAATAATAATAATGTTTTGTAAATTTTCATAAACATTCTGGAAATTAAAAAAAGAAATACCATTAAAATTACAAATTTTTTCTTTATATCGCACGAAGTTAAAAAAAATTTTAGCACCCATTTGTTTCAAATTTATTACACGATTCATGCGTAAAAGCTTCCGAAACCGGTGTAAAAAGCAATTTTTTCGATGTATTTGTATATATATCATAGTAATGATAATATTTTATATATACATGTATAATTCTGTATAGCTGCATACGATAAATTTGTTACACATTAAATCTGCATACGAGATATTTTATTTTTCATTAAGTCACGTATCGTCGCATTGCTGATCGCTTCGACAACACACGTGTTCGTTGAATACTTCGGTTTATATCGTCGACTATATCGCGACGATGTTGCGCACATTAGTAGCTCTACGCACTTCTTACACGCTGTTTGTGTTACATTACCGTGTATAATATATATACGAATGGACAGACGGAGATGACGTATTTAAACGCAAGGACGTGACATCGGAGCGATGCGCGGATCCACACGCGAAGCCCGGTACTTAATATCTCTCTCGCCCGGCATAACTGGGACAGCAACCACTGGCCCACAGTGTGAGTACTGCTGCGGCCAAGCCATGCATCTTCTCTTGGATCTATTACACGGACTCTACTTATCCTCGTTTCTTCTGTTCCTCTTCTCTTCTTCCTTCTCTACTTCGTCGTTTTATTCATCCGCGAACTACCGGACTCGATGGATTATCGCGAGTCGCGCTTGTGCAACAGGGAGCTTTTTCTATCGATCCGCGCATCGCTTCTGTATTATACCAGTTATTCGTCAGCATCGTAATTTTTTTTTCTCGGATAAATCATCTTCGCGTTTATCAGCCGTTGCCCGTTAATTCAATGTCTATCGATAGTTATTACGCGAGAAAATGAAGATTGAACAAAAAAACAACACGTCTCGATAAATCTCAATATTAAAAATTCTCGTATTCAAGGCGATGTTTGCAAAAAAAATGTTTAATCTTCGACTGTTCGACCGAAACGCGTATATATGTTTGTACATTGAAAAAATTGCTTCCTATACCGGTATTTGAAGCTTTTATGCATTAATCGCGAAATAAATTTGAAACAAAATATAAACATATAACGTATATATATTTTAAATAAATTTTTTCACTATAACGAAAATTTGGTAATTTTAATGTAATTTAGTTTTTTTTTTTTCGCTAAAGTTTTCGAAATTTTCAGTTGGGGTATTTTAATTTTCGATTAATGTACGATGATCGCCAATTTTTTATTTTCCAAGTACCTTAACTTTACCATTATCTTTCCGCGTGTTTTGCGTTCGTTGAAAAAAATAATAACGTTCTGAACAAAGTCAGTTATTATATATATACAGATATATATATCCATATAAATATAGAATATTATTAGTATTATTATGTTTACATAAATGGTACGAAGAAGAGATACGAAAGACCAGTCGGTTATGGAAAGTGAAGACGTGAATGCACGAGAAGGTCGATCGGGACGATGCTATGATGACGATCATTAATATAATACATCCTCTCGGTTAGATCCCTTTCGATTATATACCGGAGGGGATTCTCGTCGGGGAACTTCGATCTCTAATATTATATACAAGCGACTCCTGTCGGATCAATGGCGATAATGGGGAATCACTGAATACCGATTTTTTTCCTTCATCGTATTTTCTGAAATCTCAAATAATCGTCAACAAGGAAGAAATATGAATGACTCATTATGTTTCTGTTCGAACAATCGGAAGCGAAAACGAAAAAAAAAAAAAAAGATCGAAAGACATCTCATAATCGACCAGTAAACATTTGTCAATAATCGATAGTGGTAACAGATTTGTTACTGCACATCGCCGCTTGCAGTGGTCGCGGCAGTGGTACGGAGGACAAAGAGGACGCGGCGCGAAACCTCGAGAGTACACGAGACGGGTATTTTCGCGGCGATGGTATATAACGAAGGAGAACATGTATACGTGCATAAACCATCGGTAGTATAACTTCTGTTATTGCGTGTATGTATGAGTTATAGTTAATCGTCGCCTCTTGGATTTTACTTTTTTTTTTTTTTTTTTCTTCGTGTTTTTTCTCTTTTCGATCACCCATAGTGATCGCGAAGTTGGGTAGTGGTGGTAAAAGACACCGGAGCGTGGTGGAAAGACACCAAGTCCACCACCTTCGAAAGAGACAAATATCTCCCACCCTTTGGGTGTAGAGTGTGCTTCGATGCAGCAACAGCCAGCAGCAGCAGCACCACCACGCCGGCTCTGGTCGCTCGACTGTGGCTACCTGTCTCTCGTCGCCGAGCGTCGTACATCTCGATTCAGGTATAGGAGCCACGAGAGATACCAGTTCTGTATTCCAACGCGAACGGTTAAGGGATCGCACAATCGTTGATAGTTATAAAACAGAGGAGCTCCGAGTGATTCGCAATGGCTATAATAATACAACGAGCGGTAAACAACCCCGAGTTTTGCCCGATAGCGAATTAGCGGTGGTATTCGCGAGAAGCCGAAGAAGAAGAAGAAGGGAATCAGTGAAAGATAAGAAGAAGAAGAAGAAGACGACGAAGAAGAAGAAGAAGAGAACGCAGGCAGCAACAGCAGAAGAGAATAAGAAGAAGCAACGGCCACTGACGAGGTGAGAAGATAAGAGGAAGAAGAGAGGTGGAACCGGAGACGAAGAATAAGAAGAAGAAGCAGCCGTACACGAGAACGGGGGAACGAGTTCCCAGATCGACGAGGGAGTCAAGCTTTGCTCACCAGTCTGGACCACAGGTGGTTGAGCCTCAGCGCTAAAGTCAACGCTCGCGAGGAAGGTACTCCAACCCCGCGGGAACCGGCGAGAGGACACCTATACCGGATCCACGAGTTTTCGGACCCGATATTGGGCTGTTAAGCAGTTAACTCAACCAATCGGCAAGATATAACTACGTTTCTCGGCTTTCGTGAAATTTTCATCGTCGACAAACTTCCGGCGCCAGGTTAGTAAACATCTCTTTAACATACATATATATATAGTTTTTATTACACGTACATTTTATATATGTTATATATTTTGCATATAAGCCGTTTTTCTATATATATACTATATACAGCGTTTTTCTATTACTTCAATTCGCATAAAAAAAAAAAATAATTTTCAATGGCAATTGAAGTCGGATTTTTTTTTTATATAATAATAATAATAATAACTTTCGTAAGTTAAATTATTAATTGACACGATTTTCATTCTAAAGAATTGCTCTGTAAAACAAAAAGTAATTGTTACGAATAAAAATCAAATCAATTAATAATTTAAATAAAATTGTTACTATTATTATTATTTTTATGTTAAAAAAAATTCGATTCATAGATTTCACAGTAAAATTTTTGTTTTTTTTTTTTTTTAATATCGTAAATATATCGAAAGTATATATAGTATATGTTGAAAAAAATTGTTTATATATAAATATGCAAATATATAATATATATAGTCGGCAAATATTTTTTTAACATATATGGATATATCTCTGTAGATAATTATATTGGTTATTATGCATTCGCTATCAAAATACGCGTATGTCTATGTGTATCATCTGGCGAGAGGGGTTCGTATAGTAAATCTCGCGAATGGCTCCGCGATATAGTATAAATCTTTGAGTTGTACTCGGGGTACATAAGAAAGTCTCGGTTGACTCGGCAAACAGGAAGGTAAAAATAGAGTTTTCAGGCGGTCGGTTGTGTCTCCGTAACGAGAAAGGCAATTATACCTGTACGTGAGATCGTAGCTCACGGTAGGATTAATCAGTCAACGTATATACATCGGTTCTTAACTCTGGTTCGCACCAGATCTTTCGACGCGAGAGATCCCACGAGGTGTGCTTGTTTTTTTTCATCTTTGTTTAGTATATATTTGACGAACGACTTTACGGTGCATTGATCTAAAAAGAAAAGAAAACAAACAAAAAAAAAACAACAACAAAAAAGTCCCCATCGATCGAGATCCCGAGAAAATCCGTACTTGGTGAACCCCGAAAGTTGCACCGGACTTTTATCGCGCAACAGCGAGAACGCGCGCTCGATCACTTTGACTCGTTTCGCGACTCCAGGTCAGGCGTCGCGCGCGCGCTATGCTCTATACCCGCGACCCGCCCCGACTCACGAGTACCACGTACCTACATGACGCGCACGCCTTGGCTCCAAAAGCCGCTAAAGGTTCGATCTTGGAACGGTTTAGGATTCGCGAACCGTTTACCGAGTCTACTTGAGATAAGTGAAGAATTCTCTGTATCTCGGTTAAAATTACATGGTTGCGTCGGATATGCCTGTTTTTTTACTCTTTATGGTATTTATTTGTTGAAAATATAGACAAAAAAAAATTTATTATAAAAAAAAAAATAATGATTATTATTATTTATTTTTCATTCCAATTTTTTTTATAATGATTTTACGATGAATTTTTTTTCAAATAATGATAATAATATTAATAATTTATAATTTGATGGTAAATTTACAAATTATTAATTTTTTTTTTCTTCGATGCTCCGAAAAAAAAAAAAAATGTTTGCATTGCCGAAGCTACGTGCTCTCGATAGATCGTACGCGGAAAGCGCAGACTACTTATCGCTTTGTTTAAGTTTGCGCGACAACCCCCGTATGGAGTATGGAAATTTTGCTATTCGATCGCAAGGTCGTTTCCGTGAATTCATATATATGTGTTTGCGTGCGAATGTCTTCGTGGGTTTACGACTATATATTGCAAGAAGGAACGAGAGACCGGTGGTAGGTTTCCAGTTCGTCTAAACCTGATCGGTCTTCCGTCTGAATGATCATATTAGTAATATACGTTTCGTCACTCCGCGGATCCATCTAATGCGATGTCGATTTCACATTATTATTAAGCAAACATTTTTTTTTAACCGCTCAAATATGGATATAAAAACATATTTAAATTGTCTATTAATAATCGCGTTACCGTTCTCTCGAGTGCGCAACGTGTGAAAATTGTCCTTCACCGTTCAAATGGCATTGGAATTATAATCGTTGTTACATCCACACGATAAAGAGCTCTCTGGAAGTGTGAAAAATCATTCCCTCGCTTGACCGAGCGTATGATCGATGTCGCGAGTACAGATGGAAAATAACTCTTCTTCTCAATTCTCTATTATTTTTCTTCTCATTTTCAAACGATATGCGAAAAAATAAAGAATATCTCGGTATTCTTATCAGCAGAGGAAAAGTCCCGAAACTAAGATTAATCTTTGCGAATGACGAAGCACGCGACTGCCGACTAGACGGCTAGATGGAAAAAAAAAGAAACTGCGTCGGGGTCGATAACGCATCAGACGTTGTTTCGCACGTGGATTTTACCGGAAGTTAAAAAAAGAAGAAAAGAAAAGAAAAAAAAGGAATGTTGATCCTTCCGGTAAATTCACGGGCGTCGAGTGCAAATTGGCTCCTGACGCTGATTGAAATTTATTATCTTATCGGTGTATAAAATTGTATTGAAAAATTTCGTTTATACAACTCCTCTCCCTTCTGTTTACACATAATCGCGATGTGTGTTTGATTGAGCGATTATTTCGAGGGAGCTTCACTCGGGTGCGCAAACAAGCGCGCCTGTGGGTCGCTCTCACGATTACACGGGGCTTTATCGAGCGCCACTTGATTGTCTGACGCATACTCGTGAGATTCCCGTCTAATAAAGATTACCGCTTTTTCGTACACACGCCTCGTCAATAATGAGAAAATATTCGCTAATCGCGGAAGCGCGTGTTTCGGTCTCATTGAAGATAGTGTAAATATTTATCGAGCTATTATTTTCCGCGTGAGGAAGAAATCTATCATTTATCGACAGTCGACAAGATAAAACAAAAGTAAAGGCGTATTTCATAAAAGTATTTACACAAATGTTGAAAATATTTATATTCGATATTTAATCAATTATACATTGTTATTATATGTAATTAGAATTGAAAAAAAAAAAAAAAAAAAAAAAAAAAAAAAAAAAAAAATGTACTTCACTTTTTGACTTAAAATTTTTTGTTACGCTCTCATCGGAATTGAACTTGTGTATCGATATATGTTGTATGTTGTATGTCGATAAATAATTGATTTATTCGCCAGTTGGGATATAATTGCGAATTATTATTATTATGAGCCGAAATATAGACGAACGGAAAGATTCGAGGAAAGATTGGATTCCGTTCATATATATCGCGAATATTTCGTCAATAACAGAGAAAAGATCGAGAAACCGGCTAATGTAATTCTATATAATGATGAAGATATACACACACGCACGCTTCTCACTTGGGTGTTAAGTTGTGTATTTTTTTTTTTCTACACAGTTACCCTCAGTATTGCCGACTCCGGTTGTGTCTGTTTATAAATAAGCTTACCGTTAGATCGCGAACCGCGCTTGTCTCCGCGAATGTCCAGTTAACTTTGTGACCCTCTGCGAATCCCGAGTATCGTCGTGACACTTCGACAGCAAGGATCTTCCCCGTGCAGAGAGGATCCTTCTACGGCGGTAAAAAAAAAAATGTTCGAGTTCGCGGTAAATACATTTAAATTATCGACGATTATGACGTGACGACGGGTGCGAAAAACGGAAGAAAAGTCACGCAAGAGGAAAAACCGTGTTAAAAGTAAGTCGAACGAGTTTATCCGTCGAACGTCGTTAATAATCGATCGCCACGCATGACTAATATTTGTCGCGTCGAGAGACGGCCGCGATTCACAAAGTTATTTTTCCTTTACGCTAACTCCTTACAAATTGTACGAATCAACCTCGTCGCTTTTTGCGTCAGTAAACTCATTTAGTGACGAGTGTTACACTATTTTTATTCCGTTTTTTTTCGTATGAGTTTAGATAAATGCGCGCAAATACGTAGGAAAATGTGCTAAAATTTTTGCTCAATAATACCCTCCCGACACAGACACTCCGCGATGTTTGCACTTCGTCAGAATTTATAGTATCAATTACGGAAACGATAATTTCATTCATGTCGCGAAGCGATCATAAATTTTCGCCTCCTCAGCCACGAGTATGACGAGCTTAACTTTTATTTCAAGTGAAGTATGAATTTAATTAACAGTTTATCGATAATTATACATATACGACTATCGGCGCCTCGATAAATCGATGAATCGATAAATTTTCTTACAACGATGCGTGTACATCGTTCGTTGACCATATCCAATATTTCAGCCCGAGGTATCGATAGCGATCGAGAAATATCTTCGAGAGTCCGGTGAACTCCCATTGGAAAAGAACAGCGGCAGCAGAAGAGAAGAACAAAAAGAATAAATAAATAAAAAAAAAACAACTATGACCGCTAAGATGGTGAAGACCAAGCTGGTACCGCCAGACGGTGGCTGGGGATGGGTCGTACTCTTCTCCGCTCTCGTCGTTAATTTATTGATACCGGGTACGGTAAAGTCCTTCGGTGTCCTCTTCGTCGAGTTTCTTCAAGTATTCAAGGCCTCACCGACCGCGGCCTCGTGGATGCCGGCGCTATGCTACTTCCTGTACAGCTCTCTTGGTGAGTTTCGCGAGAAGGATACGTTTTTTTTTTTCTTCATTTATTCCATACTTGATACGAAACATTACTGGTAGTGAATTAGAAAAAAAAAAAAAAACATTAATACGAAACGATACTTTACTTGATATTTATTTTATTACACATAAATAAATAAATAAATAAAATAAATAAAAAATAAAAATTATTACGATGATTATTATGATTCTTATTATTTATAAACATAGTAATAATTTTTTTTTCTAATTTACTATTTTTTTTTTATGAATAATAAAATATGAATATAAATATTTAAGATTTTCATATGAATAGTTTAAAAAAAATTATTTGATACGAAGCTATAATTTGCGTTTTTTTTTTGTTTGTTTTTCTCGACAATCGTTTATCAGAGATTTATTTCATCATTGTTTTACCATCGCAAACAGGTCCGCTGTCGAGTGTACTGTCGATGAAGTACTCTTACAGAACGGTTACGCTGATCGGTGGTGGATTCGCTGCGACGGGAATGATGCTGAGCTACTTTGCGACATCGGTGTCCTTCCTCTATGTCAGGTGAGTACCGTTCTCCGCGTTATAGTAAATCAACGATCGCTAATTGCAACGATGAATCGCGGAGATTATTCATCGTCGAGAATCGATTATAATGCGCGTAACTTTTATCTATTCGCGTTTGTTGAATATAATCGGCGTAAATGACATCACTTAATAGTAAGCGAGTTACTTATGCGATCTTCACATTTTTTTTTTTATTTCTTTCATTTAATTATTCTCATACATTAAATATTGTAGCGTTGAATCATCGTGCAGTTGTGCGTTTTTTGCCGTTGAATTTTCAGAAATCAATCACATTTTTTTTATCGGTCATTTTCTACTTATTTATTTATTTTTTCATTTAATTATCGTTTTATAAAAAATATTGGATTTTCAAATAATCGTTCAGTTATCTAATTTGTCGATGAATTTTTTTTTTTTTTTTTACCAATCGCGTTTTTTTTTTTTCTTCTCATTTTCTTATTTTTATTTGATCACCTTGGTGAGTACGACTTTGGGTACGTTGAACGCGTACTTTTACGAACGTCGCAACGGCCCGTAAGCGTCGTGAGAGACATATCATTATAGTACAGACGATAACGAGACGAAGGTACTTCAGGTGCTAAACGTTTCTTTGTTTTGCTTCTTCTCGATTTAGCTACGGAATAATGGTCGGCATTGGTGCCGGATTGACTTTTCCACCCACCGTTTACATAGTAACGTCCTATTTCGAGAGACTCCGCGGTTTCGCCAATGGTCTCTGCATATCCGGCAGTGCGATTGGTACCATTATCCTTCCGCCGTTTCTTCAGTATCTCCTCAATCACTTTGGTCACAGGTAAGAATTCGTAACGTGCAATTTTTTTTTTTTTGTTTCCCCTCAATTTCGTCGAAACTCTTTGATACGATCGAAAGCAACGTTTTTCGAACGGAAGCAGAGCCATCGCGTGCCTTCCTACGCGAAACGAAATAACGCGAAGAACTAAAGTGGGAAATTATTTGCGATCTTAAGAACGATTGTCCGCGTGTCTTGTTAATGTCGATATTTGATATTATTCGAGCGGCTATGACGTAAATTTTTATTGTTTTTTTTTTTTTTTTTTTTAAACTTAACTTGCTAAGTTTTTTTCCATCGTATGATAACTATAACGACATTAATGGCCGGTATTCGATTGTTTGATACATATTTTTCGTGTTCCAGAGGCGCAGTTCTGATAATGGGAGCAATTACATTGAATACTCTCGTTTGCGCGTTGTTGTATCATCCGGTCGAGGAGCACATGAAGGAAATCGCGATCGACGATGGAATCGACAACGAGGCATTGTCGCTCGACGAACCGGTAACGCCAACGAAACTTCGCATCAGTTTGCCCGGAAAATCCGATCCCAATGACTCACAGCAGGAAACAACGAACGCTCACTGCGAAAGCACCTCCGCTCACCTCTCAGATCTGTCGAAGTATCTCGAGAAAACTCTGAGCGACACGAGCGTTGAGGAAGTGCCGAAGAATAAGGAAAAATCGATAGCGGAAAATCCAGAAATCGTAAATGAGAAAAATATCGGCAACAACACAGACCCTTCCGTCGTTGAAGTTAATAATTCCGTTGCGATAAATTGCGAAATCGGATCCCCGATCGATAACGCGAAATTAGCATCAACGATGATCGCGACGCCGCCATTGAGTCGAACCGGATCGGTCCGCAGAAGCGCGAGAAACGAGAGTAGTTTTCATTTGTCTCGACAGGGAAGCATCGTCTCGGATATGGGACCGATAGCCCTGAGTCCCCGTGTGCCGGGACTCTTCAGAAGAATCTTCCGAACTCAAGCGCCGAAGCAAAGAAATGAAGAAACATCGGAAGACGGCATGAAATCGGTTGTCGTCGATAATGGAAAAATGGAGAAAAAGAAGAAAATCGACGAGGACTCGTCGCAGAGCAGCTCGTCGACGAGTTTCTTCGATTTCAGCGTTCTTCACGATCCGATTTATCTCGTGATACTTATATCGAACTCCACATCGGCAATCAGCAACACGAATTTTATGATTCTTTTGCCATCTTATGCGATATCCGAGGGTTTCGACAAAAACATGTCGGCGCTGCTGTTGTCGATCGTTTCGGCTCTCGATCTCGTCGGCAGAATCGGCGGTGCGTCCCTCTCGGATATCGATTTTATACCAAAGTATTATTACTTCGTCGGGGGTCTCGGACTCAGCGGTATCGCTTTGGCTCTCCTACCGATGGCCACGAGTTACACGATGTTATCGTTTTTTTGCGCTCTTTTTGGACTATCGTCCGGCATGTATATCGGTATCACAACGGTCATTCTCGCCGATATGCTCGGCACGGAAAAACTCAGCTCTTCGTACGGAATTTCATTGTTCGTAAACGGTGTTTTACAACTCATCGGACCGCCTCTTTGCGGCGTCATATACGAACAGGTCGGTTCTTACAAACCGATTTTTCTGGCTTTAGGTATAATATTGATATTGGGAACCGCGTTGTGGGCCGCGGTGCCGATTATCAAGAGAAACAAGAAAGAAGTCGAAGCCGCTTGACGATCCTTATCCCAACTCCCGAGGATCGTAACTTCAATTCATATTATTATTATTAATAGCTTTTTTTTTTCGTTTTTTTTTGTAAAAAAAAATCAGTTTCGGCATTCAGAATTTCTCAAGAATATTGTATTTTCGTAACTCGGATCGACGATTTCGAACTTTTTACGACGTTTCAATGATTTTCCTATTAGCGAGCTTTGTTTTTTTTTTTCTTTTTTTCTATCGACTTATTTTTGACGCGTAATACGTGCAATTATCGAGTATTATTAATTCCGTAACGATTTGTTTATCGATACGACGAACGCGTCTCCGCCGTTCGACAAGTCGATTGCGCGGATTCTCGGAACGGCGACGACTGCCGTGGAGTTTACTATGATATCCTAACCTCCCTCCTTACCTTCTCTCCCGGTATAATGATTTATCAATTTGCAAATTATAACGAAGCGCCTGGGCGATTCAATTAGCATGATGGGTTTCGTGCGAAAGTCGTTAGACCGGGTGGGGAACAAACCGATACCGAGAGACGAGTATATTATTCTTGATGTCCACTATACTACGATGATGTTGGGGCTGCGAGCGCCAACGGTAAAGTTTTGCCTCGTACTGCCCGACGCGACACGTCCGGGGGACGCCTGTCCGGCGAGAGACAACTTCGTAAATTCGTTTTTTTTTTTTTTTCTCTTTTTTTTCATACATACATATTCATTTGCTTATAACTACATTCTCTCCGTATTTATATCTAGTCATATCGTTTAAGGATGTACAAAACTCACAAACAAACACAGTTCATGCGCGCTTCTTCTGTACTTCGCTTGTGTAGAAAATAAGAGTGAATGTCGAAGGGGCAAAGCTGCGCGCGGAAGGGAGGGGCGGGAGGGGGGGGGGGGGATAACCATTATAATGTAACAGTACCATAAGATACGAAGGTCGCGGATAGAACTCGTGACAGCGAGATTGACTAAGACGATAGTTTTTTTTTTTTTTTTAAACGAGTTGATACCAAGTGTGTATGTTTTTCTCTGTTACGTTACAACGTGCGACTTACCAGCGATTTTTTTTTTATAAAGAAAAAAAAATATATAGATGGTAATTGCTGGGAGCGCGTTAACGGAGAACGATAATGATTCTGATGACGAAGCCCCGATGATAGTAGTTTACAATTTTTAGAGTGAAACTCGAAGTCTTTTATATTTACTATATATATATATGTATATGAATGTATGTATACCATACCTCGAAATTGACGTGATCGATGAATTTTCTCTGTTGTATTAAAATCGTCGTAGAGCGATAAACGGCAGAGTGCATCACCAATGAGCCGGCATACGAGAGATATTACAAATTATTGATAAAGATTCGCGTTGAATGCATGAGACAATAAGTATGATAGCGATAATTACGATTTTTACGATTACATATCGAGTGACGAATTTTTTTTTTTTCTATTTCCGAGAATGAAAAAAGTTGATTATGATGTAAAAAAAAAGGAGGCATTTTTTTTTTAATCTTCGTACGAGTCTCCGAAGGAGATAAAAATTTTCACGAAAAACATCGAAACTCCGAATTAATATTTTTCAAACGAAAAAAAAAGATAATAAAATAAAATACACGGACGCTCAATTCTTGCGTTTTTTTTTGTTATTCATTTGGTGGTGGATGCGATTTTTATGGATTCCTTTATATCGATGGCGACGCTTTTTTAAATTAAATATCGAGTGGACACCTTTTTTTTTAGAAAAGGAGACGTTTTTTTTAAATCTTCGTACGAGTCTCGGGAGGAGATATGAATTTTCACGGAAAACATCGAACTTCCGATTATTTAAAATAAAAGAAAAACATAAAAACGCCGACTTTTCGCGTGTTTATAAATTCATGACTATTGTAGAGATCCTTTTTTTAATGTTTTTTGCGGGGAAGTGGGGTCACAGTTGTTAATAATTTCTACAAGAAACATTTCTATTTTCTTTCTCCTCTCTCGTTTCTCTATACACATACAGGCATTTACATCGCGAAAATTTTCAATTTTACAGCGCTCTCGCGTCGTGGCTCTCGAGATCGTTATATAGTTTTTTTAGTTTTTTCACTACTTATCGAATACCGATGCAAACACTATTTGGCACCGTTGTGCGCATTCCCGGTTCGCTTATCGATAAAAGCCAAAATTCCTTTTTATTTTTCCAACATCGTCGTCGAATTCCTCGACTCGTCCGTGCGATCCGCGAGTCTCTCGCCTATCCCCTCGGCAACGGGGGAAAAACGGTCAGCAGCCGGCAAAGGACACGGTTGGGAAAAAAATGAAATTCTCTTGGCGCAAAAAAAAAAAAAAACAGGCCGCGCGTAATTGTCTCGCGTGTGCCGTTCGAAAAAAAAAAAAAGTATGTTTCGTCGAGCGCTAACGATAATCGCTTAATCGTTCAATTTAGCCGAACCGTTTCGCGCGTTACACAAATCCCATTTTTCTAACGTTTTTTTTATTTCTTTTCTTTTTTTTTTTAATTCTCTATACAGACAGACACACGCGCACGCATTCACGCATACATACACTCACCTATACACAACATTAACGCGGAAAGGCGGCTTTGAACCGTCGCGAGACTCACGATCGATCGGCGACGAATTTATTGCTTTATTTTTAGCGTTTGTGTGTGTTAATGTCGTATGTGTGAATGCGCGCGGCTTATACCGCGTTTATGACTTATCGTGAGTCTCGCGTTTTACGGGAAATCCACGAGAAAACTTTTACTCAATTCCCTCGACGTATATTTTATCGTGGAAAGCACCGTTTGCGTTAATTTCACACGCATCTATTTACAAGTCCGAGTGTAAAAATTTACCCTCTTTTTGTATATATATATATATTTTTTTTTTGTTTCTCTTTATCTTTTATCTACAAACGCACGATCACCCGTTGGAGAACCCAATGCAAGGATCGTGCGCACAAATATGTTGCAAAACGGACGTTTCCGTTCGATCGTTAGCGATCGTGTGCATGTGGCGAGGATAATCGGCGCCGTTTCTTTTTTTTTTATACCATTCCTACATCATCAATCCTTCGATTCCGAATTACTTTTTTGCCGGCACTCTCGTCGGGTTAAGAGACTCGAGAAGACGAAACACTTGGCGGAGCCGATTTTGTGCAGAATAACGGACTATTTTACCGTTTCTCGCGAATCCGTTTAACTGGACTCGCGAATCAGCCTTTGATCCATCAAAACGCGAGAAGATCCAAATTTTTAAACGTTTCTTTCGCGATAACAGCGCAATGTTCGAGAAACAGGCATTTGTTTTCCGCGGCCGACGATTCTCTCATCCCGTTCTCGTTGTTATGTTATTTTCTATAAATCATTTCCGTGTTGATTTTTTTTTTTTCTCTATTTTGTACAGATGATTTTTTTTTTTTTTTCGTTTGCGCCCGATGAGCGAAAACGAACAGTCGGTCTTAATACGAAAAAAAAATAGAGACATTGAGAAAGAAGGTGTTTTCGGTGCGAAAAAAATACGCGAAAGTAGTCAGTGTGGACGAACGGAGACTCCCGACGTCCGTGACTGGGGAACCATCTCTCGGCAAAGTTCTCTCAGCGTCACCTGCAATGACAAGAAAATTGCTATGACTCGATCGATGCGCGAACGTTCTTTTTTTTTTCTTCGTTTTTTTTATTGTTATTTTTTTTTTTTATCCTTGACACGGAAAGAGGCGAATAAGGAAGATTCGATAATAATACAATATCCTCGAATGCGGTAATGATAATGAAGGAAGATTGATTGTTGAAGGACGGAAAGAAGGGGCGAACTTCGGTCAAAAGTGTTTACTCTTTTTTTTGCTTGTTTTCTATTTTTTTTTCGATTCTTTTGAATTTTGTTGTTGTTGTTGTTGTTTTTTTTAATACCGTCAGTCGTCGCTTCTCCCTCCGATTCTCGTGTGTCATTGTGAACGTCAAGCGGTATGAAATTCAGCTGCGTTAGCATTACCAACCAATTCGATCGAACCCACCGGGCCGTTGTAAAGTTTGATTGGTTAAGAACCGGCTGTGTCTTTGCGACCGGCGAACGACACGATGCTACGTATTCCCTTAACCGAAGTCTGGAAAATATTAAACCCGAAAACGCAAACGCTTTCATCGATAAACGCGATTTTGTGAAATCACTATTATTAGATAACGTTATGTTTGCGGAGACGATTATCGTTCCATTGTTTCACCTTCTTCTTCGATCCGTTTAGGAAATCTTTGTACATCTCCGAGCGCAAGTATCTCGAGTAGCTGTCGCTCTTCATCAGATGATAGACGTGTGCCTGTCGAGGATCAATGAAAATCGGGTTAAAAATTTGTCGAAAGAGTTGCCTTTTTTTTTTTTTTTTTATCGACAAAAAATCAAAGTAATTGCCAAAACGTACGGCTGCTACGTCGAATGACCATCGATCGGGTTTCTCCAAATTCCTCTTCGTCATCTCGAACGACCGGGAGTCAACGTTTATCGGACAACTCGCGTCGGGACCGAGAAATTCGTTCCATATCTCCTCAACTTTAATCTGCACGTCTCGCTGCGGCAAAGTCTTCAAGTTCTGCACCGCTTCCCAAAATCTGCAATGATAGACGCGATTTTCGTGAACACAAGTAGAAGACGAAGTAGAAAGAAAAAAATGCTTAATAATAATAATAATAATTTTTTTTGTTAATAAAAAAATAATTTTTTTATTACAATTTTAAAAAATGTAAATTATTTTCTATATATTATAATATGAATAATAATATGCTGACTTGAGATTTTCGCCGCTAAACTCTTTGTCGAGAAAACGTATGAATTGCTCCCGGCCTATTGGATCTTGAAGAAGTTCTTGAAGACTGAAGGCCCATCGCTTGACTCTTCTCACCGATATTTCTTTCCTGAATAAAAAAAATTCATGAATTTTTCATTTTATTTTTAGATATCGGGTCTCTCTTTCAATCGATATTCGTTGGTATAGAAGAAAAAAAAAGAATACATACGCCAATTTTTCCTGTTCCCACGTTTCCGGACTGTCGGTAATCCACGGATTGCCGAGCTCCGGTTGCGTGAACAGAGGATCATACTCTACGTACTGTTCGAAATAACCGATGAGTCTGGAAAAAATAAAAAGAAAAAAAAAAAAAAAATAACAGATATGTCCAATAGTTTCCGAGTCGTGTATAAAGAAAATAAGTGGGATGAAAAAAAAATGGAATAAAAAATCGTGCGGTTGGTTGCCATAGACTTACGCTTCCGCTACTTTGGATACTTTGATGTTTCGTCTGTCGAGTCTCTGTTTCAGCATGTCGATCTCTCTTTGTAGAGTTTCGGGAGAAGGACTTGGATTTTGATCCGCGTGAGTCGGCGATATTCGTCCGCCCGCGACACCGAGCTGCAGGTGTCTACTCGCTTTTATTATCGGTTTGTTACTCCTGCAAGCTTTTTTTATGTCCATCTCCGTCGTATTGACACAGCCGGGCTGACGATCAAACAACGGTTTGCGTTCTTAACTTTCGTTTAATTTTTTTTTTCGTTATCTATTTTTCCTATCGATTTATATTACCATCCATCGAGAGGTTTTTATCGAATGAAAAATTACCATTGGCCGATGCACATCCCAGAAAGCGCGCTCCTGGCTGTCCAAAACTTTTCTCTCAAGTTTGTCTCTCTTTTTGTCAACTTTGCTCTGCGCCTCTGCCTGCATGAATATGAATTCCCATTTTCGCGAAAACATCTTTTGCAGTCTGGCGAGATTTTCCGCCTCGTAGTCGGCCAATTCCAGTCGCGTTTTGTTCTGCATCGTCCGCTTACACAAGTACACAGCTGCGGCAGACGTATATAGATACATAGCATATATTCACATATATATATATATATTTTTTTTTTAATCAAAAGTTCACTTCCAGCATTGCTGGAGGGATAGACGCGAAAATATCTGAAGAAGTAATAACAGTTTTTCTTGTACATCATTTCGAGGTCATTTCTTTTTCTTTGTTTTTTTTTGTTTCAATACCGTAATCGGTGTTTTCCGGTTCCCAACAATTCGACGGCCAGAAGTAAGGAGTCTGAAATCGATAGAATGTGTTGTCGTTTTTTACGGTAAGGCAGTGATCGTCAATGGGAAAGAAGTAACCGTGTGACGCCATCAGATGCGCCACGTGAAGAGCTTCTTGATCGTCGATTTCCATATTTTTCATCATCCACGCTATGAGATCGGTACCTGTAAAAAAAAAAAACAAAAAAATGAATAAAAATCAATAAAAAAAAAAACCTCACGAATTTTTCGACGAAATGAATCACCGATTCTCTCGATAATTTATCGAAATAAACAAAACAAAAAAAAAAGAAATTGTTCCATCTTATCACAATTTAATATTGAAATAGAAAATTAATTTAAATTAATCATCGATTCGCTGAAAAATTAATTGAGATAAACGAAAGAAAAGAAAAATAGATTCCATCTTATTTACCAGTGAAAACCGACGGGATTTTGGTCATAAAGCTCTTAACCGTTCTGACCGGCACGCCGTTCGTTTCGTCGAGCATTTTCTCCACAATGGACTCCATCTGTAAATAAGTAACGGTAAATTGTTTCGTATAATTCGACCGAAGGGGACCGGATGACCCGGACGACCCGGACGCGACCTTTTTTTTTTCTTCTTCTCGCGACTCGATATATTTGTACAACGAGACATCGGTGTTGAACTCCGCGATGTTTGTCGATAAAGAGAGAAAAGCAGAAGAACCGCGAGAGAGTCGAGAGGTGAGCAAAGAGGCCGCGAAGAGCAACCCCTCCTCCTCGTCGTCGACCCCCGAGAAGCTATAACGGAGAGGCAGCCTTTTCCTTGCCTTTTGCTTGCTCTCTCTTATTTCCACGTCTACGCAACGTTTCGTTTGGACTCTACGAGAGTCCGCGAGCCAACGGCTTTGCGAACGATCGATCTTCCCTTCCCGCCGGTACCCGAGGAACGTAAGACGACACTATAAAAGCGCGCGAGGCTCGGCGAGAGAGCCTTCTCCCTGGCAAACCTCTCATCTTCCACCCCCTCCCGCCCTCCCCCCGCTTGTCACAGACTCCGAGAGAAGATAATATATAGAAAAGTCTCTTCTCTCTCGAACTCTCCGCTTTTTGAGAGAATTTTCCGAAGGAAGATTGACAGTGTGTACACATAAACGACTGACGAAT
The DNA here is from genome assembly GCA_934046635.1 of Buathra laborator. Classification (NCBI taxonomy): domain Eukaryota; kingdom Metazoa; phylum Arthropoda; class Insecta; order Hymenoptera; family Ichneumonidae; genus Buathra; species Buathra laborator. The sequence goes on from OW203893.1 coordinate 13,330,304, forward strand.
CGACCGGATTTTACTCCCATTGGGGGAAAAAACTCGTCTGTCCCGTTGAGCGGTAGTGGAAAAATAAGTGGAAAAAAAAAAAGAAAGTTTTTCCGCGACTCCGGAGACGCGAGAGGACCGTAAAATCGTCAGCCCTTTTTCCAACCCCTTGCGAAACTTGCGGGGTGAAATTGAGGGGCCTCTCGAAGATACGTTGTTAGCGAATACGAAACCCCAGGAGCGGTCGCGATTCGACCTGATTTTTTTTTTGTTATCCTCACAAAAGGCATTCGGTTGTGAATAGAAATGGGTAAATGGAGCAAAAAGAAAATCGGAGCGCGAAAGAAGCTAATGGGCTACTGTTAGAATTCGAATAAAAGTTCGCGGAGGAATTCAAAAAAAAATATATATTTTTTTTTTCGAAATGCATTTGTTGACAATTGGGACAAAAAATTGGCAGTAAGTACCCCACGACGTCGAAAGGGCGGTCGATAAATGTTTGCGAATGACCAATTTTTACAAAATTTTTTTTGTTTTTTTTTTTTTTCGAAAAGCATTTGTTACCAGTGGCGAGCAAATTTTGGCAGTGTCCCGGAACATCGAAAGGACTGTTCAAATTTTTTTGCGAATTAACGAAAAATCGCGGAGATCGTAGGTGGGAAATTTTGGAACGGTAAATGGAGAACAAAAAAAAAACCGTGGGAACCGGAGAGAAACAACGAGGGAAGCGGATGAATCTATATAGCTTAAACGGAACTCGTGCGGCAAATCGCCCTGAGGCGATAGCTGGCCGTATTCCAAATGGATGAAACGTGAACGCGAGAGTAAGAGCATAAAGAAAACGTTTCGTCGGTGGCGAGAGGGAGGGCAGCAGGCGAAATATCGCGTGAATCTGACAAATAGTCGGCGCGGGTGTATATCTCGTTGTCGTCGTCGTTTCTAGTTGTCGCTTTCGTTTCTCGTCGCGCGTCGGTACAAACAAATGTTCCAGTCGCCAAGTTTAGTGACACCGCTTCGGCTTAACAGCTGTATATCTGTACACATCGCTCTCGAATGTAAATCGTTTTTGCTCCGTTTTTTACCATTTTTTTTCCTTTCGTTTTATTTTATAGTTTTGTATTTTTTTTTTTTTTTTTTTTTTTACGATTTACGGAGACAATCATCGATCCTTCGGTCGTATATTACGGCTTAATTCGTATATAGAGCATATATACCTTTTTGTAGACGAGATAATTGGGACTGTCCTCGGCACAGGTGGCCGTAGCGTTCGGCGAAGAGTGCGGCTTATCCTCCGCCGCTGTGCCACCCTCGTCCTTCTTGCTTTTTTGCGTTAACGTTTTGCCCTTTCCACCTGAACCGCCCCGTTCACTCGCGCCTTTGGAGCCGTTACTCTCCGCCGGCTTTCGCCGGCAGGCGGATTTTTCGGAGCTCATGGTTACCATATCCACGCTAAGGGAGGTGCACCATCGCCCTCCTGAATTGAAACAATTAAAAACGGTATTAATTTTGTCGCAGAAGCATCGCAAATAAAAAATAATCCGTAGCATTGCCATTTTGCATAATGATTTTTTTCAGGTGGAAGTGTAATTTTTTTAATTATAATTGTTTATTATACAATATAATAAAAAGTAAAATTGTTACAAATACGGCAAATCGAAAGATAAGTTGGTATCGTAACAAATAATTTATTATCTTTTTTTACAAAATTATTTTCATTAATAATAATAATAGTTACAACAATAATAATAATAGTTTTATTTTGAATTCGTAAAAAGAATAATTGTGGAATTTTATGCACAAAGGAATGTTGTGAACTTTTAATTTTCCACCGCGAATGTAATACCTGCAGATTGAATAATTTTTCATCCAGATACATTTTTTTTTTTTCTATTTCTATGGTAAAACCCTGTAAATGCTTCGACGATATTTGTACCAAGAAATTCTCGTCAATTCCGGATGAGGATGAAGAGTTTCCATAGGTTTCGATGAGAAATGTCGCCGAACGATATTAAAAAAGGATTTGACGCCCGTCGACTCTCCGCCAGTTATATCGAAAGCTCCCAACGTCATATCGAGGGCGCGGGGGAAGGCTTTTGATCGTTTCCCAGCGATGATTACTTGCAAGGCACAGAAGAGAGTCTTCGGCGGAGGGACGAAGATTTTTTTTTATCCATAGCATGACTTTCTCGGTATCATTTCTACGGGAATATCCTTCACTTTTGCGTTATGCAATCCTCGAGATTCGTAAATCTCCTCGACGAAACCCTCCGCGGATACTCGTTCGTCTTTCGATCGGATAATTTTTTTTTGCCGCCGCAGCATATTTTCGCTCTTCTTGAGAAAAAAAATAAAGGCTTCTAACCGGAGATGTCTCTCTTTCGGGATATTATTATTCTTCAAGACTCCAAAGAGATTCTCTCGAATAATCCGGAAAATAAATGTATTTTTTCGTCTTTAAAAAAAAAAAAAAAAAAAAAAAAAAAAACGAAAGAAAGAAAGAATTGTTAAAAGTATTCTCATCTGCTGACGCAAGTGAGGGGTAAACCTATAATTGAATGCGAGAGTTACGGAAAGAGATAGAGGCAACTTTTCGTCGCAGTTTCTCTTCCCCGCTATCTCGTTGATTCGTGACTATTCAAATTAGAGTCGGTTGAAGACGCTCCGGAGGCGCGAAGAGACATTGAGAGAGGAAGACGAGGGAAACGAAGAGAAAACGAGATGCGCTTTAATTATCCTCAATCCGGATGACGCACTTTGGCGACGCCTCGGCAGACTTTGGCATCGAGAGATACTCTCCCAGTTAGTATATCCGTCATATACAGAGGCTTTCTGTGTATACAAAGCGGAGAACTGAATGGAGTACTGTGGGAATGACATAAGCGTGGGAAGCTGCGCATTGGACGAATAGCCAACGATATCCTTGTGTTACAGAAACAGTTTCGATACCGTAATCGATACCGTTGTTTCTATTATCACACGGAGACTTTATAATTTAATTCATCGTCTTTGATTTTTTATTTAATATTTTTTATTAATAACAAATTATAATTATTATTAAATAAAAATTTGATAAAGTGATTTATTTATAGTATACATACGATAAAAATAGTATTATTATAGTTATTATATAATTAATAAAGATTATTATTATCATTAAATAATAATCATGTTTATTAATACCATTTTACGTTCGCGCGCATAACATTCGTAAAATTTATTAGTTTTTGTTAACGATCATTAGTTCATTGAAAATAATAATAATATGACATAGTGAAAAATATTATCATTATTATCTGTACGTTATTTTTATTTCAACAAAATGTTTATATGATAACGAAAAGTAATAAACTTTTGGAATGTTACATGCGCCCAAACAGGTTTCGTATGTATAACGCAAGAGTTAATCTCGCCTCAAGATCCTCCAAGGATGTGAGTCTTAGCGAGTGGTGCTTCCCTACCAAGCATATTGATGCTCAAAATATCCCTCGACAGTATTAAATCCACGGCTATATAAGATTATATACCGTCGGAGCAGCAGTTCCGTCTTTACATGAGATAGGTGCTCGTCAACCGCGCCTCTTCATCCTCTCGAATTACCGACGAGGGAGATCGGAGCCAAGGAATATAACGTTCGCAAGATTAGAATTTCAAGCGGCGTTAATCCGTGACTCTCTCCTCGCTGATATTATTCCAAGTGCTCGATATATTAACGTTGTTGACGAAGAAAAAAAAAAAAAAAAGCAAATTTCGAGAATCATCTCAATCCTCCACTTCCGTGGTTTACGCGGTTTTCGGGGGCCCGTTATCAAAGTTGCGCGAATTAATTTTAACCGTCGAACCGCGAACTCGTGTATTTTCCTCGGTCGCTTCGACACCGCTCTCGGTCTCGACGCGCGAAACTCTGACGCTCGCTTTGCTTCCGGTTTTCCTATCTCGTCGGTTGACTCAAAACGCTCGCGGTTGACGCGAGAGCGCGAGAACCCGAGAAGAGGACAAGGCCTCTATCCCAACTTCCGTCAGACTTTTCGAGTGTCCCAACCATTCACACCGAGCATAACATGCATACCGAAGAGCCGTGTATTCCGATTCCCGAAGCGCGAAAGTCGAAGTTCCTCCCGTCGCCGCCGCGCGCGCCCCCCCCGCGGACGCCCGCAGCGGCTCAAACTTTCCGAAGAATAGTTGTTTCAACTTGGAATCTATCGTACTCGGGTTCGCTCGCGCCTAACCTCCGCACGCTAAGAAAAGCCCCACGAGAGTCCCAAACGCTTCCGCGGAACCATTACCATTTCTTCCAACGCAAATTTTCTCCGTTCCTTTGCTCGCCCACTCCTGAGGCCCGCCGCGCGCGACAAGCGAGGAAAATGCTACGAGAGTTTTGTCGGGAGTAACTACCGCGAATATCGGATGCCTCCCCTCGCGCGACTAAAGCCCATCGAGTTATATACTCAAGACTTGCCGGGGGATACGCAAATCTCAAAGTTTATCCGACTACCCCGCCTCCCTTTCCCTTTGTTCCGCGTAAAGAGAGTCGCATGGAATTTCGTGAATGGAAAAATTCTCTTTCGAGAGCACGTATCCGAGTTATTTCCATTCGCCAACTCTCGTAAATTGATGAAAAGTGTTTCCGCGATGATTTTTTTTCGAATGAAGAATTTATCGAGCGGAAAGAATTTTTTTTTTTTTTTTTTCTTTTTTTTTAAATATTGAAAAATGTCAACGTTTTATATCCCGTCGCATCAATCTCGTTCGAGCGTACGAGGCATCGAGTGGTAACAGTTCGAGATGTGTATCGATGATATACGTGTGGCGGCTCGGAAGAGAGAAAGCGGTAAAGCATCGGCAGCGGCAGCGGCAAAAGCGAGGTGAGCCCATTCTGCTTTGTTTTCGAGGACCCTTTGATCCTCTCACCAGACTCGACAACTGCTCGACATAGAGAAGCTTCGGGGCCTCGATGTTATAGGTTATGTACCGTATAGTATATATATATATATATATGCATGGGAGGTACATATGGAATCGATCGAAACTGATCTTTTCGGTACCCTCCGCGTCTGGTTCTCGTTGTTGCGGCTGTTTCCGTCCGAAGTCTAGAAGTGATCCTCGAATGTACAACATAACCCCCCGAGAGGGGAATGCATCGTGTACCCGGCGGTAGAAAATCCGCGATAAACTCCACGCGAGTTATACGCGTTCGTCGCACGCTTCACGCGATGTATATCTATACACGGTGTATATCTATATATATTCTATACGATGTATAGAAAAGCAGGTACTCGGAAGTGTGCGCACATATGAATTACACGGTGAAATACCGGAATCGATTCCACGACTCAACTATCCGGGCGTCCAATCACTCACATCTATCCACATTACTATGACTTGTATTCGGATATCATTACGATAAGCAAACGAAATCTATAAAATTATGAATCCACGAAAATAAAAAGTTATCTCCGATTTTTGTCTTCCGGAAAAACCGGAAATACCATCGATAAGTAATGAATTATTTTTCAAATGAATTTCGAGGTCTTCTATTTTAATTAATGAAATATCGTTATCAATTTCACGACTCAACTATCCGAGTATCGAAACTCTCTCCCCACTGGAACGCGTCCGGATCGTTTCATTCGAATATCTTTACCATAACCAATGAAAATCCATAAAATTACAAATCTTCGAAAATTTAAATAATTTTTTTTTTTTCTTTCAAAAACCGGAAATACCCGCGCGATCCGTAACGAAATAATTTCCGAAATAAATTTCAAGGTTCGCTATCCTTAATTAAATCCTTCGCCGCTAAATTCGCTCGAGTGAAAACTTCGAAGTTCCCACCGATGTTAATCGCGAATACGAAACGGCAGCGTTAAAATTTTCATTTTCATTTAATTTCGTTCTCACGATAACCCGAGGCAAGGATCTATCGGCGCGAAGACCATTTATATCGGTAAAAGTAATAGAAGAAAAAGAGAAATATAGAGAAGGAACTCGAGTCGGTAGAGAAAGCGAGAGAAATACCGAAAGGTTTATAGGCGAAAGCAGAGGGCGAGAGTGAGATGAGGCGATGAGTATTGATTACCAGAACTCCAGCAGCAGCAGCAGCAGCAGCGGCAGTAGCAGCAGTAGCACACCGGGTAGTCGCGCAGAATATATATCTATATGTATATATATAATATATATAATATATAAGTAACACGGCGGACGGTTGGAGGATATATACGCGCAGATCTATAACTATAGTCAACGACCTAACGACCATAGTGTACCTCCAGTGAGAACCTCCGGAGTCCCAACGTCGCCGCCAGGCCTGCTGCTCGCTACTGCCGCTGCCGATGCTACTACTGTTCTCCGTCTATTGCCACTGCTTCTGTATAGTAGATGTGTGCTATGTGCCTTTGGGGAGAGAACGGCGCGAACGCGCGGATAGGGTCTCTCCGCCACTCGCTTACCGAAGCCACCTGTAGTTTCCCGTCGGTGATTCTTCTATTTTCGGACCTCCGATATACCCGCGTGTCTCTCCATCACACGTATTGTACACATTGATAAAAAGTTTCGTCGACACAGAGACTATATAGGGGATATATAGCTATATGGCTATATGGCTATATGGCGATATAGCTATACCTTCCGTAGGTACTTCGCGGATGCAATGATATATATATATATATATATATAGAAGTGTGCTGTGTATGTATACCTATCGTTCGGACTCGCATGACGATGAGACCGGTATAGACTCCGTTTCCGGGCCCTCAATCCCTCTTTCTCCTCCACCATTCTCCTCGTTTCATTTGTTACGAAAATTAATGAAACCCCGATGTGGAAATGGCTTGCGGCTCCGATTGTGTAATGAGACTACTCAAGCCTCTCCGCGATCGTATAGAACTTTCTATTATCGTTAATTCAATTGTAGCTATTATAGGGCAATTAATGGCCGATTCGGTACAATTTACTCGACGTCGTCGCGATACGACGACGATTTAGAACACCTCGCGAAATTCACTTGGAAAATAAAGTTGGAGACATTTTTTTTTTTTTTGCGTTTTGGAATCGTTCGTCAATAATTTCACGAGTGTAGCGGTCAATTTTATTTGGGAGAAATTACGGTAGTCATTCATTGAGAGGAATTACGAGGGGTAAAGGCTTGTGATGGTTTTTTTTTTTACCGGAAAAATCATCGCGCTTTACGAACTCGAGAACAATTCAATGCCGATTATTATAAATGATTATTTTTGATTTTTTTACTATTGACGCGTTTTTGGATATTAAATATTATGTTTCGCTTAAGTATGAAGTAAAAACGATGAAAAAAAATATTTATGATTGCCTTTTTTTTTCGGTAACATTTGATATTGTGATTTCCGATAGAATTTCGAAAATACTCAAATATCTATCGAGTTCGTTGAGAAAAAATACACAAAATGCTATATTTCATGGAGTTTTGAAATCAATTTTTTTAGATTTTTATTGGTCGATGAAAATCACGATAAAGGGTAGTATTGCTCGCAACTTTTTTGTCTCAAATTTGAGAATCCAAAATAAAACACATTTTCGTCTCAATATCGCCGTGTATTTTTTATTCGCTCGAAATACGAAAATCAAACAGCCGACAGCTATTTTTTTTACAAACTCAAGCGGAACATCGGCAATCGTATAGAAATAAATAGAAATTGTTTATCTTTCGTCGCGACTGTATTTTTAATGGAGATTCCGTATAATACAACTTCGCGCAGCAGTCGATCGGTACACAAATCAATCAACAAGACCTTCCGATACTTTTAGATTTTTTAACGTAATATTTTTTCATTATTTTATCTTATATTATTATTTTATTTTATTATTTTATTTTATTATTTTATTTTATTTTATATTTTATCATTATTTGCTACATTAAAAAACTTTTAAAAAGCTCATCTCCTCGTTAGAAAAAAAAAAAAAAAAAAAAAAAAATGAACGATGAGACGTCTTGAAGGGCTATTCGCGTTTTTTTTCGAACGACCGTGACAACGACGTACGATGCTCGGCCGCGGGAAGGCCAAAGTACCAATTGATCGAGGGCATCGCGCGTTATCGCCGGCACTCGACGTGTTCTCGAACGATACTCGAGTGCGGGATGGACCAGGGGAACGGGGGAGAGCCATCCTCCGCGAGTAGAGAGAAGATGAGGGAGCCGTCGTTGCTCTGCTGCTTCGCGAGGCAATAACTCATAATTGGGTCGACGGAAAGGTGTAACTCCTGTCGATGTTGCCGTTGATGCTGCTACGGCTTCTCCATAGTACGCGCGTTTTCCTTTATCCCGTGGGATCTATATTCGCTTATATCCGTCGCACACGCGAAAAACACACGCATACTGGGGAAAATTGGGGCAAAATGGACCAATCCCGAAATTCACGAAATGAAACGAAACGAATGTGAAACGAAATTCGTAAAATGCATGTCTTCATAAAATCTTTTATTACTTTTTTTTATTCACTATGAATTTTAGATTTTTTATTTTCAAGTTTTATCGTCATTATTTATTCCACCGATCACTGCTTACCGAAAATAATCGGAAACGATGTTTAATGAAATTCTGCGGTACAATTATTGTTTGTGTTAAAATGGACCAATGAAAAAAAAAAGGAATACAGTTAAGTAAAACTGTAATTCGATAATTGCAATTGAATTACCATCCATTTTTTTCCCAATTTTTTTTTTCACCTTGGCGCTCCGAAGAAGAGTAGCAAATCGACTTTTCAATGTAAAAGTAATGGAAAAATGTCGTGTATATCGACAAAACTGTTGGAATCGCTAAAGCGTTCCATTTTGCCCCATCTTTCTCTACATACGTATTCTTGTATAAATTTCATCCCCTTTGAAAGTGAATTTACTCGAAAAACGAGTCGCGATACTATAACACTTTTTTTTTACGATTTCCGGTTCAAACTTTTTATTAACGAAAATCGTTCAATTCGCAACGCGGGACATATTTTTATAGAAGATCAATTGAATAAAAGTTCCCCGTCCCTCAGGTAAAAAAGTTTTTTTAGTTCTCGAAAGTATCGTCGCATTTTCGTTTCTATTCCACGAATGACAAACAAGTGAGTCACGTGTAAAGGGCTCCGTTACGATAGGTTTCGTCGCGCACCCTCTCACGTAAGGGGCGTAATAACTCGTTGAGTAATTTATACATCGAACTTGCGTAAGTTCTTCGCCGACCATGTCTAAGGGCGCTATAGACTAAAGCGAATGAAGAATAGTCTCGTCGAATTATAGGCCAAACGAGTCGATTTCGTTCGTCGAAGATACGAAGAAGCGCTCGCGATAAAAAAAAAAAGAAAAGAAATAAAAGTACCGCGGTAAGTCGTGCAATTGAGAGCCACAAGTTCATAAAGGACAGCGACGAGTTCTCGACTTTTCCAACGATATATACGTACATATTATACAGGGTGATTCATAATAAATATCACACATATTTTTTTTTTTTTTCGATTCTCATAAAATAAAAAAAATTCACTAATAAACGAAGTTGAAATTTTTTTTTAATTCGTAATAATAATAATTTTTTTTTTCATTATTTCAAATTATTAATTTATTCGATTTTTTTTTCATTCCAAAAAATGTATTCGTGAGAATTTAAAAAATTTATTGATATAAATCGATTTTTTGTGCTCACGATGCATCACGTTCGCTGTCGAGAAGCGGTTTCGATATTTATTCTGAATCAGTCTGTACATATATATACATATATACGCGTATATACGATAGAGTTCGTGCTTCATATTCTGCTGAGGTATGCTGACATTAAGAATGGAGACGGCGGTGAAGAATATAAAAGAAAAAAAAAATAAAGAAAAAGAGTCGCGTGGAAGCGATCGATCAGAGTCTAGAAATAGAGAGGGGGCAGAGGGGTAGTTGAAAGAACGAAGAAGAAGGCAAAAGAACGAAAGAACGAATGAACGATTGCACGATTGCATGGATACCATAGTCGTACGCGTTATCGATTCTCAAGGGGGTCTCTCTCTCTCTCTCTCTCTCTCTCTCTCGGTCTCTCCATATCCTCCATCCGACAGCGAGAACCGCAGATAGCGAGAATCTATACATCGAAGTCTCACAGTCGCGGTATTACATCGCGGCGACAAGAGTGCAAAGTTTATGTATCGTTGTTCAATTCTTTGTTAGGATATCCGTTTCAAAGGTAAATGTATGCATTGCATATGTATATATATATATATATAAGTATGGAGTAACCGATGTGTACCGCGAGACTACAATAGGGCAAAGCTTCTGTATAATCTCGCGGTTCAACGAACACTCGAGCGAAGCGAAAGGAATTTTTTTTCTATTTTTTTTTTTTATCAAACGAATTCAAATTAAAATTCACCGATACGAATAACATTATCCCGGCGCGGGAGCTCACCAAATATCGTCGAGAAATCGCTTGGCATCGATTCAGTGCTTTTACCGATCGAGAAACGTTAAATTTTTTTTTTTTACGAAAGAAAACAAAAAAATTTAACTCGTTGCACACATTTTTGAATATTTATTCCGTAGGAGACGTTAGTGAGGCGGAAAGGCTGTCGGAGTATTTCGTACTGAATTTCGGAGTTGAATGAAAACTCATGAATTTCATTGCACACGTTTTGTTTTTTTTTTTTTTTTTTTTTTTCGTTAAATATGCAAGACCCAGTCACGCGCCTCGCGGTTGTACAGCGGCAATTCGCGCGGCAAACGAGTCGACTTCTCTCGTTACGTTTGCAAGTATAGGTACGCAAGAGGCAAAGTCTCTTTTATATATTCTGTTGCCTCGTTATTCCGCATGCGGGTCTACGGTTTCCCCTTCCCTCCCTCCCCCCCCCCCCCCCCTCCTCTCGAGTTATTTACGTTTTTTCGTATTGAATTCGGGCTTCGAACACGCCGAATCGCTTAACCTACCTGCCTCTCTTCTTTCGACAAATTCCCTTCCCTCAAGGTTTTCTCACCGGGTTTACGTGTTCTGGCAGCTGCAACGACTGCGAAACAAGTGCCCCTCTGCCGCGAACTTTTTTTGAGCGGTAATCCCGTGTTTTTTTTTCGCTTTTTTTTTCAACGGAAAATATTAATATTTCAATGGAACACACCGGAAACCGTTGTTTTCTTTGCAAAAAATATTCCGTCGAATATTTCGAATTTTCGTAAAAAAATTACAGATTCTCATATAATTGGATTGCATATTTATGGATTTAAAAAAAATTGTAGAATTCTACACTTCTGATTTTCAAAGTAGCGACGCAAATTTTTGTTTTCCGATTCTTATGCTTATGAAAAAAAAAAAAAAAAAAAAATACATAAATAAAGGTATTGAGGGAACGAATTCATATTTCGAAGGTCCGTTGTGAATTATAAACTCTCACAAAAAAAAGATCGCGGAATACACGAGAATCTATGACGAAACTGCAGCGTATTTTCAGTAGTGACATTTTGAGGTTAGTGAATAAAAAATGAACGATCTAATTTCCGAGTTTTATTGTGTTTTTTAAAACGAATTTTTGTTATCCAAACGTCGTATAAGTTTGCGTTACGAAAAAAAAAAAAAAAAAAAAAACGAATAATAATAAACCTATTAAGGGAACGAAACAACGTACGTTATTTTCGTTAGGAAAAATAATTGCATTTTCTTCTAATTAAATCGAGTTAATGGCTCGGGGTCGTGCGGTATGTTGGCCTGTGCGCCTAGATAGCTATATATTCGTTCAACTGTATCGAATTTACTTCAGTGAAACCGTTGTATAGGTTGTCTCTCCCCCGCACGCTGAGCCGCACGCGCGCGCAAGGGTCGCGCGATCTCCGCTGTGGTTATAATGCCGTTACATTCCTCGTTACTCGGTGAGACCGACGCCGGCAGCGGCCGGATCGGTGGTGGCTAACTCGGTGCTTGAAACGTCCGTTCGGCTGAAATGCTTGTATTGCTTGCTGGCGTTCGGTCTGCTGGTCAGCCACGACCATCAGAACAGCCACACCGCCGTCCATCGCTCTCTCGTTGCTCGCCCGACACTAATTAAATCGTCGTCGAACGTCCGGACGCCGCCCGAGAGATCGCGCGTAGTCCACGGACTCGGAAGAGCTTTCAAACAATTTTTTTCTTTTTTTTCTCCCGCAATAGATGAAAATCACCGTGACAATTCGAAACCGACGAATTTTTCAATAGATAACGCATTCGGATTTGCCATAACCTACGTATCTATACCCTTAAATTTCTAGAGCAGCGCATCTCTTCGATTGACGGTTTCAAACGATTCGCGATTTAAAAAAGTGAAAAACGATGCATAAATATATATAAATACGTAACAATAAAATAATATTATTATGTCACTTTTTTATTTTTTATCGTAATATAAGTATTTATTTTACATTCGCCGCTACGAAAATAAAGAAGTAACTATAAAAGTACTCACCGGCGAGCGTCCAGTTTCGGCAAATAAAATCCACGATTAGACAATAACAAAACTTCGACGAGCATAACTTTGACGCGGCAAAAAAAAACCACCGGTGAATAATACAAAGTTTCTTTGGAATTTCACCGGAAAACCTCTGGGAACCGATCGGAAAACACTCGTGTTTGTGGTCGCGAGAATTTCGTCGAACTGTTTGCCACGTTTTCACTGTGTATAAAGAGTAATGACTATATATCGCGCGACTATATATCGATTAAACACACGACGATCGAACAACGAGATAATCGAACGAAAGAACGAAATAAATAACTCGTCGCATGTATGAAAGTGATATTATTTAAAGCGCGTAACAGTTTTATCGTTGTTATATATCGAATAGCGTGGTTTCGCCATCACGAGGCATGCCGCGACGCCTTCGCGTTAAACTGCCGATATTGCGGTGGCACACCGAGAGCTCTCGTTCGCCGAGTGGGCCTGCACCGGCCCCACTTTGTTTCTCTCTCTCTCTCTCTCACTCACTCGATCCATCCTTCGTCGTGTCTTTTATTTTATTTTATCACGTCTCACTCTTTCCTAGGGAGTTTTACGATCTTCGTTTCCTCTCTTGTATTCCACACACTCGCGTTACTCTTCTCATTCCATCCTCTGCTTTATTTCGCTCGCTATCCCCCCACTCCGCCCGACACTTACTATACAAACGCCGGGGCGCTCTCCGTCTCAATGCTCTCTCGCATTCTCGACGCGTTCCTAACCCCGACTTCGGTTTCTCTCCCTTTTTTTTTTATCTATCCTCATTCCGCTCTTCCCGCTGGAGTTCTCTTCCAGTGGCGCTCGCGAGTAGTCCCAACGCTGTTGGTAAGAACAGAGCGGCTGCACGGCGCTTCGTGTAGTCCTCTGGGTCACCCCTCGTCTTCGATCTCTATGCATATGTATTATCGTGGGCATTTCTTCTGTCCGTACGTTTCGCCGCCTAACATCGAGCGAAAAACCCCGTAAACGTGTTGCGCGATTTTTTCGACGAGCCCAATGCGTAAAAGGCTACGGAAATGGATTTTCTCATCGGGGACGAGGAAATATCACGCGCGTTCTACAGGACTCTTCCGAGTGCTGTAGAATCGCCGCCGCGGGAGTTGAGCGGAGACTCGATTTATGCGGAACGTATGTCTTATCTGTGTATTTACATTTCCGGTATCCTCATCAGGCCTACGCGAGCTTTTCACTCGATTTAAGGAGGAAACTAGCGAGCGAATTTCAACTTTTCGAAAAATAAACGTAATTCGTGTGTTTACATCGCCGAGGGAATCTCGAAGTTTTTTTATTTTATTTTTTTCGAGATTTTTTTTTTTTGCTTTGTCGGAAAATGTCACATTGACGAGTGTCGAAGTCGGTAGAACCGGCAAAACGATCGGAAAAATAATAGTTGCGCAAAACACGTTTTGTTGAAGGATAAATAAAATCATAAGTATTCGTACGTCGAATGAAAGTTGAATAACTCCATTCAAGAAACAGCGGGACTACGGTCCGACGCTACAGATAATGGCTTTGCTAAAAGTTTCGTGTTTCTTTCTTTTTTTTTTTCTTTTCTTCACTTTTACAAGTAGTCAGTTTTCACTTTCGGCACTTCGTTGGCAAGAGCATTATTTTTACCGTCGTGTTGACCCACATATCCGGCAAAATGTGTACTTCTTTTTTTTTTTTTTTTTTCTTTTAATCTCCGACGAGTTCCAAGTTCGTCGGAAGTCTCGTCCGACCCCGGAAGTCACGTTGGAATATTTCGCGCTGTCCCCGAGCTTTTTTAACAGAGTTTTAATTTATTTCGAAAGTTTCGCGCCTTCCTACGCAATTTTTTTGTTTTTTCGTTTAATTTTTTTAACAACAAAAAAAAAAAATTCTATTCGGCTGTTGCGCGGGACGGGCTGACGATGTAATGAAGTCACAACTGCGGAGCTCGCGCGTGCGAAGTGTAAATAATAAGAGAGTTCTCGACGGAAGACGCGCCCCGGGACGCGAGAGCGAACGAGACGGCCGAAAATGCTAAGATGTCACGGTGGCTGCGGAGCGCCTGTTGTTTCCGTTAAAATTAACGAAGACACCGAAGAGAGCAATCTCGTTATCATTCGCTGGTTATTCATTTTGTAATAAAACTCTCCCCTCCCCGTCGTATACATCGTATACAGCGAATACATCGTAATTCCGATCGCGCGCGTCGGACAAGGATTCTCCCATACATATGCCGAGAAATATCGAAATAGTATTACGTCGGGGAGAACCGCAGGCTTCTCTCATCCGTATTCCGCGTGCATCGTCATGCATAATGCGAATCGCACGAATTCTCGGCGCACAATGGGTCGGTAGTACAGCTACCGCCGCTAGGTGGCGCGCATAGCGAATAGAATTGGATACAGTCAGATATGATACAACGGGCTGTACGGGCCATCGTACGTATTACACAGATGCGCTAATGCAATTGCATCTCTGTACACTCGACAGCGGACGGAAGAAGCTTCGAGTGGTAAATACACGATATGCACACGCGAGTGTCGACGCGGCTTTTATCCTCTCGTCTGGAAACAAGTGCGCGCGCGATGTGTATAATCTTTTGCGAGAACTCGCTAAGTAATAAAATTGAAGATTAAATAAACGGATCGCTCGAGAAGAACTCCATCGCCACGGCGGGCCGCGCGCGCATATATCACTTCCGTTTGTTCGCTCGCGTGAAATGAGACGAATGAGAGCTTCGAGAAACGGAGAGAGAGAACGGATAAAGTCTTTCGACGGAAAGAGGAGCATCGCGTATCTGGTGCCGTATATACCAATTCCGATAAGCGAATAACCCCCTTTGAGGTCGAAAAACGGAGAAAATAAAGCGCAACGAAAATTTCCGGCCTGTCGTGTACAATCGCTCGCGTGACGAATTCGTCGGATCTTCGATAACGTTAACTAAGTTTCTTTTAACGTCCATGAACTATATATGAGGAGTGCGGGGCAAAATGGCCGAACAGAAATAGAAATAATTACGAATATTTGAATTATAATTCGAAATAATAATAACTGTTATTATTGTTATGGTTTTTTATATTAAATAATGGTAATTTGAAGAAAAAAAATTGACAAAAAACTTTTGTTGATATTTTTTAAAAACGCCGATTCTTGTAACGTATGTCGTGTAAAATAAAAATTGTATTTGCTTTTGTTGCCTCGCTTTCCTCGATGTTTTTTTTACGTGCCGTGCAAAGATACAAGAGTTGAAACATAAAAAAAAAAAAAATCCCTTTTTACGTAGTCCGCCGGGGTTGGTTCTTGAGTGTTATGAGAATCGCGATATAGCAACGGAACACGAGCTCACGGGGTTCGTCTCTCCATGTAACTCTGCCGACAATTTCACGCGAGGCTAACTCACCACTTTCGAGTAAATGCGCCTCGTGTGCGACTCCCTCGGCACGATTTTTCCCTTATATAAATATATGTATAGTCGCGCAAACACCCTTCGGGCAACATGCAGTTTTCCTTCGCAGAAATGTTGCGTCCGGTCTGATGCACTTTTTTTTTTTTTTTTTTCCGAAGAAAAATTTGAGAAGGTCGCATTTTTTTGTTTGAACGATTTTGCGAAATAAACACATGTTCCCCGAGCGGATTCCGCGGAGATTGCGGAAAACGTAAAATTCATTACTCACGATTTCAATGCTACTGTATTAATGACCGACTTATTTTAATTACAACGCGACGAGGTAAAAAAAAAGGGGGGGGGTAAATTCGTCGGAGAGTTCACACCTTAAACTAAATATATCCCTTCGTTGCCGTGGCCTCAACGCTCTCTGGTGGTTGCTGAATATTCCAGCGACCGGAAGTTCATTAATACGCGGAGCCGAGAAGGTCGCGAGAGTCTCGAAGCGATAAAGAATGCATACCCGCGACCTACGACGATCGAGGAAGAGACACTAAATCGTCCTATACTCGGAATACAAAAGATATACTCCCCCTTTCGGATTTTCTTGAATGAAATAACTTTTTATCTTTTCTTCATTCTCGTTTCGTAATCTCAACAAAAATGCTGTATGATAATTTCAGTATCTCTCGTTAAGCTATATATATATATAAGACGCACAATCATAAGTGGTAAGAATATCTAAATATAGCGGGTAAATATGTATAGCAATCTCTGCCGAGAAGCGGAAGAGATTATCGCGCAAACGATTCAACGTCTAAAAACTTATTTTTCTTCATAAGGGGGTTGCGTCGGATAAATTATGGCGATTTTCGCAAAAATAAATTTTTTTTCAAAAGAACATATTTTTGTCAGCGATAATTAATTTTTTTTGCATATTCTTATATTTATATAGAAGATATAGAAAACATCTAAACTCGGTTTTCGAGTAAAAGTGGAATAAATTTCTTCCGATTTTTGCGTCGACAAAAAAAAAACTGCGTCGGGGAAAACATCGCCATAATTTAGGTGATTCGAGAAAAATCGACCCCCATGATTCCCCTTAACAATCGATTTATCGTGCGAAAGATTCGACGAGTTTGTAAAAAAAAAAAAGAAACTTGCGAAAGCAAGAACGCAAAAAAAAGTTTTACCACACGATCGCTTATCGATGAGGTTGGTGTGTGTCGATTCGGTATGGTGGAAACCTAACGTCCAACAGCGGAGGGAAAGAAGTCTATGCCGTTGGAAAAAGTAATTTGCAGATCCGGACAACTCCCCGGCGCGCCCCCATAGCCGACGGGCCGGGGACGTCTATCGTTTCTTCGTACCTAACAAATTGCACAACCCCCGGCATGCTACACCGACGTCATAATTCGAATAATCGTTTTGACTCGGCGCACGAGAGAGGGAAACGAGAGCTACGAGACTCGGAGTGAAAGAGCCCGAAGCTCGCTGTGGGAGAGCGAGAGGCTCGGTGAAACTCGATCGAAGGAAGGAAATTGCTCTCGGCTCTTGATGATGCTTCTCTCGCTCTATCCCGCGCTATTTATAAGTAACTACCTGCGAAGCTTCTGGCAAATACGCTACGGCTTTATTTTACTTTTTTTTTTTTTTTCTCACAACTTCCCTTCTTCGTTGCCGATAACTCGGTGGATGAGAAGAATAACGATAAGAAACTTCGACAACGAGATCGGGGTCGGGTTATTTTATCGGAATTGCTAATCCGTATCTCGAGTCTTTGATCTCGAGAAAAAAAAATATTTTTACGAGAATTATTTATCTCGTGGCCTATTTTTATTTTTTTTTTTCGCTTTGTATCTCTCATAATCGATTTATTTACTACACGCATAAAAATATATTTTGAATTATTCATATTGATAGCTAAGAATAGATTTTTATCGCGAAAATTCAGTTTTTTAGGTTATTATTTATAATTGACAAGTTGTCTTACATGAATCGGATAGTCGAAGGTCAATTTTTTTTTACTCAAAATATTTTGTTTTAATGATTTTTTTTACCGTTTATTCAAAATCTTTATATATTTCCTATGTTCCTTTTATTAATATATTCCTCGGACTTTCTTTGCATATAATCACTTGTAACGTTCGCTGTTGAAGCGACGATAAATAAACATAATTTTAACAACTGCTTTACGGGATAGTCGAAGTTTGATTTTCTTTTTTTCAGTCGAAAAATGGTTTTTTTTTTTATCGTGAGGCATAAATAGCGCAAGGCAACGATAATCCGAAAGACTGCAGAAGTGAGGTTAACTTACCTTGTTAAACAGGTGGAAGAAAACCGATGAACCGCCAAAGCCCTTCTCTCGTCTCTCTTTCCAGAGCAGCGACTCACGTGTTCTCGGCCATCGAATCCATCATATAATTTTTGTTGTTGTTTTTTTCTCCCTTCGCGTCGCGTCGTATCCGTCGCTGTGCTTTTGGGATATTCCCGACTCTCTCCTGTTTTCGATTGACAACGAGACATCATCCGTTATCTTTTATTAGTTTTTTCACACATTTCGATCGTTCGAAAAAAAATGGCGGATCACCGAAAAAATTAAATGATCTCTATACATATGAAAACCACACGAGCGAAACGGGAAATCGATCGGGCTTTCCAATCTCCGAGAGATTATCAAATTCTCGTTATAGTTACGCGACGGAATGAACTTTCGAAGTTGCCTTCCAAGCGACGGAAATGACATAGCGCGCGCTGGTCCACGTCCGGACCAAGCGATTGGTCTCGCGTTTTCTCGAGTCTATTATCGCTGATGGAAAATCGTAAAAAAATACAAAAAAAAAAATCATAATACGGGTAAAAAAATCGTTATCGGTAGAAATGATATTTATCGCTAAAATTATTGCTGATAGAGAATAATCGCAATGAAATAAATAAAAATGTATAATAATAAGGATAAAGAGAAATAATAATCGGTAGAAATTACTCAATTCGTCGAGCGAGCTTCCGGCACGACTATGAAATTTTCTCATGAAAGCACGGCGGTGGAATGAGACGGATATTAATTAATTCACCGTACCGCCTCGACGACGACGGCGAGGGAAGTGTGGAAACCGGTACAAGGGGATGAAAGACAGACAAGAGGAAGAGGCGCGTGGAATCTCGCTAATGCGTGGGTTCAACTTTCCGCGGGGAGAGGGAATGAAAACAAAACGAAAAGAATGAAGTAACAGCGGTAAATTGAACAGCGCGTTGTACTTTTTCTCGTTCCTTCCCGCGATTTTTACGAACAACTCCCGCTCCTTCCCTCCTTTCCTTCTCTCGCCCTTTACGTGATTTTTCATTTTAATGTCTCGAGGCTCGTAAAAAATTATACGCCCGTCCCGACGAAGTGAAATTGATTGATCATCAGGAGCGCGTAAAGAGGAGTTGATTTAGTAACTGAGTGGAAACGAGACTTCTTCATTTTACAGAACAAATGAAAAAAAAAAGTTACTTTTTTTTTTTTTATTATTGTTCTTTTCTTTTTTAGCAATTAACGAAGCGCCAAGGGAAATAAAAGTCTCGTATATATTTTCAGTGACTCCCGCGTACGCGAGAGGTTGCGGGGCTCTCGGAGCTGCAAAGCGTCGCTTTTAAAACCAAAACACTGTTACTTATGCAGAGTTTCGCGTGCGTTCGATAAAACACGTTCTTTTAATAGCTGTTAAGCACGACATTAATTTTTGCTATTAAAAGACTAATAGTTCGAAAGATATACACTGTTTCGTGATACAAAATTCGTAAAAGCATTTGATGTTTTTTTTTTTTTTTTCGTGACGTTTATCACGGTAAAAAATTGAGGATTTTATTTATTTATCGATGTTGAAAGATTGGGGAAAAGTCTTGTGTGCACGATACGTACCTCAGTTTAACGCGTGCGATGTAAGTCGAGGCGAGTCTCTCTTTCTCTCTGTCCCCACCGAGGTTGAGTAAAATGGGGTAAAATCGAACGAGTTTCTCTCACGAACGACGAACGATTGCGGAGCAGCACAGCCGCCCGTGGCCGAGCCCCGTTGAGCGAAGCGCGACTGCGTGCGTGGTCGTCGACGGACACGAAGAAGGGACTGAATATTACTACCACCACCCGCTCTTCCGCCGTCAACCCCCGGGGGAGCGCCGGCTCTCTTCCAAGCGAGGGAAAACTAGATGGGCAACAGTTGCGCGCAGAATCGCCGACGAGGTCGACCTCCCTCCCACCCCCCTCCCGCCGAGGCGAGAGTTCCATTTTCGCTCGTACGCGGGATTTCCTGGACCAGCTGGAATCGCTGCGAGAACGCGCGAAATCAAAGCGTCATCTTGAATTATTCGGAGATCAAAATTCAAAAAAATTCCCGCCACTTTTATAAACAGGTATGTCTAAAAAAAATAAAAATAAAAGATCTTCCATTTTTTTTTCGGAACTAATCGATATCACGATCGATTCGCAATAAATAAAATTACTTGGAAGGTTAAAAGAAAACCGAAATTCAAAAAATTTCCCGCCACTTTTATAAACTGGTCGGGCGACTAAAAAAAAGATAATAATAATTTTTTTATCAAGATTAATCGATATCGCGATAGATTCGCAATGAAAAAAATTTGCAACATTCGAAGGAGGCTGCTATTCAAAAATTTTCCCGTCACGTTTTTAAATTGGTCGAGTGTTGAAATTTTTTTTTTTTTTTAATAAATAATGTTTAATTTTTTATGAGGATTAACCAATACGATAGATTCGCAATAAAAAAGACTGCAAGACTCAATGTTACACATCCGTCCGTGTTTTCTTTTATCGTATCATTTTTCATGACTACTCTACGTAGGAAATATAAATTGCTATACATAAAGATAAACGAAGTGGTCGGTACACCGTACAGAGATGTACATCCGCTCGATTTCTCGGTTGTTATTTTTCTTCTTTCAGTTTACTTTACTTTAGTTCAGTTTTTTTTTTTTTTTCGTTTTTTTCTTTCTTTTGTAATAATAGTACGATAAGTATGTATAGTTATAGTTTATGGAGAAGCGGCGCGAAACGATGTTTGTACCCACGGCCAATGTTTTTCGATCGTCTTTTAGTCAATCGGCTGAAGAGACGAATCTTCGTTTTGTTTTGTTTGTTTATATTTTTATTTTTATTAATAAATTATTTCACCCGATTTCACGCCGCTCCGCGAAAAAGTACATGTACGTGAATATATATATATATATCTATATATATATATATATTTTTTGTAATTCTCGTATCGTAATATAATAGATAATATATCAATATCAATAACGTTAATGGTACGATTTTTTGGATTAGAACGTCGTAATTTTTTTTTCTCTTTTGCGTTAACGGGCGCGCGTGATCTCTTTATGCACCAAATCGCTCACTCGTTCGTTCGCTTGACTCTCGCGTACGTCTAGCGTACCTTGAAGAATGCATTCTTTTTTTTTTCCCATTCTTGTTTTTTTTTTTTTTTTTTTTTTTTTACACAGAACGAATCGTTCACTGCCGATACTCATTCAATAATACAACATAATAATAAAAATATACTCTTGCGCGGATGTGTACACAGGAGTGAGAAATTGAACTATTAGATGTGATCGCCCCGTCAGTCCCACTTAACACGTATTTCGATTGTACTACTATCATAATAAACGTGCTCTCTCTCTTTCTCTCTCTCTCTCAGATTCACTTGTATTCGTTTTTTTTTTTTTTTTTTTTTTTTTTTTCATCTTTTTTTCTTACAATTGTAAAATTGCAAAAAGAGTTTTTTTAATTTTTTAAAATTCTTCCTCCAAGCAGCAGCGGTAGCCCCGTCGTTCTCGAGTAGTAGTCACGTCGGTACATTATTATAGCAATTGTAAATTCGTTTAGTTTTCAACACCCGACCGACTATAATTATTTTGATTGTCTCGAGAACGACGAGCTCATCAAACTCAGCCATTTTACAGGTTTACAAATGTGTGTGTGTGTGTGTTTTTTTTTGTTTATTATTTTTTATTACATTAACTACTATTAACGTGCGAATTGTCGCGCAACGTCGCGTTACGAACTCGGGCCAAATTATGCATTTCTCCTTATACGCGATACAAATATCTCAGTTCTATTATTTTTCCATTTAGTTTTTTCAAATTTTCCGATTATTTTTTAGATCCGCGGAAAGTTAATATTTAAATTTCACGTTCCGGATAAACGGCCCTTGCATATTGCATTTACGCGCGATGTAACGAAGTTACGTCGATTTTTTTTTCTCGTTAGTTCGATAAAAATAATTTGTCGATCAATAATAAAAAATATCGATATATATCCATTGAAAAAAATTCATTATTCGCGAAATAATATAGTCGATAGTTAAAAAAAAAATAAGAAGTTAATCGATGCAATATGCAGAAACCACTTTGCCCATCGCGCGTTTGAAAAATTGTACGAATTAGACAATAAATAAGTACATACGTTCGAATGGATCGAAATAGCAAATACAATCGATGTATATATGTATATATATATATAACCGATCGGCGTTAAAAATCGATGTAAACATCATATATCGTCATTATACTCGAATGAGCGGTAAAAAAATCGTTTCAGTCGTTTCGAATTGTATGTCTTGATTTTTTGTTTGTTTTCTTTTTTTTTTTGTTACTCGCTGTTTTTTTTTTACACTATGCAAATCTTGCGTCAACCCCGACGTTATTTTTATTTTTTTATTTTCCGATCGTTCGTAAAGCTCGCCATCTCCGTCCACAAGCCCCGCGTGCATTATGTACAAATAAATCACTCTGAAATATGTTAATAACATCTATAAACTCTCTTAAACATTATCAACAGAATACTGAAAATAATATGTACAGAGGGGATGGGGGGTGGTGTATTCGTGAATTTTATCGACGATTCCGATCGATGCATCGAATTTTTTTTAAATTTCATTTTTTTCGTCGTAATCGCGAGTTAAGCCACCGTCTCTTTTTCGTTTAAATTCTCGCGATACAATCGATACATTAAGAGGCGTTAGGAATTGTTTTTCTTTTTTTTTCCGTATTTTTCTTTACATCGCAACTACCTACGGAGAGGCCATCGACTCTCTCCATTGTCATGTGTTTTTCTTTTTCCACTGAATCCTAATATTTCTATTTTTCCGAAAATTCTTTCATTTTTGTTTTAATTCGAATATTACACGCCGAAGATTATCGTGTTGGCGACGGACGCGCGTTAATCGTTTATTTTTCTTTACGTATCTATCATATTCTCGAACACCTTTTACACTCATCTACAGTTAAAAAGTATTATGTCTACCCGTATCCTCCCGCTCTCGGATTTCGACACGGATTTTATCGCTCGCGCGACGAGGACCCGCATGCGATCGCGTCGATATAGTTACCGATAACAAAAAAAAAAAAAAAAAAAACATTCCAAATATTGGTAATTAATCGTCGCGATCCCGCGGTTTCTCGTTCGCGTGAGCATTAATATTAATTATGCCGCGTTAACTAACGAATTAAGCTTAGAAAACTATGCCGCGATACTCGCGAGTCTATCGAGATACGTTTTTCGTTTCGACCGATCGAAAATAGAATTCCTCTCTCCCCCTCGTCCCGCGGACATTTGGAACGCTTACAGAGTTCCGCGAGTGACCAACAAAGTCAACGCCGAACCGGTACTCTCTCCGCTTCGCGAATCCGTGTCGTCGAATGATTTTTAATCAATAGCGCGAATGACTCATCTCTCGATCGACGTCAAAGCTACCTGCACGCGCAAATACTCTTCCGAGAGTAGTTTATATCTATAAACAAAAAGCTGTTAACAATCTCGGTATAGCGACGAGCTTCGACTATATTTCAAGGCGATTGCGAAAGAAAAAACGAAAATTTAAGAAAATAAAACGAATTCTTTAAACCTTTTTTTCCTTAATTACTTTGCCGGAGTGCAGAGGAGAGTAAGCGCCTTCGAGAGAGGAGGCGAGAGAGATATATAGTTACACAGACTCGTTACTTAATTTTTTTTTTAATTAAGAGATCCAACCGCGCGTCTCGAGTACACGATTCGGCGAAACGGGCGAACGATAGCCGGTAGTACACGGGATAAGGGAAACCAATTAACATAATTGATTCCGAGAGGTAATTGGAACAAAGCCAAGACAATCGAAACGGCAAAGCCATAGTTGCTCGTGGCGAGGTTCGCGCGCGCGATATCTCTGCGAAGATGTTTCTGTCGTGTAATCGCAAGCACACCATTGAAACGGAGCAGAGCTCTTCGATTAACTACGAACTACGAACAATCAATAGTTTCCGCGACAAGATCGTTAGCCCGGGGTTTACGCGCTGCGCTCGGTCGACCCCCGGGGTATGCGTTTTGCGTATCGCAACGTTAAAAAAAAAAAAAAAACAACAAGTAGTTATTTTATTTCGCATCGATTCTCCGTTATGTATAAATCCCGCTTTCGTTTTTTTGTTTCTCTTTTTTAATTAACAATTATTTTTATAAGTAAATCTTCAAGTACGTCAAAGCGCGCCTCTAGCTTTGGGTGTCTATATATATATTTCTTAAATCGACACGTCGATCGTTGGCGCTTATGGCAAATATAACATTCATTAGTTTTGGAGCTTAAAGTGCGAGGACGCCGATATTTTTTAGCTTAGCTCGTCGCGCAGCGTGCGGCAAGAGGATAAACGCTCGAGGAGACTTTCGACTACGCGGACACCGATAATAAACGAATTCGCTTGGTAAATCGATAATCCGAAGTACAAGATCCACGCATTGTCGATATAATTCGTTTTTTTTTTCTTTTTCTTTGAATAATTATGCAATGTGTTATTGTCATTGAGATTTTACAATATAATAGTAGCTTTAGTATTAGTAGTAATGTGCGCGAGTCAATTGTTCGATTTATCGTCAACGATAATAACGTGATGTCGAAGATTATTTACTGAGTCTCGGGATCGGTACTTCTATATATCGTAATTACCAGGCGAAATCGCGTACAATGGTATTAAAGATGATCTGTGTGTATATATATATATAGATTTTTTTTTCCATAAACGACGATTTCGTAGGTTGACTGAGGATCGGCTTAATCGCAATCTCTAACACGCAGTTTATCGGCAAGATGAGGCTGCGAATTTGTCGTATCATGTCTCACGTTTAATATCACGGAAAAAAAATTTAAAAATTGTGCTCCGATCTGCGTATCGAGTGTTTGAAACGATAATTCCTTGTAGACTTTGTACCGAAAAATTGTCCAATTGCGTTAATTAATTGTCTTTTTTATTTTTTATTATATCGTCCGTGTAGGCATCCAATTATATTATCATTCATATTAAAAAATATCGTATGTACAATTATGTATGCTATGTATAATAGAAATAGATTTTGTTTTTTTTTTGTTTGTATTTTGTTTTCACACCATTGGTGGTTTAATGATTTGAAATTCGTGTCGCGAATGGACTAATGCGTGTTAGTTGGACACCATCCCCAGCCAACGGGCTTGAGCTTTCGGATGCTTATAATCCTGTAATAGTCGTTGTTGTTGTTGCCTTAACGCTTTCGTCGAAACACGATTATTAATTAACGATAGCTAAAGCCTATCCGACAATGACGCGATTCCGTATCGGCGGGTCTCCGTATGATAATTTTTTCTTTTTTTTTTTTCCTTTTATCCTCCGAATTAAATTCGAGTGAACGCAACTATCAGCTTCTACGGGCAAGAAAAAGCCTGAATATCGGACGCGCAATTTCCGGCTTTCGTCTAATCGTCTCTAATTCACGACGAACGCGTTTATTTATGTTCGATCGTTGGTTTAAAAAAAAAAGTGTTGATTTCACATGTGTTCACGTATCATTCGAATTGATTGCCGATGATGCTTCATATGCGCCAGTTGACGTAACGTTGATACTTCGATTCCAACTGCATCTTGACCTCTTCCTCGAGATCGACGATTTCCTTGTATTCGTTGCGGCGCGGATGGACCTTATCCGCCGCTTCGTTTTCTTCCTCGTCGTCGTTTTCGTCGTCGCTGGTATCTTCATCGTCCTCGTCGTCATCCTCGGCCTCATCGTCATTCGGGACTGAGAAAATTTCACAACGTTATCCACGATTTTTCTGTTTTCTTTTAAAAATTTTTTTCTTCTATTCCATTATTGTAAAAAAAAATTGCTGTAAACCAGAAACGAAACTTTTGGTTTTTTCTTTGTCTGATTATAGAAATATTGGAAATCCGGAGCACGCTGGTGTGTGAATAAATAATCAAAGAAAACAAGAAGAAAATCTTTACATTTATTAAACTCAATCTTTACAGCATTTATAGTTTGAAAGAAGAAAAAAAGATCGAAACAAAATGAGAAAATCGGGCGAAATTAACGACAAACGCGCTCAGAATTTCCAGTCACCAGCGGCCGGAACGAAATTGTCTCGTCTTCGCGTTTAGACGACGGAGCATCGGGACGAAATTGCAAGGCGCGTCGTGACGCGAAGCGCGTTAGTGGCGTTAATTGGGCTTTACGGAGGGGGAGAGAAGACACGGGGCAAGAAGTTAGCAAGAAGCGTCAAGTGATACACACAAGTGGGAAGACAAAAGAGAGATTACAGAGAAGAGATAATGATTAAAAGCGTTTAAGCGGATCTTCGAAACGGTGATGTATCTCTAAAAACTATACAACAGAATGCGCGGAACGAATTGTCACGGAGAGTCGTAGTGGAACACTCCGCGTTGTCGGATTCCTCGGAAATAGTCAAGACGAACGTTTCCTCTCCTCGTTGTCCTTGAATCGAATATTCGACAAAAAAAAATATATATAAAAAATTCATTTTCTTTTCTTTTTCCTATCCATTGGAATACTTGAAAACAATCCTCTCTTTTGCCTCCTTTGCCCGCAAAACTTTTTTTCCAAGCTGCAGCTGTCCAGCTGGCGTTTGTACATAGGAAAGAAGCCGGGCGTTACAAAGTAGCAGCTGGTACGTGGTCCCCGCACGTGTTTTCCACAAGATTCGAGGGACGAAGCCGCCCTTAAAGCTTCGCAAACTCCAAAGCGGGTTGAAAATCAAAGTTGCTCAAGCGTTAGCCATCGACGCCTTGCGGATAAGTGAGGAGGAGAGCCCCGCCGCAAACTTCTCAAAGAATCGTAGCCATGCGAGCGATTTTTTTTTCTTCACGAGAGCAAACGGATTCAACAGAATTTTTTTTTTTTTTTTTTTATCTATCGCAAGTGCGGGTTTTGTTGACAAAGACAAATCGAGCAAAGCAGCTTTATTTTTTTCTTTTTATATGTTAATAATTTTTGTGCTCTATCGTGATTATTCGATCGACTTACCTCGTGGAACGGACTACGACGTTGGTACGATCGTCAGTCGTCTCGACGCTTCTTCCCACCCCGATAACTTCCATCAACTTGGCGGAGGTTTTCTTATTCTCGATAACGTTTTTGTACGCCGGATCGTTGACGATCCTCGATATTTCCTCGACCGTGAGAATTTCCTTATTGGTTTGGGTCGCCGAGAAACTCCGAATCTCGTCGTCGATAGTTAAATCGGCGTTTGTCGCTTTTCCCGGATCTCTGGCGCGTTCCTTTTGGACATCAGCTCCAACGTCGACCCGAGCGCATACCGATGAACATTCGGAATCAATTCCCGAGTCTACGCTCTCCTGAAAACTTTCCCTCGGCTGTCCATTTCCCTCGATAACGCTGTCCTCGGATATCGATACCGTTGTCTCTTCTATACCGGAGTCCTGACTGTTCCTGTGAACCTTTCGCGATTTATCGATGAATAAATTCGTCGGCGATCTCGACGATTGTCCGGGATCAAAAAAAGCGTCAACCAAACTTGCGGAATCTCCACATTCTTCGATCGTCGTCACGATACTGCTCGTCGTCATTTCGCCGACATTCGGCGACACGTCTGTACTGATATCGGTCATTTTGAACATTAAATCGTCCGCCGATTCGCTGTTTTTAATTTCCGAACTTGCGGCTCTCGCCGATTCGGTTACGCCAAGTATCGAAGTTAAAACCGTTTCGACGGCAACGCGAACGAAACAACGATGCTCCGTGGTCTGCGATGTCTCATTACCGATCGTTACTGATCCCGCGCCGACGATCTCTCCGATTCTATCGTTACCCGGCGAATTCGCCGTCGAATCGCTAATTCTCACGTCGTCGATCGACAGTTTGCTTGAATAATCGGAATCTTCAGAAATCGAGGTAGAAATTTGATCGATCGACGCCGCAATTTCGTCGTAGTCGATCGACGAGATTTCATTTTTAATCGACGAAAAATCGTTGTTCAGAGAATTTGCGATCGGTAACGCAACGTGATCGGTAATCGTTACTGTTTCCTTCACGAGGCTTCGATCAGCGATGGGAATATTCTCCGTTAAAATTATGGCCGCTGATTCGTCATCTGTTGCTCGGGATTCATTGTTCTCCTCGCGATCGGCTCCGCCGATAAGATCCAATTGTTGCCGATTTATCGTCATCGAATCGCCGAGATTAAAGCAATCGTTCGCGCAATTAATCGCCAGTGGTGCCACGAGTTCGCGAAGCGGAACGATCGGCTCGACGAACTCAACGGCGGCTGCCGGGACCACGTCGATCGGTAAGAACTCCTCGACGGTATCGGAGAATTCGATTTCTTCGCGTTCGTTCGATGTATAGTCGTCGTCGCGACCAACAGCTGGATTCCCTCGAGCATCGATGACTTTCGTATCGTTCGAATGATTTACACACAAATTATTTAACACTGGTAATGATAAATCTACGTTTTTCGCCACGATTGCCTGAACGTCCTTCGAAGAGTTCGCGATTCGGCTCTCCGCGTCTCGGTCCCGAGTCGCGTTCGCATTCGCATCCGCGTCCTCGTAATTTTTTTGAGAATTTTTCATATTTTCATGGTCATCGCCGTCCGTGATTTTTGTTTCCACGACGGGATCGTTATCGTCGACAGAGGCAAACGAGATCAAGTCGCGCTGTTCGGTCGCCGCGACGCGCTCACTGTCGCAATCGTGGCTCGTTGGCGCATTAAAAAAATTATGTACATCGTCCATGATGCCTAAAGTATGTACATTAACGACGCCGCTTATATCACACGTTACTTTACAATGGGAAGAATTCTTAAAACTAGGATCATTAATACTGTCTGTCGTGCTGCTATCACATATCGTTTCCTCATCGTCGTTCTCTCCGTTCCTTTTATTCTCTACATTATTCCTCGACGATGATTCATCGCGCGTCACCGTCTCGGGGCGCGTTTCTCTTATCTCTAGAACCGAGTATTCGGGTATATCCTTCAATTTCGGTGCGCACATTGTCGTCTTCGTATCGCCTACGATACTCGATGCTGCGTTATTCGCATTATCGGTAGCGACGATCGGCGAGACGCGCGATTCGCCGTCTTTATCGATTTCCGCGATCGATTGCGCGCTTTCAGGTAACGGTAGATCTTCGCTTATTCTAGGAACTTCCACGGATTCTTGAGTCCTCGCGAGATTGTCCGCCGTGCTTTCCTCGACGACGAAAATCCGTCGGGGCGAAGAATTCGTCAATTCGGCTCTCGTCTCGACGGCATCGTTGACGGAAAAATTATCCGCCGAAACTCTCGATCCTTCCTTATAGGAAGCGAAATCCCTGGTACAAGTAGCCTGTATGCTCGACAATTGCGGTATGCTAAGCGATTTAACGGGATCGAATTTAATCGTCGATCGCGAAGCGTCGGAAACGGATCGCTGCAGCGGCGCGTGACTCGGCGAATCTTCCGATCCGGACTTTGACGATCCTCTGCCTTCGCGGAGATACTGCTGAAATTTGTCGCCCAATGCTATCATGCTGTTGACACCGTCCTGAAGAGGATTCTTCGTTTCGGTCCTCTCGAACGAACCACCGGAGAATATGCTTCCGGGATGTTGAAACAAACCGAGTAACTTCTCGAGACTCGTTGCCTGCCTCTGCACGGGTTCCGGTTTCTTCGGTTCCGTTTGAAAACTCACTATTATCTCGTCGCGCAATGATTCCTCCGGTCTCCTCTCGGCGTGTACTTCAGCCTCGCTAACGACTCTGGAGTCGAGCCGATCGATCTTCTTATCTTCGATTTCGGATGCTTGGAATTCTGTTGATTCTTTCACGGTAGCTTCGGCAACCTTTGCCGTATCATGCGCGCCGTTTTCCGATCTTACTTTCTCGTTGACCTCGTTGACCGGTTGATTTCCTTCGAACTTCGCCGTTTCTTCCTTCGTTGTCTTTGCCGCTTCTTCGTCTTTCTTATTGTTCTCGAGCAGCTCGGAGCTCCCGACGGCTTTCACGCTGCATACTCTTCTCGTTTCGTCTTCGAGACTAACATCGATGTCTATGCTGGCGCTCGATTCGTTGCCAGTCGCGCGATAATCATCTTCCACGTCGGACCTAAAAACACTGTCGGAATCGTCGGAATCGTTGCCTTCGGGGGTTTGAACTCTGTAGTTGAATCCGATAGTGACGTTGGCGTTCGTCGATGTAACGACGGATTTAGCCGCCGGCACAGCAGGTTCGGCGACTGTGACAACGCGGAAACGCGACGAACCGCCGCCGCTGGAGGTTGGGAAGAAACACGTGGGCGAGGAGCCGAGGGACGGTGGTGTGATCGGGGAGGACGAGGCGGAGGAGTTGGTAGAACTCAGGGACGCCTCGGATACTCGTGAAACGACGAAACGACCGCGCGAGGGACTGGGAATTGGACTCGCGACCGGCGAGGGAATCGGACTCGGGGCGGGTGAACGAAGACGTCCGCTGGTACGCTTTGGTTCCAGCATCGCGCGATTCGCGATCTCGTTCGTCGTCGGAGTCATGGATGGAGGAGAACGAGGCAGTGTCTGACAAGTCAGCGAGATCTTACGGGAGCTAACGCTAGATAGACGGCTGCGATGTTGAGGACTGCTGGATTCCTCGGTACTGTCGTCGCTCGACGTTGACTCGTCGTTCCTCACGCAGTAGCCGCGAATCTCGGCAACGAGATCGAGATACTGATGCATCGTCGCAGGCGTTGTGCTCCAAGGTTTGTCGTCAAGATCCATTTGCGTAACGCTCGTGTTTCTCTTCATCGCGAAAGAGAGAGCCGCCAAACCCTCCATCTGGATGTTGTTATCCCGCAAATCTATCCTCTGTAACGATAGGAATCGACAACGTTGAAATTTTCTTTCTCCGCTGTGTTCTTTTATGAGGATTAACGAGGAAACAATGTGAACATTTTCTATTTTCACGTTTTTTTTAAATTTTTTTTATTTAATAGTTTACCTGCAACGTTCGGTTTTTCTCGAGTATCTCAGCCAATACGAGGGCTCCTCTGCACGTTACGTTCGTCGATTGCATTCCCAGTTGTAGCAGCGTCTTACTTTTCACCAGTGCCTCTTCGGACCATTCTAACAATTCGTTGCACACGGCATTTTTGCCGATATTCAGCGTCTCGAGAGTAACCGATTGTGCCTGTCGATTATTAAACGATTGTCATTATCAGTCGAATTATTTTTTTTATCGGATGAGAAATCAGAGTTTTTTTTATGAATTAATCGGTATAATGAAAAGGTAACTGTGCAGCGATAAGCAAACTTCGCTCGATGTAATAAAAAACCTCCATTTGTAATAATAGTTCGACATATATACGAAAAGATACATTACGCACTATAGTTTGAGCGAAATAGGCTGACGAACTCTTGGTAAGATCATTGTTCCACAATACGAGAATACCGAGACCTCTGCCTTGTCTATCGTCGTTCGACTGAGTGTTGAGGCCGTCCAATAGATCGCGAACACCCTCGTCCTGGATGTGATTATTACTGAAGAAGAAAAAATAAGTAGAATGATATACGAGACCCGATAATATTAATTGTCGAAAAAGAATTTTAATGAGATTTTTGTAAAAACGAGTCGCATTTAGAGACGTCAAAGATGCGAAGCCAATGTACACACAATGACGATTTCACAGATAAAGGCGAATGAATGAACTTTTTTTTTTGTTTTCTAGTAGCTAATCGCACGCACCTAATATCTAGCAGCTGCAAGTGATTATTAATCCTCAAAAGCGCACCGAGCTGTATGGCGTCTTTCTGTTCGAGACCGTTGTCCGCCAGGTATAGCTCCTTCAATCCGGTATTCAATTTTAAAGCCGAAACTGTATGAAATATAAAGAAACACAACAAAAAACACGTTTTTTCATTGTTAAACGAACGAATGAATGAACGAACGGAAACGGAAAATGGATTTTAATGGATTACCCAGTATGGCAAAAGCCCGTCCAGCGAGACCGCAATTTTCTAATTTCAGTATATGCAAATGCGATACAAGCTGAAGCGGCCGCTTCAATATATGCATGTGCTGCTGCGTAAGTGTTATGTCTCTCGCTTCGAGCTGTTCGAGACACGTAGTCTGTAAAAATATTTAAAAATTCAATTGGGTTAATGAATAATCAAAACGTTCGCGAGTTTTCGATGTCCGAGAGCGTCGATCAAACGCCAACGAGGAAAATAAAAACGAATGATTACCTTTTTAATCATGCGAGCGCATGCTTGCCAGCCTCGCGATCCTATGTTACGATTATTCGACATATTCAAATGTCTTGCCGATTGATAATACTCCGTCATGTCGAACAATATCACTGCGCTCTGTAAACAAAAGATAAAATTCGTTCATTTCGATGAATGAACCGACGTCGTTATTTTACAAAGTTGTATACTTTACCTCGTCATCCAACGAGGCCGCTTCCAAGTCAATTTTCTCAAATTGCACTCGCTTCAGAATCTCCTCGAGCGGCTCGCAATTATTTTGGTTCAAAGATTCATTCTTCATGCAAAGCTCGGCACACCTTTCGTCTTCGGAAATATCCAATTTCTATAAAGAACAAAAAAGAAACAGTGAATACAACGATTAAATTGCTTTGCATATACAAAACAAGAGCATTTGTCTTCTCCAAATAAAAGAAACAAAATAATTGGAGTCAAAAATACGAGAAAAAAGAAGAAAAAAAAAAAAAGGAAACTTCGTCGTACTTTTTAGCGCGCGTACTGTTTGTTGCAAAATACATTATTTAGTTTACCTCAAGTTGAGATACGACATTTTGCAATGGCTCGGTACAGTGTTGTTCGCAGGATTTCTTGTATGATGATATCAAGTCCTCGATATTCACATTCTCGGCTGTGAACAGTTATCTCTCATTAACGTACACGATATAGCGGAGGATACTTTTATTGCTGGTAATCTCGTAGACGCAGGCAAATGCATACATACATCATATACATATATCTATATATTCGATAGACAAAATAAATCGTGTTAAAAATGATATATATATATATATATATATATATTTTTTTTTTACATACGTCGGCATGAATGAAGAGAAACGAAGGGTGAAGGCCAATAACAGATGGATTTATCGGGACGATTAGTGGGATAAATATGAAAATACAGTGCAGATGTCTGGCAAAAATAATGTATTTCAATCCATGTTATCGATTTTCTGTACAGCTTTTATATAATAACATGATCGTGGTGATGAATGAACACGTATAAACTAACGAATTAATTTACGATCGGGACGCCCTGTCGCTTGTTTACGTTTTTTTTTTTTTTCTATTTTTTTCTTTTTTTTCTTCGTTACTTTTCGTTTTTTTTTCCTGGAAACTTACGTTACGTTTCACAAGTAAAAAATTACCTAAGAGCAATTTTATATACATGATAAATAGATCAGAGTTCGATACACAGCGTAGCGCGATTTAATAAAGAAATTCAGAATATTCTATCGAACGATTAAATTTAAAGAAAAATAAAAAAAAATTACAAATAAGTAATCCAGAAATATTTGCGGTATCGTTTTGATTTTTTTTTTTTTTTTTTTTTCGTACTTTGAGAAAATGAAAAATTATAATATACAGATTAGACGACTCCAAGGTTGCACTCAACTTCGAAGTTGAGATCATTTTCTTGCCGCATCGACACACGGGGGCGGGGGGGGAAAATATCCTAGATAAGGGGAGGTCACACGTGCTTGGTAAACTTTGAACAGTTGTGGATGCGGTGCCATTACAATAATGTAAATAACGAATTTTCGTTTTTTTTTTTTTTTTTTTAAATTAAAATCGTTTTATACTCCAAGAAAAACTCATCGGTTATTTATAGTATTACAACGAAAAAAAGGGGTAATTGTAAATTTGTTCGATAGTCGCAGCTTGCGATGCTTACAACACACGTGGGATACGCTTTCTAACTATACAGCGGTGTTGTACTTAAAATTAGTATACAGTCGTGATTGCGAAATTCTCAAACGCATTCTTCTGAGCAGAGCGGTCTATAAAAAAACCTGACAGCCCAAGATGACAGTATATGTTGAGCTACTCTCGCCCTGTGTGTAATCCGTACGTCGATTTAATTGCATAATTACTTTTTACAACTATAGATTTAATTAAAAAAAAAAAAAAGTTTCGTCGTAATTCCAAAAGAGGCGTTTAACGGTAACGATGAATCCTGAAAAAATGTACCCTACGCTTTTTTTTTTTGGATCTTAAAAAAAACACAGAGAAATCGTAGCGTTTGTAGATTGCAGATTCTAAGGCTCCGAATCGATGGATTTGCGGTATCTAACGTGCCACGGAAAAAAAAACACGTGACACAAGATTCTTATGTCACCGACGATCAAATTTTTTGACGTCCCTTCGACTAAATTAGGCAAAAAGGCTGTGCGCCGAGACAAAAAAAACATGTCGCCAAATGATATTTAAATGTCGCAGCCTTGCAGTAGAGGTAAAGAATCGTGACATAGCAGAATTTTTACAGATCGACATTGGAACAAAGTTCGCAGGGATCGGTAATTGGAACGAATGCCGTGACGCTCACCTGCGAACGAGTCGGTCGTTCGACTCTCGTTATCTTCAGAGAAGAATCGTTGGATCTGAAATTCCCTGACCAGGTCACGTTGAACTTTGTCCCAAGAGGGACAGTGACATATATTTTTTTCTTCGAAATTTTGTATTTTTCTTTTTCATTTCGTAATTGTCTCAGGATGACAAGATACAGATAGAGTTGGTAAGAAATAAACTCACCGTGTTCCCAGGGATTGGCGGGTTCGAGATAACTCGTGACCAGGTCGTTGTCGTTCGTCGGAAAGCTGACTTTGTTCGCTTTCGGCGGCCATTTCTTGTGAATAAGGGCGCTACGGATTTTCTTTCCATCGTACAAGTTGTACCTGTTGTGATTGAATACGTGCTTCTTGTATTTTCGTAATTGGGTAGCCGTTTTCGTTGATGTATCAGGTGGAGGAGGCAAAGGCGGCGGTGGCGGTGGCGGCGATGACTCCGTAACGTCATGACTGTCCAAGGTCGTTCCCGACGTTGTGAACGTTCCCGTCGTGGTCGTCGTCGTCGTCGTCGTCGTCGTCGTCGTCGGCGAGCCCACGGAGCTGCTGCTCACCGCTGTCGCTTCAACACCCTCGCTCATTTCTCCACTCGGATAATACGCATATTTAAAACGGAGACTTTCGCCGGGGAGGGGAGGGGGAGAGAGGGGGTGGGATATACGCGATTAATCGAAGTCGCGCACTAACCAAGCACCAAAATCGTGAACCGTACGCTCGCGTTCGTTAGTCGCGGGCCTTCTATTAGCACCCATTAAAAACGTAGACTCGATACTCGCTTCGTGACCGCCATCATTGTTGCCGTTCCGACCATGATTTAGGCGCGCTTAGGTGGGACACACACAAGAACGTTCTCGCTTTTCCAGTACCCGCGATCATCACTAGCGCGAAAACTATGAGAGTACAGAGTAGGGACTTTCGTTCTCGGAGTCCGACTAAAACGAGTTTCGAGATGGCGTTCACGCTCGCTGCATCGCGCGCGCCTCGAACGCCAAACTACTGTCACGTGCGGCACTCCTTTCGACCAATCGGAAAGCTTCGCGAACACTTTTATCGTCCCTACCCACCGACGAGGCGTCGTAACGTTTGTTTTCGTTGCCTTGTTGGTCAGTTGTTTCCGGTGTCTGGACGCCGGGAGGACAGACGCACGCGTGACGAATTTATTCTTTTAACTCTTTTGCAATTAAAGAATCAACCTGTTTCGCGTCTTTCGAAGCGTACAACGCGGATCTACTATTGTTGCTGACTTTGGCGAAGGTGTGTCAATAACGGTGAGTTGCATGAACTTAACTATCTCTCACGAGCGTGTAGAAGGAAAAAAAACAAACTACGCCGATCAGCTGTAAGCAGCAGAGTGGGCTAAGTGTCGTAACGAATGTCAGACAGTGAAACTTTGCGAATTTAAGACGCGATGTTGTTTTTCTTTTCAATACGCTTTTATAATTTTTCTCGTCACCTATATCTACAGCTAGCGCTAAGTGGTTGTAATCTTATGAGTTGTTTACATTTGTGGAGCAGAGTTCGAATGCAGACAAAAAAAAACATTTTTTTTGGTCCAGTTTTTCAGTTATTTTCAACATTTGGCATTGCAAATTTTTTACAATGCCAAATAATTGTTTATTGTGACAAAGCTATGCTTTTAGCTTGACAAAACGAATAAAATGACAAATATATAAAAACAAAAAAATTGATAAAATAAACATAAAAATTGTAATCCATAAAATCATAAAATTTTAACTGATAAAAATTATAACGACGATATATATTTTTTTTTCCCGTTATATTTTTTTTACAGTGGCAGTGCAGCTCGGTGTGAGCTTTATCACCCGAGTGAGAATAATTCATTTATCATCGTTTCGAGAATTTCGCAATAATACATTGGCGCTCGACGCCCTGTTCTTGATAACGGTAGATTTCTTTTTTTTTTTGTTCATCCGCGATCTATTCACGGCTAGTAGATCCTCGGAGCTCGAACCCTCGCTGAATGTTTCCAGAACATTTTTCCCTTTCATTTTTGTTATATGTACAGCAGCCGTAGCGACGAGACTACCTCTGCGAAATTTTTTCTTCGATTCCGACTTCGCTTTCTGCTGCGGTTTCGGTATTTTTGCGATGCCAAATAATTTCAACGAACTGTTTCGCTCGATCGGTCTCGCGGTCGCTATTTCCTCCGTATTCGTGTAATTCGCGATAACGGCCTTTTGTCTTTTGAAACGCGTACGCTTTTTTTTCATTGGTTTTTGCGACTCGTCCTCCGGCGTATCTTCGCTTGGTATACTAACGTTTGTTTTTATCGGCTTCTTGTGATTCTTCTTCAATTTTCGCGAATCTACTTTTCCCACGTAGTCGAGAGCCTCCAATTTTTTCGAACACGATCTGCAAAAAATGAATAATGTATCGAGTTTTTTTTTTAAGCTCTGAGCTGTTCGATGTGAATTTATAATTCGCTACTAACTTGAGTAACGCTTCGCTGCCGGTATGATACGCGAGCGCGAGACTCGACACTCCCCAACTCAGCGGACTTTTCACAAAGGAACTTTCCAAATTTCCTTGCGAATCGTCGATCGAAACTCCGGTCCATATTTGTTGTCTCAACGACGTTAGTTTTATCTGCACGTCCTGACTACGCGGAAGTATTGGCGACAAATTTCTCATGAGTCTAAAATTCATTTTTATTTATATTATTTTTCCCAAAAAAAAAAAGGAAATTGAAATTATTACTATTATTATACATCGTGTAATCGATAGACGATAGATTTTGCTCACCTCGGTGGCTGCGTGCAACGCGAACGCGTTACATTCTTCCGCGATGTTTTGGAACTTCCTAATTCATCGGTAAACGATATACTGTGAGGTCTGATTAACGTCGGCAAAGGTAGTGTCTCGTTTACGAAATTCTTCTTAAGATCGTCGTTTTTTTCCATCATGTGCGAACGTACTTTGTAAATATTCAAATAGGCTGAAATATGGAAATACCAACAATGACTTTGATTCGCCCCGATGGCAATCGCGGTATTGATCAATTTGTTAATTAATACCGCGTTAGTATTAATTAATCATTAATTAACGTCAAATCGATGGTACCCGCGTCTCTTCTCGAGGGACCACTAGTCGAATCGGCATAATTTTCATCTCCGGAATCGCTGAGATCGCACAAATCACTTCCGGGATCTGTTGCCGGCAGATCCATCACCGCTCTGCGAGTCTAAGATCGAAAAAAATGGATTAACTAAGAGATATGAAAATATATTTGAATCGTCCATAAAAAAAAATAGTGGGGAAATTAAAGGAGAGCTTTGTAATTATTTCATTGCCGTACGCAAAAGTAAATCGTGAGGTAAATAAGCGTTCCCGAATTTTTCAAATTTTTTGTAATTAAAAAAAAAAAATATCGTTCTTGGCGTTTGTGGTTTGGGATGTCACTTTTAATTGGTGCATTTAAAAATTTTTTAAACATTTTTTTCGATAGCTCAGTCGGTAACAAATCCACGTAAAAATACATCCTATAATCCATTTTTTTAAATGAATAAATGCTTTTTTCAACTCTTATAAGAAAAAAAAAAAAAAATTATCTAAAATGAATTACATTTTTTACCGATTGAGTCTCTTCGCATCACTTTAAGAAATTCAACAGTTTCTCTTGTCCCAATATTAATTATAAAAATTCGCGTCAAAAGGAAGAAAAACTTTTTTTTTTATTATTATTTAAAAAAAACGGTCCGGTGTACTCGATAGGCAGTCATTTGTTTTCTACTACCATAAATGTTCTTCGTGTCATTCGAGTTTCATCGATGGTAACTTTCTTTCTCGTCTTTCTCAATCGATTTGTCGCTCTTGATCTTGGAAGCAACGGAGACGGCGGTGGAACGCACAGATACTGAGAACGATAATCGCCAGCTCCCGAATCCACGCGATCCATTGCTTCTTCGACTCTTAATTTCTCGTCCTCCGAAGAACTATCGGACGTATCGCCTTCGTCGCTAAAAAAAAGATAATAATAATAAAATAAATATGTAATAACAATTATTTTTATAATCGTATTTGACGCTAATAACCTGGAGTAATCGGTAAGATTTATATTCGTCGGTTCATCGGCACTCGAACCCTCTTTCATAAGCCGAACCAGAATTTTATTTCGAAGCCTCTCCTGCATTCGCATTCAATAGTATCGTTCTGTAAATATAAATAGCAAAACAAGTTACCGATCCCAATGATTTTTTTGTTTTCCATTTCGCGATTATCTTACCGAGAAACAATGTGGACAGCGCGGAGAAAAAAAAACCAATATTATGAGTTCGATAGATGCAGAAATCGGTATAACATAAGAATTTTCTGTACGCTACCTTTCCAGGATCCTCGTCTGAGAAATCCAACAAAGTTTCGCAAAACGCTTTGCCGATCTGTTCGTAATCTTGAGCAGAAAAGTGCGTACCACTTCGGGAGCCTAATTTCGATCCTCCCATTGATGCTTCCATTGTATAACTGTTCTGAACTCCCATCAACCAAACGACTACTCTGCTCGTTCCCTCTTTGCCCTTTTCGATATGAAATTTGCAATTCTCAAAAGAAAACTGTAACAACGATCCGCGAAAGAGACCCTTAGGATGGAGTAGCGATGAAAAAAATCAATAAATCGGTAATCTCGATTTTTTTATTTTTTTTACCTTGTCCGCTGCATTTTTATGCAACATGAGCGGAAATACTTGCTCCGTTAATCTTCCGTAACATCCGGCTCTTTTGCTCTCGCAACCATAGATAAATATATTGTGTTTGCGGGAGTGTGCGTGAAGATCGCAATAAATCGCTATGCCGCATTCCTCCATTAGGCGACGAATCATCAGCTTCGTGTGCCATACCGACGGATAACTCTCTCGCATTACCGTTCTGTACTGACGATTCAAATCTTTGCCGGACAGGGAGCATCTGTTGTTACCGACAATCACACCGTCGGGATTTAGCATCGGTACTAATTTAAAGATAAATCTTTCTCGAAGTTCCTGCAAAGATATTGCAAATTAAGAGAAATATTTCAAATCGATAACGGCAACAAGAGAATTTCTATAAAAAAAAATAATCAATTGGAAGAACGATAGAATCGGTTGTGCCGATTTATTATTATTTGGTTTGTTTCATGTCGTTTTGGTAAATTTTACATTATTAGAATAATAAAAAAATGATTATTAATCAGTAAATTGATTAATCTAATGAGTTTATTCGAATAAAATTATTTGTACAGTTTTTTTAATCTGCACGAATGATTTTATCATTTATTATTAAAAATTTATTATTATTATTATGTTTTTTTAATTTTTTTTTTTACAATTAATTAATTAAAAATAATGAATTAATTATAAGAATTATCAAGTCAAATTTTTTGGAGACTCACTCGCGCCTGATTGGATTCTCCAGTGAGAAAATCTATGATCCCTTTCATCATCCAACTCGAGGGTGTTTCGCCCGGATGAACTCTCGCGGTGATAACGATACCCTTTTTCTTCTTTCCTTCGTCATTGAACGTCGGGGCAGTTATCGTCAAATAATAAACGCTGTTTCCCGCGAGTGTACGGCACAGCAAGCGAAGCTTGGTAAATCGAGTTTTTACCGGATCGGTGGAGATTCTCGATAGATATTCCTGAAGATCGCTGTAAGTATAGGGATAACAATGCGCCAGATAAACCGTATCCTGGTCGTGCGGGAATGTGATGTTGAATGTCAGCGTATGCTTCTCCTTTTCCTCGTCACTGGCAAAGTTCAAAACAATTATTCAGAGCCGTGAAATCGGTACGAAAAAATATTTTATCGACAAAATAACACTCACGAAGAGTCGTTTCTGTAGTAAGTTATATTGTCGCCGCATCTTCTCCATCCAACCGCATGCATACTCGCGTCTTTTGTCGAGTAAAGCAGAGGCCTCAATCCCTCGTTGTAAAGACTGTCTTCTTTGCAAAAATTCACTATAGATAGCCTAAAAAAACAGTGATTGATCAAAATTAAAGAAATATTATAGATATTGAATAAAATCAGTGTACATTTTTTTTATTTACCTGTAAATCGTTCGGCTCCTCGTATTCGAAATTCTAAAGTAATACCACTGCATATGCCGCTGCGTGTACAAATCTTTGCGCAGATGAAGCTGATAATACGTGTCCGTGATTTTTATAACTTTTCCCAAATTCCCCGATTCGAATCTCGACTCGAAACGCAGATCGGACGATGCGCTGTTTGAGTGAGAAAAATCCGCGTGATTTGGAGAGTCTCCCACGCCTGTGGAGTCTTCCGGAGGGTCGGATAATACTATGCTGCCGCCCGCGCAAGACCTCGTGAACTAAAGATTTTTATTTATTTTTCGTTTTTTTTTTTTTTTTTTTCGAGAGGGTAGTTCCGCACGAAACGCAAAAATACGGAAATACGCACGTAATTTGTCGAACTCATGGGACAATAATTGAA
The DNA here is from genome assembly GCA_934046635.1 of Buathra laborator. Classification (NCBI taxonomy): domain Eukaryota; kingdom Metazoa; phylum Arthropoda; class Insecta; order Hymenoptera; family Ichneumonidae; genus Buathra; species Buathra laborator. The sequence continues at coordinate 13,371,391 of OW203893.1, forward strand.
TATCACACTGCCAAGATCCTCGCCGACCGGCTTCGGTTTTGGTTCTCTTCCGGTCGGCGTATAATACGGCTCGGGCGTTGCCGGTACATACTCGATGTGACGAACTTTTTCCTGTATCACCTGAAAAAAAAAAGCGTAAAATTAAAAAAATTTATAAAAATTTACGAAGTTTGGTTAGTACGGCGACTACATCGCGCCGACCTTGCACTCGGTGGGCCACCTTGGCTCCTGGCTGATTCCATCGACCCCGTTTTGTCCATCCACACCATTATGATAGCCGTCCCTCGACTCACGATATTTCAGAATACCCGAGGTTATCGGCAATATCGAGTCGACGTCTCGTCGCGAGAAGCCGAGTCGATTTTGAAGACACTGACTCGTCAATAAACTGCCTATAAAATTTCGGAGAAACTTATCTCGATTTTATCAAATCGATGGATACGAGTCTTTTTTAGAAACATTTTAGTCATTTGTTGTTTAATAAAATGAAATTTGTTATTTACAAAAATAAAGTCTTTTTCTCGATAGTCGGATTTTACAAAGTTTATCAATTTGTTTTGATTTTATCGTGTTCGCGAGACAAAACTTTTTATTTTTTAAATTCTATTTTTCCATCGGATTCGCCCAGATCAGCGATAAACGGATAAAAAAATGATTGACGAGTTTAAAAATTCGCGATTTACATGCCAATCCCATTTCTCTCGCCTTCTCTTCTCAGTCTTCGGATTTTACGATGTTAGCCGGATTTCCAATTGACAAGAAGCAGCGTGACGTGATATTGATGGCTTGCGTGCATCATCGACGAGGAATTTCACGGAGGAAACAAAAAATTCCCGACAAGCATCGTCGAAGGTGCGAAGAATTGCGTGATTTTTGCGATTAGCTATGAATTATTTTTTTTTTCTATCACTAATGCACGATAAATGACGAATGGTTGGCCCTACGAGAATTTTTTTTTAAATTCTTTTTCGATCCTAATGAGGCGTGAATGTTGTTGCGAATGATTTATGTAAAATAAATTACACTGTTTTTTTTTATATTAAATATTCACCAATATTATCGGTGCGCTCTGACACCGGTTCACGGTACTCCGGCATACCAATCTCCGCGTCTGATGACGCGACGCTAGTTAGGCAAGATGCTGGAAAAATTAGTCTTTACCAGTGATAGCTACAGTCGGTTTTGAAGCTTAAAAAAAACATATATGCCAAGAAATCGATCGTTAAATCGTTTCACGTTTCGACAATTCAACTGACGCGGTCGATATCCCAATTCATTTTCGTTTCTATTTTTTCAATTTATAAAAATAATAATAATATTAATCATTTTCGCTCTTTTTTTTATACTTACAAAATCGTTATATATCGATAAATCCCCTGATATCGAAAATTTGTCTACTTACATGCTATTCACATCGGAGTCTTAGGTCTGCACTCGTTTTTCCGATCGATGGTAAGTTTAGTAAAATAAAAATATATTTAACGCGTTTCGATTGTAGAGAATAACATTTTTTTTATATACTCTTTTTGTCAACTACATTAATTAATTAATTCATTTATTTATTCGCCTTCCTTATATGCTTTCTTCGACGCTTTAAATATCACGACATCTCCGCGACTGCAGAGTGCTAACAGAGACTTAATAAGTTCAAAACAATAGCTGCTAACTTCGCAAATAACACTTTTCGACCTTATAAACTCCCGTTAACCCGGTTCAATGGTATCAATGGGACATCAACCCTCCGTATGTAACGCGAATTGCTCGCGTTAATGAACTATCGTGATAGGTCTTTGCGCCAACGACCCGAGAGCGTCTACACCACGAGTGGGCCTCGTAGTACGCGAAAGGGTGGAACGTTGACTGGCGTTCTAGCAAAGGTACATTTACAATTTGTATATATAAATACTATATAACTGTATTATATAGTAAATACACATGGAAGACCCAACTTGGCTAACGGGAAATACCGGTGGATTGCACGCGAAGATTGGTCGATACCCGAGCGCTAAAGGCAAAACTAAAACCCGACCCCTGTCTCCACCTCCATTCCCCGATCCCCGACCCCCAGTATCAGTGGGTACAACGTCCGGATTGTCGACAAGTGAGAGACGTTTCGCGTTACTCATCGCACGTATAAACCAACCGCTCAATCCTCAGCTGCTGCCCCCTCCCCCCGCGAATGCCAAAAACTTTTGCATACAACTACGAACGCAATCGTGAGTTATGTCGAGCCACGAGGATGAAGTCTACAAGGGCACGAATAAATACAGAGACACAGGGATTATTCGGATCAGGTGCAACGTACGTGATAGAATGCGCTCGAGGGGGCCAATAGGGGAAGGTGGGGCAATATGAACCGCTTTGGCAATTCAAGGAGCTTCAGCGATATTTATAACACTTTTCCACTGCTTTCAAAACAAAACAAAAACAACCCTTAGTGTAATAACGTGAAAACAAGGGGCGAAATGGACCATCATTCAAATGCGAAAAAAAAATTAAAAATATTAATTACAAAAAAATAATAATTAAAAAAAAATACAAATAAAAGACGAAATAATATTTTTTTAAATAAATTATTTACCGCTTATAAGCGATATGTAAACTATTCTCATCGGAAAATATAAAGTTCCCTATATTGGAAGAATTTTTTAAAAGACAATTATAGAATTGTAGTATCATTTCTCTGGATCCCTTTTCTTGAATGTTTTTTTTAGGTGAGCAGTGATCTGCAGCATAATAGACGCGAAATTCGAGAATCGGACTTTTCTAAAATTTCATTAATAGGATTTTGCCCGAAAATTTGAATTGCGCGACTGTCCCATTTTGCCCCACCTTCCCGTACGTTAAATCGCCCGATCTGAGAGCAACATTCCCCGTGGTGAAACATGAGCTTTTTGCTATCGTGATCGATAAAGGAAAACCCCTCCTCGAGTTGTGGTGTGGTGGTGAGCTACTTAAGCTCACCACAGATTGGGTCAACGAACTAAGCGCGGTATCGTTTGGCCTCGAAAACTCGTTTGACGCATCGTCCCGAGACTCGAAAGGGGTGAATGGTTCTCGAAACGCTTGCCATATCTTCTACGATAAATGATAAACTTACGCTGGGAATCGCGACAAATGAGAGAATTAGTTTACCGCGTCTCGACAGCGTATTTATCTTATCTCATCGAGATTTTTTTTTTAGTAGGAAATTTTTACCTGGTATCGGTTGCACCGGAAATAGTGCAGCCTGCAACTCCCTTACTTTGCTGCTGACGATGTAATGCTCCATTTCTCGCCTCGACGATCGTGCAATTAATTTCCACGTTTATTAGCATCGCCGATTCTTCATTCGTCATCGTAGGATCGTCACCCTTATCTATAATATATTTTTTTTTTTTTTCTATTTTTACTTTCGATTTGACGAGTTCTTTTTAGTAACACTGATTTATTCGCGACAATTGCTTCCGAATAAAAAATCCTTCATTCCGTTCAGTCACAGTTTTCTTCCTTTTTTCTCGTTTAGTTCTCGTTACGGTTCTTATTACTGGTATTCGCTAAACACACGGAAATTATCCTCCCGGGCACTTTGAATAATTCCTGTTAATTCGATTGAGAAAGTATCGAGTTTCATGAGAAAAGATTTCCCGGTGTGGTACGGGTTCCAAAGGGTTCGAAATGAAATCGTCCGTCTATGCGAATCGTCGATTGTTGGTGCCGGGGTGCTGCTTGGATATTTCCCCGTACCCAGGGTGCCGGTATTATTCGTTTGTAAACTGCCTGGTGATTGCCTGACAACGGAGGCCGATGTGGGCGGAGCTAATGGCCTTCTCCGGCATATCCGTTTTCTTCTTCGTATATTACTCATCATTGCGCGCATCCATATCCGGTGTGATAATATTTTTTTTTAACGTCGCTAAAACTATTCGAAGTATTCGCGGAAACGAATACCTCGACGAGTGTGGACGACGTAATTCTTCCGCGAGGTTCAACTCGACTCAAAATTGAGATTTATTACATTTTTCGCGGTTTCGATATCGCATAGAATTTCAACCACTAGTAGGACTTTTCAATAGTTTCGTCGAGAAACGATTCCCACAGAATTATCCAATAATGATAGAAGTTTTTAGAATATTAAAAAAAAAAAAATCTTATCGTTTTATCGGTAAATTTTTTTTTTAACATCATTTATTGATTAATTTTTTTCGAAGCGAACATTTTTTTTTGATAATCCAATACAAGCTTTGGATATTCTTGACGATTTTTCATGTAATTTTGTACGGGTTACGAATCATATAATTTATTATTCTTTTTTTTGTTTTTATTCATTTTAACATTTTTTGCTTTCGGAGTAATAATTTTTTTCGGCAATAAGATACAAACTGCGGGTCTTCCTATCGATTTTTCATATTTCTAAGTTTTTTTTCTACGGGCTCCGCATCATTAAATTTCTTTTCCATTCAATCAAATAACTGAGTGAGCGATGCAACGAAACTTTCGGACAGCTTGCGAAAATCCAATGATGTTGCCGCGATATATCTATCCGAATATTCTTCATCGCTTGAGCACGTGGCAGAGTTCACGAGTCGTAGATATAGAAAAGTACATATTACGAAGCATAAGGTTCTTTGCGTCTATATCTATGTTGATTAACCAGATGTAATTGACTTTGGGTAATTGGAATTCTTCGATCTATGTGCCACGATGTGCCTATAACTCTTCGCGAAACTCTGTCGGCGAGAGTTTCCTGGAAACGATTTTACGAAGCTTCGCTTCGCACCGACGAGTTTTACGATTGGAGTTCCTCGGATACCAGCGAGCTTCGGCGTTTATTGATCAATCAACGAGTAGTATCCCAACGCGAAGTGAGAAAGCTTCGAGCTCCTCGGTTCGCTATCATTTTTTTATTATTATTATATATATATATATTTTTTTTATATAAACTGTAAACTGTCTCTCTTTCTCTTTTTCTCGGTAACCTGTAAAAAAAAAGTTGTATTATACCCGTTAAAATTGATTTTAGCAATGTCCTCGTCGAATCACTCCACGTTTATGGATTCTTTTATTTCTGATTGCAGTTCAAGGCGTATTAGATTTGTGTACCACCGACGATCAAGATGAGTCGTACCGTTACCGTGGCCGTTTGCACGTTGAATCAATGGGCGATGGATTTCGATGGCAACTTTAAAAGAATTCTTCAAAGCATAGAAGAAGCTAAAGGGGCAGGAGCGACTTTTCGCAGTGGTCCTGAATTAGAAATAAGGTAAATAAGTAAATAAATTATTTGAAAAAAAAAAATTGTTATTATTATTACTTATTTAATTTTCGTAAAGTGATAAATATAAAAACAGTATATGTATAGATAATATAAATATATATATAGTTTATAAATAATGAAAATATTATTATTACTTTACAAAAAATAAAATAATAATAACAATGTGTTGATTTAAAAAATGTTATATTATTTTAAAAAAATGCATTTTTCTGATAATATTCATATTAATATCAATATTTTTATTATTGTATTTCATTTTTTTTTGCTTATTTTTTTATAAATATTTAGTAATATTCGTCTTTTACAGTGGGTACACTTGCGAGGATCATTTTTACGAACCCGACACGATACTCCATAGTTGGGAGGTATTGGACGCCCTTCTGCGTAACAGCATCTGCGAAGACATCCTCATCGACGTCGGTATGCCGGTGATGCATAAGAACGTCACGTACAACTGCCGTGTCGTATTTCTCAATCGACGGATATTGCTGATAAGACCGAAGATGCAGCTCTGCGACAACCCGCCGTACAGGGAGAGCCGATGGTTTACCGCGTGGGTTAAAGAGCGCACAGTCGAAGATTTCTTTCTGCCGAGAATCATCGGTCAGACGACCGGACAGACCGTTGTGCCGTTTGGCGATGCGGTTATCTCTACGAGGGATACTTGCGTCGGCTTCGAGATCTGCGAAGAACTTTGGACCGCATCGAGTAGTCATGTACCGATGTCTCTCGATGGCGTCGAAATTATCTCGAACGGTGCGAAACGCAATAAAAAAAATTTTAAAAATAGAATTCGATAAAAAAAAAATGGGAATAGATTAACGGAAACATTTTCGAAATAGAAAAATAGGAATTGATTAAAGAAAGAATGTTAAATGTTTCAGCCAGCGGATCGATCTTCGAACTTCGCAAAGCCTACGAGATCGTCGATGTCGTGAAAACGGCGACATACAAATGTGGAGGTTGTTACATGTACAACAATTTTCGAGGATGCGACGGTGGAATGATATTTTACAACGGCACATCGAGCATCGCACTGAATGGTAGAATTATCAATCGCGCCAAGCAATTTTCTCTTGAGGAGGTCGAGGTCACCACGGCGACATTCGATTTGGAAGATATCAGGTAATAAATCGGTTTATTGATTCTTCTTTTTTTTTTTTCATTGGAACGAAATCCGGAATAATTGACTTGCGACTCTTTTTTTTCTATTTCAGATGTTACAGAAATATGATAAAATCACGATGCAGCACAGCCGCGAGATCGCAGCCTTATCCACGAGTCAAAGTCGATTTTGCTTTAACTTCCGATACTCTTAGCGCTTCGGATCAACCGATCGATTGCGATTCTTCCAATGATCCCGATATCGCCACGACGAGCACTTTGTATTATACGGCTGAAGAAGAAATGGCGATGGGACCGGCTTGCTGGCTATGGGATTATCTGAGGCATAGTGATGAAATTATCGTAATATAATTCACCGAAAGAGCGTTTCTAATTCTTAATCGATCTTTCGTATTATCGAAAGTGCGTTATCGATTGTAATTATCAATAGTTTGGTCGTTAAATTATCGAAAGACCGTTATCGCTCTCATTATTAATAACCGTTGATATTCGTTAAATTATTAAAAGCGCTTTATCGCTTTTAATTACTAACTGATGAATCTTTTTTTACCAGACGCTCTTGTCAAGGTGGATTTTTCTTGCCTCTGAGCGGCGGTGTGGATTCGTCTTCCACCGCTTGTATGGTGTATTCAATGTGTACAATGGTAGTCGATGCGGTTAAGGCGGGAGGTATGATTTTTTTTCCATCACTCGAGAATATGAAAAAAAAAAAAATAACTACAAAGACTGATGTATATTTTTTTCGCCTACAATTCAATAGACCAACAAACTCTTTCGGACGTTCAGAAAATCGTCGGAGACGCCGATTACGTGCCAACCGATCCCAAACAGCTTTGCAACACTCTGCTGGTAACTTGCTACATGGCAACGGAGAATTCCTCATCCGAGACTAAAGCGCGGGCCGCCGAGTTCGCGAGTCAAATCGGATCGTTTCATCACAGTATTCTAATCGATACCGCGGTCTCCGCCGTTCTTGGAATATTCAAACAAGTCTCCTCGTTGACGCCGAGATTCAAAGTTCACGGGGGTTCGCCCCGTGAAAATTTGGCGTTGCAGAACGTTCAGGTTAGTGGCGTTCCGTTTCTCTCGCCGAGAAACAATTTTCCTCCTCTCAGTACTCGTATTGTTAATCGTTTTAGAAAATATTGTAATTTTTTTTCAAGGCACGTCTACGCATGGTGATCTCCTATCTGTTCGCTCAATTAATGCTCTGGGTGCGCGGAAGACCCGGTGGCCTTCTCGTTCTCGGCAGTAGCAACGTCGACGAGGCGCTGAGAGGATACTTCACGAAGTACGATTGCAGCAGCGCCGACATAAATCCCATTGGCGGCATAGCGAAGGACGATCTGAAAAGATTCCTCGCCTACTTCGGTCCCAAACACGGAATCACGGCGCTGAAAAAGATTCTTGACGCACCGCCGACCGCGGAGCTCGAACCGCTACAAGGCGGTCAATTAGCTCAACTCGACGAAGTCGACATGGGAATGACTTACAAGGAACTCAGTACTTTCGGACGACTGAGAAAAAACAACTGCGCCGGACCTTATTCGATGTTTTGCAAACTCGTTGCCATGTGGGACTGCACCCCACAGGAAGTTGGTACAATTTTTCAGCGGCGATTTGAGGCTTTTTTCTTTTTTTTTTTGCTTTTAGCTACTAAAGAGGTTCTTTTTTTCGCAGGTTGCCGATAAAGTTAAACATTTCTATCGATGTTACGCGATAAATCGTCACAAAATGACGGTTCTCACGCCGGCTTGTCACGTCGAGAGTTACACTCCCGAGGATAAGAGAGCCGATCATCGTCCATTTTTGTATAATCATACGTGGAAATGGCAATTCAATGCCATTGACAATCGGGTGATTATCGAAGAATTCCATAAATTTAGGGATGAGTTCGCCGATTTCGGATGAAGAAATTGATTTTTCGATGTTTTTTTTCCATTTAACAAAAAAATTATAACAATTTTATTGCCCGAAATTGGCGGATCTCCCCATAAAATTGTAAAAAAGAAAATAACGTATTTTTCTCTACAAGCGAATTTGCTTTATCCCTTCGTAGTTGAAACGTTTGGACAGTCAAGGTGTTCCGTCTTCGCCACCGCGAAAGAAAGCGCCGAACGTGCCTGCGAAGCCAAAATACGCGGCGCGGCAGATGCCATTCAGCTCCGTCATCAGTAGTGAGTAGGAAACAAGAGGAATTCCTCAATTATAAAAAAAATCATATTTGTTAATCAATTGTGATCTCGAAATTGTTTTTTGTTGCAGATAAGACACATCCCGGCGTAGTTGTTTAGCCGTATACTTTTTTTTTTTTTGCCGAAAAAGTAACGTATTTTTTCGGTTTGATAAAAAAAAATTGTCACTTTTATTTAATTTTACCCGATCGCAAGGATCGAATAAAAACTGGAAGAGTGCCTTGGAATTGAATAAAATTTCCTTCATCATTTTCATATCAAAATCCGATTCCTCGGATCGCTCGGATTGTCGCGGATTTTTTAAATATATTACGATAAAAGACAGAAAGCAGATGTAATGTGTTTTTTGTTTTTTTTTTTTTTCAATATAACATTAATTTTATTGTCTCTTCAGTTTCTACATGCACAATAGTGCGTAACCACGTTTTACCGTTAAAATCGATTAATGTTTCGCTTAATAGCTACAGAACAATATCCAAATGTCGCTTGAAATCCCGAATTAACGGAATCAGTTTTTCTTCTTTCGTTTTTCTTCTTTTTTTTTTATACACAAAAATATTCAAGTAAATAACACAATCGTACAGAATGGAAAACGTGCTCCACGACACTCATTCGCGCATTTGCATTCACACCCAACACGCGCGCGTCGACGCAAACACTTTAGCCAAATCGAATCTCTCGAACCGACGAGTCAAACCCGGTCTTGGAATCTCTGAGACGCGAGAAGAACTCTGGTATGTCTTTTTTCTTTCGCGCGCGCGCGCGCGAGACGAGAGTTTTAACGATGATAAATAAGTTTTTTTTTTGTATTTTTTTTCATTTTCATTTGTGTTTTTTCATAATAATATTAATTAATAAAAAGACAATAACCACAATATCGATCGTCGAGGAATAATTAAAAATGATAATATTAATTAATAGCATTTATAAGGGTATATACTACAAGAATAAGTCGTAGAATAAAATAATTCGTGATGCGATAGCGGATTAAACCGTTTCGCAGTAGTGATGATAGAGCAAAATTGCAATTATTAATATTTTCGATTTTCTTTTTTCTTCGTTCTTTTCGTTTCGTTATTCATTTTCTCGACAATGGAGAGAAACGTCATATTGGGACAATACTGTACGTAAATTACATAGCGAGACATGCGGATTCTTGCACGCCGCGGAGTATCGTCGCTTTTCATTTTTTTTTTTTTTTTGCATTTTTTTCTTCCCTTTTCACATAACACTTCGTTGGTTATTTTTTTGAGTATTGCTTCGGGAACGCACTCTCGCGTACCGTTTAATTCACGCGCTTTTTTTTTACACGCCGCAAATATATATATTGTACATATTAAAATAACTATAAATAACATTGTCGTATATCAAGGTACTAACGGTTATCGACTAATTGTGTTGCACGCGCGCCCTTCGCGCAATCCCGAGCCGTTATTATTTATAATAGAAAATATTATATATGTACAGTCTTTAAGATACGTCTCGGGGGCGTCGAGGGGCTTCGTCTCGTCGTCGCAGTCGCGTCGTCATCGTCACGCCTGACCGCTCGAACGATTCTACCATTCAATCATTTAAATAATAATTTTTAAAAAATCGTAATCTATCGTCTACTATTTACAAAAGTTTATATTATTAATTTTACGATACTATCGGAAGTTCAAACGTTATTAGGAAGTTTAAGCACCGCGTCACTCTCGCGGTCCGCCATTTCCGCAAATATTCGCGCGTTTTGTTAAAAATAATATTTACGAGATATACAAAAAAAAAATGTTTCTCCTGTTTTTGTTTTTTTTTTTTTTTTTCGTGATAATTATCCTTCAGCACCCGGCGGACGATAGAGATCGAATCAACGTACGAATCTCTTTATCTTCTTAAATCTTTTTTTGTTATATTCGTTTATAAATTTTATTAAACCCGACTGTACAATTAACTTAACTTTATACACGATAATTATTGCAAACAGTATCCGCGATCGTTAAATTCGAAAAAACGCGTTGTCTTTCTCTTGGTCTTTTAATTTTTTTATCATAGTTTGCGGCTCGAGCGCGAATACCGTGCGTCTCACATTGATACTACGAGAGATATCAATTATTGTTTTAATTTTCCTACCACCGCAAAAATTGCACGAAACCCCGTTTGTGTTTTACGATTATGTGAGTGGTGAGAGGTTAAATGTGTCGATGTATGTAATGTGCCCCTTCCGTTCTCGTGTTTCCCTTTTGATTGTGTATTTGTGTCTACGAAGTGTAAATATCCTTCTCCCTATATCACAGGTTACCCTACCGCAAGGTGTGCGTTAATGATTATAGATTATTTAATTACAAAAAAAAAACGTAAAGCGTCAACCTCCATCCCGTGAGTCGAGTCGTTTGTCGCACCCGCGTCAAGTAGCAATTTTTTTGTTCCCCTAAATAATCGCTTCTTTAATTCTGTCCGATCAGTCGAGCGGAGATTTTTCGGATCTCCGCGAAGGATGGAGGGTTTCAAGAGGTCCCTGATGTCGTGCCGGAAAAAATCCTGAATCGAACTCCAAGGATCTCTTTGCGCGGCCCGCGGAGTCGGAAGGCAACGTAACTCACCAATTTAGTTATATATATTTTTTTTTACAGTATTCGAATGCGAAATAATGAATGAATTTTTGACGGGGTGAGCGGGAAGCGGTCCCTTAACGTTCGATCCGAGTCCACGGGCTCTCGGAATGTGATTTTTTTTCATTTTTCTTACAATCTTATCACTCTATATTTCTTTATTGCTAATATATCAACGACGAAGAGAATCTTTCGAACGAAGTCACAAGGCGGTCCCGTGACGCTTTCCCGTTTACCTTCTTCGTCTCCTCTTCGAATCGCCGTAAACCGCAATGCCGATTCTTCGCTTCAATAAGAGGTTTCCCGGCGCAAAGGTGTCTCGAGAACTTTGGAAGCCGTTTTAACGCAGCCGTTCGCCGTTTCCCTCGAGTCTCGTTGCAGAAGGCCACCCTGCAGATTTACACACGAGCTACAGCTACATTCTTTCTTAATTCTTCTCTCCTTTCTAACGCTTTTTTTCTTTAGCCTTCCGTCTGTATACTTGTCGATCTCTTCGTTGAAACTCTGATAATTCTATCGCTAGTCTGATCTCTTCGCTAGGCGCTGTCTACGCGTTAATCGTGACGATTTATACGACTCAAAAGTATAACTTGACGCGATACAAGTATCATCTTGTTTCTGTATGTCTGTGTTTTGCTTTTTCTCTACGTGCGCACCTGGAGCAACATGTTGGCGAAGTTACTGTTCGTGAATTTGAAGTGTCGCTTGTCGTAAAATTTTAGTAACGCCGGACTGTAAGGGTGTTTATCCTTAAGATGAAGATAGTGAACCTCGGGCTCCTGCGTCGTGTGTCCGCATTCCTCGCAAACGTAGACCTGTCGATGCAAACAGAATTTTAGCATTTTTTTTTTCATAAAAAAAATTTACGATAAATTACTATTATTATTATTTTTTTTAAGTGATAAGAAAAAGTAATTAGAGTCGCTTGTACCTTTGTGCGTCTCTCTTTGTAGGCGTACTGATGCTGAACTCCGTGAACCTTGAGACAATGGCTCTCGAGCGAACATCTCTGGGTGAAGCTTTTCTCGCAGAGATTACATTTGTAGGGCCGTACGCCGGTGTGCGTTCTCGTGTGCCTCTTGAGATCGAAGGTATCGTTGAAACCCTTGCCGCAGAATGTGCACAGATAACGTTTAACGTCGCTGTGACACTTCATGTGACGATTCAGTAGTCGCTGAAGGCTGAAGTTTTTGCTGCAGACGCGGCAGGTGAAGCGATTCGGATCGTCATCCTAAATTAAAAAATACCAAAGAAAAAGATTGAATTAAACCGATTGTTTGGGTAATGTTTCGAAGGTATACCGTCGCAGATTTAATTAATTATATGCCGTACCTTGCCAGGGGTCGGTCGGGCGGTTCTTTCTTCGTCTCGTCCAACCGTTGCTTGTCTCTGACCCTCGATCGCCAAGGGATTTTTAATTCCGTGACCACCATTCACGAATTCAAGCTGACAATCACCCGGGAGACCCAACTGCGATAAAAAAAGAAATACGCAACGTTAGCGTGAACCGCGAATTTAAAGGTAAACAAAATACGAATCGGGTCTCAGGAAGGGATGAAGCACTCAAGTTGATTGGCATTGCATAGTGTAAAATTTGAAGGAATTCTCGACGTGAACTTTAAGTTTTCTCAGTTGATTACAAATTCTCTTAGTAATACAGCGACTCGAAGTTGAAAGTGAATTTAATATAATCTCAAGAATTTGCGAGAAGCGCAAATAAAAAATTATTGAGACTGTATGCTTTTGCCTGTATCAATCCGGGGTGCTTACCCTGTGCTGCAGTACACCGGTGCGTTGGTTAACGGGCGAATCCCCGGAGGATGATGATGCACTCACTGTTGCGGAGACTCCGGACGGACTTGGCGCGTGTTCCATGAGACCGCACGCCGGCGAGGTGCTCGTCGAGGCAGCGTCGAGGGAACAACTCGCCGCGCCGGGACTCGGAAGACTTCCACCTGCGCTGCTTCCGGAATCGAGTTCCAATCCTGTAAAAAAAATTACCAAAAACTTTATAATATTTGTAAAATGTCGATAAAACAATATTTCAGATTGAATATTCCAAGAAACAGAAATAATCGAAAATAAAGCGATATTTCAAGATTTATCCTGGTAGCAATTTTTTTCTTTTTTTTTTTTTTTAGGAACAAAACTTACCACTGCCAGTGAAGCTAAGTCCGGGACTCAAGAGTCCCTGATGATGTTGCTGATGCGGCGACGTGGCGGCGGTCTGTTGTTGCTGCTGTTGATGCTGCATCTGCACTTGAATCTGCAATTGTTGAAGCTGCGGCTCGTTCTGATGTTGATTCTGATTGAGATGAAGCGCGAGTTCGGGTCTCTCTTTGGGAAGCGGCTGATAGCTCGATTCACCGGCCGGATAATTCATGCTGGTGAGTTTGGTGGATGCAAAGTGTTGCGGCGGCGTCGAGTAGTGCCGCGACGCGTCAAATCCTCTCGTGAGCGCCATGCTGTGCTCGGGGAACGGATCGACGCTCGGCTCGACGGGGCTCGTCATTTGCCCGTCTTGACCGATTCCGCTACCAGCCGATGCCGGCGAATGCAGCGAATCCTCGAGCAGATCATTGCCGCCTTCCTCCGCCGGAAGCCTCGGCAAGAATAGATCAGCCGCGTCGCTCAGACTCTCGAGAAGCGCCGTGTGATCCGACGGCGAACTGAATGTCAACGTGGCGGTGAATTGAAGAGGATCGACCACAGCACCCGTTACCATGTCGACCATCATTCCCGAATCCGTTACATCGTAAGCTCCGTACTGTCCCGACAACAAATCGTTCGGTTGAATCTTGTAAGCCGCCAGATCTTCCTCTTCTTCCTTCAGGGTCAGTCCGTAGGACGCGCAAACGTTCTGCAGGAGAGAATACTGTTTGCCCTCTTGTGCTCCGTACTGCGAATGCTGGGAGTTGACGTCCTGCTGACCGGTGTCGCATTCCATGCCAACCGCAGGCGACGGCGTAAGAAAACCGTTTCCTGATTTAAAAAAACGTAAAAAATTAGCAATTTAGCGATAATTTTTTTTTTTTTAATAGAAATTTTATTTAAAAAATGGAAGAATAGGTAATTGCAGGAAATAAATGAGAAGAGATTGGATCTTCACCTTGCGTGCCATTGTATTGATTCGCGAAGTTCGCGAGATTATTGCCACCTTTGAGCGATTCATAGAAAGGTGGAAGGGAACCGGTGGGCGGTGAACTTGGTCCGTAGTGTCCGCGGCCGCCATTGCCACCGGGATTCATTCCGCCGCCTCCGGAACCCCCTCCCAGAGCTCCACCGCCGCCACCCCCGCCTCCGCTTCCTCCGCTCGTGAAGCCGATGCTTCCTCCACCGCCACCCGCGCTGCTTCCACCATTTCCCGAGGAACTACCGCTGTTTCCGGAACTCGAACCGCCGCTTCCGTTATTACCGGAATTCGTGGATCTTCCGTGTCCGGCTGCTGCATTGACGGTTTGGAAACCCGAGAGTCTCATTGCCAACATTGGCCTCGCAATCGAATTGCCGATCGTGCGCGAAGCTTTTGCACCCTCTCTGCCTCTCTCCTCGTCGGTGTCTTCCTTTCTCTTGGGCACTGCATAGTCTATCGGTTGATCCTAAATATCACAATATATTTCATTAATATCCTTCGCACGTGAATTTTTATTTTGGGTTTCGATTCGATTCAACTAATAAAATGATTTTATGTACTTTCAAAGACTTTTTAACGAATGAAAAAATTATTCTTATTACCCGAATTTTTTTTGATAAATATTCCAATTACTGATTTTAATTATTGAGATTAATAATAAATATTACTAAAAACTTTCGAATTCATACACAAAAAAAATTATTTTTTATCATTGCAAAAACAATTTGACGAATGAGAAAAAAAAATTATTGTTAATATATACATTTTTTTATACGACACATTTTGAGATTTTCTCGAATAAAAATTGTGAAATATTTCAATGATTATCTTTTCTTAGAAGTATCGATAACTCACCTGTTCGGGTTCCTGCGTGCGCGGCAATTCGATTTTAGTCTGTTCTTTCCTCGGCGGTTGACTCTGCGGTGGAACCCTCTGTATAACGGAAACTCTCGTGGGTGGTTCGACCCTCGGAGTCTTGGGCGGTGTCGGTGGTCTCGGCAACTCGAGTCGCTCCGATTTTACCGGCAGAACTTTGTCCGCGGTGGGTGCGATCGGTGGACTGCTGTATTCCTTGCGTTCGGCTCTCGTCAAAACGTGACCCCGACTGCCGTAAGGCACATTGCCACCGAGGATACTGGAGATGAATCTTCGCGGCGGTGTATTCGTCGGTGTCGACGGTTGCCACTGGGGCGGTGGCGAACTTGCCGGACTACTGCTGCGCAGTGATTCCGGTGTCGTCGCGCGATCATTCTCCGTTCGATCGCGATCTGTAAATGAAAAAACAAAAAAAAAAAAACATTATCATCACAGTTCGAAGAGATACGAGATCTCCGCGCGTATAGTTTTGCTCTCAAAAGAGGTTCAAGGTTTCGCCCCAACGTCTTGCTTAATTCATGAATCAAGCGCGCGTTGTTTGTGCTTTTCTCGCTACTTCGCATTATCGTGAATACTTCGATACATCGATTATCATCGTCGAGCGACGAAAACAACGAAAATAATCGAAGTATCGGCCTTGAGAATTTACAAGAAGCCTTTATTTTACCGTTTGAATCGACAAATCGAATTTTCTCGCGCGCAAACGTCGTCGGTTCTGTTTACCAACTGGCCGGCGTCGAGAAGACGCGAGTCGACAAGCACGTCGGCGAGTACCAGCCTTGAATTTGGAAGAGACGCGAGACGGGAACGCGGTCGTTGATCTTTTTTTTTTTTTTTTTTTTTTTTTTTTCAGTACATCGAAATCGATCCTACCCGTTGCTCGATGCTCAACGCGTACGCGAGATCCCGAACGATAATTCTCTGGACTCTCCACAAAACGCGTATTATTCCAATCGCGTAGCAAAAGAATTTCAATAATCAGCGATCTCTCGTGTTTCCGTGTGCCGGGTCCTCGACACCGTTTATCGTGACTCCGAGAAAATCCCTGTGAGCTCGAGAGATTCTCAACAAACACTATTAACCAACGTAAAAAAAAAAAAAAAAAAAAAAAAAAAAAAAATAAAATAGCTCAAGATTATTCGCAGCGAAAGCAAAAATTCCTCGACCCGGAAGCTCTTAATTGCTCATTAGCCTTACGCTCAATTCGCGCGATAAATTGCAGCAATATCTCTGCAACAATAATTAACAATTTTCCATTGCAGCCATTTTTTTTTTTTTTTTTTTTTTTCAGTGTTTCGTTGCAAGAGATCTCGGGGACCGAAGATAATTGCTTTCTTGTTCCGAGCGCGTAACGATCGCGAAATAACGAAGAGAAAGAGTTTGTCTCAGTCAAGTTATAATAAGATCGTAAAATATTGGTAACAAGCCGATGGAAGTTCTTCTACCGGGAAAACCCCTCGAGTTGTACCGACGGATAGCGGCATAGCTGTAGGTAGTAAGTATGAGTTCTAAGGTCTCGGGTAGCGGAGAATCGAGTAGCGTTCTCTTGACTTTGACATCGTGAGCGAACGCTCACGTTTCGTTGCGAATGGGGCACGAGGACGCCGGCGACCGAGAGAGCTCCCGCAACCGTTTCGTCGTCGTCGTCGTTCGCTCGAGCGGAAACCAGGAAGCCATCGACTCATCAAGGACACGAGAAACTTTTTTTTTTTTTCTTGCGCAAGTTCGAGACTCGACGCCGCTGAGGCAATCTAAGATCGTAAAGCCTATGTGTGTACGTACGCGACATAGCGAACGCGATCTTTGTATGCGTGTATCGTGGGACCTGAAGAAATACCGGTTGGTCGAAGGTATTGACTACTATAGATATATCTATCTTCCTAATGATCGACGAGGCTACTACTTCCAGTGGACGGCAAACAATGCGACAATGTCGACGATAAAGAAAGTGGTAGCGAGCCACGTGCAAGAAGGCCTATTAACTATTTTATACTTCATTGCCGTAGCAATCCTGCGTATTGCTGTTTCTCGCAAATGATTTATCAACGATATTATACGCGTTTAAAAAAAAAAAATAGAAACTCGTTCATTCTAATCTCCGTATGAAAGAATGTAAAAATGAAAAATTCCGAGTCGATGGTCGCGATGTAATACATAATTAATATTCTCATAGATAAATCGAATTATTAATGACGTGTATATCGAATTATTTAAAAATCTCGAGGCTCTCGGGAAGTTTCGATCTTAAACTTTCGCTATTCATTTTTTTTTTTTTTTTTTTTTTTCGACATTGGCCATCGCGGTTAACACGGCGATTGGTATTGCTTGTATTATCATAGAGCTCATTTTTCTAACGTCTTTTGCGCAAGAGATTGCGTCACCGAACGCTATAAGCGAAGTCGTCGCGTCCTCCGGTCGCAACCGGTGGATCCAAAATGGCGTGCGGCGGGGAAGCGAAGGATTTACTTGGCGAACAGAGTCTCGTCGTTGGGCAACCTTCGGGAGAGAACGAGGACCGTTTTTTTTTTTTTTTTTTTTTTTTCTTTACTATAACACGAGACTCTAACTAAATCTCCTAACTGGTCGCGAAGCGAAGAGCAAAAGGTAACAGTGTGTGCGCTCCGGCCGCGATGTGTTGGTCGAGCTATAAATATGAATGGGGCCTCCCGTGACCAGTGTACCAAGCGAGGTTCGCGCTCTTGCAACGGTGG
Source organism: Buathra laborator (assembly GCA_934046635.1). NCBI lineage: Eukaryota > Metazoa > Arthropoda > Insecta > Hymenoptera > Ichneumonidae > Buathra > Buathra laborator. Next base: position 13,389,276 of record OW203893.1, read on the forward strand.
ACAGGAGTGGCTATTAAAATGTACATAGATACCTACATATATAATATACAAATATATTTACTTATATTTCTTTAAAATTCACACGAATTAATGTTTTAGAACGAAAATCGAGATTAAAAAAAAAAAATTATTTCCAACTTAATTTTCGAAGAAACATTTAATTAAATGAAATTCGAAAGAAAAAAAAAAAAAGTTTTACATTCATTGTGAATCACTGTGTATAGATATATACATATACATTTGCCGAAGAAACGAAGAAAGAACGGGAAAGATAGAAGCGATGCGAGAAGAAGAAAAAGAAGAAGTTGAAAAGAAGCAGATATAGCGAAGCCGAGAACCTCGAAAGAAATGGGAACCGGTACTTTACCGTCGAGTCTCTCGACCGAACCAAAGTCCGCTAAGACTCGCATGTAGCTGCTACATAGATATATATACTTCGCGCTCAACGGAGTATTTTTGCGTTTAGCTGTGAGCGTGACGAGCGACGAAGAAAACGAGAAGAGCGAGAAATGAAGAAACCGAGAGAGACCCATACGAGTTACTCGGAGAGTTGTACGCACGGTAAAAGCTACTCGGACGCGATTATCGCGATACGTGATTCGTTTACTCTCGGCGATTTCGATGCTTCGATTATAGAATGAAATGTTGTTGTTTTTTTTTTTTTTTCTTTATTATTGTTTTTCTCATTATGTTACATTCAATCAATCGAGTTTTTCATCAAATTGAAACACAGTTAGCGCGAAATTTCTTTTGTTTCCGAGACGACGATGGTATTCGCGATCTTTTCCGCGGGAGCCCTGAGCCCCCGGGGTACCAAGGAAGGTCAGGTGCATTGCAAGGTTTCCATACGCGCTACGCGCGCGGTATAACGAAAGCGCGCGGTTGTTTCGCTCCGATCGCGACCGAGAAGAAACGGCGGGAGAGGAGAGCGAGGTGAAAATTCGGGTCAGTGCCAAGCCGCGGCGGAGAATCGCCGTTGCGTTCGCGAATCTCTCGGCCGGCGAGTAAGTAGTTTCGTTCGAGTGGAGGAGAGGCTCTTTCTCGTTCAACGAGCCCCGAAGCTTTAATGTCTTCGTGCCTTTCGTTACTTTAACTCTCTGTCTACCCTCCACGCCTCTGTCGTAATTTCTGATTTTTTTTATTTTTTTTTTTTATTCCCGCAACTACAACGCAGGATTGTTTCGCACGATTTCAATAAACTCCGACCGATAGTTTAATCGTGCTGAAAGTATTTTATTATTTTTTTTTAAAACGTATTCTACATTCAAGAATTAATGGAGTATCGAGAAATAATGGTGTGCATTACGGAGGGTGTTAACCCATCGCCGTTGGCCTTTTCTTCGGATCCGGTCTATCGAACTCCGCGCGCAATGGAGTCCGATCTCTGCCTATGCCGACCTACTTCGACCGGTCGAGAAGTACCAATCCGTGGACCACTCCCTCGAGAAACTTCACTCATTTAGTTCATTATCCTTTTTTTTTTCTTTCTTAACCCCAACACCCGTATATTCCCCTCTGTGGCCCCACCAATTCGCGGCGTTGAGTCGCAAGAATTAATCTCCAGTTGGTTAACAAAGGATCGGGATAAAGGGGCATTGCAAATCCGGTGAAAAAAAATGTATAAAAATTTCAATAGTGCCTCAATGTTCACCGGGGCAGTTAAGACCGGGAGGTAGACGGGCTCTCGTCGTGGCACAACGATTAGATATTAACTAATCCGCGTCTGCGTACAGAGACGTTGAGTAAGAGAAACCGCGCTGGCGAACTACACCGGCGTATCCCAACACGGAGCTGTGTTCGGAATATATAGTATATAGTATATAGTGTATTAGAGAGTTTTGTCTCGAGTCGAAGGATTAGAGAAGCCGAGAGAGGCGGAGAGAGAGAGAGAGAGAGAGAGGAATGAAACCAGAATCGCTCGAATACCGCGGTCGAGAGAGCCTTCCCGAGGCATTTGTACCGAAAACTATATCCCACTCGAGCAATCCGCACGATCCTTCGAGAGTGAAATCTATCTATCGGGAGGGAAAGAGACCTCTCAGACGCAAAACTCGCGTTACGAAATGAGATATTCACGAACGGGTCTTTATCTCGGTACAACAGACACGGGCGCGCGAGCTTCTCTCCACCTCCCACGTGTATATATAAATGTATATATCTGTGTGCATATATATATATATATATATATGTATCCTTTTATAATTCGCCAAGTTATACTAACGGTTATCTAACCCCCCGTAATATATCATAACGGATTTCTTTTCGCTATTCAAATTCAAATTCGCTTTCGTTCTGATAGTTATAAAAAAAGAAGTCTTTAATTATTATTATATGAATGAATAATCGAATTACAAGATCGATCTATCGATTTAAAAAAAAAAATAAATTAATCGCCATTTTTTTCGGATTTTTTTTTCTAAATGATAAAAATGAATTATTCATTCTATTTTATTTTTTCATCAAATAATAATGATAATCATATTTTTAGGAACAAATATGAGTAGAGATGGTAAAGATTTCGTGAAATGTGATCTTCGATATTTCGGCATTTATTTGACGTTCTATTGAGACGTGTGCTTTGATATGTATATATATATATCGAAAGATGTTAAGGGGAACGAATAAAAGAGGGTGAAGGCTGAGTGAGCGTGTCTCAGTTAGGTTAGACGTATATATCCGCACCTGCAGCGAGAGGGCCACTTTGCACCGTTTATGAGCCGTGAAGAGAAAGAGACTGGCGAAGGAAGACGCGAAGAATACACGCGGCAGGAGGAACAGTAACACCGGGGCGTCCGTGTACGAGTTCTCCGGGTAAAGGGTGAATACATTAGAAGTCCCGTGAAGCGGTCTCTTCTCCTCCTCGTAGCTATATATATATGTAACGCACACTTACTGTGGATATGTGGAACGAGAGGCAACCTGCCGAGTTCTCTCAGCGGGTCTATCGTAACCGGGAGTCTTTGTTGATGCATCGCCAACGGAAAACCCGCGTTATAATATAAGTGGATAACCCGCCCCTCGAAACGATATGCGGATATTTCATTCTGCGATTGCGTAAATGTAATATTTATTCGCCGCCCTCCGACGGCGTCGCATGGAAACTTTTGCCCCGCGATGCAAGGTGCATCGAGGCGCATTTTGCTTAGAATATCATTCGCGACGAAAAGAAAATTCGACGAGAGACCGGCGGGGAAGTCCCGAGGGGTAGATGACTATCTCTTATCCGATAGCAGAGCGCGAGCACCGCGTACCTTCGGTAATAATAATACAATGCTCGGCCGCATGTAGATTCAGTTAGTGGGATCTTAACCCTCGAAGAAATAATTCCGTCTCATGCGCTCGTTAACTCAATTGCATTCCCACACGCGAGAATTTCCATGTATATGGTGAATACGTCGGTTATTTCTTAATCGAATAAAAAAAAAAAAAAAACGATCTTTCCATACGGCTGTCGACGAATTCTCTATAATTTATATAACGTTCTCTCGTGTGAATAATTGATAAAAAAAAAAACAGCGAACTATATTTTTTTTAATATCGATAAATATTTCTTTCTCTCGCGGTAATTAAAAAATTGGCGGATTTATATGGAAAATTTAATAACTTATATTAATAATAATATATATAGTTATATACGTAATATGTAATATATATATAATTTAATAAGAAATTTAATTGATAACCAGAAAAATACGTCGTATTATTTAGTTTTTTTGAGTATCGATATATTTTTTTTTCTCGTAATTCATGAATCAACGGATTTAATAAGAAATTTTAATAAATAAATAAAATATGGCGTCTTAATTATTTTTTCCGAGTATCGATATCTTTTTTATTATTTTTTTATGGTAATTCGTGAATCAGCGATTTTAAATGCGAGATTGATTATTCATTCGAGAAAACGAGAGAGTTCGCGACGGGATGACTGTAGCGTTTCCGAATATTCGCCGCGGTCGCGGACGTTACGGAATCACGGGTTACGCCTCCCGTTTCGTTTCGGTGCGGGTCCCCCCCCCCCCCCCCCTCCTCTCTCCAAAGGCTTGACACGCAGAAGCGCTTCGGTTTTATGCCGAGCTAACAGAGTGTATAGTCTCCGCAGTGTATATGAGTCGGATAGACGCATTACACATACTTATAGATGTATATAGATATATACCGTCATTCCCGCCATTTATGTAGCGGTACCGTGCGTGGGTTGGCAGGCAAGGTGACACCGAGCGTGCGGCGACGTACGAACGAACGGTCTGTTGTACCCCGTTCGACGTGCGACAAACGCCGCGGGAATGACGAGAGACGAGAAGAGTGGAATGGAAGGTGCGATACACCGCACACGGAACGCGGCTATGTTTCGCGAGTGAGAGCGAGTTAAACGAGAATTACGTAATGAAAAAAAAAAAAAAAAAAATCATTGAAGCAAAGTGTCTTCTTTATTTTTCCTCGGCAATCTCTCCTTTCGTATCTCATAATTTCTAATAAAATTCATATTTTCCGAAAAAAAAAAAAAAAAAAACATTTGTTTTTACGGATTTTTACACCGAAGAACGGTCGAAACTAAAACGCGGATAGTCCCGAGCCGCGTGCGTGAGAAAATCCGAGGATGATTTTCGTCGAGCACTCCGAAGGAAGAGCCGACGGTATTTTTTTTTTTAGATCATTGTATACCTGAGAATGAGAAAGATTCGACGGAAGAGATATGGAGAAGAAGCTTCGCTGGGAGTTTACAGGTTTTTCTTTGAATACTCGGATGGATTCTCGGGGAAGAAAGACCGCGGCTCGCGAGCCTAAGGGAGCGTGAAAAATTGGGCGGTTAATTAAAACTATTCCGAGAGATGTATTATCTTTACAGCCATGTAGATTCAAGGTAATCGAAGAAATTAACGCGCGAGGGCACGTGAATTAAGTCGACTGTGTGTGGTCATCGTGTGATGACGTGGTAAGGATTTATTCAATTACAACTCTCTAATGAGTTGATGTCTCACTTTTCAATCGTTTCCATCTTTATTGCGACTACGCGAAATTAATCGTCAGATTATTATTTCGTTTTTTTTATATTTGTTTTAAATCTTTATATATTGAAATTTAATTTAAATTAAAAAAAAATTAATATTTTGTACAAAAACAAAATATGAAAAATTTTTAAAAATATACATTTTTTTTTTTTTTTTATAAATATTAAAATATTAAAATTTGTATTTTTTTGTTGTTTTATTTTGTGTAAAATTTTATATTTTGTTTTCATAGCGAAAAAAAAAATTGAATTCGTACGTAAAGTCGGAATAAAGAGAGCGTCGTAAGTTGTTCTCTCATCTGCACTTGGCCCCCTTGTTTCACCGGAATTTCGGTCAGGGCCCTCTTGCGCCATTAGAGTTTCTCGCGGGCAAACGTTCGGCAGAATATATACGTTTCGTCGAGATCACGCGGAGGGTCAGAGAGAACAACCGGACGACGACGACGACGACGACGATGAAGGAGAATCAACGAATAAGTTCGCTGGGCTCGCGAACAGGTAGCCTTCTTCTCTCGTTCTCCCGACGGAGAATCTTTTACCCAATGGTCTCCTCAAACCGACGAGGGATCTCTCTTGTGCGGTCGCTCGACAATGCCCTCACGAGAATAAAAGAGAGAAACGAATATATATCCCCCGTATTGCATTAATACACGCGAACCGCGAGGACAAAACTTCTCGAGTACAAAGGACGGGAGAACTGAGACCGAGCGGGCGAAGGAGGATGAGAAATGAGGAATAAAGAAAGAAAAAAAAAAAAAAACGAAGAACTCTTTGAACGTGATGTGGGTGCGGTTTTTGCAGTATGGGACGAGTATATCTATAGCGATAGCGGTACACACATATCGCGCGGTACAGTACAGTTCGAACTTCGTACCTGCATATTTCACCCCCCGTGTATTTTTTTTTCTATTTTTTTTTTTTTTTTTTTTTTTATACCCGTATAGGTACCCGTTTAGGTAGTCGGAATTAGAATTTAAAAAAAATCTTCCAATATTTACATATTCCCGTCTGAATGTTGACTTTAAGCCCGAAGATAATTATTCCATCTCTTCGGAGATATATATCTGTTGGGATTTTTTTTTTTTTTTTTTTTTTCGTGATAAACGATACGGTTCATGCTTTACCCCAGATACATCGTGAGCTCCACAGTGACGCGAAAGAGGATTCTACGGCGCACCGTAGAGCCCGATGCATTGTAATTCGTCACAATGACTGCACATCCTGGTATACTGGCCTTTGGCACAGGTGCGCGTCACCGAGCACCGAGCCAGCCGGGTTTACCTCTACGTGTCAACGACTGTAGACCACGAAGGGAGGAATAGAAGCATTAGCGGGTCGCGCATCGCGGAGTATGCATCATCGGAAAACACGTTATTTCGATCTCACCGCGTTAAAACGCGTTAACAAAAAATCGTCAACGAATCATTTTCTCGTACGGTGAAAAAATAATTGATTGTTTATTGTTATATAATTTATTAACATTGATAATAAATAATATAATAATAACAATATAATTATAAAGTTTGAATTTTTTTTAAATATTGATAATTTAATGCATAAATAACGATTTATTATAAATTATTATTGTGATTTCATTGCAATAGCATAATAATCAATTTTGCAAAAAAAATATTTTCATAATGGAATATTAACGAATGAATTTTTACCGTTGATACGACGCAAGCGCAACACTTTGCGTTAGATAAACGGCTTCGGTAACTTTAGCGACGATCTCGAAGCCGAGGGTCGTAGTTCTTACGGCATGCTAACTGGAATGCGCGTGCATCGAATTGTCAATAGAATAATTTTTTTAGTGACCGCGGACAGTGCCGCAAAACGATCGGGTAGCTTTGTATCGCACAGCGAAGTCAGCGAGCGGGCGAACCAGAGTCGCGCGGGTCACGATCCGCGGGGAACACACTCGAGCGGTTCGACGTCCAACGTCCATTTTAAGACGCGATGGAATGCAGGACGTCGCGGTTACTCTTATAAGCTCTTCCAATAGAATCGCCGAGAGTGAGAAAGACGAAAGGGGAATGAATGAGAAACGAAAAAATATATAATAATAATAAAAAAAAGAACTCGTCGTCTCCGGAGTCGCAGCCTTCCAAATCCGTTTCTAATCCCCATTCAAACCTAATATCTCGCGACTATAAGCCTGCGTAACACAGAAGATCGGTATCTACCTTTCCGCTGACACCTGCTTAAAAAAAAAAAAAAAAAAAAAAAAACCTTTCGCGATTTTTCAAGGCTCCGAGAGACTCGATGAGCGGATTTACGACGATGACGAAATAGTACTTTGCTCGATCCGGTGACTTCGCTTTCACAGTTATGAGGCTTCGCGAGTTTATTTTTCGCGGTTTGTCTCTCCCATCTGATCTCGCGCCGCCTCTCTCGCCTTGTCCTCTATTATATTCCCGGTAACGATTATCGAGTCCGCGAGACAGATATATCTCGCGGATGATGAAATCGTTGAATCGATTTTTTTTTTTTTTTTTTTTTCGGGATCACAGAACACAATGAGGTTCGTGAATAATTTTATTGCATGAATTTTATATTGAATTCATATATGCGACGACGATAATTCGATATGCAAGATCTACCGATCTCGATAATTCGATACCTCGTTAATCATTTCGGCAATTCTGCTTTTTTGTGCCGATTTATTTTTTCGGTTTTATGCTCATTTTTTTTTTTTTTTTTTTTTATCATCCCGATCCGAGCGATGACCTTTGGCGATAAATCTTCGGCACTCGAGTCATCGGGTTGCGATAAAAAAAATTTCAGATAAGCGGTTTATTGTTGCTTCCCCTCGCGCCTCGTTCTTTCTCGTGAAAACTCGACGGTGCGGCGAGATGTCCAAACGGCAAAACTCGGAGGCAATTCGAGGACGCGGCCCTCGTGTGCTCTTAGCTCTCGGCGCGATTCGGACGAGAGGTGAGGCCCCAGCCGAGAAAACCGGTCCCTCGAGAATTCCGTGGGACCGCTGGTGCCCGCTGCCGCTGTGTGTGCGTGGAGTTCGCGCGACCGTTCTCCACACTGTGTTTGTGCTTCGATGTCGTGTATCGCGTTACATTACCCCTTCCCTCCCGCTACGAGTACTGAGTTATAATTAACCGAGATACGGTTAATCTTGGGTAATCGATGAAATATCGAAAACCCCGAATTTATAAGGTCTTTTTTTTTCTACACGAGAAATTGTTTTTTTTTTAACAATTTTATCGCGTTAAAAATACTTGCCATCCACAAGGCACAAGTTACGATTAATCGATAAAATATCGAAAATCTCGAATTTATACTCTTTTTTTTTTTTATATACGAGAATTTTTTTTTTTTTTTTACATAATTCACAGTTATTTCGAGTTATCGAGTGAAAAATGCTCCAGAAGAAGCAAATTATTATTAATCGAGATACGGTTAATTTTCGGTAATCGATGAAATATCATTTTTTTAACCCTTTGCAGTTATCTCGTCACGTCTTACCGCGTCAAAAATACTCGGTAATCTTCAAGGGCAAAGTTATAATTAATCTTCGGGTAATTGACCAAAAATCCAATATTACGAATAATAAAAAAAAAAAAAAAAAAATGTATGAAAAAAAAAAAAAAAAAATTTAACTCTTTACGACGTTCTCGCGTTATCACATGAAAAATACATTATCAATCATCGTAATACATCTGAAAAAAAAAAAATACTTCCTGTACAATAACTACATTTTAATAATGAAGCGCTTAACAATGTATAGCCGTTGCAAATTACCGACAACGTGCCATTCAGCCAATTATCGTTTAATTCGCCGAGTTTCAGCTATACGCATATCTTGTATAACAGTCGAGGCGTAGAGATGCAGGGATTAAAAAAAACGATTCGACGATGATACGTTTGTGTATTAATAGCAAAGAAAAAAATATGATATTCGTTGCCGACGCGAAGAATGGATTCGTCACGCAGTGTCGCATCGGGAAACGGGAGATGAGCCGTTCGATACATGCCGACGAGCTTTCGCGTTGCTTGTGCGAAGCATCGAAGTCACCGTGTGAGCGCCTCGCATGCCTCTCTCCGTTCCGCGAGAGCTCTCCGCATAACTCGCGCGTATAACGGATAAACTCCCGCGTCGTGCGTGAGAGTGCGTGTAATACTGTGTGACGCAGACGTAAGAATAGTCTGCGCGGATATATATATATATACGAATATAAAAAATAAACATATTCTCAACGACTTGAAAAATCTACGGTCATCCCACGCAAGATCGCGCGAACGACATTTTTACAGCGGGGACACGTCACACTGGATAGACCCGTCCAATCATCGCCCTTGATAATCGCTGGCGTTGATCATGATTTTTCATGGCGTCTTTCAGGCGTCTTTCTCGCGCCTCGTCAACCGGTTATGCATGCGAGAGAACTCGCTCCGGTATCGCGTTGATATGTGACGTTACGCGGAATTATAATTTCTCACGCATTCTTTCGCATTATTCGCTCGACTAGCGGAGCAATTTGTAAGGAATTAAAAAATCGTTAATTAACTATCGATTTGATATTAAAACGATTTTTCAATTAATCTACGATATTATTTTACTATTATTTTATGTTTTGTTTTACGTTACATTTTTTTATTTTATTTTATTCGGTTAGTTCGAGATTCGGTCGAACGAGGAGAACGAACTGAATGAAAAGAGCCGCAATAATGCGTCGGGGGAAGAATTTTTTTTTTTTTTTTTTCTAAACCAGTTTTAGGATGAGATGAGCCAAGAGATCCTCTTGCGGCGGTCGTGGAATCACCGAACGCGAAAGGACCAGACCAGGGAACGCCGTTGCTTAGCGCATTGTCTCCTTCTACTCAATGTACCGTTGTTCGCGCGATAAACAGAATCGAAATACGGCGCCGTAGCAGCGCGAACGGGAAAAGAAGTGCCTCGGCCCGTTGCAGAGATAGAAGTTACGCAATGAAACGACATCAACGACGCGGAGAACAGAGAGGAGGGGGGGGGGGGGGAGGTAGAGGCGAATCTCCTCGTTGAATTTCTAACGACCGACGTGTTTTAAAGGTCAAGCGGTACGGACTCGCGGGCGACTGTGTTATAGCCGTAAAACGATTCACGAAGCGCAAACTCAAAGGTTACGGAACATTTTTTTTTTTTTTTTTTTTTTTTTTCATGAAAATTTTCTTTCGTATGCGAAAAAAAAATTAATAACTAGTTTGATGCAGGAAAGTGCGGAATATCGTTTACGAGACGAGAATATAAAAAAAATGCGATAAGAACATTCCGTCGAAGTTGCGCGTGAATAACAATAATTTTTCTCGTATTACAACGTAATTCTATCATTAGAGATAAACATATGGTAAATTGAGACGCGCGCGACATCGATGAAGGAAGAGGAAGAGTTTTTCTCGGGTGAATAACGCTCGCGGAATTTGTCGAGACATCGGCCTACCGGTACATCCGAGTATTCACCGATTATTTATATATTTTTAGCCTTTTTTTTTTTCTTCTTTTTTCCAAGGTCCGCCCCGTTATTAAATATCAATTTCAGCGATTCATGCACTCGTCCGCCGAACCGCACTCGGCTAATAGGGCATCGGGGGTTCGCAAAACTCGCGTACTCCACCTCTAGTCCTTTCGGCTAAGCGACACCTGCGTACAGGTGTCTACACCTGCGTGCCGTGCAAAACGCGAGAAAAATTTACGAAAGACGAACCACTTCGCAATTTTCGCAAATTGTTCCTTCAATTTTTTTTCGACACAGGGGAATATCGAAAGGTTCGAAAAAAAAAAAAAAACGTTTTAAAAATTAAACAAAAAATTACCAACGTAATTTTCGCGACGAAGTATTTCATTATTATTTTTTTTTTAGGGTTATGTAGTTCGAGAAACGTTTTGAAAATTGAACCAAAAATTATCAACGTTATTTTCACGACGAAGTATTTTCTCTTTGTTAGCGTTACGTAGTTCGAGAAATGTTTTGAAAATTAAATGAAAAAATATCAACTTTATTTTCACGATGTATTTTTTTGTTTTTAGGGTTATGTAGTACGAGAAATGTTTTGAAAATTGAATGAAAAGTTATCAACGCGATCTTTGTGACGAAGTATTTTTTTATTATATACATTTTTTAAACGTCCTACGATGAGAATGAGGGACTTACATTGATGCTTGTTTACGATGAGACTCAGCGGCTCGGAACCTCCGAGTGGGCTATCCTTGCCGCTGCCGGGCGGTGGGCTCTTGCTGAGATGCTGTGCCTCCAGCAGACTCAGTTGCTGCTCGTGAAGCCTGTTCTTGATGAGAAATATCTTCGGCATCTTGGATTCTTTGTTATATTTGGTATATCGTCAAATATATATATAAAAACTCGACGGATCGGTTCCTCGAGCCTCGATGACGCGGAACGTTGTCACTTCACCGGTTCTTTCGCGTCACCATTGGCGTAACGTATGCGTATGTTAGTGCGTGTTTAACCTTTTCCCGGTACCCCAAGGTCGCAACACCTGCTCTTCCCGAAACGTCTCCTCTTCCGAGGAGGCTGTCCGATAATTCTCGATCTTACCGGAAGTCGTGAATTTTTTTAAATCAATGTTCTCGAAAAAACAAAAAAAAAAACAAATATTTTTTTTTTCTCGATTCCGCAGAGTATATCTGGGGATATCGGTAGCACCGACACTACCGACGATTAAGTCACGAGGACTTTATCCAAATTCGTCGAACACATCGACGATCACTTGTTTCTCGGGTTCGCGCGAGACTCACGAATAATGACACACCGAATAAAAAAAAAAAACAAAATTATTTTTTTTTTTCACGTGAATCACGAGTGTTTTTATGTTATTTTTATTTTATCATACCAATGATAGAAAAGTTCCGTTTTATTTTAATCCCTAATCTCCGTAGAGACACACAGTTAACATAAGCGACAGAAAAGCTAAAACTGAATTGAATATTAAAAAAAAATAGAAATTGATGAGATAAAAACAAACACCGGCGCGTCGAGCGGACCGTCCGTCTCGATTTACAGTTATCAAGTGTGCGAAGCGAAGAGACCGCGGATGGAAAGCCCCCGGGGAGGTCGGTGTGACTACTGTCTTGTCTTGTATCCCAACTACTGTACTATACTTTGACGTCGAACACACGACGGGCTTTGCGTGGCACTATCGTTCGTATTGGTCTCTCGCGAGCAACTGGGGCCTCGTTGGGTTCTCGGACGGGACCCCGGGCCCCGACCGTGAGTTTCCCCCACCACAAGCGTTGTAACTCTACCCGAGGGTCCCCCGTGGAAGCTCCGCTCGTCATCTCCCACTCTCTCGTTCAATCCACTCGGCGACTTACACCGTACTGTCTACTGTAGTTACTACGCTGTGCGCTATCCCTCCCCCTCCCGTTTCCACTCTTTTATAATCGACTCTCTCGGGCTCCGCTATGCTTTGCTGTACATACGTACTGTACTAAAACCCAACCACAGCAACGGAGCATGCATTTCGATTCTCCTTTTTGCCACGATCCTTCGGGCTTCGGCATCGGGGCACGAGAAGCTTCGAACCGAGTTCGCTCACTCGTGGCAGCGGTTCCTCGCTTATTCCTCCTTACGCGTAGTTATTCGCCGCTACCGTGATCTCAGGCGCATGCGCGCTTAACGGAGAATACACGGGGACGAGAAACACGCCGTACTTACGCGCCGGCGAAGGCGAATCACATACGTGACATTTTTTCCTTTATTCCGCGAATAATAAAAAAACAATTTTTACGTTTAACAGCGTAGCATTTTTTTAGGTTATTTGCGGATCGAAAAATCCATTTTTAATCATTTTTTTTCAATGAATTATTATAATCATTATAAATTATTGTGATTACCGTAAAAAAAATTGGTTTATTAAATTATTTTTAAATCGAGAAATTTTTTTTTTTTTTTCGAATATTTCGGTAAGTTTTCTCGAATAGATACATCGTTTAGAACGGTATTACCAGGGGAGCCCCCAGGGTCTCGCTAATTGCTAAAACTTATTAGCGGTCGCTCGTAATCGCGCAACTAGTCACGTTTGCAATTACGAGCGTACGAGGTGTATATCTATAAAACGCTGTATCTGGGCGAAAGAAAAGGGCATCGGAGGCACTGGCCTCTCACGGGTCGAGAAATTCATGTACGGAAGAAGATGACTTTGTAAATTTATCTCAGTGATTTTCTCGGGACTCGGGGATCTATATACGAAGTACTCGAGGGTACAGACTTAAATTTGTGTTTTTCGTAGACGAGGATATATGTGTTATTCGTTTAGCGAGACGAATTATGACTTTTCTGCAACGTAGAAGTACGTTTTTGCTCTTCGAAATAAAAATCCAAAGGGCTCTTAGTTTCTCGTGTACTTCGCGTGGAATTTTCTCCCTTACGAGGGGAAACGCGGAGGCATTTTTCTCGACTCTCTCGCGAATGTACTTCATTTTTTTTCATTTTTATATATAACTCGCAGCGATTTTCAGTACACGCGTTACATCGCGGATGTTTCTCTACTCGTAGTTTCTCGATATTCCCCTGTTGCTGCACTCGCGTGCAGCATGAATCCTGAACAAAATCGTGCAGCGAGAGGGCGACGTTGAATCCGTGAGGTGCAAAAGCAGCTTAGTTTGCACCACGGCGCAAGGTTGCATCCCGAAGCTCGGGTTCGGAGAGAATCCCGGGCGGCGAATGTCCGGCCAGAGAGAGAAGACATCGAAAGAGGAGAAAAGAAACACGCGAGAAGTTATGCCGTCGAGCGGTATATACCCGGAGGGCCTACAGAGACAAGGATATTGCAATACACGAAACCCCCCGATCGTGACTTCGTGGACAGTGCACACCAAAAGCGGCATCGAGTAGCTACGATGTCACGCCTCTTCTGTCGTTGCAGTTCTCTACGATAAAAAATTTATTGAATTTTTTTTTTTTTTTTTTAATTCAATAAATTTTTTAGATTTTTATTATTGTTATTATTAACATTCGGTACTTTAAATTTATTTATTTGGTCGAATTTTTTTAAATTTCAAAAAACTGCGTTTTTCGAAAACTCCGTTTTTTTGTTATCGGAGCAAATTATTGGAATAATTCGTTTAATGCGCTGCCGATTGTTATTACAGTTCATCGAAGCCGATAAGCGTTTGTTCCCCTGCGTGTTTGACTCGTTCGAGAGATTGTAGTACGCGAAATCTGCGGGTACTATATACCATATATACCATTCTTCCTCGAGGGCGTACGCGTATTTTTTTTTCTCGTACCTCTGTGTTACACTATAGAAAACGCATGACACGTACGGATCGCGGTGTAACGCCGCAAGTGTGGCCTTCGTACGTCAGCGTGGGTTCGCGAGCAACGAGACACTCACGAAGATGTCTGACGGAGATTTCGCGTGAGCGGCTTTTTATTTATTCGGCGAACGCGAAAAACTGTGCGAAGCTACGTGATACGTGATTCAACTGAGAGACGCGTTTGTCTGTATGCAAGAGGCGCGATACAACTTTATCATTTCTATTCCGATTGCTCCGATAAAAAAAATTAATAAAAATTGATTTAAAAATAACAATGAAAAACAGATTCGTTCGATTGCTCGGTTGAGTTCACGAACGCGAGTCGTGAAGTTGTTACTAAGCGCGAAAAACCGAAGCACGGTGGATAGACGTATCGAATCGATGATTATCGTTCGGAAGGTACCCGCTGCGAGAATCGCGCAGCTCTTTCGCTACGTTCTTAGGAACATTACAGTACGGAATCCCGTGTCGGCATCGAAGTCTCCGCGAAGATGCGAGAAAGAAACGTGATGAATGAGCGCGTTAGCGGCAATTGCAGTAGCTATATAGCAGTCAATCCTATATTTAGATGTAAAAAAAAAAAAAAGAAAATCGGGAGAGTGGTGGAGTGGGTAAAAGGTCGGCAGCCATACTACATGAACGACAATTTTTTTTTAATTATAAGAAATTAAAAAAAAGATCGAAAAATCTATAAAAAAAAATTTAAGATTTTCTTTAGAGAAATAAATAAATAAAAGGTCTACCAAAAGAAATTAAACATTTTTTTATTAAACAACAAAAAAAGATAAAAAATCTATTAAAAAAAATTAAAGATTTTTTATTAAAAAAAAAAACAGATTTCTCGGTTTTTATGTCTCTATTCTCTCGCTTGTTAGTCCGATTTTCGTTGGTGATCAGGAGATAGTCGAGCCCTACATAATTTTCCGGTTCTCAAAGATTTTCTAGTCGCGCCAGCGACGAACGGACGGCTGAACAGCCTTGAAGAAGAGAACCCGCAGCCGCACTTGTCTCGATGCAAAGGATCAAGAGAGAGGATCGTTGAGAATGAGAGAAAAAAACGTTGAATTATGTGTTGCCGCGCAGCGAGAATCTTCGGGAAATCTATCTCCGAAGATCTGGGCACCGGCCGGTATGACGGTGAATCCGCTGATTCAAGATTGAGGTAAAATCAGTCTCATCTTTGTTGGACACGTTTACGATCTTTTTTTTTCACGAGAAAAAGGGTCCTGGAGGACGAAGAGAACGGTCCAGATATGGAAAGGTGCCTCGTGACTTTTCTTCGTCAACGCAGGGGTCCAAACCCCCGAAAACAGGTCACTGGAGGTATGTTCCGCTTTTTTCCCCTCGTAGTCTCGCCCACTACCGCATTCCATTGCGGTTCTCGATTTTTTAAGATGCTAACCAAACGCAGGGGTGTCTTATTGTTTTATAATAATTAAAAAAAAAATACAAAGTTCCTTCACTTTTTTTCGTTACAATTAACTGTGTGCACAATTTCTTGACTTTTCGCTATAATTATTATTTGTTCACGAGGATCATTGGCCATTAAGTTATCTTTTTCGGTATGAAAAATTATTATTTAAGTTCGAAAAAAAAAAATCGTAAAGTATCTTTGAATTTGTCTTTTTAATGGAAATTCAGAAAATTAATTACTTCAGCTCCGTATTATTTTATTAGCAGACAGCACGGTGCTGTTTTTGTTTTAGCAGCACAGTTATTTTTCACCAGTCAATGTCTTTAAATTATCCGTTGAACTATAAAATATCGTGAAAAAATTCTGGAAAAAATTGTAGACTTACCTTAAATGAGAAAAAAAATCGCCCGCGCGTGAGGGGTTAATATATCTTTGGTACCTTAATTTTTTTTCAAATCGACAAAAGGTAAAAAAAAAATTCTACAAAACGCAAAAAATCGGAGTATCTATTGCAAAACTCTCAGAAAAACACGGCATAGTCTACGCTACGAGCCGCCATGTTGCAAATATTAACTCCTCGTACTCGGTAATCTTTGGCGAAAAGGAGAATAATCCACGGAAATTACATACATTTTCATCGAAGGGAGAAAGGAAGGAAGAAAGAAGAGTGGTCAATTTTCGATACAAATTATAATATCCAATTACTCGCGGAAGCCATATGCTCTTTCCGAGCTGTTTGTGGCAAAATTCTCATTACAACTCGGCGCTGGCTATACATTAAATTATTACATTTGCAGCCGTCTCTCTATTTTTTTTAACGCACAATCCCCAACATCGTTTCGTCCATTACTCAAATAACTCCCCTCGAGCTCGTGCCTCTCACGAGAAAAGCGCGTACACGTGATTAAAATCAATTTTCCTATTGTTGCGTGACGTCACGCTTAGCGTAATAATGAGGGATGGAGGGTCAAAATGGACCGACGAGATAAAATGGGACAGTTGCGCGTCTCGAATATTGGGACAAAATGGACCAATCTTGAAATTCATGAAATTAAAAAAAAATCGATTTTCAAGTTTCATGGTCATTATTAATGCCGCAGATCGCTGCTTACGTAAAAAAAAATTGGAAAAAACATTTAATGAAATTCTACGAAACATTTGTTATTTTCGCTAAAATGGACCAATATGAAAATTCGGAATGCGGTTAAATAAAACTATAATTCGATAATTGTCTTTTAAAAGGTTCTTAAATTATTTTTAATATGGTGAAATTCATATTTTTTACCAGAGTAACGACACATCGCTTGTACGTAGTAAATTATTAAAAACCGGAATTTTTGTTTTTTTTTTAATGCAATGTAATGATAATCCATTTTGCCCCATTATTTTTTTCGCCTTGATACTCGAAGAGGCTGTGAAAAATCTATGTTTTGGTTGAAAAGTAATGGTAACGGATTGTGCAAAATCGACTAAATTCCCTGAATTCCTAAAGTGGTTCATTTTGCCCCACCTTCATGGACATAAATCTCTCTCGGCACACTTGCCATCCCATACCTTTGCCCTTCGCATCTCCAGACGCCAAACTCTTTATAATACATCAGGGAGGTAAAAGTAAGTACAGCAAGTCGCCGAAGAAGAAACGTAGCCGCTATTAACGAGCAATCTCCGCGAACGGCACACAGTCAGTTGTCCGGTGCGGTTAGAATAGTGAAACGAGGAAGAGGATAATAAGAATAAGAAGACAAGAATGAAGCGATGAAGAGGGGGAGGGGCAATGGGGGGAGAAGAGGAGAGTTAAAGGAACATAGAAGAAAAACATAACGCGACTCGTCACGGCATGTGGCGAACGCGAAGAACGTTGTTCCATGTCTGCTTGCGCGTTTGCTTCTGCTGTTGCTCGTTGTATTACTACTTATACTTCGAAGCCAAAGCTTGATGATACTTGAACGACTGTAGGGTATGGAACAGCGGCAAAAGACTTGCAGCCGGTGTTTCTCTTCGTCATTCGTATCTTTACTTCTCTTGCCTCTCGCGTATTCTTTTACTCTTCTCTACGTGCAACTACCTGGTGGCAAAGTCGTTACTTCCGCGTTTGGTGTAGCGGCGACTGCGTACTTTGCCGGTTAACTTTTAGCAAAGCATTCACCGTCTCGTTCGCTCCTCCGACTTACATAGTTCGACAAAATCATTTTACGGCGAAAGATTTCACGGTAATGAGAGACAGTGTCGAGCTATGAAATTTTCGTTCGTCACGTAGAAAAAGTACGTGCAAAAAATATATGAAAGATATATTAGAAATATATGAAATTCGGCGTTTTTATATCGTTAATATACAGGAATCATCTAATTCGTTATATATTTGGCGACATATATAAAAAAAAGATTTTTTGTTATTTCGAATTTAAATAATGATAATTTATTATTTAAAATTTTTTTTTTTGTAAAAATCTATAATACGAATTACGAATTTCGTAATATTATCTAAATGGCCCAAAGATGAAGTCGTTACACTGAGCGAAAAAGTTCCTTCATTCGAATTTTCATCATTTAATATTTATGTCATTGAATGTTAACTATTATTTTTATTATTTTCAATCATTTAGTTGTACTTATTTTTTTATTTGTATTTTTCGATATACGTCGTTTCCACGGGGATTATCACCGGTTTCGATCATCTGCTTTCGAAAAAATAAATTCCAATCGATCGGGTACGTTTTTCTTTTTATCTTTTTTAAAATTTTCTTCAAGAATTCCTCGACAAAGTAAATGTATTCGATAAAATTTATTTTTCGAATTCCTCGTATCGTAATGTATTACGAGGAGACGGTGAGAAAAAGAGGAGACCTTGAACTAAACGAAACGTTTCATAATCGAAAGCATCACCGAGGCATCTAATGGCCGGTGCGGCTATGTCTTGCATTGCTGGTCGTTCATCCCGGGTTTCCACCGCGTATATATAACCGATATATACACGCAGTAGTTTCGTATACGTGTACAATGAGCGTTGCGAGGATTTTAACGTAGGAAGAGGAGCTAATGTCGTTGTATTGGTGAACGGAGCGCGGCGTGTACCATCAAAAGTGGTCCAGCGAGAAGAGAGCCTACTTTCTCCTCTACGCGAGCATCTCTTCGGCGGCGAGGCGGTGCATTCACTCGTCTTCTTTAACTCGCGCATAGCTCCGCCCCTCTCTGCGTTCTCTTTAAAGCCACGTGCCCACCGCGGTACAGCAAACGCACACATATCCAAAGTATACTATCACCAAAGAAATTCATTTCACCTCTTCGACTCTTACCGCGTCTCCTCGCCTTCACGAAGGTGAAACGGCGATTACGAATCTCGCAATATTATCTAAACGGCCCAAAGATGGCGTCGTCGCGTAAGACAAAAAAATTTAATCGACATTATCGGCATTCCGCATCGATTAATCGAATTTTTTATCGGCACAATATAAATTCCGCGCATTGTTGTCATTTAATGATAATAATAATCACACGGTGCTTATTATTATTATTAATAATTTAAGTGCACGAACTGAAAATTTCAACGAGAGAAAACGCCGATAGATGTTCAGTGCGCATTATGCGAAGATAGAGAAATTATTACGAAAAAAACACTAACGCGAGAAACTCTCCGATGGATTTATCGATTGAGGAAAGAAATTTCATTGCTCCGGTGCTGAGGTTTTACAAGAGCGTTGGGAAGGATGGAGGGGAGAATAGTTAAACGTTGAATTCACGATTGTGTATCCCACGTGCGGTGAATCGTTGCACCGGTCTCGCGGTGCGCAAGTTGCCGTACCGGCGCAATGCCGTAGAAATAGTGGAGTTTCTTCTACCGTTTGTCAGAGGCTAGGAGAAGGCTTGCGAAATCGTCTGTTGTCGTAACCAAGAGCCAAAGTCAAGGCCACGAGGTAAAACTCTTATGCAACGTTATCCGTGTTGAGTCGCGGAGCTCCGCGCGTAGCCTGGCCGCTGGCTAATACAGATGTATATACATAGCTATATGTAAAGGTAATTCATATATATATATATGGAGAATATATATACATATATATATATGTGTTTAATACACGGAGAATATAGCGAAGACTCGAGCAGTAGTCGGACGAGCGGGTATAATCGTCTCGTGAAACGGGTATTACTTGTATCTATATTCGTTTTCTCAACTCTCCGGGGATATCATATGGAAACCGCATCTCGCGACTGTACGTACCGTACACGTGCACTTTTATACTGTGCCGCTACGCGATCGAACATTGACGAGGGAGAGACACACAGAGAGGGAAGGGAATCACGATCGTTCCGCGATTAATCGATCCTCGCGCCTGCGAAAAACCTGTTGAGCAGTACACCGAAGCTATGTACACTCGAGATGCGATTAATTCTACATACGCGCCTTTGCGATTTTTAATACGAAACGAAAAGGGAAGTTGCCGGCTTGAGGAGTATTCGATAATTAAAGATTAAATACAACGAATTATTACGAGAATTAAATACGAGAATTAAAGAAGAAATACAACGAGTACGATAATAATCAAAGAATGATAATTAGGATATTAAGGCTTCGGGAGGTTTTTTTTTGTTTTTTTAAAGAAAAATTTAGGTTATGTTCGAGTTTTTTTTTTTTTTAATTAACGCAGGAAATTCGTGATTAATTAATTGCGGAATTATGGATGAAAGGATTTATTTTAAAAATCAGTTATTTACCGTTAATTTTGGGATTAACGCGGGGATCGCGTAAAACGAAATGATATTTTATTTATTTTGTACTCCAGCAACAAGTATAGCGTACTTTTCGACGAGACGTAATTATCGTTTCATCGACATTGTCCTTTCCTTTAAAGCGATTGTTTCACGATGAAAAATTCGTGGAAAAACGAGCAAATCGATAATCGTCGGTAATGCTTTATTGCCCTACGTTGTACCCCATTCGGCTTTGTCCGGTCGATGGAAAGTCACGGATTCCTGGAAGCTCGTAATTCTTAATTGTCCCACGTGGACAATTATCTCGGTTCGTCGTGGGGGCTAAACAGGTACACTCGTCTCTGGTAAAGACTCGATACAATGCGTTTAACTTCGGGAATACAATCGAACGGGTTGCGAACTCGTTCTCGAGGACCGACGGAGACATCAACGCGACGCCTTCTATTGTTCTCGTTTTTCTAGCGGTCATCGACGAGTCAGGTAACAATTATGCCGGCAATACTTCCACCGGATTATCTTTATTTCGATAAAAGAGTTGAATTGTTTTATCGACAATTCACGTTTCAATGGAAAATAATAATGCGTTTTTTTCTTTTTTTTTTTCAAGATATAATGTCGCTTCGAATTAAATTAATAACAGACTCGTAATTAATAAGGAAAAAATACATCGACAGCAGACATGAAATGGCGATAAAAAAAAAACTGTTATTCGATATTTTTAAAGAATAATATTTTTGCTTCCCGATGAGTTAATACTTGAAATCCAGGTGTCTATCACGGTTGAGGAAAAAAAAAAAAAAGAAAAAAAAAAAAACCCAACACCCGATAGAATTTGAAAGAATTTTTAACGATGTCTTATTAATCATAAAAATAACGTTAAAGAACGAATACTAACGGGGCAACCCTTTTCAAACCACTGACAACAATTATTATTATTATTATTATTGAGTTTTTCCAGTACTAACGACGTTCCGCATGGACAATATCAACTTTCGGCTTAATGTAGACTCGCAACAACCGGATGCGCGAAGCTACAACAATGCCCTTTGATTATTTCGATGTATTTGTTGACATAGAATTTGTCTTAAGATAATCGGAAAAAGTCGAGAAGTATCTTACAAGCGTAAAAGTCCTTTATTTCCAGTTACTCACGGCGCGTAACTCCGGTCCCGATTAGATTAGCCATCGCATCAACAAGTTCCTCATTTCGAAGCTAAGAGTATATTCGAATGAAGCGATGGCGAAACCCTTTTTTTTTTTTCTTTGCACGCGAATGCTAATCTCGGAGTGGAGAACGGTGTCGTTTAGAGTCCTCGCACCTTGGCGATATACAACTATGGATGTTGCGTTGCGATGAGAGGTTTCCAATGCCAGTAGAGGAATTGGCGCTCGAGTGTGCGTTGACCATAACCGAGAGGAAGAGAGAGAGAGAGAGAAGAGAGAAGAGCACGCGCGGCTCTCTTGCCTATCCAATAATATCGGCGTCGCCCGGAGCGCCGACCATATGGACGCGAACTGTGTCGTACGCCGAGGTCACGAAACCCGTAACACCTGTTCGCACCTTCGCGACTAACGAAATAAATCGTCAATTTTTTTTTTTTTTTTTTTTTTTAAACGAGAGCGAGAAAGAGAGACAGTTACGATACAAAACGATATACACAAGGAGAACGCGCAAACGACGGCCGAATAGGTGAGCTCTCGATCGTTGCCGTTTAGTCGCCGCTGCTGCTGCTGCCGCTGCTGTTCGGCTTTGCTACTCCTAGATCGGTAATAGCCTCGTTATCTCACAACTGAGTGTCGAGACTCTCGTATACAAACCGAAACAGCTGAATCTCGAAAGAGCCGCGCGGACTCTAAGTGTCCATAGTTATGGGTATACCTGTACATAATAGCAATCTCGGCAACCGCTCGAGTGCACGCGTCACACCTGCTGATCAAGCTCCACGCTCAGTTAGATTCAATGACGCAGAACTCGATCTGACCTTTTTATTTTTTTCCGAATGATGTATCTTTTTTTTTTTTTTTTTCATAAATATATCATTTGATTTAATCATCGAGGATTGCGAGCTCTTCGCACGGTCCTCGAACTCTTCATCTCATTACGATCGACTTTACGATCGGTGCTTCGAGACACATTCCACGGATCGGTTTTATATACGATCGTTATTTTATCTTCGTGGCAATGTTTCAACGTAATAATCATTCGATGACGTTGATTATATCCCTCGGGGAACGGCGTCACCACGAAAAAAAATTCTTATGGCTTCGAAGATTTTTAAAATTTTATTTCCTCATAGAGGAAACTTCGTTTTTGTCGATAAAGTTTTTTTTTTTTAAGGGTTATCTCATTAATTAAATCAATAAATTATTATTATTGTTATTCGGCAAAGTGATTAAAAAGTTGTGAATATTTTTGTTTTTCATATTGATGAAATTTTAAATTTTCACATTGTGTTGTGATTCATTTTTATTTTACTTCCGAAAATTACATTATGAGGAAACCAAAAAATTACAAATAATTTTTTTTTTTTATAGTATTAGTTTTGTGAGTAAAGGAAATTAATGAGGAAGCGATGTGAAAATTAACAATTTTTTTTTTTTCTTATATTTTAGTGGAATCTCGAGAGTTATTCCCGGTGGGCCGATTTCAACCTCGTTGCCTTGTCTCAAACGTGAAATTACTGGAATCCGTGATGCTCGCTCGGGGGGTTCATAGTCACGGAAGCCTTCGTCCGTTTCTTATTACGCTCTCGCGTAGTTCACAGTCGTCATCGTTGTCGTCCAAAGACATTCTACGCAACTTTTCTCTTCTTCTTCTTCCTATTTCGCGTCTCGTCGCGCTTACATTTTTTCCAGTCTCTCGTACCTTCTTTATTAATATAAGCGTTGTTACGAGAGAAAGAAAATTGTTCCCGTCCCCGAACGCGGTATAATCGTGTCTCGTCGTTGTTTTTCTTCATTTTTTTTTCTACGAGTTCACTGCCATTGCCCCGTATTCCGTGTCCTATCCGTTTTTCCATCTGTCGCACTCTAAACGCAGAACGGCGAGTTCCGGTCGTTGATCGCACGTATTTCCGAGTATATACCCCAAGTGCACTCGACGTTCACGCCCGTCGTCATTGTCCCTTGCAGCGACGATTGCGCAACAACGAGTGTGGTAACTTGCGTGCATTTTTTTTCTTTTTTTTTCTCTAGTCGAGTTTTCCCTCGTCCGTGACTTTGGGAAATCGCGTAATTTCTTTCACGTGAGCGCGCGAGAGAAAGACGCGCATGTGGTGTGCGCGGGATGTTATAGTCCGCACGATATACCGTGCCGCGCGGCTCGAGATAATTGCCGAGAGAACTTCGCAGAGGCTTCTCGAGTAAATTGCATCGTATCATCATCATCATCATCATCATCATCATCATCATCGTCATTATTACCGCGATCGAATGCGTTAAAGAGAATTTTCATACGTTTTTTTTTTCTTAGTTCGACAGAGGAAAGTCGACGCGCGCGCGCGCGTTCGCGTAAGATTCTTCAATGCTATTACATCGTCTCCCGAAGTCGAAGAAGCGCGCCGAGGAGGAACGACGCACGCTTTTCCACGTAACGCCAAAGTCGAAATACCGCTACGATAAACGTCGAGTGCAAGTATCTCCTCGGCCGCGGTGAGTTGTACTCTATAGGTACACCACTCGCGGCAACACACGCCGGGCGTTCAAGCAGCCGGGAAGGGAATCGACCTCAGTCCGAACGAGCGATAGATTAAAAAAAGAAAATGTACAGACAAAGGCTAAGTTCGCATGAGAATCTTCCTTTTATTTTTTTTCGATTTTATAATTCTTGTCTGAGAAAATGTTGCGGAAATGACGGGAATAAACGTACGTAGAAATAAGAACAAAATTACGCGAGAAAGAAAAAAAAAAAAAAAAATAATTGTTTTTACTGTTAAAAAAAAAATCGTTGCGACTCAACAATAAACGGAAGTATCGTCGATGTAGTGCGTCTTATCGAAGTAACACGCGAGAAGAAAATCGACCTCAGGCCGAGAGAGTGAGCGATAAACAAAAAATGTGCAGACGAAAGCCAAAGCCCGCATGAGAATCGTCCTTTTTTTTTTTATTGTAACTCGTTTCATCTCATCTGAGAAAATCTTGCGGAAATTACGGGAATAAACGCACGTAGAAATAAAAACAAATCGAAGAACTTTTTTTTTTAAGTTTTCACTGTTAACAAAATAAGAAATTTTCGAGAATTTTTTTTTCGTTGGTAATTAATAATAATCGTAAGTATTATTATTGTTATTATTATCATTTATTATTATTATTGCATGGGCAATCGACCTCACCGAGAGATAAAAAAGTGTAGAAAAAAAGAAGCATTTTTTACCAACTATAATTCTCGTTTCGGATAATCTTGCGGAAACTGTTGAAATAAACGCACGTAGAAAAAAAAAAAATTCGAACATTTTTTTTCAAAATTTTTACCGTTAAAAGAAGATGGCTGCGGTGGATCGGAAGTATCGTCGATATGTGAGTTATCGAAGCTTCCGGTCGAATTTGCCATCGTAACCGGAAGTTCAACAGTGTTACGAGTCTCGAATGAATTCGTTCTCGTGCATCGTCGAATTAATTAGAAAAAAAAAAAGTAATAATAATAATAAAGATAATAATAAAAAATTCATAAGAATAATCGATGTCTCACGTATTCGTCGGTTCGTGCCTCGGCACTTCGATTTATCGATTTTTCAGGTCAAGTCTCGAAATGACGTGGGCTATTAATCACACACGGGGAGTTAATATATTCGAGCATTCGGAGAGTTTAGTAAGCTCGTTGCATTCCGTTCCACGTGGATATTGCCGCCGGTTGCGCCATAACAATTAAAAGACTCGACGACAAGCGTATCGCATGCGTTTAACTGCAGAGCGAGTCGGTGTCCTCCTCTGCTTCATAGTCTCGTGTACTGTACACGCATCGCGCGCCATAGAGTGACCGGTAAGTGAACGCGCGGGGGGAGCTGCTGCGATGGAAAGAAGGAAAGAAGTTGCGAGTGGAAGGAGAAGTGCAACAGGGAGTACGGGGTTCGTATACTAGAGGAGACACGTCGCCAGTCCCGTACACTTCCCGTGTGCCGGTGACTATATACCGTGCCTTGGAAGTCTTGACCAATTAAGGGCCTCTTCCACCGAGCGTGTTAGAGGTCCGCACGACTTTGGCTCGCGAGCCGAGCGGCGGCGACCACTCGTGCATGGATCGTGACGACGACGTCGCGGAGACGAGGACGACGGGACGGGACACCGCGTCGTCTCCGGACATTTATTTTCACCGTCCTCACCCCGGAGGCTTCTAGAGCCGTATATTCCAACTATAACAGCGTTTCACTATTCTCTCACTGTAATATTGCATAACGACACGCAACTCGCGACATTGAATTAAAAAGGCGTGTCGTCGTGGTAAGGAAAAAAAAGAAAAATAATAATCTCTCCGTCGAAGCGTTTATTAGCTATCTGGAGCAGGAAGAGTGCGATTACGATCGTCGCATGGAGATAGTTGGTTGCGATTAAATTTCTCGGTCGTTTGTAGGTACAGCTCAACCTCCGATACTTATACTCGAGAGCATCCACCTGCTAGACGTTTTGTAACGAGTAAAATTTGCAAGATGTGCGGAAGAAAAATAGCAAAAAACGAACGGAATTATGATCGGAGTCATAGCGAAGAGAGTGATTAAAAAAAATATGAATTTAATAATGAAATTCATTTTTATATACTTCTGGCTTTTTTTTGCAACAAAAAGAGTTATTTGCGAAAAAATGAATTAATAAATGAAATTAATTGCTGTATACTTTTGTCATTTTTTTTACAACAAAAAGAGTCATTTGCGAAAAAATTAATTAAAAAATGAAATTAATTTTTATATACTTTTGTCTATTTTTTTTTTGCAACAAAAAGAGTTATTTGCGAAAAAATTTATTAATAAATTAAATTAATTGCTGTATACTTTTGTCTTTTTTTTTGCAACAAAGAGTTATTTTCGAAAAAATGAATTAAAAAATGAAATTAATTTCGATGTACGTTAGTCTCGTTTTTTTGTTTTTTTTGGTGGCAACTTCTGTGGTTTATTACTGGATGGTTAGCGATAAGTATCTCTATATTGCGTTACAAGCGAATAAAGCTTCGCAGAGTATGTTGTAGCCTATGGTGTGTACGCAAGGGTACAAACCGCGAAAGAACGCGGCTAGCCTCGAGGAGAACTCGTAGACGTTGCGGCCGCGAGGCTAATGAATGCGCGCGCGTGAAGGAGAGGCCGGGCAAAAGGAGTTACTACAGCCACAGCCCGGTTGGATGGCAATCGCTCGTCGTGCGCTTGTGACCTCAAGAAGAACTTGCCGGAGTGAGACCGGTCCCCCCGGGAGTGTATATCCCGGCGGTATCACGGCGCGTTTCTCTCTCGAATAAGCAACACCGTCGTGAGACGCGCTTCAAGATGGAGCGTCGACTCTCCGCGCTTTTATTTTATATATACTGTACGGCATACGGTGCAATGAAACTCTCGCGAGTCCCTCGGGTTCTCGACGATCCCTATACGTGCCCTTGCAAGCAAAAACGAACATTAACTCTTCGACGATCGACCGCACCGCGGCGCAACTCCCACTCGCGAACAATCTTCGTCTCGTTATTTCTCCTTCGCGACGTTATTCTATACTTTATTATCAAACTCCATTATTTCGCAATGATCTAAAAGTTCTTCATCACTGTTTGATAAAAATATTATTTTTCAGAAAGTATTTATTTCGCTTTTTTAATCGAAATTTGAAAAATTTACAAATTTTATGAAAAAATATTTATCGAATTTATGAAAGCATATCGAACAAATAGAAAATTTAAAATAAATGAAATTAACAAAAAAGAAAATATTATATTTGAAAAAAAATTGTTTATAAATTAATAATGCATGATACGTAAATTGCATGTATTCATTTATATTGGTAACAATTTATTCGATGCTTTTATTGCATATTTGATCATTTGGAGAACAGACAATTGGGTTAATTACAACTCCATCGTTAACTCCGAAAATTTTTAATTTTTTTTTTTACCGAATCTGATAGTTAATTAAACGGTCAACGACTGCGACGTTAATTTTGCAAACTCGTCGTGCGCGCTGTTAATTCGCTCGCGTATAAGAGATCGGCGATTAACTTCGGTAAGAATCGTATGTGCATCTGCTTATACTTTTGCTGCGCTTCATGTGCGGCCGTGGTAACTCCTTTACGCACGCGATGCAGCGAGCACCGAGAAAAGACGACGAAGAATCGTGCAAAGTTAAGGAGAGAAGAGGAAGGAGATCCCGCGAGACTTTACCCACGGAATTCAAGGATTTCCTTGCAAACGAACGAACGAAAGAAAGAAAGAGGGAAAGAGTGAGCGCGATATATATGTATATATGCACATATTCATATATCTACATATATATATATATATATCGTCGAGGAGTAGGCTTACGCGAGTAAATCGCGCGCGGCTAGTTTCTCGCAACGCAAGAGTTATAAGACGAGAGTGTGCGAGCGCTCGCGAGAGAGCTTACATCGAATAAATTACCGTGGCAACGGACCGGTAACACGGGAACGCTGTTACCTGGTCCCGCGACGACGAAGACTACGAAGAGGACGACGACGAGTCTCCCCCGCGTCCCCGCCCCGCGAACCGGGCCGCGGAGCAATCGTCGACTATATACTCTTTCGTCGCGGCGCGGAATATATATATACGCACACCCCGCGAGACTCGGAACGAACTTGACTCGTTTTCGTGCGCTGTCTCTCGCCCGTTCGGTTCGAGCTCTCCTTTTGCCTCCCGCTCACTCGCACGGCGGAAGTCGAGTTTTTAATGCTCGCTTCCCATGACCGTGTCTCTGTCTTTCCACAAGCGTTGAAGGAGAAAAAAATGTGAAAATAAAATAATTCACGGCAACCGAGGTTAAGCGCGGCGCGAGAAAATGTGCGTGGAGGCGATTATAACGCGCCGCTGAGACGACGCGCTTTTTGATACTTAATGTGTCTCTTAATTATAGTGTCGTAATCGCTACTCGCCACGCTAGAATGGCTCTGATTATTCCTAGAGTTTTGTTTGTTCTTTTTTTTTTTCTTTTGCTTTTTATGGAGTTAAAGGGGATTTGAAGCAATCGAGAAATGGGCTTTGAAAGAAATCGGATCGATGAGTCGTTGCGGATCTATTATTTGAAGCAAAAAGAGTTTACACCTTTCCCCGCCCCCGTATACTCCCGAGAGAGTTCTTATAATCACTTCCCATGACCATCGTCGCGTTGGGGAAATATCAATGCTGAGAAAATAAGAATGGTTTGCGACTTATTGTTTACCAAGCAATTTTGCTTCCTTTCGCGCGGATTTGGAACAGAAAAAATGTTTACGATTGGTGCAAATTGCTGCTTCCTTTTTTTTGTACTTTTTTAACGCGATATCTTCAGCGCTACGGAACTTTGCGAAAAAACAATATTTTTAAGGTTAATTGTGGCGAAATCGAAACGCCTGAATGTACGGAGATCCCTGTCCGGTTGTAGTATCGATGTAGAAAATATTATAGAATGTATACGCCTTTGAAAGTGATCCAAAACGTGGTGTTTGTGTGCAGAAAAGTAAAAATAGTAAAAATGATAAATTAATAATAATATATATACATATATTTTTTTTTAACATTAATACAAAGCACACGATTGACTTTATATCACAGAACCAGCGGCAACCGCCGAAACGAAATACAGTCAAAGGATTTCAAAAATGTATAGAAAAATATTTAAAATAATACGAAAAAGTCAAAATTCACAAGAAAAAACAGAAGAAAAAAAATTTAAGGGTCATCCAAGAAATGGAGTTTTCCAGGACAAGAAAAATCCCAGGATATCCAGTCCAGTGTCGCTGGATACCATGTAAAATTATTTTTTTATTTATTTAAGATTTTCTCGAAATCATTCAATAAAAATCGAATATAACCATTTTTTCCAAATACTTTTAACCAAGCGCTACAATGTCGAAAGAAAACGCTCTGACAAGTGTAAAAACAATAATTAATGAGTTCACAATCGATAGAACGTCGACAATCGAATCTCGAAACCGGCATAGAACGAGTTATCCGAAGATAAGAGTACGCAGACAGATACGAAGAGCTCGTGGATTCGAAACAGCGGGTACCTGCATACGGGACCTTATTTTCCGTTCTCGAGTATATGGCGCCGATGGGCCCTCCTGAAGCACCGGATAACGACACCGCGTCAATACACTCATTCGAGGCGAAAAAAAAAAAAATGAACAGCAGGATTTCCCGAGAGTCTCTTCCAGGATATTCCTCAGAACGATCCTCCGAAACCGTTACGAAGCGCAGCGGCGGTTACAAACATCAGTATCCTCCTCGGAGTTTCAGAACTTTGCCGAATTCTCTCGCAGCTATTCGCCTTCCGTCTGCCGTTCACCGGTGTTGTTTTCGCATAACCGAGAATATCCACCGAGAGTCACGGGTTTTATCGTTCGCTCTTTTATATCCTCGTTTATTTTACGTCGCGCAAACTCTCGTGAAAACGTTCTTGTACTTGAAACCCTCGGTGCGGAGTACATACAGACACACGTATAGTATATATCGTGGGTTCGTTTCGGAGCCTTAAAATTGCCGGTATTCTCGCGTGAGAAACTTGGAAATATGATAGGCATAGTTCCGAGACGTACGATGTTTCGTGCCGTGAGTCATAGAACCCGGAAAAACATTGCACAAAAAAAATTATAGGCATACCAATTTCTCAGAAGCTATTGTAAAAAAAAAAAAAATTTAATTTCGTATTTTCGATGTAATAATGATAATGCGTATCGGACCCTTTACAGTTAACAAAAAACTCCGAAAAAAAATAATTCCCGGAAAAACATAGTACAACGAAATTATAGGCATATCAACTTCCTGGAAACATATGCAAAAAAAAAAAAAAATGTTTAACTAAAATTACCATTATCAATGAAAAATGATAACGCCTCTCGGACTCCTCTATAGGTCACGAAAAACTTCGAATGTATAAGGTAATAATGCGTGGCACGAGCAAGAAAGAGAGGTCGCGCAATAATTTACTTTCTTTGCGGTTCCGTTAAACCGACGAGACGGAGAGCAAAGTGTGGCGAGCGAACGGATTGCGAATCCAGGTGCGGAGGTCAGCTTACGTCAGGTTAGGGTTCTCGTTTCTGTTCAGCGCGGACGAGCAAATCCCCCTCTTCCCCTCCTCCCTCTCCATCGCGCCGCATCGCATTCGAGTTTCTTCTTCGCTTCTCGGTTCTTCTCGCTCGATCTTTTTATTCTTCTTCTTCGGTTCCGCGACCATCACCGAAACTGAGCCGCCCGCTCCTCCTCCCCCCTTCCCTGGGCTCACGGTTTCGCGTCCCCGTGCCACGTTTTTCGAATATCCTGCATTACGAACTATACGGCGTTCCTCGCGCCGTGGACGTCGAGAGCGCCGTAGCCAATGCAGGTGGATTCTCCACCGCGAAGAACCGTTTCTCGAGGCTTTTAACTCCGCAGCCCCGGAAGGCCTACTCTCCTCGCCTCGGGAAGAAGCGCATCCGAGAGTCGAGTACTCATGGTGCACGCGTTCGACAACAAGCCTTCGATATCCAACCTCTCGATGAGAGTGAAACCGGTCGTTACGATTTCGATCGGATTCTCGTGTCTCCTTTTTTTTTCTATTGTTCACGCGGAAAAAAATATGCCAATTTTTTTCTATATTTTATGTGGTCAATTGAAATATTTTCCGGCATTCTGGAAGATTTCCCCACATGTCTCTATGTCTATAATCTGCGTATAGCAATATTCGATGGAATTAACTCCGAAAACACTGAAAAACACTGAAAACCCCCCAAAAAATACGTAACGTCCAAATAAAATGAATTCTTGCGAAGAAAATTACATCGACGTCACGAGAACTATCGTAAAATTGAGTGAAAAGTACCAAAAATCATGAGAATCTGTTACAATACGGAATTTATGAAAAATATCTCGACAGAGAAATTTCCTAAATAAAAATAAAATATTCAAAATTCGAAATTATTATAACGAAATAAGATTTCCGAAAATAGAAAAAAAAAAATCTGAACTTAATCTAACGAAATAAAATTTCCCAAAATAGGAAGAAAAAAATCCGCAAATATTGAAACGAAATAACATTTCGTATAAAACTTCGCTAGCATTTTTCCACGATAATTCTACATAAGATTCTCGAAGGACTTCAGCATTGTTCGTGACTGTCGGCAATGTGTCCTCGTCGTACGCCGATCGATTTTGAACCTCGATACGGTAGTTCCTGGCTGATCATTGTTTCGCGATTATTTTCTTCGTGAATATAAAGAGAGCAGACGAGAAGCGAGTATCCTTGGAGCTCCGTGTGTAACCTGTACCCGAGTCTGTTCCCTCGTCGCTTCGTCCTCGAGAAACGTCAGCGGTGAAGAACGAACGAAGCGATATATATATATTCCGGTAATTTTGCGTTAACATCGGGAGAGAAGGAAAGGGCGGTTCTTTGTGCTGCTCTGCCGGGGGGCGCGCGACGGAATCGTTCGTCGCGGCAATGCCGGAGGCCGTCGAAGCACATCTCGTTCCGCGACGTTCGTGAACCTGTTTACCGTGACTTTGTCGCGCATGAGCGCTGACCGTAACGATCGACTTCTCGAGTGTGTACCGCGGCAGTGTGGTACGCGACTGACAGAGAGAATAAAACTATGAGGTCCACACTACGCGGTCCGTAATAGCATTATCCTCGCGATACTCTATATACTGAACAACAGTTTTTATAGTCCGATCACATTGGACCAACGATGCAGTTCTCGCTGAGTTGAAAAGAAAAAAAAAAAAAAAAGATAAAACCGCGGCGATTCGCGATCCCTCGAAAGATAATCGAGAGCCGGATTTACACAAGTTCAATCCTACCGATACTATACGCTGGCATAAGTGCACTTTGTATTCGTTCATTAGCAGCGAAGATAATGATGAAGGAATACAATTAAACGAAACTAAATATGCAAATGGAAAACACGTATACAAAAATAATACTATTCTATATATATATATATATATACATCTAATAGTAATAATAAATAAAAATAATAACAATATTGATAATAATTTTTAATTATTCGTGTGGGAAAATATTCCGATGTACCGATACCTAATGGGGACGTAGAGTTTGATTCTTATACACGGCGGCGGCGGCGGCGGCGGCGACAGCGGTGACATCTTTTCATATATATAGAGAGAGATAGAGAGATATGTAAAAACTCGAATTGTTCACGAAGAAAATACAACTCCGTTCAGAGTCAACAAACGACAAGCGATAGTTCTTCGAAACGCAATGAGGAAGTGACGAGGCGCGAATTGACACACCGAGCAAATCTTTCTCAAATCTTTCTTTCGTTTCCATTCTCCGTATATCGTTCTTCATCGTTCTCCCGTGGAGCCACGGAAACGCGAACTTCCCTTGCGGTCGTAAAACGTTCGGAATCTTCGCGTCGAGGGACCTCCGGTTCTTTCCCGGCGCCAATCTTCGAAACGTGCAATATACATCTCCACGCTGAATATTCCATGAGAACGCCGATGTGCAAGAGATTGGAAATGAGAGAAACGAAGAGAATAACACCGCGGAGCATGGAGAGGGCGTTTGCAAATTTTCATTCCTCACCAAAGGATAGCCATCGACTGCCTCATCATCGTGCATTTTCTCTTTTCTCTTCTTCTCTTTTTTTTTCAACGCATTCGAAATTCGCGCGTAACTCCGAAGCTCCATCGATCGATTTTTTTTTGTTCAACTATTTTTCTTTATATAAATTTCGAAAAAGCTTAGCAAAAAAAAGAAAGAATTGTCTAAAAAATTACAAAAATATTGACGATTTAAAAATTTGGTGTAATTATTATTATTATTCCAAATTACTTAATTTTTATTTATTTAGAATTTTGTTGTATTTCAAAGAAAAATAGTCCAATAAAGAAAATCCCTTCGATTAATTTTTTTTAAATAAATAAAATTTACTAACTGAGTAAGTAAATCAATTCAATTCAATTCCAATTCAATGGGAATTGGTTTTTTCAATTTTTGTTGAATTAATTTTCATACAAAAATATTTTCCATGAATAAATCTTTCAAAATGTTGCGTCTATTTATACAATTTGTAAGATTTGTTTTTTCAAGTTATCGATCATCGATCCCTTGATCTTCTTTTCTAACGATTTCGTCGAGTTCGATATGCGAGAAAAAAAGTATCTTCCGGGTGCCTCTACTGTTGGTTCTAAACCCATTTTTACATTCAATCCCTTCGATATCCGCGCGACTCTCTTTCTCAAAACGTCTCTCGGTCGGGAGCGCGCGCGGCGCGTTTTCATCGTTCTTCTTCCTCTTCCGGTTGGCTTCGAGCACGCCGCATCCTTCCCGACTCGTTGTGCGGTGGTACCCATCGAGGAGAGGCTTGGAATTTAGAGAGAAGCACAGAGCTTTGGGTCTCGAGGAGCGCGAGCCGCGCGCCATCCTCGTGGCTCGCGCCCGCGTACACACACACAGGCATAGAGCTCCGTAGCTGCTCTCTTGCTTGTTCGGAGCCTCTCTCGGTTGGGTTTCGCC
Organism: Buathra laborator; assembly: GCA_934046635.1. NCBI lineage: Eukaryota > Metazoa > Arthropoda > Insecta > Hymenoptera > Ichneumonidae > Buathra > Buathra laborator. The sequence continues at coordinate 13,423,304 of OW203893.1, forward strand.
AAGAAGACATAACGGTAAATCCGCGGGCCGCTGGCGTCCAATGAACCCACTCTCCGAGCCGACCACACGGGACACACACACAAACTCACACTTTAACGCTATTGCCCGCAGCGAGGAACATCGGCATCACGTCGTAGCCGGACTCGCATACACTGACTCATCGTTGAATCACACACACACACACACACATACGCGTACACATGCAAATGCTTGTGAAGAATATATGCTTAAAGAAGAGAGGAGGCGCTAGAAGGCACACGGAAAATGTCTTCCCACTCGATGGGGAGACTCGCACACAAATAACCCATCAAATACCCTATACCACCGAGCAATACAGTTGACTACCACGTAAGTTAATATCGGATAAGTTAACACTACCCGGTAACTAAGGTACGGTAAGGTACCTCAGGCAATAGGCAACTAAGCAAACGGACGAAGAAGCGGGTAAAAATGTTTAAAAATTAAAATGTCTCGCAACCTAATCATTCGAAGCATCCGGCTTTTTTTTATTCGAAAGTATAGACAAATTACTTGCTAAATGATTTTTAATATAAAAATTGGTCGACCGGAAGCGCCGTTGTCGCGGCCGGAGTACAATTACTTTCGTGAAATGTTGGTTCGGTGTTATCACGAATCTGGACCGCCGGATGATCCGAAATAAAAAAGACCAAAGCGATTCTTAAAATGTTGCGTTGAAAGCATTGCGCCACGAAAGATTTTTTTTTTTTTTTTCATAAAATGACAACAGTTGAAACTTACAGTTCGTTTTTTTACGGACTTTTTTTTACCGATTTGAAGTAATTTAAAAAAATGACTCGAGTAAAAAAAAATTGTACGTGGCGTATAGAAAAAGTATCCAACGATATCGTGTTACAATTGGAAGGCCATCGGTCGAACCGCTCGGCCGTTCAATCACTCCAAAAACGTTCCACTTTGTCAATTTTACGAGTTTGAAAATAAATTTGTACACAATATTCTTAAGACATTAAAGTTTGAGAATATGAAAAAAAAATCTGCTTAGTTAAGTGGCCTTAAAAAATACCACCAGATAAGTCAAAATCGACCCATTCTTAGGGTCTTTTTATCTACTTATTAGTTGGGATTAACTTATTTGGTTCTCCTTAATTGGATCGCTTGCCGAACCAATGACTTATCCGGTTCCGTACTGTAGGCGCACTGTGACAATGAATATTTTTCAACAACGAGGAGAGGTTCGAGTACGTGGAGTCGCGCACGCAGCGATTTTACACGTTTATTCGTCGCTCCTCTTCGCCACGGTATTCTCGCTCTCAAGGTGGAATTATTACAACACACGAATGCATACGAATGAGATTTTGATGGTATGGGGTTTCCCGGCTTGGAAGTGGCGAGAAAGACGCCCTCTCTCCCTTCTTTCCCCACCGTTCTTGTACCTCCCGAGGAGAACTCTTCGTTGCCGGGTGTAAGGAACACAGCTATACGGAATCGAAGAGGACACGATGGAGAAGAGGAAGAAACGAGAAGAGAACGAAGAAGCGGCGGTTGCGTCATCGACGGCAAGATCACCAGCCTGTAACTAGGTCGCGGCGCTCTCAAGGATTTCGAATTCGAAGGTCCAGCTGAGCGTCCAATGTTGGGTTCTACAAACTATAAATTTGTTGGCTCGACAACTGACGTTCGAGCATTGAATTTATGTTTTCTTTTTTTTTTTCTTTTTTTTTTTTACTTTGGTTGTTTAGTGTTTGGAAAGAAAAAACATCGCGGGGTTTTTTAACACGATTAGAGAGTGACTGACAATTGGCATAAGAGATTCTTTCTCCTTGAAAAAATATTATCGTGAATTTCCAAGTGAGTCACAGCGCCGTGGGTCGAACGACTCATCTGAATATATCTGGAAGCTCGGGGATCGAAATTTCTTTCGGAGAACATTTGAGATGTTTTGGTGATTTTGTGATTCATGATGGAGTTTAATCATTAATAATAGTCGGCGCTGTACGTGGGACTTTTTTCCGGATGCGAGTCGCGACAGTTGCTTTGAGCCGCGAGAAGACGATCTGGATACTCGTAATTATATTTTTTTTCCGCGATTTTGGATGAATTAATCGTTTAATTTTTTTTTGTGATTTTTTAAAACAATTTTTCAGGCAAAAAAGGGCGTTAAATATGTTTTATACGTAAAAAAAAAAAAATGTATCGCTAATCTCCTGTGATTGTTCGTTGATAACTGTCTTACGATAATCTGATAAAATCCTCGGGTCCAAATATTGAAAATTGTAGAAGTGAATTTTTTTTTTACAGAAAAATTGAATTCCTTTCCACACGTTATCATATTTTTACTTGGATTTTTTTCACACCGTCACCGGTACGAATAATCAAGCGAATGGGACTTTTTATAAAAAAAATGTTACCGATAAGAAAAAATAAAACGTGTTTTTTCAGCTAATTTGCCGATCCTTAAGCTTTCAGTCATCCTTACGCGAGGATTGCGTACGCAATGAATTAATTAAAACAGAAAAAAAAACCGGTATCGGTAATTCAATTGATAAGATACTTGTTTCTCCGCATTTCGTCTTTATCAACTTTATTGATCGACTCGAGACTGTTGGGTATTCGTTACCCCGCGTATCTCAGCAAAACCGTCGCGAGAACGCAATCGAGGTGAAGATTGAACAACCCGAGAAAATTGCTCTCAGCGTGTTTCACGCAGTCCAGTGAAATGGAAACGCGTATCTCGGATCTGCAAGTCCAATACCTTCGCCTTCGCGCTTTGACGAATCGACGAAATCATTGCGCGCACTAAAACGCCGCAACTTCCTGAACAAATAGCACAATTCCGTTATTACGTGAATCTCCTTTCAGTCATTGTCTGTCCGACGTAATAAACGTTCACGTAACATTCGATTACGTATACTTTCGCTAGAACGCTGCCGCGGAGCTTTGCTCTACATCGACGATCTCTGAATTAACTTACGAAAACGAAGAAAAAGAATTGTCCCCGACGGGGATGAAAAGCGAAATGCCGAATTGCGTAAGAAATATCAAAGGCAGAGTCAAAGACACTGAAGTCTTGTTGCGAACGATGACCGACCGCAAAGCTCGAGAGTTCGTCGGCTTCGATTATATTCTCCGTCGAATACATCGCGACTTGAATAACGATACCTTCGACTCTCGTATTTGGGACGTCGATTGTCGTCGACGGCAGCTACGCCTCGAGCATTCGTAACTCAAGGAAACGTTTTTTTTTTCTGTCCACAATCCTAGAGCCCCGCAACTGCATATCTAGAAGTCGGAGCCCTAAGAATAATGGGACTATTCTGCATTGTAAAAAAAAGGTAACTTTAATGTAATCGTATTGAATTTTTTACACATAAATTGATACATTAGATTATATGTACTATAGTGACGAAATATTAATTGCAATTTTACAGTGACAAAAATAAATTATAAATCAAATAAATAGGTAAATAAAAAAAAATTATAAATCGAATCAAAATAAATGAAATTATCGAATTTAAAGTATTTTTATAGTTAAATTAAATAAAAATATTGAAAAGGAGCATTTCTACGGTTTTTAATATATCGTATATACATTTTTCGTCATAATTGCACATTTAAGTTAATGTACCAGTTATGCAAAAAAACTTCAAAATTATCGGCAACATTTTTTTTACGGTTCTACGGAAAAAATTGTTTCCGTCACTGGTATTAGAAGCTTTTAATAAAAGTTCAATATACCGAAAAAATGTGTAATTTTAATGTACGTTAAATTTTCATCAATTTTTTTCTGAAGTCCATGTATCAGCACTGTGATAAAATTCCGCTTCTCTACTTTAAGTCTAAAAATACTCATCGAGTCATTTCCCTCTCGCATCGTAAAACTTGCCATTCAAACTGCACTCTGAAAATTGCATTTCAAAACGGAGAGAAATAAGTTGACTAAGTCGGATGAGGCTAAAGAACGCAGACATAGAGAAGGAGGTAGAGACGCGGAATATAACACAAGGAGAGAACATGGAACGCGAGAGAAGCGAAGAAAGGAACGAATGGAAATGGAGAAGGAGGTACGGCAAGAAATGGAGGAGGCAGAATACAGTTATCTTTCGTTCTCGGTAAGTTTCTTGCTTCTCTGGTTGGATAACCACGTGATCACCGGAGAGCAACGTAGTTGGTTCTCCCCTCTCCGCGGAGTATCTTTTACGAGGTGAAAAAAAAGGCGAGACGAAGAAGTATGTGAGAAGAACTGCGACGCAAAAGCGGGAATAACAAACAGCTTTATTGAAGTTGTTCGACTGGCTGATTCTTGGCCGTTTGACTTTCATACCGGAATCAAGTATATATCGTTTCTTATCTCCTCTATGCCCATACCTGGCGCTATATGGAGTTCATTTTATCGTCCCTGTCTAGCGAATCCCATGAGAATCAAATAGCGCACCGCTCCCTCATCGAAGCGAATGATTATCAGCTTCGCAAAGCGAACAAGAATTGAAAAAAAAAACTGTTCTACCGATCCTATCGGCGACAAAGTACAAAACGGCAAAGTAGCGTCCTTGTTGCGATAAAATGCAGCGACAAGTCAAACCCGACTTATTCATGGCGGCAATTAAAAAACTTCCGCGCTGCGTAACGAGAATTGAAATTCTTTTATAATTCGCGTCGTCAAGGGGGGGGGGGGGGGGGGGGGAAATAATGCAATGATTGATAGACAAGATTGTTGGCTCCGCGGCGATTTTTCATTGGATACTGTAGTTCCGGGACGCGATTAGATCGAAGGAGAAGATTTCTTTAGTCATCGAGAAAAACGGAAGAGATGCTGCATTCATTATTTACTTTTTTAAATAAATTAAAAAATTTGAGATTACGACAAGGTAATCTTCATTATTGGAGCCATTATTTTTATTTTTTTATAATTTCAATAAATTGGATTTATATTTTGAACGAAGATTTGAGGGAAGTAAGGAAAGGGTAACTAAGCGCTCGAGGAAGAGCGTCGAGAAGATGAGATAAGTAATTGTTGCATCACCGAGAGCGTTATGCCGGTGTTCCAATGCCCGAGGATAGTCGGCCTGAGGTCGTGTGATCGAGAATCGATCGGACAAGCGTAGAGGGGAATCGCGCTTCCGCCGTTGCTGACTCTCTTGACTCTTGTTCTCTGGCGCTTGCTTACGTGTGAATCTGTGTATGTGTACTCGACTCGTTGACTCACTGACTCCTGACGGATCTACCGTTACCAGCAAAAGTGAACTAAGTTGTGTCTCTGGAGCTTGCGGTACCCGCACGGCTATAACCCCGAGCCCCTCCCCCTCTGCTCCGCGCTCTCGTACACTATACGCGATACACTGTATATATAGATGCATCTCTGTATTTTATACATATTGCGTAGAAGGATGTCTATATATATATATATAGATATGTATATATGTAAAAGCGTGTGGGACGCCAACAAAGGACTTGCGGGCGTTCGAGCTGCGCGACGTGTTGACCGAGGCACGTGAGAGAAGCGGTATTACACGCAGCAAGGAGAAAGACTCTCGATTGCGCGCGGGCGGCTAAAGACACAGACACATTTTTCGAGAGCAGAGAAAGGAATTGTGTATACGGTATATCGGTAGCCAACGAGCGCAGACTTCTCTCTTTTTGCTCTGATTTACGAGACTGCTATACTCCCACGTTGTAAATAATAGTTTTTTTTTTTTCAAATAAACTTTATAGGGATTTTTTTTATTACGAGATTGTGGGCGACTTTTTTTTTTTTTTTTTGCGAAGAGGCAAATGAGTAATCGCGATTGAGCGCGGGGGCGGCAAGGCGCGAATATATTCTGTTTATTGAGAGCGGGGAAATGAATTTTTTATACAATATATCGAAAACTAAGGACACTATTTTATTTTTTCTCCGATAGCATTTTTGGGGAGAATGAAATTAAGTTTTTTTCTTTTTAATTCTGACAAAACTTCGTGGGTAGTCGAGAATGTTTTTTTTTTTTTATATATGAAGAAGAGGCCAGACGAGCGGCCGCGCCGAAATCTCGATTGTTAATGGATTTTAATTGGAGGGTACGAAAATACCGCGTGCCGACGAAGAGCTCCTTTTTGAGAGTTTTGTTGCTATTGATTTTTTGGAACCCGGCAAGGGGTTGCGCGCCATATGGACAACGGGGGTGCTAAAGCAGATACGACGTACCTGTCTCTCTCTCTCTCTCTCTCGTTCGAGAATATTGGGAGCGAACCCGTCAATTATATTACAAGCGAGTTTTTCAAGCATTTCCGAGACGGGAGCAGCAGGAGAGCCTCAGCGAAATGTGGCGAAGGAGGAGCAGCGTGACTGAACGAAGAAAAACGATAGAGAATTCATTCTATTTCCTGCTTTCGATTTCTTTTTTTTTTGTTTTCGGTACGTTACGAAATCTTTTTTTTTTACCTTATGGCATTCATTTTTTTCCTCAATTAAAGCTGCAGATATATTTTTTTAATTATATAAAAAATAATTTTTTTTTTAATTTATTTTATTGTATTTCATAAAAAAAAAAATAATGCAAGTTATTTTATCCGTTAACGGTAATACGCAGATAAGGAATTATTTTTTTATTTTTTTAAAAAGTTCGTAAACTTGGCTATCGTTGTTATTTCGTGTTTTGACGATCAAATAAGCGCAATCGGTGGACAATAATAATGCCGAAGAAAGACGTTTGGCGTGTTATGAACCGATGGCCAGTGGATGCAACGATCGAGGCCAGACGTTTTAATCACAGTTGGCAAATTGCGCGGTAGCAAGAGAGCTGAAGCATCAAGCAAGCATCAACAGCAGCAGATGCCATTGAAGTGAACCGGCGGACCTTGACAGAGCGGTGGCTCCTTTGAGCTGCTGATGGAAATGTCAATGAACCGCGAGATCGGTGCTTCGAGTTCCACACCGAGAGATATATATCTATACGGAGCACGAGAGAAAAAGAGACGACAACGAGAAAACTCGAAGATCGAAGGATAAATCGGTTACCGATTTTTATCCGCTTACCGATCAACCGGTATTGAGTGCCAATTTTTCGAGGAAAAAAAAAATCTCCTAACTTCGTTAACGGATGACAATAAATCTATATATAAATGTATTTCATCGCTACCATTATTGCTCGCCGTTAACTTCCGAGATTTACAGATCCTTCCACCGAAAGACTCATAAGCTTCATCGTTAAAAGACCGATAATCGACGGGAAGTTTGGAAAAACTCGCGTGCGTTAATAAAAACCTTCGACTACGAAAAAACTCCCGTTAGAGCACTAAGAATGTTTTTTTTTACGCGTACTTGGGGAAAAAACCGAGGTACGTAGTTATTCGATTGTCAAAAAGAGTCGATTCTCGACTTTACTGTTGTAGTCACGAATTTTCGAAAGTTAATCCCGTCCCGAGGAAACAGCCGAGTTGGTTCAACCCTTCGGGCACCATAAACCCGCCGCGGGATGTTCTTCAACGCTGTTCTTTCCTCGCCGATCTTATACGGGCAACAAAAGGGGTTTTAGACGCTGCAAAGCCAGAGAAACGAGAGAGTGTCGTACACCACGCTAAACGCTTCTTAAGCCTTTGGCTCCGGTGGTGCGCTCGTCCGGGACGGCAAGAGATATTGCGAGAGTCAAGTTTTTCGGAAAACTTTCGAAAGCCAATTACACTAGGGCTCAACGAAAATGTTTCCCCCCCAACCGATTGTGTCCGACTCGATAATTCCCATAATTGCAGTCCCTTCGGGATGGCTTAAGCCTTTCACCGGCTCTCACTAACTTTTACCCGAGGGTCGTGTAACGACGATGGAAAAAAAAGTTTTTTTTTTTTTTTTTTTTCGAAGACTTTTTCCAAACGTTGTTTTTCATAGCGATCTTTATGCCCAAAAGTTAATCGGCTCGTTTATCGACTCACTTAACCCTTTGGCCTCCTCGTAAACGAAGTCAATTTTTTTTATCCCGCGTACCAGCAACGGTATAGTTTTTTTTCAACGAGTCCGGGAAGCTCGGGGCAAATACAAAAAAAAAAGTTGTCGGCGCCATATAATTGCGGATTTTGTGGTAATTTTTTGTTCGATCGTCGTCATCGGCGCTTTTGTCAACAAAAGTCAGTTTTTATACACGCATCTCGTATTCCGGTGAATGTCGAGATATTTCAACATCTTAACATTTTTTCGCCAAAGCGCGTCGGGTATTTAAATAAATAAATAGCAGTTTCGAAAAAAGTGGCGGAATCGAAAAATTATGTATTCTTCGCTACATATTTATGTATTTCATCGATTGAATATGCAAATATATATGAGTCGTCCGTTTCTTATTTATCGGTCGCGAGACAGGAACGGCACACGCAAAAATCGAGAATCGATGACGACCTGTGGCCTGAAGTATGTCTGGAAGTTGCAACGACACACGAATAAATGGGTGTCTCGAGTCTCCGGGGTCTTTGGACCACAAATGGTCCCAATGTCTGTTTTTTCATTTTCTTCGCGAAGTTATTCAAAGTTTTTTTTTTGTTCGAAGGCAGCAATATAACAGTGAAACGTTCGTTTCTTGCGTAGGTAACGATCGTCTCAATCACGATCCGTCATCGCTGAAGCAAGCGACGCACAATGTAAGAACGATAATCGTCAGGCGCGATGCAAACGAGCAAAAGTTACTTCGTTAAATCGCTTATGAAGTTCACTAATGGAAAACTCGACGGCATGAACGGTTGAGTCGTCGTTTTCTATATTCGTAAATGCGTCATTGAACACAGCGGACGTATGTATGTACATATTATAGGCATTTCGAAGCTAACCACCAATTTTACAGCGTCGTCTGAGATTACGCGAAACGCCGTTATTCGTTATTTCGACATTTCTTAATGGATATGCATGTTCCCAACGAGTTCGGAGCCTATTAGTCAAGATAAAAATTTGATAACGATAATTGGTTGGATGCGGAAAAATCGTAACCAAATTTCTAACGCATTTGACGATTAAATCGATGAGAATTTTTATATTACCCAAAATTCATTCATCCACTTGCTACAAATTTTTTTTTGTGTCGTCTTTTTGTGAAATTTACACGAAAGGGCTTTCCGCTCGCGATAATAAGGGACAGGTAATACAGAACGCTCGAACGAACTCGCATGAACCGAAGGATCATTCATACAACGCCGCATCGTGAAAGACCTGTTTCCGTTGGTATGAAAAAAAAAAATCATCACCGGCAAAACGAAGGGAAGGAGAGAAGGATGAAGTAAAAAAAAATTATCGTAGAAAACCCTCAGGCGTTGCCCTGCCCACTTCCTCGCGCGCGAAGAGACTCGACGGTCTACGTTCCAGGATATCGCGCGCGGAGATGCCGCGAGGAACTCTCAACCAGATGATTTTCCGTGAGAAATAGCCAACGTAAGCGAAGAGCATATCCTCTACGCCCTAACAACCAGCGAGATACGAATATAATACAAGAACCCTCGATGTATTAAATTTATCAGAAAAATATATTGCTCTCGAGTCTTACAGCGGAAAGCTTCGAATATCGAAGAAAAGTGTGTTTTCGGTCAATTTAAAAAGTTAAAACGTGAAAGGGTAAAAAAAAGGGTTCGGAAATAAGAATCGTAAAGTCGAGAAGACGGAGTCCGGTCATTCAAAAAAAGATTGTCGCCCTAAACGAGGAAGTTATGTCGAATTCGTCGTCGACACCACTGTGGATACCTGGTTCGGCAGTCATCCCCCAATAACTTTTTATACCGGGGCAATTTTGTTTTTGGTACGTTTTGACATGCTTCCCCCCGCATTCGTTCGACAAAAAGTCCATAAAAAAGGGTTTTTTTTTCGTGTTGTTCCACAGTCCAAGGATGAAGTAACTGACCGTGCGCATTAAACCATCGTCTATAGAAAAAGTTGGCCAAAAAAAACCGCCGATTCCGTTACGGACAGTAGGCAAGGCTTAGAGGGCTTTTGGGTGTAAAACACGGAAGCGTTGCCTCGTGAATATTTTTCTATGTTTCCCCTCTGAGTTTTATTGCACACCACGTGACGAGACTTCGAGGGAAAAAGATTGAAAGCAATTTTATTGCCCTACGGAATATTCGCCGCCTGCGATTCGTTGCTTTCATTTCGTGAGTTCAATTCAGTAAAGAGTTGAACCCTCGTAAAATTTAGACTCGAAACTGGACTCACCGGGGTTTTTTCTTTCACGGATCGAACTCTCGCTGAATCATTTATTTGATGATAAATAATTTACTATTAATAATAATATTATTATTGATAAATAAATGAAATATTTATTATTATTTTTTTTTTCCGCGGAATTTCGAAATCACCGATAGAATCCATTTTATCGTCTCTTTGATCGATAACTAAAGGGTAAAAGAGTGATTCAAGATATCGATGAATTCAGTATGATTTATTCATCGTATATTTTCCGCGTTGCTCGACCTCGAGAAGCTTTTATCCGGAGCACTTTCACCGTATCCGGCCTTTTAAAAGAAAAAAAAAATTGTAATTCAATCGATCGAGGGGAATCGTGAAACGAGTCTCTCGCGGCACGAAAGGATCGAAGTTCTTCCGAGTTTACCTTTGTCCCGATCCATTGAGTAGCCAAGGAGGTATAGGAAGAGCGAGTATAACAGAAAGAGAAGGAGGTTTGCGAGTAGGATGGATATAGTCACCGAAGAAGATCCATTTTTCCATTGCCACGAAACCCAGCAAGGGGGGGTAAAGCCTCCCTCGGGATAAGCGTGGGAGAGCCAGACAGGTGGGACGATCCATTCCACTTCGGAATCTCTCGGACTCCTCTATGGGGTCTCCACCTCTCTCTTTTCACTCTCAACCGTGGCACCTTGCCCACCGTGTATTCGAGATATATTTCCGAACCCAAGGAGAAAAAGAGATCGAGAGTCTTCTTCATTCGCTTTTCGCATCCCCGCGACTACCCGAGACACCTTGTGGGAAAAGTATCGCCGATAGTCGATACAGCGTTTATTATACCTGAAACGGATGTTGGGACCCTCGTCGAGAACAAAAAAAAAGAATTGTATCCGTTCCTAAACAAAGGTCGATACTCATCTTTCCTTATATATTCTTTCTTTCTTTCATATACGAGAGTTCTGCGCACCTTATTCACCGAAATATATCTTCACCGAGCCGCGGCGGTCAGTTGTAAAAAATGCGCGATGCGCCACCAGGCATTTAGTTCGACCTCTGGATAAAAAACGGAGTCAACGCTTATGGAGAATAACCGGCGGTATATCCCGAGAATGCGTCATCATCGTCATCATCGCATCGAGGATCGAAGATACGCAAACGTTTCTTTCGTTTAGGAGAGATGACGATACGAACGACTACCAGGAAGTTAACGGTACTAAGATTCGATCATATAGAATTCAAGCTGCTGCGCAGCGATTTATCGTCTCTTATCCGCGTTACGTCTTCGATTGACGAGTTTTGAGCTTTCGTCGCGTTCTCTTCGTTCGAGAAATTCTGGGCATTTTTTTTTGTGCTCCTGGAGTCTCGGTATCGAGAAATACAGAAATCAATTAAAAAAAAAAAAAGTAAAAATGCACTGGTATTCGAATTTTTTTATTTACAAACAAATACATTAAATTTAATGTACAATAGCCACGAAAAATGTATATACTTTTACAATGAAATTAAAGAAAATTATTATTATTTATTAACTATATTTATGATTCTCGTTTATTTAACTTTTTTTTTATATTTGCCAAAAATTCATATTTTGCGAGCAGATCCGCTTGATTCGCGTGAAAATATTGTTCGATGTTAAATAATCGCGTCCACAATTTATAGATTTATTTATCGTCTCATTATTACTACTGATGGTCGATTGTTATTCGAACAGGTAGTTGGATGTCGAGATGCCGGGTTAATTTTAAAAATTAAACGGTGATTATCGTCGAGAGATTGCAAATAATCCTTTTATTTTGACACTCTTCGGTGCCCGTTGACGATATCCCAGAGGCAAGCAAACAGAAGCAAGAAAAAGCCTTTCTACTTAACCCTTTGAAATAGCGGTATAGCAACAGATTCCCGTAGCGAGGAAACGGAGGAGTCATTGAAATATACGACAGGGGGTGCCGGACGAAGACAGGATTACGACACCCGCGGCATTACCTCGATAGATTAAGATGGGGTTAACCGTTGATTCTGAACTCCGTGAAAACGGAAACAGTGAACATATTTAAGTGTCTCGTGGGATGAGGTTTCGTCTACGAGAGAATAATTTACAGCGAGAGAGTAGCGCGCGGGCGCGCGCCTCGTCGATGAATGAATGGGCGGTGACGGCAAACAAATTATAGCAAGCAAAAGGGTTGACCGACGGACTGACGGACTTCTAATATAAATCGTGACCGAGAGGCACAATCCTTTCCTTTGGTCAGTTTTCTCGACCTGCTGTTTATGCGAAATGCTGAAACTATCCTCAAACCTCGAAGGATTTCTTGCATACCAAGTTCACTGACTCTTCGTCGTTTCTCATTCATTCGTTCCGCAAATTCGATCACAATGGAGCCATTGCGACGGTGCAAAAAAAATTGCAATTTTACTATACAAGTAGTTTAAACTCAATAATAATAATAATAATAATATTTCTTTTTTATTATTAATTTTTAAATAATAATAATAATAAGTATTGTTAGACTATTCTGAAATGATAAATGAATCCTATATCTCGTATTTATTTCTGTATATACTTGTTTTCCATGGGGGTGGATTCTCGTCAATATGGATTTTGTCCCACTGCCCAAGTTTGTTCTGCATTAAAATATGTTTTCCCAGAGTCAACGGGAAAAGGGAGAAAAGTGTCTCAACGATCGCACGAAAGCCGATTGGCCCCTTCCCTTTCCGAAAAAAAAAAAAAAAAAAAAAACTCCGCAGCTTCCGTCGTACAAACACAATTTCTCGTTTCTCTACGGAGCTCACCGCTAGGCGGTTCTCACGAAACCGATATGGGCTAAAGCGTCGCCAAACGTCGAGGGGTTTTACAAACTCGCATACTCACGCGAGTCGCACACCCCCGCGTTCATATTCGACGCTTTAGAAAACGGCGAACGGGTGAAGAAAGCCCAATAGTCTCTCCCCCACGGTATAACGTTCGTTCTATTCAATATTCACGATCCCTCTTCTTTTCCGTACCTTTTTCCTCGCGTGTGTGTGGCTGTGCGTGTCTCGACCGCACCCTTTCGCTCGAATTCACACGGTCACCCGTTACCGATCCAGACGATCGAGAAAATAATATTTTCCGTTCGAATGAAAAAAAATTTCATTTTTCTCGTTCCATCTCATGAACTTAGTGTCATCCGTTACAATTCTTGTGCTATACTACTAATCCCCCCCCCCCCCCCCCCCTCCCCGCCGAACGGAAATGCGTGCGGCACGAAACATCGCGATGAGAAATCATGCGAGTTATAATCCTGATTTTTGTTCGTGCACTTCCCATGACCCCTTTCGTTCTCAAACGAGATTTCGAAAATTACAAATAGAACGGGTTATGTCGTTACGACAGCACGGATGTCGCGTTTCGCTTCTGGATCTTCGAGAGAGAAGCGATAAGGTCAACGGGCAATGAACTGGAAGATTTGACACGAATCATAAAACTATATAATCCGTGATAAAAAAAAAAAATTCCAAAATTCTTGATCGTTCCATCAATCCGGGGAATGGGCAATGAATCCAATAATTTTATCAAGTATCGGTCGGGAAGAAAAAAAAAAAATTGAAGCTGATGATCCTAAAACTGGTCCTTCGGCGTTGAAAAATGAAGCAAATATCGAAAAAAAACGAATGAATTACTGTTTATAGTTTTAATTAATTTATCGACTATTCAAAATTCACTTCGACTTCCGTATAGCGAATCATTTAATTTCCTTCATAACTTATGCGTCATTGATATTCGATCTATTCTGTCTGATTGTCTTGAATATTTTTAAAAAATTAATAAAAAAACTGAAGCCAATGATCCCAAAAGTGGTCCTTCAACGGTAAAAATGAAAAAAATATAGAAAAATCGGATAAATGATTGTTAATATTTTAATAAATGTATCGACCGTTTAAAATTCGTTTCAATTTCCGTATAGCAAATCATTTAATTTGCTGTATATCCGTTATCAATCGCAGATATATTATGTCTAATCATCGCGAATAAAAAAAAAAAGTAAAAGCCAATAATCGTATAACTTCCTTCAGCGTTACCGATCAAAGTAAACAAACAAAAACCAGACAAATTATTGTTTATAATTTAATAAATCAATCAAACCGTTAAATCCCGTCTCGATTTCTATACACAGAATCATTTAATTTCCTTTATATCTTATCCCTTATCAATCTCCGATCTGTTCGATAAATAACTATTTTATCGTCTTTTCAATGATTTATCTCTCGATCTTATCACCAATCCATTAATTAGTATTTTTTAACGATTATTAATAAAATATTGATAAAGAAAGATAATTTTCTCGCGAGTTTCCGAAACGACGAACTGCGGAGGACACACGATAAATAAATCTCGTTCTCCCACTTATACGCCAAGTTTTGCGGCCGCCACGGAGAGTCGATGATCCTGTCTCGACGATAGGAGGTTTAGGTCGTAGGAGTTTTGTGGTTGATTCGTTATCGAGCCGTTTCTCCGATGCTGCTGCTGCTGTTGCTCCGATGGGAGGATAGCGCGACCGTCGGTCGTGGAGCGGGTGTCCTTGGATGAGCTCGCGGATCGCCGGCCACCAGCAGTCAATGACCTAACATTCTTATATCCACACCGAGTGGCTCGACGCCGCCGCCGCCGCTGCTCATTCGCTTCCTTCGCCGCGGTTCGGTTCGCTTCGTTTCGCTTTGCCAGGCTTTATATTCAGCCAGTCCAGAAGAGCAGCATCATCTCGAACGCGCGAGACGCGCTCCGTTGCTGCTCGACGACTTCGTTTCAACTTTTCCTTCATCGCGCCTCGCCAGAGAGCAACATTGGCTCAACGTGACGCTCGGTTGATGTTCAACAAAATGCCACAAACTCAAAGTCCTTAACCGGCCAACAAAGTACTATAGTATATATATAATCGGGTCAAACTTACGAGATTTTACTTCGGAGTTGCGGAATTTGGAATAATAAAATTGGAGACAAATTGCGAGTTGAAAGACTTTCTTTTCCCGGAAGGATACCAACAGCCGGTCAAATCGGCTCGGTTATTGGGACTTTTGCCTTCGCAATTGTGACAATTGTTCAATGTCCAAGTCTCAAGAATGTAATTTACCACAATTGGACTGAGAGTAGCAGAGAACGCAAACTTTACGAGAGGTCGTAAGTCGTAACGATAATAACAGAACTGTTAACCGACGTTGCAACCCTCCAGCCGAAGGGTTTCCGGTGTAGGCGAGAGAACTGCCCGAGTGAACTTACTCCGGTTACCCCAGTAACCGCGATTTATTTTCTACACGGCTCTTTCTCTCTATACGGTAAACCCCCCTATAACTCTATAAAACTTGGGAATTTGTGAAAATATATGTTTCGAGTCGGTGTTGGGATGAGAAAGGAGAGAGGAGGAATCTTCGCAAATAGCGAGTTGAAAGGAACGACCCGTTCCGAAAAGATTTCGTTAACAATCGACTGAAATATGGAAAAATTAAGTATCGCAATTCGCGTTTCTTTTGAGAGTCGATGTATACGCGTCATACGCACGCAGACCGGTATTATTTGTACTTTCAATTTTGACGGACAGCGAGTAAACGAAGATTCTTTTCAAAGACCAGTGTCGATGTGTGTAAGTATGCAAAAATATATTCGTGAATAAGCAAAAGCGAAGAGAATCGCCGGAGATCCGAGTCACGCGTTAACTGTACAAGAAACGCAAGAAAAAAAATAAAAATGAGGATAAACCGTGGGCGTCAACCTGCATCAATCATGCACGTTTTTTTCCCCGCCAGGCATCGCCGCAATGTGTTCAAAAGAAATGGAAATATACTTTTATCAATAATGTTTTTTTTATTTAAATTTTTTCAAAAAGTTTTACCACTTATTTAATTTTAAGTTCTATTCGAACGTCACGGGTAATAGTGAATTCTTAAAGTAAAAATATTTTGACAAATGTTAATTATACTTACACATTTATTATATTTTTATTATTATCAAAAAATGTTTATAAATAAAATAGTAAAATGTAATCGTAAAAATTCGAAATATATTTTTACGGATACGGTTTTTTTTTATTATTCATTTATTTATTTTAAGTTTTACTGTTTTCCCGGTTTCTTTCGTATTTCAATTTTAGTTTTTAATCAAACGCTACGGATAACAATAAATACCGAAGAAAAAAAAATTAATATTTTTATTGTGTTTTAAAAATATTAACAATACTGTGTATTAATAAAATAGTGAGAAATGGGAATATATTCTTACCAACACTTTTTTTTTCGTATTTGATATATTTTTTTTTTCAAGTTTTACCGCTTTCCCAATTTCGGCTTCTATTTGATCGCCAAGTATAATAGTAAAATATTTTCTGCTCAACAAAACGCTCGAGTGCGAGCACTTTTCTCGAAGGGTGCGAATCTCGAATGCCCGGTTTTCCCAGCCGAAGCAGCGGTAATATCGTTCTTCTCGGAGAACGACTGCTTCGCCTCGAAGAAGAGGAAGACGACGAAGAAGACGAAGAAGAAGAAGAAGAAGCCGGTGAAGAGCCAACGAGTCGACGAGACGACGGCCCAAGTGCGTGTGGATTTACCGTTCGCAGAACGCTTCAACCTGCGTCTCTCGTCTCTCCTTCTCGAACACTCGTTTTCCCGTGTGGAAGGTATGGCGTATTTTTTTTATCGTCAGAAGCGGTGCAACGGCGGCGAACTTGTTCGCGTTCACCGATCGTCCTAGACGTGTCCCTGGTCGACGAAGAACAACGACCGAGAAGCCGAACGAAGGTCGGGAAGGCAGCCTCGAGAGTCAAAGAGAAAAGAGCTTCGAGACATCGCTCGGGTAGCGTCGTGAAACATGCATCGCGAGCAAATTATCGTTTCCCTTTTATTCCAAGCGTAATAATGAATAAAAATATTTTTTTTTTAAAAGACGAAAGAATTTATTAATGAATTTATAAATTAATTTTGTTTATTATTTTTAATGGATATTTTCATATGAACTTTTTTTATTTCGGTTGTACGAAGAAGCAAAAAGATCGAGCGGCGAAGGCGACGCACCGCATCGTCGATGGCCTTGACCGTTCTCCAGCCAGCTCTCCGCCGAGAACTCTGGCGGAGTTATATACGCGTGTGGACGCTTCATCGCGGGAGAGCAACTACGCACACTGGTTGCCCGGTACACCGCTTGTGTTGCACACAGGTAGATACAATGTACCTACATATATAGACGAGTCGCGCTTGGGAACTCCGCTATAAGCTCGGTTCGCATTTATTTCATGTACGACAAGGTAACTTTGATCGGGTATAAGCGAGTTGCGAGTCTATATTGCACACGAGTTCGCGAAACGATCGGCCGGTGTTTACGTCGAGGTTCGTAAGACACGATCCTTATTCGCGAAATGGCGAAGAACACGCCACTTGAAGTTCGCTATCGAGTTATTTCTCGCCGCATTGCAGACTGATTGACTGTAAATCAGGAGCGTTTTAAAGCTCTACGAAGAAAAGTAATTATACGCTTTGAATGAGTCGATAAATATTAAATTTTGACTTTTACGGTATATAACATTCTCAGACGCTGAATAATTTGCCGTAAGAATGTTTTCATTTTTTTTTTTAAAGTTCATTCAAAATTGTATTTGGAAGGAAATCGGTATCGGCACATCGGTAAATTTGCGTCTCAAAGGGTTAATTTCGTAGTATTTGATGAAAGTAAACAATTATTATTTTTTATAATAATAATTATTATAAATTTCAATAGAAAAAGCAATTAAATTCACCGAGGAAAAACTATTAAGATGGAATAACAAGAATTTTCTTTCGAAATAAAAATCTAAAAGGAAAACCCATTAAGAATCACCGATGAAAAACAATTTAATTGCGACCCCAAGAATTATCTTTTAACAGCAAAATTAATTGTTTCAATTGATCTTTCATCATCGTTGATTTTACCAATCTATCTCTCGGAATTTCTTTCGATAAAACACCAACACCCTACAAGTATTTTTCTCATCAATCTTCAAAAAATAAAAAAAAAGGGTTTAATTGGAGTACGAAGAGCATAAACGCGTTTCTACAGCAGCTACTCGATTTTCTCAATGAGCATCGACTGCGTACGAATTTCTGCGTCGTTTGCGGTTTGAAGAATTCCTCGGGAATGAGCCAAACATAAAACGTAAACTCGCCAATAGAGAAGCGGGAGAGTCTTTACCAGTCCGGCCGATGCTGGGCAATGCATCGTGGAATGCAAAACGGGCGTGGCGAGCGCGCGGTGCAAAGCGTCTTACTGACTCACATGTTGGCCGCGGTCGAGCACAGCGGCAAAGTCGAAGAGAATATGTATGCTGCAACACGGCCGGAGCAATAACAGGCGAAGATCTATCGAGCAACGGCAAAACCGAGGCGACTGGACTCTCCGCGTTCTAACTCTATAACCGGGTGTTCACGGTTTTCTCTCGTACACAGCAACAACATTGCGTCTATAAGAATTATATCCGCGATATATGCAACTATATTGCCGCGAGCGGTACCCATACTCCTCCTTCGATTCGCGCCTATAGATAGGAAAGACCGGGGCAAAACGGACCGGCTAAGAGAAAAATACTATTTTCATGACATCAGAGGCACGAAGTAAACTGTTCCATAACAAATTTAATTCACAAAAAATATTTCGAGTTTCCGAGGAAATAAAATACAGTTCGGGGCAAAATGGACCATCTCTTAACATATAAAAATGTCCACATCGAGGCTTTTCGATCCATTAACCTAAAAATTGAATTTGAAGAAAATAGTTACGACGCTTTGCACACTACAAAATAAAAATAAACATTTTAACAGTGACTGACGATTTCAAATTTTAACTTTGTGTTACGCCATTTTACCTCGTATTGTCGTTACTTGTGCCCGATCCATTTTGCCCCGTATCATCGTGACTTTTGCTCGATCCATTTTGCCCCGTATCATCGTTGCTTTAGCCCAATCCATTTTGCCCCATATCGTCGTTATTTTTGGATGCTTCATTTTGCCCCGTATCGTCGTTACTTTCGGGAAGTCCATTTTGCCCCGTATCATCGTGACTTTTGCTCGATCCATTTTGCCCCGTATCATTGTTGCTTTAGCCCAATCCATTTTGCCCCATATCGTCGATACTTTTGGATGCTCCATTTTGCCCCGTATCGTCGTTACTTTCGGGAAGTCCATTTTGCCTCATATCGTCGTTACTTTTGGATGCTCCATTTTGCCCCGTATCGTCGTTACTTTCGGGAGGTCCATTTTGCCTCATATCGTCGTTACTTTTGGATGGTCCATTTTGCCCCATATCTGCGTTACTTTTGGGTGGTCCATTTTACCCTGATAGACCATATTGCCCTAGTCTCCCCTACACGTACGTATATCGCCGTCTTTCGTCTCCATATGCGATAACCCAGATCGTTTTCCACCTCCGGCGATATAATGCTAATATCACTCGCGGAGCCTTGATCTTGAGATCACGCTCGCCACGAGTGATCTATCCGAGCGTATAGAATCGCGATGTATGCGGGGATAGCTTGCTAGTCGGTATTATAATAAGTATACAAGGAACCTCTAGCCAGCGTGCGACTTTTGCGCAACGACCCGGTTCTCGTTATGTCATTGACTATCGATTGCACGTGGAATATCAAAACTTCATTATAATATTCTTGTACAATTTTTTTTATTTTTATAACAAACTTGTTTTTTAATAAAAAAAAAAATAAATAAAAAATAGAAACACGAATATTTGCTTTGCGTTTATTAATAACTATAATCGGCGAGACGATTTCGCGATTCTTCGATGTTTCTGCAGTTGCAAGAAAAGTATAGCACGTACGTATTTACCGCAGCCGGACGACCGTGAATTATGTTATCCATGCGCGTACACTTGGGTATCGAGGCAAAGATATCGCGTTCACGGTCACAAGGACTACGCGGGGCTATATCTCGGTCGATGGTTGGGATTGTAGCGGAGCTATATCGTGACTCGATCTACATTATAATCCGTTGGGTATAATTTCGCGTTAATTTTTCAATTCCGAGCTGAGGTTCGCCGAGGATGAGAGATAAATACACCCGTGATTTCTCGGCGATGGAAGAAATAGCGGGGATAAAGAAAAACCGTGGAAGTCGACGGGCCACGGGGAAATAATATTGTCGTGTAATCGCGGCGTCAGAATCGCGGCGTTGCAGAAGCGGTGGAAGGTTGGATGACGACGTCGAGTCCCTCCCTCCTCCTTCCCTACCCCCTTCTTCCCTGTGGGGGTCAGAACACTTGTTTACTCGGACAAACTTGGCCCCGTTTTCGGTCGTCCACCTTCCCAACTAATTCGCTTTACTTCCTCGTAACTTGTCGCGGTCTCAACGGAGAGCACGAAGAAACTCACTCGTCGCAGGAGGTCTCTCGGGCTACACGACAATTTTTCTCGGCCTATCTGTCGCGCACGTAGGCCAATAGATTACGCGAACTTGGCTTCGATCTGTTGTGAAAAAAACAACTTGCAAATACCCGAGTGCGCTATTCCCCACGAACAAAAAAAATAAATAAATAACTACAAATATATGAAATTCGCGCGATGTTTTTATATAATTAATGGAAAAAAAATAATTGATACAAAATATTCATTTAAATCACTCGTTGCGAAATCGATCTTTTTATAGATAGACATAGATTATTATTATTTTTATTTATATCTGCAATGTACCGTTTTTTGACGAAAATATATTCGATATATTTCGCGATATATATTTTTTTCCATGTAGAATAGCAGCGTGCATTGGATAATCAGAGATCGATTCAGCGCAGATAAAAATAAATGAAAATTACAAAATAATTATCATTGTCAATTGCACGTTGAGACTTCGTATTTATGAACCCAAAGAATAATCCGTGGAAATCCTTAATGATGATTTAGAGTAATCAGAGTCATTTGAAATTGCATCTTCCATGTTTGTAGCTAATAAACGATACGGCAACACCTACACTCGACCTCAAAAGTGAATATCTCAGTCGAGTGATCGCAGACGAAGCGATTTGCGTCTCATTTCTCGTATCTCGAAGGAAAAAAAAAAAAAAAAAAAAAAACAGACATTGTTCGTTGCCGAGAATGGTTTTGTAACCGTGTGGCCTGAGAACCAATGGCAGTGAACTAGAATAGCAATAAAAACGACGGGGGAAGGTCTGTCATTCGTCTGGAATTTTTACACTAAACGGCGAGTGTATAAAATGGTATATCTATATTTATATGTATAATAAAGTGCGCGCCACGCTTATGACCTCTTTTACCGAGGATAACGCTTCACGGTTCGTTTGTTTATTTCTGTACTTTTGTCGCTGCTAATTACACTCGAGAAATTCAAGTTTTCGGCCGATAAAGAGTTCATTGTACAAGTCGGAGTCGATGAAAGTTTCGATAATCGGTAGAGCGTCGTCGCGGCGCCTTCTTAACGATCGGTTTCAATAGAAAAAAGTGCGACTGCCCTCGATGACTATTAACTGCGTATAATACATCTCTTACAATGACGACTACTAATCTGTAACGACGTTAATGTCTTCGTTAACGCAATGAGTCGACCGTTAATTATTACACTTGGCGATAGTTTGAATTGCATTGAGACAACTTATTCGCTCTTTCCGCTTCGATAATCAATTTTCTCGCGTCCATTTGAAGTACGAATTAAGATTACAAGAAGAATGCCTCGAAGGCGAAGCCTCACGAGTACGAAAGGACGCGCAAAGTTATTTCTTCATGTCTGAAATTGCGAATTTTACCCTCTCGGCAACGTCGGAGTAACTCGTTGCGCGAACGCGTTTATACTGTTAACGTTGTTTCTTTGCATTCGTCGTGTATAGCCAACTTCTCGCTTTAACGCAGCGTGTACGGGGGGATAAAACAAGAAAAGCAAAAAAAAATGAAAAAAAAAAAAAAAAGAAAACGATAGACGAGAAAAGTTGCAATTTTCTATCCAAGAAGATTACACTTCTTGTGCGGTCTCACACTCGAATGAATAACCGAGGCATGCCCTCGGCCTTTGCAGGTAGAAGAGGACATAGACGCGGAATCCTTCCGAGCGTAGAGTGCCGATCGAAGCAAACATGCGAGCTAAGCTCGGATTACAAAAAAATCATTGATTCTTCCAATTTATCGCCGACTTTGGACCATTTTTTCACAGGAATAAAAAATGTATATCACAATACATAAAATATATATTCTTAAATATAACGACAGAAAAATCGATATATCATATATTTTTTATATATTAAAATATGAATATTATTATAATTTTTAAAAAAATAATTTATTGCATATATCTTGAAGGATATATCATTCATATATAGTATATATATGTATAAAAAATTATAAATAAATATATATAATAAGCTAAAAGTTCTATAACTCATATAAATCTCACAAAAAAAAATCTGCAGAAAAAAAAAACGATCTGTAAATTATATACCTTGCGGCAAAACTTCTATATCTTGTATATGTATCTCGGTAAGTACTTCATTTTCATAGGTGGTATTCTACTTCGACTTCGAACAATGAAACTACAAAACAACGATCGCGAATTTTTTTTTTTTTTTTTGTTCGATTGTTCGATATCTTGCAGCACCTCACAATGTATCGTCGACGAAAAATAAATAAAAGTATCCGAGGTGCACATTTGCCAAAGGGCAAGAATCTCGAGAGGATAAAAATGTGCGCGCGAAGTTACGGGAGATATGGAAATGCGTGGAATGTTGAATTCCTCCGAGTGTACTGTAAACTATGCATCATGAATAATGGCGATTACGTTAACTCTCGTAGACAAACCCACAATGGTAAAACGTCTATTTCTTCGTTGCATTAATAATTCTGACGCGTAAAGCTCGAGAACGAGACATATATAAGAAATGAATACTCCCGTCGAGGCGTCCTTGACTTTAAGTAATGATACGATTCCGCTATATCTATGCGTACGTATCCGCCATCGTACGAAACATTAGCACGATTCGCTTTTGATTAATCAAACCGTCGTAATCGTATGTTATGCGAATTTGTCGGTGACTCGGCATAATAATCTCAAAAGCGGAAGAAAAAAAATAAAGAACAAAAAAAACAAAAAAACTCTTAATTATTATTCGCGTGTTTGAATAATTCATTCGGAGTAATAGTTCGATCATTCGGATCGATGCGAATTAGGATAACGAGCTAAAAAACAAAATGATTGAAAACTCGTAGCTCGATAGAGGAATAATAAATAATAAAAAATAAAAAAAAAAACACAAAACTTTGCAGCGGATCTTGCCAATCACGAAACTCGTTAGATTCGTTCGAGCGTTCGTTAGAATTGCGTGATATCCCCAACGGGAGGGGAAACAAGACGTCGAACGTGTCCGTAGCCCCCGCGCGGCGGGTACGATGGATACCAAGATGGCCGGTTGGCGTTGGAGAACCGCCGAGTGTGCCTCGTGGCATGGAATCCGATATTACCTCACAGCGTAGCCGTGGCAGTGACAGTGGCCGAGAGCTTCTCCTCTCGCGCTCTTCGCTCCGCAACTCTACTCCTCGCCCCACAGCCGCTAAGAATCGCCGTACGTTCTCCTTCTCGTATTTTCTCTCGCTGTTTGGTGCCTTCTACTTCAACCTTCTCCGCCTCCTTCCACATCGAACCGGAGTCGCGGTCGTCGGACAACCTCCGCGAGTGTATAGCTTCGCGAGAAGCGGCTTTAACCGTCGTCGTCCTCATATATTAGTTCGACCCGCTTCCCTTCTTCCATTAGACTATGCAACTCGACCAAAGTTTATCGATTTTACTTGCGCTTATATTTATGGAGCTGTTAAATTATTCGTATGACAAAAAAAAAAAAAAAAAAAAAAAAAACGCTTCTTGATAATACATTTTTTTAAATATTACTACTAAAAAAGTCGTAATTTCAAAATTTGAAGAATTATTTTGAAAAAAGCGAAAGGAATTATTTATGAATTTTTCTTCCTGTTTCGTATGAAAAAAATGCTCCAAAAAAAATTGCAACTTATATATTGAACAGTACATTTTTTTTGACGTACCGCCAAATGAGTTTTAATTGAAGGATTTAAGTAGTTATTTCGAAAAGGGACTGAAGGAATTGTTTGCTCATTTTTGCCAAACGATGCGCGATGCACTAGAGTTCAGCTAGCATTGCGGGGGTCTCTGTGAACACGTGGTATTCAAGAACCCTATTCTCTTCCTCCGCGCGATGGTTGGGCTTCTCTCGTTCCTCGAACAAGAAGGACCGGAGAAAAGTAAAGGCGCGAACGAGAAGGAGCGAGAGATGTAACTAAGCTTGTGAGAGGGACGCGCGGAAAAGAGTCTTCTCGAAGGCCCGGGAGAGGACAAGACTCCGCGCGGCATCAGGACGTTCACCTTTCGACGCTGGCGGACGCCTCTCTCGCCGCGCTCTCTCGGTATCCGCGCAACGCGAAGAACCGACTTCTTCGCTGGCCTTAGCCGCCATTACACAATCGCGGCCGGTCTTGGATCGCAACCGAGAGAGCTCGTCCGGTTCTCCGGTCGGCCATCTTGGTACCGGCTAACAGCGTGGATACTGAAACGCGGCTGAAAGGCGTCTCCAAAACAACGCTCGACAAAAAACTTTAAACTTTTTTTTTACGCCTTAAACCGTTTCAATTGCGAAGGTTAAAATTAAAAGTCTCGTTTTTTTTTCGATCCGAGAGCCTTCAATTATTATTATTTCTGGTTTCATTGCTTTTTTAAATATTTTTCTTCTGGTAACCCGGATTTTCGCTTGAACGATCACTAGATCGATCGAGGAGCCCGAACTCCGAAGCTATGAAGTAACCGTGAACTTGGGGCCAATATGCCTTTGGCTCTTTCACAGGGTTTTGCGCTCATGTTCGCGCCTCTCTGTATTTCTTTTTTTTTTCATCGATAAACCACCACGTCGCGAGATATTCTCGCCTCGACGATCGCGGAACGATGGTTATTTTGTCGCGAGGCGCGAAGAGAGGATGCTACACGCGAAACGGAGTATATAATCGCGGAAGGCGAAGGAAGGCGCTGGCGAATATAAAAGCGAAGCGTTGAGCTCAAGGAAATGTATATTTCCTAACAGAGAGTTGAATAAATTTCTTGCAAAGTCTCCGCGAAATGCTTTCACGCGATGATCTTGAACCTGACCGTGAAAGCGCAGCGAGATACCGCGACGTTCGAACGAGAGAATTTTTTTTTTTTTTTTTTTTTTTCGCCTACGCATTTATTTGTGGCCTACAGCATCGACCGCTCGCATACGATGTTCGTCGTTCCGAATGACGTGACTCTCTTTGGCTCTTACGAAACGAAGGAGTTTAGGAAGCCGGTCCTACGGGGCACCGAAATTCATTCGTCGAGGTCGACGAACCTGGACTCGAGTGCCACGAACTCGAGTCTACAAAGTATAGACGACCGTAGCATAGTGTGCTACTATGTATAGTTAAAAAAAGAGAATCGGGACGCGAAGCCCTTTCTCTTCGTGAAGAGACGGCCACTCGGACCACTGAATCTCCACTGTCCGTCGGTTTGCTCGGCACGGCAAAGAAATAATTGAAGTTTAAAAAAAATTCTTCCGTTCTCCATTTTTTTAATCGATATCGTTCTATAGCACGAAAAAAAAAAAAAGATGAAAAAAATTGCTACTCGATAATAATTTTTTTTAAATATATTACCAAAAAGATCGAAATTTTGGGATTTAGCGAGTTATTTAAAAAAAAAGGGAAAATAAGTTGTTTACCAATTTTTATTCCCATAATGTATGAAAAAAAAGTTCCGAAAAACAATTGCACCTTGCAACCCGATAATAATACATGTTTTTAATAGACTACCAAGTAACTCGGATCACCGAATCTCCGTTGTCCTTCGATTAACGTATCTATTCGTTAATTCGGCACGGCAAAGAAATAATTAAAGTTAAAAAAAATCTTCCGTTCTCCATTCAATTTTTTTTTTTTTTAACGAGTTCGTTCTACTCTACGCGTTATTTCCATGGATTTGTTACGATCCGGGAATGAACCCGAGATATAGGAACTCTCTGAGCGCAAGGAGCAATGAGTCTTTTGCTGTCTCGAGATCGCGAAAGACTTTCGCGAAGAAGAAGAGAAAGAAGAGTTCGCAGACTCCGCGAAGAATCCGGAGACTGCGCGATCTTCGTGTTCTTCTCTCGCGAGATCAGCGAATGGCCGACTCTCCTTCACTATTCTTTTGCGCGTAGTTGAAACAAAAAAGAAAGAAAAAAAGTGCCTTTTTGCTCGATTTGCCGCGATTCGCGATGTTCTTCGCTACGATCGAATTGGTTCCAACGAACGAATGGATCGATCGAGCGAAGCCGAGAGACACAGCCGTGCGGCGGAACGCGAGATAGAACTGCGGCGCATCTTCGAGAGCTCGTGGCTACCAATAGAAATAGCGAAATTCCATCGCGTATAGTAACCGAGACTGATGATAGCGGACACCGACCGATGGGGCTTCGTTCTTACTGCAAAGCTTCGAGTTTGCTCGATCGTGAACATCCGGCGAACACGTAATTTCCAATCATAATTCTTACCTGAGACTCAACAGCATCGCCCGG
Organism: Buathra laborator; assembly: GCA_934046635.1. Taxonomy (NCBI): domain Eukaryota; kingdom Metazoa; phylum Arthropoda; class Insecta; order Hymenoptera; family Ichneumonidae; genus Buathra; species Buathra laborator. The sequence goes on from OW203893.1 coordinate 13,449,976, forward strand.
CTGCTTGGAAGCAACGCAAGTGGCGAAACTTGAGAATTTACGAACACGCAATTGCATCGATTTACGCAAAAAGGACGTTTTTTTTTCGTTTACATCGATTTACGCAAAAAGGACGTTTTTTTTTTCGTTTGCATCGATTTGCGCAAAAAGAACGCTTTTTTTTCGTTTGCATCGATTTACGCAAAAAAGACGTTTTTTTTTCGTTTGTATCGACGCATCGAAAAAAAAAAAAAAAAAAAATCATTTTAAATCGAAGCAATGGCCTGAAAAAAAAAAAAAAAAAAAAAATTGGAAAAAAATCAACTTTCCGTTTGATGAACCTTACGCGTCTTTCTCTCCGTATGCACTGAACTCGAACTTGAATAACTTAACTGGGTCACGCTTCGTCACGTATACAATGAGCGCAGCGCGTCCCATAAGATCTCACATTCCGATACCATCTAATACCCCTGAAGCTTTTATTACAATTCTCTTCTTCAATGTCGTAATAATTACTCTCCTATAATTAAATAACGAAAACAAAAAATCGTGACGGTATATTCCATCGGCGCGAGTACCCGTGCCTTTCGCGGCTCGTAAGAATCTTTGCTCACAAATTCCCTTCGCCGTTGTTCGTCGTCTCTGTGATGAGAACGCGTTAGAATATATTCGAGTCGTGGCGCTTCCTCGTTGGCCGTGAGCCCGCAATTGCTACGCGACATTCAAACACGTATTTCAAAGAATAGTTGTGCATTTCACACACATAGAACGTGTTACGGAGGTTCTTTCGGTGTCCGAGGCTCACGTTCTCTCAATATGTTCGAACCCTACAGTTCGACGATATTTTTTCGTTCGATTTTTTTTTCTTTTTTATTCCGTTTTTTTTTTTTAATTTTTTTATTATTACCGCATAGTAACAATTGTCTTCTCACCTGTGCTTTTCATGCTTTCACGCGTAACGATTACGAAGCCTCGCATGAAATTTCACGGGACGCTGACAAATTTTCAACGCCATAGAATAATTCCGAGGCTCGTATAGGCGTATGTATGCATGACTATGACTTTGCCGGACTGTAGAGAACGCATACGCGGGGTATTACCACACGGCGAAGAGAACTCGAGAGAGAAAGACCGGGACTCGAAGAAACACGAAGGAACGCGCGCGATGCGTCGTCGCGTACGTAAGTAGGCCGGCTTCCTTGTCCCGTTACCGCACGACGAGAGACACGTGTAATAATAAGACATTACCCGCGTCGTTGGGCTCTCGCTTGCCGGCCCGAGGAGTTTATCCTTCGCGCGTATGCGGATATAAAAAAAAAAAAAAGAAAATAATAATTTTTTAACTCCTTCCTTCTCCTTTTCCTCGTTTTTCTTTTTATCACATACATCGCGCTCTATAGTAAAATGTCCTGCGCATGAATTCCCAGCCGGAAGTCACGGTTACAAGGATACCGGGCGACTTTTGTGCAGGAAGCGTGGAATTTCCTTGAGAATTTATCGAACCGATGAACGGATAAGGGAACGAAAAGAGGTGGAAGCGGCCGGAGTTTATTACGACAAAGAGTAGGGATAACGCGAGAATAGAGGATTTCATTGCCTTGTGGATCGGAGGTTAGAAATAATACTCCGAAAGGTAAAATACTATAAGATCGCGTTACATACGTTATAATACTACGCTACGAAGCTTCTCGTAATAATTGGTTGAGTAAGAAGAAAGCGTCCTTGCACTACTTTCTTTCCTCGCGTTAGATAACATCGCCGGTGTAATACGTAGTTTTCTCGGGGCCGATGCTCTCACCTCGGTGCGCGTCGGTGTCCGTGTACCATGCCGCGGAGGAAAGCACACGAGAATAACGTGGGCGTTTTATGCGGCTCCATTTATGCGACACGAGAGTTCTCGGTCAGGGATAATATCATTTGAAATTTCTTCACTTAATAAAACTTTGGCGCTCGAGATGATATAGATCGCGAGTAGTACTGATTCAATTTATGCATTATTTCCACAACAATAGTAACTCCGGCGAAATTTAAAAAACGAAACCGTAAAGATAATTCAACAAAAATTTGTTTAACTCTTATAACAAAATGAAACGTATAATAAAGAAATTGTATCAACAAAAGAGCGTAAAATAACAAATAACAAAAAAATTTTTTCAAATTCGGAAATAATTAATAAATATTGGTAATAATGTTATAAATAATAATTTGTTCTTTCTGAATAAAAAATACACTCAGTATCTAATCTCATAATTTTTTTTTAGTTTCGAATATACGAAATACAAAAATAATAAATTAATTACAGAAATATGAAGAAAATTAAATGAATAAATAAAAATTGATATTTCACTAGACAAACTTTGCATTTACGCATTTTTAGTTTCCGCGCTGAAAGAAATTTTTTTTTTTTTTTTTTTCTTTTTTTTTCGTAAATAGAAAGTATCGATAGCTCGATGTTTTTGTAGACGAGCGAAAAAAAGGGTTGAGTTATTAAATTGAGCAAAATATTGTAATGGACAATAATCCGAGATGAGTTCAGTGGGTCAAGGCTGTGCGGGAGAGAGTTCGGGAGAGTTTTAATCCGTCTGTAACAGCATCCCACATTGGTACTCCTTCGCCGTGACGCGGAAAGAGAAGGTGCGGCGGCCTCCTCTCTTTCGATCACCGTTGCGATGGTCCCTCTCGGATTCACCGACGAGGACCCGACCTCATCCGTAATATCCGCTCCCCGTAACACTTTGCTTGCGCGACGACGGAAGCATTACGTTTTTTTTTTTCCTCGAGAGTTACGCGAGTTACGAAGCGCGCGTGTTGCGTCACCCGGAGTTTGGACAATCGAGAAAACACCTCACGGGACGAGACTCCGCACTCTGTAGAACGTGTATTATACGCGTTACGCGTGCGTGACTGCGGTAAAAACCGTTAGAAGCTGTGCCGACGACGTTCCGTGTTTGAGGGACAAATTTGCGCGGCGAACCAACACGAATATCTATTCGTTCGTTCCTTCGCAAGAATTCTTCGGTAATATTTTACATTTTTTTCTTTCCTTATTCTTTTTGTTTTTTTTTTTTTCTCTTTAGTTTCCGATTCTTCAAGGCCTCTATTTCATCCCGAGAAGTCTCGCGACACGAAAGATTATTACCTTTCGCAATTGTCGTACGTAAGAGTCGATATTTTTTCTTAACGCACACGCAACTAACTCGACAATGAATCAAGAGAATCATCGCGTATCAATATGAAAAATTACTCGGCATGCGTAATCAACGTTGCGAGTGGCGATAAACCACGGATGAGCAAAGACTCGTTCTGAATAATAATTAAATATGAAAGGTATCGAAAAAAAAAAAGAAAAAAAAATGATCCAATGATTTATATGGCAACTTTAATTTTTATCCAGACTCGAAAGAAATGATACGCTTGCAGGACAATCCGCGCGACTGTATGTAGTCGGCATTTCTCGGGCTATCGAACCGGTTTACCGAATAAGTAGTATAAATCTCGATGAATCGTAAATCGATAATGATTATAGTCTCTCGCGAAGCTCCCTGTTTAGCAGTCACATTGAGTCGTTGATTATTACATTTTTCATTGCAACGATAAATGACGAAGCCGGATGGGATGCGGACGAGTGTCGCTAAGACAAAGATTTACATTCATTTTTTTTTTTTTTTTTTTTTTTTTTTTTTAATCCGTGCAGAAGAGACTTGAATTAAAAAGATGAAATGAGGAAGTTGAAAGAATGGGCAGAACTGACCGTCGCGAATAAGGGAAGAGGAAGAGAAGGCGAAGAAGCCGAAGAAGCAGAAGAAGAAGAAGAAGAAGGGAAGAGGGTCAAGCGGCACACAAGAGAAGTCCCGGCGCAGCGTTGGTACCAACACTGGATCACTGGAACTCCCTCGATGCAGCTAATACCGCTGGCCGCCCGCGTGTGCCTTTACAATCCACCGCGGCGACCACCGCTGTCCGCGAGGAGGCCTCTCGGTGAGCCTTCGTCGCCGCCACCGCCACCGCCGCTACGAGACTTTATAAGTAGGCGAACGTAACTGTTTTATTAACCGTAAGCCAGAGCTACGCTCACCAAGAGTCGACGCTTACATAATCGAAAACACGGAGAGTGAAAATTGTACGAGTGATCCAACTTTCGTTATCGGAGACCCGCGATGGTGACCCGACATCGACCTTATTTAGCAAAAGACTTTATGATGTTTGGGAATTGACTCGAAAAAAAATGCACGGTTCGTACACTACGAGACGATCCGAAAAACAAAAAAAAAAAATCCCGCATTTTTTTTTATTTTTCGTTATTAGGATCGTTTTTGAAAGCCAAATGTTTATGATATTTATTACATCAATGCTGATATATAATGATCTTTTAAATTATTTATATTGTGGCCTTTTGATTTTAATCGACATTCAATTTTTTTTTTAAATACATATTTTTGGCAAAATAACGAAACAACAGAGCCTCGAAGTTTTAGACTGATGTGGTGTTGAAGAAGTCCCAAAAATACGTTTGACATTCGAAAGTTAATTTATACATTTGCTTTGAAGGACACGACCATTTTTTTCTCATTTATTTTACATTAAATTTGCCGCTGATAGGTTAAATCCCGTGATAAATTGAATATTGATCTCACAGAAGCATCTATTGCAAATGTATTTTAAAATCGAGTAATGAAGCAATAGGAATTATAGACGATTTATCAACATTTACCGCGTGTCCAAAAATATATAAAAAATTCATCCATAGAATTGTGTGGGTGCGATATCAGTCTTTATATTGATCAGTTTTTATTTCAATTACTATAGAACTTGGAAAATTGGAGTTTTTGAGAATTTTTAAAATAATTAGGCAACGCGAATTATAGACAATTTATCGACATTTACCGCGCGTTCAAAAATATATAAAAAATTGATCTATAAAATTGTGTGGGTGCGATATCAGTCTTTATATAAACATAAAAAATTGGCATTTTCGAGAATTTTTAAAATAATTAGGCAATACGAATTATAGACGATCTATTAATTTTTCTTACGCGTTTCGAAAAAAAAAAAAAAAAATTCAGTCAAAGAATTGCGCGGATGTAAAAGTTAACGGGTCGCCGTTAACCACGAAAGAATCGCAAACTTCGAAGACCTGCCGCAATGTTGTTTCCTCTTTTTTTTTTTTTCTTTTATTTATTCCATTTCACGCGGCAAACTTTCTTCTCACTTTCGTTCTCGCGTACCTGGGGCACTCGCTTTCGTACGTTCCGTATAATATATACGTACTTATACGTGCGGGCGCCACGGAATACGACGAATACGGTTCGGATAACGTTAGGGCGAACGGTACAGCGGTTGAACTGTTATCCTACGGACAGTCCGACCGAACGGGGACCCACTGGCCCATCAGGAGTTTCTCAGTTCGTTTAACATTGTTGTTTCGTCAAGAAGCCTCTTCTCTTCTCTACCCGACAAGTGTAGCGCGCTTTTTCGACAATTTTCGATGTTTTCAAAGACATTCCTTCGTTGAAAATGATATAATAAAGTGTGCCGAGGTGACGCGAGAAATTACAGTGTTTTTCCCCCACCGAAAAAAAAAAAAAACGATTATCAGATCCCTGACCCGTGACAACGTAAAACCGTTTTTCGATACCCTATCCTTTTATTTTGAACGCCAAAGTTATTTTCATATTTCTCTACGAATTCGAAGTTTTATTGCCGAGAAATCATTTTACGATCGAAAAACGGTTCGCGCACCAATTTTTCTACGCACCGGCCGAGTGCTTCGTAACATCGACTATAATAAATCGATTCTCGTTGTCTCGCCAGGGGTCTCGTGGAAATGCCCGAGAAACCGATGGAAAGGACTATCCGCGTTACCTTTTTCTTCCTCGTGCCTCAAACTTTATTGTTTATGTCTCGCAACGACCGTAGAAAAGGGTGGCTTCTCCGACCGGTATACAACACTCACCAGAGGCGAAAAGAAAAATTATGGAAGGCATTCTCTATCGCGTTGCGAAGTAAAATTGCTCCAATTTAAATCGCAACTGCGGTCTATTCGTCGCCGCGATAATATTACTCTCGAACTCTCCTTTGTACCGCAGCACGGGGTTCTCTCGCTATTTGTTCATAAATCTATCGAGACCCCCTTCGAAGTCTCGTATAAGGGAAGATGGGGCAAAATGGGCCAATGGGGCAAAATGGGTCGCGATATTTGAATTTCGGAGTAAAATCGACGGACGGTCGATCGGATTTATGAAATTTTGAAAAAGTTCGATTTTCAAGTATCATAGCAATTATTTTTGCTGTAAATTACTGCTTACCTAAATAAAGATCGGAAACGACGTTTAATTATATTCTATGGAAAATGTGTACATTATAATACGGGAAAATTTATATTTTTTGACGGAAATAGTTTACATATCGCTTATTTGTATTATAATAATAATATTTTTTTATATCTTAATACTCTAAAGAAGTAATCTATTTTTTAGTGTATATCTAGCGAAAAATTCTTGTGTATATCGACGGAATTCTCCGAACAGCTAAAACGGTTCATTTTGCCCCACGAGTACGTAAGTCGTAAACGTTAAAATTTCGACCAAATCCCGAGGACGCAACGAGTCCTAATAATTTCCCCAGCGACGCGACATATTTTCGTGTTTATAATAAAAATAAAAAAAAGAGTAGCGACGGCCTCTGCTCAGGTATATTTCAACCAAAGACTCCGCACGCATAATAACTTTACGACGCATTTGCGATCCGAGAAAATAAGTGTCTCTACTGCTGGAAATAAAAATAAATAATAAAAAGGGTATCTCGGAATTTACCGGAAAGCCAAATTTGCAAAGTCCACGATCCGCTCGTAAATAATTAAATTTCTGCGAACAATTTTTACGATTACTCCCGTCGAAAAGAAATTAGAGCACCGAAGCAATTTATCTTCGAGGACTTCGAGGCTTCGAACTCGCGATGCGCCGTTTGCACGGTAAAGAAAATTATTTCCGATCCGTTGCACGATTCACAACGCGATGAGTTCTGATTCTCTATCCCTCGGATTGTTTGTACGTCGAACGCAAAGAAAATGACGATAGACTCTCCGACGGGCGAAAGAGAGAGATGAGAACGGAGAACGAACGACGAAAGAATCGTTATATCCCCCGAGTGAGCCTTACAGAGTCCTTCCGAGTCTCCGATGATTATTAGGTCTGCCGTGAGAGGGATTACGACCGGATGATGGAACGAATAACGCGCGTTTGGAACGAGGAAACGATTCTCTATGCCGCTGCTATACACATATTCTCACTGCAGCAACACGCGGACGTCTCGTAGAGAATACAACGAGAATACAACGAAAGAATCGCACGAAACACACGCGAGTTTTTTCTTCTCATCGCATTATTTCCTCGGTAATAATTCAACGTCTCTCGTCCGGTGCGTCTGGTATAATGGTGCAGCGTTGTACTAACAAATAACGAATAACAGCGTTAAATCAACAAAGGAAACATAGGGACGGGGAATTTCTTCGTTTCGTCGAGTTAATTGCGTCCCCGTATCATAAACAAGAATCCGCTGTAAACGCAATCATCGTTCGCCAATCGAAGACAAGGATTTTTTCTCTCGAAGTCATGAGTCTCGTCGATCGATAATCGAGTCTCGTAATCGATATAAAAGCGATCGTGCCGATCGTGCGGATTTTTTGAACGCATAATAACAGGGCGACTGGCCGAATTCGCAGGGCGACTGAATTCTGAATTCTTGCGGCTTGCCGAGTCTTCTTTTATCGTGTTTTTTTTTTTTTTTTTTTTTTTTTTTATGGTTCTTACGTTGGACTTCGCGGTACCTGCCGTTGAGACGGCGAGTTGGAAGGGGAGAATACAGTATGTTCGCTCGACGACGATATTCCGCAGAGTCGAAGAGGCGAGAGAGACGAATGCGAATGAAGAAGAAGAAGACGAAGGGAGAGAAACGAAAGAAGAGAATAGTCGAGTCGCCGAGCCGAAGCACCGTGTGCCCGGGCAACGCTCCCGTAGCGTTGGGGCCAACTAACGGTCCAAACCACCACTACCTTCTCATCACGAACGGACCACTATTACCCATCGTCAAGAGCCCGGAGAACCGCACACAAGCGAATTGCTGTGTCGAGTCCGGTAACCACCACCTCCACGAGTCCCGTGAAACTTGGACCGCCGCCGCCCTCTTCCCCACCCCCGCGCGCTCTCGTCATCGGTAGAACGTCCTCTACACCTCGTTCTTCGAGCGCGAAATTTTTTTTTTTTCTTTTTTTCTTTTCCTGCGATACTTCTACCGTATTCGCGTAATATTTTTTTACTTTTTTTTTTCTTTCGCGCTTTTCAGAATTTTTCGGAGTCGTTCTTTGTTTAGAATCACGTAGCGAGATTCTACGTAATTTCTGGGGAAGGGGCAGAATCGCGAGGCACGTAAACACGTAGCGCAGAGATCGAAACGTGTCGAAAAGGCAAGTCGAAGGTCAAAGTTGTCGCGGGAAGAAAGGGAAAGAAAATAAACGCGGATGGAGAGGAATGAAACTCGGATGAGGGTGAAGATAGGAAGAGAAAATTGGTGCACGTGTGTAATTTCTCGATACCGGCGTAATTGAGATAATTAGGTTTTGGTGTGATCGCTAATTAGCGATTGGGGCATTTTCGTTTACATTAAATAACGAGTGCCAACATTTCGATAGGCGGAAAATAATTATTTTGTCTCTATTTTTGCAGTGCGAAACCAAAAAAAAAAAAGGCGTGTAAAAAAATTATGTATATATATTTAATATATATATATTTTTTACTGAATTTTTTAATATATATTAATTTATTTCAATTAAAATTCAAATAAAAACTTAAAAAGTGAGAAATTTTTTTTTATTATTGAATTAGCATTTTTTTTGCAGGTAACGATTGCAAGAATTATCTTAATGATTTACATAACATTTAGAGTTTGAGATCTCTTTTTTTTTTTTTTTTTTACATTTTCGTCGCATTTCTCGTAGACACGAAGACTGGTAGGTATAAAACTTATCAAAAGACATATAAAACGCGAGAAGATATCCTGCCTATTGAATTCTATGGTTGGCAAGACCGCGGGGTTTTCTCTTCAATAGCGAAAGGGAAGACTCGTCTAGCGTGTCTCACCGACGATGTTTTTTTTTTTTTTTTTATATTAGAGAATTCGAAAGAAGTTCTCGAATTACATGCGAGCCTTGCGTCGACGGGGTTCCGGCATATATGTCGAGTCTACGATCTCCAGAAGCAAAACCGAATATCGTATTAAAAAAAAAAGAAAAAAAAAAAAAAATGGAAGTACTTCTCAAAAATCGCGTAATATCGAATTCGAAATTTTGTACGCATGTAAACCTTATTATATCCGGATTCACGAGAGACAGAGGGGACTCGCACGTTTTCCTCAATAGCGTCATTGTTATAAATACGTAAAATCTCGTACCAGGCGTTTCGAACTCAGAAAAAAAAAAAAAAAAAAAAAATTGTACGCAAATTGCATTCGGGTAAAAATGCAAAGCGTATCCGCGTAAGGATCGATTATTTGTTTTTATTCGTCTTTGCTGTAACCTTGAAATCGAGAGAGAGAGGCTGTCCCGTTGCGCTAACAAGATAATTCCAAAATTGGACACGCTTCCAGTTTCAAAGATCTCATCCGAGTCCGCGCCCACCTCCGCAGCGATGATTTTGAGGCTTATATCGCTCGAGAACGATTCACGAAACTCAATGGTAAAGCCTGCGGTTTCTTTCGTGTGAGAAAACGCTGCGACGCGAAAAGAACAAAAAGAAAAAGACAAAAAAAAAAGAAAAAAGAAGATTCGTGGCATGAAGTCGCCTCGTCGTGCGGAGCGTCGAGGCGTGAATGCAAATTCGGGACGTCGGCACGCTAGTCGTTTCGCTGTTATACGCAAGCTGCGTAATAACGAAGTGGAAAAACAGGGCGGTGTCCAACCTGCCGTCGCGGGTCGTTTTAGCGCGAACAAACCCATAAATCGGCGGAGAAGCCTTGAAAATTTCGCGATGCTAAGGTTCCCCACCAACGCATGAAACTCGAGACCACCCGAGGGAAACGCGACGCGGGACGGGAGGTATATATATCTAATATAAAGGACGTTAGTCAGCGACTCCGCAGGGGTCTACTTCTCCACCGTCGGATGAGAAAAATGAAAAAAAAGAAACAAAATCGTCTAAACTTGTGTAACCTGCGCTCCGACGAGTTTGCATAATACCCGTGAACTTCCGTAAACTCGGCGAATGCGCCCTTGAAAAATTTTCGTAAGCTTCGTTGGCGAGTTCCGCGGCAAATTTTATAATGGATTCAAGATACACTATGATCTTCAGCTGCTCCGGTTGGAAAGGAAGGTATCGTATAAAAAATATATATATTTCGTAAGATTTTTAGCCGAAGCGGCCGCAAGGACTCACGAGAGGATTACCCATATCGAGTATCGCGCCTAAAATGTGTTCTTACAGTGTGAAGAAAAAAAAAGGTCGGGAAAAAAAAAAAACCCCTCCTACGGCGAGGCTGTCTTTTTTATTCATCTCCCTGCGGCGTGGGTGTAGCCTTTTTTTTTATTGTGGGAAGAAAAAAACGTGTATGCGGTAACAGGAAATAAATCCTGTAATATTACGTGCATATTTTTTTGAAGCGAAAAAAACGCCAAAAAAAAATTTCTCTGTGATGAAGTAGTTTTTAAGACCCCGCGGCGTGGGTGCAGTTTTTTAAATTCTTTCGTAAAAAAAAATCGCATAAACGTCCTTCCGTAATCGGACAAAAATTCGATAACATCATTGGCAAACTTTTTTTTTTTTGTTTTCACGTTTCAATGAATAACAATATTGATCTGATTTTTAAAAAATTCAGTTCACCATTTCATCGGCGCGCGTTCGAAGCACAAAGGAAAAATAACGATATTGCGTGTCGCTAATTCGACTAAAAATGGGGTTAGAAGGTAATTTCTCTTTAGGCGACGAGAGGCCCTTCACGCTTGTCACACATTGGCTCCGGGCATTTTTTTTTTTTCTTTTTTTTTTGTATCGGTTTTCCAATGCAATTCGCTCGTTCCCCGATGAGGGCTCGCGATTCTTGCATTTATATTTATGTAGGTGATTCTAACGAGAGCGATTCGTTGTGTCCCGAATGCATGGGGACCCGTACTTCCTACTTTTATTCAGTGAAAAATAAAACTACGATAACAGCCCGCGTCATATCCTCACTTACAATAGCCTCGTGCAAACTACGCTTCGCGCGTTGCGAACACAACAAAAATAAATAAAGTTAAAATAAAAATTTACACGAGTGTAAACCACAACGTTATTTATGTATACAATTATTTTTTTATTTATTAAAAAAGGAATTATTCCTGTTGCCATTTATTTATTTAAATTTGTTTTCGATATTTCCGATTCGTCGAATAGTTTTTCGAAGTAATAACGCAAGCAGCAGAGTCAACGCATCCGGGGGATTCGCGGGCCGAGGAAATAGAGAAAAAGTTGCGGAAGTCGGAAACGGGGAAATGCACTAGACGCCGTTGTGAGAGACTCTATAACCACGCGAATGGCCGAGGTTTCCGTTAGGGAATATAAAGTGAACGAGGCGAGTGTCTCGGAAGTTACCGGTGTGTGCGAATATATTATGTCGTAGTAAATACCCGCCGGCCACGCACTCGTGCGAATTTGTATGCGTGTTGTTTTGCTGTCGCTGTTAGAAAAAAAAAAAGATGGCGACAGTGCGGTCGTCGGGGGCCTCTGTGCTATTTTGCTTTGCGATATACTATATAAAATAGTATAGTTATACACGATGAGAAGCGTTAGAGGATACATGCATGTACGGATCCAGTCTATTAATAGGAATACTGGTAGAGCCGGTATAACTCGAGATCGATGAGCAAAGTTTCGAAGCGCGCGTGGTATATGCAATCGCGAAATCGATCGGCAATCCCCGACGATAAGATGAAACGATTATAGTTTTGACGCAAAAAAACTTAAGCTATTCAAATACGATTAAATACGAATCAGTAATCCGAGATAAGGATCAGTTCAATCGGTGAATAAGATGGTTTTTTTCTACAGTTCCAACAAATAATTTTTCACTCACTTATCGCGGGGAAAATCCTCGAACCAGCAGCGCAAGCCAAATCCCCGAAGAATTGATAGGCACGTTTCACTTTTTTTTCACTTTTAAATCACTCCATAAAAAACCAATAGTATTTATTCTAATCAATATAAAGAGCTGTTGTAATAACGTATAAAAATGTTTAGTTTAACAGTTTTTTTAACAGTATTTAACCTCTAAACATTTGGATTCTGCGCCGAGTGCGTCAATTGCGTTTAAAAACAATTTATATCAAAATTTATGCCCGAGAATGATGCAAATCAATTTATCGTTAAAATGAAGACACTCGGAGGAAGAATCTGTGCAAATTTGAGAATTATTAATCCCCGAATTTTTCCAATAACGTGGATGAAAGTGAATCTTTCGACGAACGTCTTCCCCCCACTCTCGCAGTCCCTGCGTACTGAAAAGCCAGATAACCGTTGCCGCTTTGCTGACCCCTCGCTGCGCGCGCCTCTGCGCCTATCCCTGTCGCATCCATTGTTTTGCTGCTTCGAGACTTCGAGGCTCGCAAATGATAGCGGAAAACGCGGTTAAAGATTTTCTGCTTGCTTTAACAATAATAACTATAATTATTGAATCAATCGGTACTAAACGAGTTAAAAAATCGTAATAATATATCTACATTCATGAAGAAGTAGAGAGAGGAACGTAGAGACTCGTGCAAAAAACAATCGGATCCGTAATCCGCGCCGGCGCACTTTAAAAAACGTTAATAAATCCACACCATATAAAATAAAAACATACACACGTTAAGTACATTGTAGATATAATCATTTGTACTCCTGTTTCCGCGATGTGTTCAAAATGTAATATACGGTTCGCGCGTAAAACTATCGGCTTAGGAATGTTTTAAATGCAGTAATAACGAACGGTATGCCATAATAGTAAAGAATCAAGAAGAAGACTTATGGGAAAAAACATTTGAAGTATACACAAGTGAGTGTGTCCGATTGGGATCTGGTCTCGATTGCAGTGAGCGGAAACTCGAATCCGTGCAGCTATTCGTACCCCGGCGCTTCGGTTGTGTACAGTGCGAGTCTCCGCATTCAGTGTAACATACCGGCGTAGTTCTTGATTTACAATCCAAATTAACGAAATATGCTAATTGCCCCGAGGGATTACACCGCATGAGAGAAGAGCAGGGGAGCAGCAACGACCGTTAATTTATCTTTTCCCGATCGTGATAAAGTCGAATGTGCACGCCCGTGAGCTTACATAGTAATATACTTTCGTTCGGTGCTACAATATATCTCGAGTTTGCAACAGAGGTTTTCCGAGCCTCGAGATTCCCCGTAATTTATTCGAAGAGTTGCGAACAACGAAAAGATCGAGCAGCCCGTATGGTATAGCTGCATCAGTGCGGCCGCCAGAGCCAAAAAAGGAAAAAGTCGAGCAGCGTGTCGCCCGGGCGCCTTGCGGACCCGAACGCTCTGGCGGCGACACTCTCGTTCGTCGCTCTCAATTCATGCAACGTTACCGACGCGCGTCAAAACAAAGCCTTCGCGAACGAATGAAGCCGCGCCAGGAGCGTTTTTTTCTTTGTTTCGGTACTCTTCTACAGTTTTCATTGTCGTGTCGTCGTGATGTGGTCGAAGGTGTGAAGTATCGGTCGTTCGGTGAATGATCTATTTTTTTGTCTCGTGTGTATTAAATTCAGTGAACAACGATGAACGGAATGATGAAACGCGAGGGTCCGTCTGCTACGGGATCGCTGGACTCGATCGAAGCCGACGACGAGTACGCGCTGCCGGCGTGAGTAACGAAATATAAACATAGCGAATTCTCGTATTCATAGAAATGGACCGGCAACCGATCATTTGAAAATTAATATAATGAGAACCAAATTAAACCTTTTATTACAAGTTATTAATATTTCTTTGCTGGCAACAATTGTAAACAGTTCTGTGAAATCGCGTAACTAACATTCTTTCAAATTAATTATTATTGAGATATTAATTAAATATTAATATTTTTTCGCGATCGTATAATTGTTTTTTTCTTTTTCTTCGAACTTTTGAATATCCCTAATTTTACTAAAGTAAATAGACCCATAAACGATAGTTTGACAATTAATCGAATGGGTTACAAATAACATTTTTCATTACAAGTTATTAATATGTAAAAAAACCGTAAATAAAACTTTGAATTTGCGTAACTGCAATTCTGTAATTACCGGTTAATCATTACTTAAATATTAATTAGTTATTAATCATTTATTCGCTACTGCATAATTTAATTTTTCTCGAAGTTTCGGATATCCCAAGAATAATCATGGATGGGTCAAGTGCAACTCGAAGACGTTTCCGCGTCAGGATTATTACTTTAACGTTGAATCTGCCTGTTCAACGTGGATTAGACCAGTTTCGCGGTTCGTTCCGACTCCGCTCGTGAGACCGGTAAGTCATCATTAATTTCGTTCTATATCTTCGCGCACAATCCCCTCTCCCCGTAAAAAAAAAGATTACAGCACTGAATTAATACCTCTACCGCTACTGCTCTCCGCCGCAGCTTCTCGAACGATAATCTCAGCGCGATAAGTCTTCGCCTCGCGAGGCAAATATTGTTATTATAACGACACTGATAACGGATCTCGTTCCCTTGAACGATACACAGGGTTCTCGCGTTACGGTCACGGGGTTTATTTTTCGTTTAATTACATTCGCCTAACGTCAAGATTATTTATAAACAACAGTTTTTTTTTTTTTTTTTTTATTACACATATCAGCTAAATCGCATGCACGATGAAGATTTTTTGGACGCAACGCCGATCGGCGTTTCCGATATCGAGGACGACGACGACGAGGATGATTACAATAATAATCGTGAAATAAAGATCGAAAAATCGGAGGATCACGAGGACGTTAAATCGGCGGGGATAAGCAAAAAAGAGGCGAAGAGGAGGAAAATATCTAACGATGTATTGTTTAAACTCTATCATTGTTACGGTGATCAATGGAACGTTGAGGAAACCGATGATGTTAAACTCTTTGCCGGAGAATCGCTGCCGTGCGACTTTGACGCCGACTTTGACGACAATGAGACCGGAGATTATGAGATTTTCCTGCCGGAGGCTACTTACTCCAGTGGCTCTGAGGGTGAAACGACGGAATCGTTGAAGGAAATTTCTCACAATAATTCCATATTATCCGAGAGCTTCGGTTCCCTGTGCGAGTCTCACTCTTGGGGAAGAAAAAGTCCGGAATTTTACGCGACTTCGCGTCGCGACGACGGGGCCGACGAAAAAAGTTCCGGAACTTTTAAAACACCGAATATGATTATTCTGAACAAATGGAAGAGTCCGAAAAAAATCGCGACGCCGGAAAATTTTTTTTTGAAAGCCAATGCGAGTTTCGAGATTCCGGAGAATCACGAAAATGTTGCGATTCCCAAATTTGATTATCAGATAAGAAACGGTTGGCACTCGAGGGATGACGAGGATTCTGACGATTCGGACACTGTGGAGAGAGATTACGAATCCGCCGATTCGACATTGAGCGGCGAAACTTGTCGAGAATTCGAATGGAGTACCGACAATGAGAACGACAGTGACGAAGCTAACGATGAAAATTGCGAAAAGAAAAATTTGTTTGCGTTGCCAACACTCAAAACCATCGAATTCTCGGATCTCCTGACCGAGCCATTGAGAGGACGAAATAACAAAAAAATTCGAAAGCGCAAGGCATCGAAAAATATCGAGGGAATCGATAAAAGTACATCGAAGAAAGTTATCAAAACCGTATGCGTTCTTAACGGCATTACAACGGTGAGTTACGATTATTTGACTCCGCAGCTTCCGGAAGGTGTCGTGATGACGAATCTCAGCGATTCGGGAAGCAGCGCTTGTTACGACGCCTGGAAGGCCCTTCGGGACAACGAGGGAACAACGCAAAATCCTTCGAACAACGAAACAAACGCGTTTCCCAAAGGTTTTCACTTGTCGCATGATATATTGGACATCAATGATCCGTATTTGAGCGAATCATCGACATCAAGCGAGTCGAACGTCGCTGGCAAGAAGTCGGAAGTAAAAAAAAAACAATTGGAATCGAAGAATATCTCGGAGGACAGCGAATCAGATTCGAGCGATTCGTCGACTTCGAGTTCTGGAAGCTCGACGCGTTCGCGAAGCAACGACGAAGGAAGACGAAAGCTCTCGGGAGTCGCGAAGGAAGACGTAAACAAAGATTCGGACTCGAGTTCGTCGCCGAATTCGGACAAATCTTGGATCTGCGACGGCAGCGAGGACGACGAGGATTGTTAACTTTTGTCGCTTGACTTGCGCGCTTTAGCCGCAAACTTAATATAATTAGTCACTTAGATATATACATTCTTGCAGCTTGTAATCGAAACGTTGATATTCAGCTTATTTTCGATTAAACGCATTAAAAATATTATAACGAAAGGGTTTTTTTTCTTACCTTTACGTTTGCCTTGTAAGGAATATTCCTCGAGAAACCGATCCACAGCGATTTGCGAAGCGACTTCCTGCCACACGTATCTCAGATTTTCACTATCGGCAGTTTCATTGCGATAGAAGTTATTAATCATTGTTTCGCTGCACTTTGATAAAATTAAAAAAATTATCGAGCGCTTTTCGAATATTCGATACGATCTCTTTGCGATCGAAAAATATCGCGTAACGGTATAAGCGTGACGCCCGGTTAATCATTCGATGACGAACTGAGGACTCACCGTCGTCGTCTCGTTTTCCAAAATAAACAGAGCGAACTTTCGTGAACGGCTCTGTCTCACACGCGTCGCGAGCATTCGAAATAAAATTTATTTTCTCTCGAGCGAAACTCGCTTCCATTGAGATCGCAACGATAGATAGATAGATGTTACTTGCAATTCCAACGAAAATTGCTCGAGGGTAGAATTGATCGGATTGCTGCGCTACGAGATATCGAACGTTGGTGAACGGATCTAAATAAAATCTCTGAGCGATCGTTGAAAAAATAATATAAAAAAAAAAGCGAAACGTGGGGCAATATGAATCGCTTTACCAATTCGGAGAGTTTAATCGAAATACACAACACTTTTCCATTACTTTTGAATCGAAAAGTAAATTTTTCACACCTCTGTAGAGTATAAAGATGAAAAAAAAAAAAAAATGGGTCAAAATAGACCGTCGATCGCATTAACAGAAATGAGAAATTTGAATTTTATATAATTTACTACCTATAAGCGATCTGTAAAATATTCGCATTGGAAAATTCCCCAAAAAATAAATCGATACATTAAATAGTTATCTGCAGCGTAAACAATGGCCATGGAATTTGAAAATCTAACTTTTGTAGAATTTAATGAATTTCATGAATTTAATGAATTATTATTTTACTTTATGAAATGAATGCATTTTTTTTTTATTTTGATGAATTTTTTTAACTTTAGGGTTCGTAAATTTTTCTCCATAATTCGAATGTCGCTCTTGTCCCATTTTGCCCCGGTGGTCCATTTTCGCCCCTACCTTCCACTATTAAAAAAAAATGAACATTCGATCTCGAGACGAGAAATCTGCAATATCATACTTTTCGACGTATAAGTCTCGGGCTTTTGCTCGAATGATTTTTCTCCTGTTATCGTTTTGTTTTCTCGTTAAACTCGTTCGCGAATCCTTCTCCGTCGATCTACGGGGGCATCGAAGCGCCGTTCAGTGAAAGAACAGAGAGGAAGATCAAAGTCGCGAAGGTTGATGCAGGCGGGTTTGGCTCCGTGCCTGGAATTCTCTGGGTTCCTGTTGCCGCTGCTGCCGATGATGGCGGTGGTTTGTTGCAGTACAAGTAAGATCAGTAAGGTAGGAGTGCCAGGGGAGAGATACAGGTGCAACGGTGCGCGCAGGGAGCTCAACCTCGAGGTACGTTGGACGCTTTTTACTGTTTTTACTACAGTGAGCCGATCGCACGGGCGGCGAAGTCCAGGGGAGCGAAACAGTCAGGAACGAGCGGGAGAATTCCCCTTCTCTGTTATATATATACATATATATATACACATATATTATACACACGTCTTAGGAAGGCTTTTACACAGCGGTCTCTTATACCAACACTGTTACATTACGGTCGAGAAGCGGGAGGCAAGCAACGCGAAGGCCTCCGGCGCGGAATCGCGGTTCAAGGGAACGTACTTCGAGACCCCGCGCGCTGCTACGTATATAAACTCTTTACGATATAATACTGGTAGTATAGTATATATTATATCTATATGTAAGGCTGAGTGAACCAACGCTTAAATGCCCAGCCACTTCCACCGGATCCAACCGCGTTCTCGTCCTTCGACTTTTCTCGTCTCGCGATCTTGAAGAGCCGACGATATCCCGTCAGCGCGCGGTATTTCATAGTCTTTCATTAATACAGGTATAAATCTTTTTTTTTTTCGATATCTATTTCCTTTTTTTAACCATATTTTATCGAGGATCTAAGCTCTCTTCGGGACTTTGGAATTTCCATAAATATATCCTTTTTTATCCTTACGCGTTATTGAGATTTTTTTTTACTTCCAATTATTGAGTCCCGGCTAATAATATCGTTTTCCTTAATTAAGTGTGCGAAGGAAAGTTCGAACGAAAGAAAAAAAATGTTGCCGCTGTATTGGACATTTTCTAATTTAGTGAAAATTTATTGATCACCGATCGGTAAAACAATCGAAAAAATGAATAAAATTTTCCATACATTTTTTTTGTTAATGATCTACTCGTCGCTAATTTTTTTTCGTCTTTAATTATCGAATTTCTTATAAATATCTTCTATATAAAAAAAATTATTTTCCTAAGTGATTATTCATCGATCGATAAAAAAATCGAAAAAACGAATTACATTACACGCAGAACTTGTGAAAAGTTTCTCAAGTATCGCGGACAGTCTGTCGCCGTATCGCGCGTTTTATCTTATAATCCCCGCGCTACTATTGGCGGCAAAAATCGCGGCCGGTTTGAAAGCCCCGGCATCTGGCAGACGTTACCTCTCGCGGTACGCAAGCCTGCGACTTAAACTTAGTCGTTCTCGTCGCGATATTCGCTCGTACGTGCATTAACCGCCATTATAATATGCTTCGTGGATTTCAAAGAAGTGCTTCTTCGCATGCAGTACTCGACAAACCTCACGAGGAATACCGTGCGCGCGGATAATAATAGTCAAGGGGAAGTATGGATCATCACTCACAACACAGTGCTCTCATCAGCGATGTTTTCGCGCGGTTCTCTCGCCCGTCGTTCGCATTATAATCCGCATTAGATCGAGTTGAATCATCAAATCGAAATTACAGCCGTAGTCGCTTATGTGCTGTAATCGTCGGTAAGAGTGGAAAAAGATGAAGAGAATGCGATAATTAACGCTCTCTTGCGGGGCGAACGTCGGGAGAGCGCGTTAACGCGTTCACTAAGAGTTACCTACTCTATGTATACGGTGTGGGGCTCCGCGTGTTGTTCTTGTCTTTTCTTCTATTCGAGTTCACCGGATACGCTCCCGCTTCTCTTCTTTTCCCCCCGCAGTGTGTTGGTAAGCGCACCTCGTGATCTAACTAGAGACACATCGGGGGGGAAAAGTTCACTCAACTCACCCTCTCCGCACTCACTCTCTCGTTGAGGCCGAACGGCACGGCCGGCGACTTAGAAGGCATATCGCTATTATTAGAGAAGCAATTTCAGCGTGCAACGAGCCAAGGGTTTGGCTTATAAAGCTACGAGGAGAACGAAGGACTGTTGCGGAGCGAATGATAACAATCTCTATCTATCCTATCCTTCCCTTTCTTTCTCTTACTCGGTGAACGAACACGAGTAATCCTTGTAAATCCGTGTTGCCGCAGTGACGACCGTGAACTTTGCACCGTGAGAGAGAATTTTTTTTTTTTTTTGTTCTCGAGTCTTCAGACTAACGACTCGAAGTTTGTGATGTTTCCCTCCCGAGTCATAGACACGAAACAATGGAACGCTCGCACCACGTCGTTGCTTACTTTTTTACTTCCTCTTCATCCTTAGCTTCGCGCATACATAGGTTAGGTAAACTTACTTTTGATTCCGTTCCACTCAACGCCGTGAACTCGTGAATAACGTGAGAGAAATTGCATTAAATTTCGTTCCCACAGATTACTGTTGTATGGTAATTATTTATGTAATAAATAAATGTTCAACTTCGTTTTTCTTTTGCGGGATGAATATTTTATAAGGAAAACGGTACTATTGGCCATTAAGACGAGGAGATGGTGACCTTGAATACATTATTATTTACTGTTTTTATTATTTGTATATGAAATATATACATAAAATTAGTTTTCCGATTGTTATTTTCGGTTGTTAATAAATAACGTGATAAATAAAAATACAAGTTCGATTTTTTTTGTGGAATAAAAAATTGATAAATAAAACGGTGTTGTTGATTATAGAGACGAATAATGGTGACCTTGAATACGTTGTTATTATTTTATTTTTTGTTTACGAAAAAATAGCATAACACGAATTTTCTGGTCAATGTTTCGTACATTAATAATTGACGAAATCAATAACAGTTTAAGTTTAATTTCGTTCGCGAGACAAAAATGGAATAAGTTGAAACGGTACCGGTGACCATGGACCGGGAGACGCCGACCTTGAATACATTATTACTTGCCTTCGAAGCGATTTCAGGAACTGTCTACGATTTTTGTGTCGTATTTTTTGTTTAGCCGATTCGAGGTGACGTTACGCTGTCAAGAGTTCACTGACCTTCCGGCACATTGGTAACAAGAATAAAGCGCTATCTATTTTTCGTACTTCTAAACTCTTTGAAAACTGTTTTACCGATCATCAAGAAGTTACCGATCTTCGATTCGCAGTTTCTAGATTTCCACTTTATCTCGTAGCGGTCAATGAGTCGCCGGTCGAGATATGGGATTTTTTTTTTTCGGCTCAAGATCTTTCGTTTACCTGACAAAGGTACAGCGTTATCTGGTTTTCTTTCTGCTGGTAATTACTTCGATGATTCGTGAAAAAAAAAACTACGCTACCAGCTGTTGGTTGCATTCGATTAAACATTTTATTTATAACCATTTATACATCGAAATAATGTTTCATCGGTAAATAAAAATAATTTTTTTTTATAAAGTATCGACTGCGCGAAAAACACGGGAGCCCAATACAATTTTATAAGAAGCTTCCGTCTTCGATAATCGAATTTTCCGAAGCTTTTACACTCAAACCGCAGCTTTTACCTGTCCCGCGGCTATAGTCTCTGTTCTCTGTTCTCCTCATTGGGAGGACAAACACGCATGTGCGCTCTCCCACCCGTCGTTTCTTCCTTCGTCAAGGCCGTAGTTACGCCGTTCCAAAAAGAGGCGCCATACCGAAAAAAAAAAACAACAAAAAAAACAAACGAAAACCCCAACACCCGAAGTTTCTCACGCGATTCACAACCGTCAAATCTCTCGACAATCTTTGGATTATCCTTTTAATCTTCGAACAATTGAGCAAGAAAATTCTCTCAAATACGATCTTTCAATTCGCCAACAAACACTAATGAATAAAATAACTCTAAGATTGGTGAAAATAAATTTTCCGATACTTCGAAAAAAAAAATAAAAAATTCATTCCCAGTTACATTTTTTGAAGTCACGAAAATCGTCTATTGATAATTTTCTTTTACCGGTAAATATTGGTTAGTCGATTAATTCTCGAGATTTTCGTAGGACGCCCTACGTTACTGGTCGCGCGCAGCGAATAGTAGGAGAGTGTGTGCTCTGACTGTGTTGGAAGCGAGAAAGACGGTTATAACTCGGGGAACACGAGGGTAACAAGGACAGAGTATTAAACACGTTAAAAGAGATTCGTGCGCGAGTGAGCGAGGTGCGCGCGCATTGGTACGAATCGGAGAAAGAGAGATCGAAGGAGCTCCGCGCGCGCGAGAGCCGGTGGACGGGCACGGGCGGGGGCGATCGTATACGAAGGTATCCCGGGTTGTTTCGCGGAGGAGGGGAAAATACGACGTCGAGCGTAAGCAAGCGGGCGAGCAAGTGAGGAGGCAAAGGCTGGGTTGGCAGGCGGGCATGGAATGGAAAGGCAAGGCAAAGCGGTTTACGCTGGCCTGGCTGTAGCAGCAGCAGCGGCAGCGGCAGGAGGACGGTGGAGTCGAGCGACGAGGCCTCGTTGGCACGGCAAGCGCGTCATGAAAGTGCGCCAGACGAAAAGAGTAGTATAGTATACGCGAGCGAGCGAGCTAGTGTAGCTTACCGCGAAATGAAAGCGTGCACCGTGAAACAACAGTTAATTCATTTTCGATAATACAAATCCGGTTTCTAGGCGAAGTTTAAAACAAAAACCTTTTTTTTTTGTTTTACTAAATACGGTGTTTCGGGCGGAGTTTTTTTTTGTTTACACGATCGATTTTTACGAGATAAAAAAAGAAAATTAAAAAAAAAAAAAAACGAAGTAACATAAACAAACGTAACAACCGTACAATCGTGTTGCTGGTAATAAATATTAACAAGATAACATAGGGGTTACGTCGAGCGTGTGTCAGTTTGGCATTTAAAAGAAATAAATATATATTAAAAAACTGAATATCGAGTGCGATTTTCAAGAACAATTGATGCGGATAGTGATATTTGCTTCTTTCGTAGAGGCAAATAGGATATGTAGAAACGAGAGGATTAACGTTGTTACAGTGCCGAGAGAGTAGGAATACGAACGGTGTGTGTTGCGTGTGTAAGTGCGCGCGCGGACCTGTATGTATCTTTGTGGTCTGTAAGGAGCAAGCAGAATCCGAGTCAGCCTGTTGGTCGGAGTGCCGGCCAGTAGACAGCCGTTTGCCACTGGATATGGCTGCTGCGCGGAGTCGAAGGAGTCGATCGGGTGCACAGGTGTCCGTCAGTGGCCAGGGTACGTCCGAGCAACCCACCGAGATACACCAACACCAACAAGCAAAGGACTGGTGCGATCTATCGTGATACATCACAACGATCGATACGAAGTTAAATAAAGTGATCGCCAAACACGAAAACCCTACGATCTCGTCTAGTCCTCGAAATCCCCCTCCTCTCCCCCTTCAATCCTTCGCACCCTACCGATTGTTTCGCGATTGTTATCGCGATTCTTATCACTGCTGTTGGTTCTTATCATTGTTTCCAAATTGCAGTGAAAAATCCTAAAAAAAAAAAAAAAAGATCGAAAAAAAAACGCGAAATTTTTGATTCTCGAAGCTTCGACCCCTAAAAAAACGATCCCCCAGCAGTTCCTTTGTTTCATTTTATCCGGTGTTTTTACGCATTGCGAATATTCTTTGAACATTCTTGAAGACATTAAAACAATAATAATAATAATAATAATAATCTCAGGAGTAACGGAGAATTTTTTACTTTGAATTGTCTTTGTCTTCTTACATTCCCTTCTTACATACTTGTATATACATATATATTACGCTCGTGTATCATTTCATTTATTCCTTTTGCCTTGCTAACGCCTTGTTCGTTGCTCGGGGTCCACCTCTCATCGTGCTCGTCGAGAAATCTCCACTCGGTGCCCACCTCTTCGTGTTCTCTCAGCTCGCACGTTCAAGAGCCCCTAATGTGACCTTTAGACACTTCTACTTACGCGTCTGCGTCGTCGTGTTGTACAACACCGGCGCCGCAACACACGCTTTTCCGCGTTCTTCTTCGCACCCTCTTCATCCAACGCATCCCTCGAAAGCAGAGAGCGCGAGAGACCAACGTTGTCTTCTCTCCAACGTCGCCGACGTCTAGTTGCTGACGCCTCGCTTTTCTCCTCGACTCCACCGTCTCGCATCATCCCCCTTTGTGAACCCCTTGAAAAAAAAAAAAAAAAAAAAAAAAAAAACGAACTACGCCCGTGTGACGAACGTGGGTGAGAAAAGAAAGAAAGAAAGGAAAACAAATATCGTCACGACGGCTTTCAGTGTGCGTGTGTGTGCGCGCACCCGTGTTTTAAGGATTGAAGATGAACGCATCGGGGTGGATGAGACGAGGAATCGCGCATTCGGCGCAACGTCAACCACTGTCACGCTTTTGCGGACAGCTTGCAATTCTCGTCGTACTACTCGCTAAGGTGAGTGGTGGTTTACTATTTGCAGAGTTCCAGACGCAAAACTCGTCGCCGTATGTACAGTTCTATTAATATGACTGAAGCGTCTGTTATTATTAAGACGATAACATATTAGCGGTGAGGATGCGTATGTTTTGACGAAAATTTTTTCAAGCGAATTGATTTATTAGGACTCTCAGACGAGATACGAAAGATTGGGATTGCGATTGCGATTTTGGAGCGAATTTTTTTTTTTTTTTTTTTTTATCGTGTTTTTAAAAACAAATGTCTTTCTTATGACGAGCTGAAAATTACAGGCCGATATCTCTACCTACGATCTTACTGTCGTTTTTTTTCGGTTATTAAGGTAGTCGTTGAAGGACAGTCGAGTCTATCCGGTACTATACGTTTAAAAAATTGTTTGTACACTTTTTAAAAAAAGAAACCGTATGATATCAGGTATATTTTGATACGCGTGTCTACCTTGTGTAAAAATAATTAATAACATTGAATTTACCGAAAAACAACTCATCTTTCGCAAATAAAACGCAGAAAAAAAATTTCCGAATTTTTTGCGATGTTAAATTTGCCATTTTTATTCAATTTTAACGCGTGAAATTTTATTTCGTTTGTTGCGATATGTTTTAATAATACACCGAAGAATTTTTTCAAATTTTTTTTTAAAGAAACGAAAGACCGAAGGATTTTATCGTAAATTCATTCCGGTAAGCCGCGATCCGGCGTTCGATCGTCAAATGCGAACTAAAATTATAAATTAAATTTCACAAAAAATGCATTCAAAAATATCGGTCGCTAAATCCATTGTTATATATTTATTTTTTACAGAAAATAGGAACCCGTAATACCAAAATCCCCTTAGTTGGCACGGGTTCCTCGTATAAAACGCGTAAAAACAATTTTTTCGACTAGTAGTACTGTATTAACTCGTCTCCATCCCAAGGACCAAATTAATTCGAGACTTCCGTCTGCTAAAACTACGATACACAAGTATTCCGAATAAAAAAAAAAAAATATACTTCATTCTCAAAATTTCGCTTCATTCTCATTTCGCCTATCGAGTGAATGAAAATTACCTCGAGAATCGCGAATCCTCGAAAATGAATGAAATTTGTGGAATGCCAATCTAATATAATACTCTCGAGTCGCATTTCTTCCGCTTGGACGCTCAGTTATATTTGGTGAAGGGGAATTACCGTATACTGCTCGAGCGTAGTATTATAATATATACATATATACACACCATATAACCATTGACTGCCGGATCCGATGCTCGATTCGTGGCTCTTGGGGGCTCTTGTGAAATTTCTTCGCTATAGCTTCCCGCAAACCGCTGTACTTTTACCGCAGCGAATCGACGGTAATACAGCCAACTGGTTATTTATTTATTTTTTTTTTTATATAGACTTTACTTGCATACAGAACCGCCCGAGTAAATACCGGCGAGAGACGCAATATCGGCGTTTAAAAGGAAACGCTGCGTCGGGGTGGACGACTTCGTTGATGGTAAAAAAAAAAAAAAAGTAGGTTCGTCTCATCGGGGTAGGGTTAGCGTGAAAACCAGAGCACGACGGGCGGTCCCATAGCTAATGGTAGTTTACTTGCCTTCGGGACTCGACTAATGATCGAGCTTCACGCTCAGCCACGCGGTTCAGCGCTTTTACCATCTGAGAATTAAAACTCCAAAGCTCAATCGCGTGATACGTCGCCGCTATATCTTTCTTAACTGTTTCGTCTTTATATATATACACACGGTACACATACTATTCTCAACGCAGGGTAGGGCCGCTGATTCTCGCGTGTTCTCGAGGCGTCGCAATGTGAAAAAAAACTTGTCGCTCGTTGCCCGCGCGCTCGGTGACGAGCTAAAATTCTTGGGCGCGACGCGAGAGCTTTCGACTCGACTTGCACGTGACCGCGTCTCGCAACGCCATAACGTTTTGTTTCCTTGTTCGTGGACACGCAAAGGTAACACAAGACGGGAGAACAAACCAGCGGAGCGAAACAGTACGAAACAATTCATTAACGCCAACGGCGGACGAGATGCGGCTTTATGCATTATTATTCTCGACGGCCACGTGGAAAGGCTTCGCAACGGCGTGGCAGACTGCGCGACGCTGTTAAATTCTCTATACTTGTATATTGCAGTCGGTATATAATATACAAGCGCCGCATACTCCGCGTAGTTACTCACCGGAGTAAAAGAATTACAAGAGGCGGTAGCCGAGGAGAGAGGAATAATAAATAAGAAAAAATAAATAAAAAACTGGTCCCGCAATTCACGATTGAGTTTTACTCGGAGCTCTCGAAGCTCTCGCGCGGTCGTCTGCAAGGCTCGCCGACGTATCGTTAAACTCCGCGAGAGTTTATCAGCCCCATTTTTACGGACAGGTGGTCTCTGTGTGTCGCGAACGAGAAATATCTTGTAAACTATTATTACACTCGTGTAATAATAATAAACTCGCGACTATTCCGTGACATGGAATTTTTCATTGCGAAATTGTGCACTTCGAATTACTTCAGACTTCATTTGTCTCCGAGAATGCGAGAAAATAGGCCAATGAATCGTTTTATAAAAAAACAAAAAAATGTTGAAAAATAAATTATTAAATAAATTATTAAATTTTAATAAAAGTTTATTTATTTATTTTTAATTTTTCATAAATAATCATTAAATTTATGAATAATTTCGTAAGTTTATAAAATTTAATAAAATCGTTTTAGTTGTACGTCGCGAACGTATTTGCGAGAATAAAAAACGAAAGTAAGGGAAAAGAATTGAGATGATAGAACGGTCGTGGAGTAGGGGAGAGTACCGAGATGATTCTCGAGTATCCGAAGGCGAGAGGAAACATCGAAGGAAACTTCAAAGTCTCCGACGTTCTCCTTCCGGCCATCCGGTGTCTAACGCTACGAGACAAAATAAACTAACGTGTCGAGGGAGAGGCGGAGAAGAAAAGAAGAAGGGTTTTTGACTCCTCGAAATGTCGAAACTCTCGTGCGAGACATCGCTGCGAGGGCGCGACCCGCTTCACTGGCATCTTTCCAAGTGAAAGAAGACGAGAGGAATAAGAGGAAGAAGGCGAACTCGCGAGACTACGCCCCCGAGGCACCGGAGGTGACGGGAGTCTTCGGAGAGTTTTGTTCTTTCACGCCAGAGAAATTTTCAATGTCGCATGCCTCGAATACCCGAGAGCAACAGCGGAAAAGCACTGCTGCTGCCGCTCCTTCGTAAATTCGCGAAAAAAAAAAAAAAAAAATGAATACATCGACATATACTCGCGAAAATTGGATGGGAAAATGTCTCCGGCAGTTTTAGTTGTTGGATCGGCATTGAAATTTTATTATCACTTATAGTCCAGTAGACTGCGATTATTAAAAGTCCCTTTAGAAGGACCGTTACGGTTTTTTAAGACATTTTGCATTTTTTAATCAATTTCCGGAAGTGCTGTAACACTTTCTGAAGACACTGAATTTTTTACTGAATTAAAAATGCATTCATTCTCAGAAGTACCGTAAGGCATTTTGAGGACACTGCATTTTTCGACTTAATTACCCGAAGGGCTGTGACGCTTTTTGCGAATACTGCATTTTTTTTACTCAATTTTCAGAAGGGCTGTAACCTTTTTTGAGGACAATTTGCATTCCAAAAGTCCCTAAAGCCGCTAAAGATTTTTCCGCATAAAAAAAAGCTGAAGTTTGCCATTTAATAACTTCGTTATCGATGCAATCGGCATTCATAAAAATGCCGATAATAATTCGCGAGTAACGAATTGCGTTATCCGTAAATCGTCGCGAATTATCATGAATAATTTATTACCCGCGAATATAATATATACATCGCTTCGATATTCATTGCCCATCAATATACGTGTTAACCTCCGCGGTTCAACCGCGAAAATATTTTATTGTATACCCATGAATATTTAATATCGCTGTTACTAAATTCGATTATATACGGTTTGTTGTGTTGCTCTCGAGCGCGCGGGCAGTTTAAATAGCTACGCATCAGCAAACGAGACTTCCCGTTTCCTCGATTCCGTCCTCACACTCGTCTCTCCGCCACCCCGCGCAGTTTCCGGGTAATTTGAATATTTCGAGCTATTCTACGGACTGCACTCGGAACGGACCTCGTCCGTCGGGGCCGTGAGCGTTACGTATTCCGTGCTCACTGTACACGCTACATGCCCGTTGGCCCCGGGGACTTGCGTAACCGAGTCGCACACACGCGCACTTTGTTCTTTTTCTTCTTCATTCTCTTTTTTTTTTCCTCGATATCTCTTACTCGCAACCTCCAGAGTTCCTTTGCGGAAGAAGATATATTTTTTTCTTCTTTTTTTTTTATTTTTTCTTTCGTAACGAAATAAAACGAAGAGAGGTTTTCCGTTCTCTTTCTTCGAGGCTTATACGCTTCTGCGATCACAATTCGTACCTACGTACCTACCATTTTCTGTTGCAATCGTAATAAGAAAGAAAGAGAGATGAAAACGGAAAACAAAAGCGTTGATTCGGAACCGGGAATCGAAAAGCGGATAGACGAAGAAGAAGAGAAGCTCCGCCCGGATGCTTTCCAACCGTTACGCTGCACCGAGAGTATTGGAAAACTTTTCTTCTCTTCTCTTCGTACCTCTCATTCCGGAGATGAGAATAGCGCGGAGAAGGGGGTGGGGGGCAATCTCGGTTAATGAAAATGGACGAAAATGCTGCGGGCCATACGACTAATGCACCTCTCCGGAGAAGAGCACTTTTTTTTTGCATTTACTTTTTTTCTCTTTCTTGCTTTTTTTTCCGCCTTCAACAACTAATTTTTGCATAATGCGAGCAGACAGATTCAGGCCAGTGGTATGCGACTGTTTGGGACACTGCGGATTCTGCATATTATCGACTTGAATTCCGAGAATAATAAGCCATTACGGCTTCAGCGCGCGATAATTGAGATACCAACGAATCTTTTGTTCTTTAGCATTCATTCGTTAATTAAGGTTATGTCGTAAAGGCGACGGATTTTTTGATATGGTGAACTTTATCTATCGAATGAAATCCTATTAACTAAGTAATAGATTTTTATATATTTGCAATACCAACCATAAAAAAAAATTCGTTGATTCACGAATACAGTAGAAAAAAACAATTCGCTTACGAAAAGTCGTGTTTGTTTATTTTATTTTATTTTTCGTAGTAAAAATCAGTTAACCATCGTCATTAATGAAATTTTCATGAGATTAAAATTACGCTGATGTCTATGACTCCGATGTACTGACATAGCCACCTTAACCTAAAAACAGTATTTCTGCGAACGAAGGAGATTCGCGCGTCTCGACGACTGGTCCGATGACTTTGCAACTTTGTTCATTGTCGAGTCTCGGAATAGATTCGAACATTGGCACTGACGTTCAATGCCGAGCAACTTTACACGTTCGTCGTTTGTTTTTTTTATTTCTTTTTATTCACCGACGAACATCTTGCGAATCGGTAAAAGGAAAAAAATCACGAATTCTGCCGTGTCGTTTGCCGACGGTGTGACGGGAATGGAGACGAGTTAACCGGCTCTTCCCAATGGCAAGCAAACAAGAAGACACACCGAACAGCTAGCGAATCCACGTAGAGATTCGTTCCCGCTGTTTATTCGTAGCTTAAGTACGCGCGACGCGAAATTGCACGGGAAGATCGGAGAACTCGTTATCACTGTCAACGTATACTTCGTTCGAATTTCCCTTCCTCGTTCACGCGAGGGGCATCGGTTAGTTTATAAATTGGATTCTAATAATAAAGAATTTTTGATCGATCGGAGTTAGCATTGGTGTGTATCTCTCTCTGTATCTCTCGATTATCATCCGCGATGAAGCAATTATGCATATTGTGATGGATTCTTCGTAATAATTAACTTGGTAATGCGCTTACGGCGATACAGGCGCAATTTGTTTTTCATCGGTGTATCGATAATAGCAACGAAAAAAAATAAACGAATAGTTAAATATAGAAAAACATCGAAAAAAATGTCCATACATTTCATCGGCAATCCGTAATTCGGCAATGTGGTTCCCGTAATCCTCTTATAGATTCGATTTATCTACTGCGGATTGGAAATGCTCACGAATAAATTTACGATACTTCGTTCTTTCATTCAAACTTCGGAAGCGCTGTAACGCGCTCCGAAAACATTTTCCACCCATAAGTTACGCTAAAGATGTTTCCGCATAAAAAAAAAAAACTTGAATTTATCATTCAATCACTTCGTTATCGGTGCAACCGGTATTTATCAAAATGCCGATAACAATTCGCGAATAACAAATTGCCATCGCAAATTTTCATTGGTTATTTATTGCTGCGCTTTTTTTACTCTATTCCCAGAAGGGCTAATATACTGTTTGAGGACTTTTGGCATTACATAAGATACATAAGATAACATAAGATACGTAAGATTTCTCGTAATACTGAATTTGGTAATTCGCTTCCGGCAATACGCGTGCGATTTTTCTTTTATCAGAATATCGAGAATAACAGAAAGAAAAAAAAAAAATGTCCTCATACATTTGATCGCCATCGGCATCGTTTACACGCGGTTTCTCTAATCCGCTCATACCTTCGATCTATCCAACGGGGGATTGGAAATGTTCACAAATCAATTGGATTTTTCCCCCCCGATACTAACGCCGTTCGTAGGTACGATAAGGTCACTCTATGCTACGGTCTCCGCTTGTTATTTCAATCGCAATTTATCTCCCAACACCGTCGGTGTTCACAATGTTTTCACACGATTGTCTCCGGTTTTACACGCACACGGTGGGGTATGCAGTCGGTGAATAATATCGACTACTCCGATATATATCGGCGGGGGACGCATTGTGCGACACACGCCGAACACATTCGTTCATTCGTCCGGTGTAAAGCGAACGTGTGTGAGCCATAGAAACTGCGATAAACCAGTAACTCGCGCAACGAGGCAGTTGCAGAAGGCACCGAGCGATTGCGAACAACCAGAGAAATTTAAAGCTTCAACCGTCGCATCGTTGAGGCATAAACCCTCCGCTCCCTTCCTCCTCGCCTCTCGCGGTCGATTCCAAACTAACGTCTAGTCGATAACTGTCAGCGACAGTGAATATTCCATGACTGCAGTGGAAAACGACGGTATATATATCGGAATAGAGAGTAACCAACACCGCGTAGATACGAGTTTTGTTTCGCGGTCGCAGAATTCATTTTTCCGTCGAAATACGAGCGATGCTCCGATTGAAAGTTCTCCGCGCTCGTGGTAACTTTTTTTTCCGAACAAAAAAAAACAGTCAAAATTTAATTGAAAGTTGTACTTTTATCCCTTTTGTTCGTCAGTATTACCGGATGAAAGGCAACTCCGTGTCTGAATCGACTAACCGGAATGTTTTTTTTTTACGCAACTTTAATTACCCTTTCGAGTAATTAATGTTTCGTATTGATTACTTTTATGGCTGGGAAAACTGCGAGTACATAACGAAGAGCTCTTGTAGCCGAGTTACGAGCGTGAAGGCCATTGGCGATCATGAAAGTGACTCCTGTGTGTCCGTCGAGGATACGAATACATCGGGCACGCGGTATAATGCGAATTGATGGATGTAAATATAGGCACATACGAGTGCGTAACTACGTTCGAGCGACGGGCAATTTTTTTTTTTTTTTTTTTTTTTTTTTTTTTTTTACGAAGCGTTTATACCGCGAGAGCTATAATTACTATTTTTATGAGTAATCGGTGATTTCGGCTTGTCATTTTGTTTCGTTTAATAATATCGATGATAAAATTAATAATAATATAGAACGACATCGATTTTTCTCTCACGTTCACATTTCTCGGGTGTTTCTTGGTGCCCCGGAAGTTGAGGCAGTTAAAACCACATGGCCACTCCGGCGATCCTTCTAACTACGGTCTCGAGTATTTATACTCGATAACATCCGGACCTTCGTTCGAGTTCCATAGTCCCCGGCAGTCCGAAGAAATACAAAAACGATCGTGATTTTTAAATTTTTTTTATTATGCAAATTTTGTGAGTTCGGTGGGATATAGCCATGGATCCGGGTCCAAATACAAGATAGGCAAATTTAGATGCGAATTTTACGATCGCGCCGCCGGCAATCGGAGCGGCTGTATGTATATATATGTATACGACTGACTATATGGCTGAATCTCGAAGGATTTCACGGCGAAAACGAGAGAAGATTTCAACGGAGTGTGCGCTCCGACGGTGGAACGCGTTGGCCCAGAATCCGAGGCTCATGACCGCCGCGGCTAAATTAAGCTCTTACTACGAAGACGCTTCTCGTAACCGACCAAATAGTATGTAGTATACCAGTCTCCGGCAACTACGAGAAGCCTTAAGCCTTACGGTACGCTGATGCGTTACGGGGATATACGCACGTGTTACTATAATTCGCGATGGTTGCGTGCTAAAACTTTACCACCGATGCACTCGGGTAAATGCATTACATAAATATTGCGGTGAACGGAGATATTAATTGAAGAAAGTGTTAAAAAAATGAAGGAAAAACTTGTTAGAGACGACCTAAAAAAATGTAATACATGAAATGGATTTATGTTATTATTATTATTTTCCGTGCAATTTTTGGGATAAGACATTTTTTTTGCCCCCAATGAATTTTAATTGAATCGAATACATTTTTTTTTAATTCAGCGATACATTCGCGTAAAGGCGTTTAATAAATATTGCGATTAACCGAGATATTAATTGAATAATGTTTAAAAATAAAACTCCATAAAGACGATCTAAAAAAAATTATTAAACATTATAAAAATTATGTTATTATTATTTCGCGTACTCTTTTTGCTCGATTGTTTTTGGCTTCACAATCGACACGCATACAGATGCCGCATGGCACGTGTTACTATAATTCGCGATCGTCGCGTGCCGAATCTCTTCTAGCGATGTATTAACGCATAAGAATTTAATAAACATTGCGGTTACGATATATCGTTTGAAAAAAAAACTGATTAAAGACGATCTAAAAAAATTATTAGATAAAATAAAAATTATGTTATTATTATTTCCCGTGCAATTTTCGACGGTATATTTGTGGTCTTCACAATCGAAACGCATAAAGGGGAGAAGAATAAGAAGAAGAAGCGTGTACTCAATGTCATAAATTATAGCGCGCGAGCGGTAAACACTCCGCGCACTTCTTACATAGAGATTTCAACCGGATTGCGGCGATTAATTTAAATTGCTGCGATTAATCGCATCGGGACTCTCGTGTGCAAAGCAATTTGGTCGACGTCGGTGGCGAGTGTGCGTCACTCGGGTATTCGAGTCCACCGGTTAATATACGTCGGTTAGACACTCATGTGTGGTACCACGAGGCTTTGTATCAACGATCCACCTACCGAAGCTGTCACAGCCATTGGTTCGTCTATCTAACTCTCGATCTATGTAAACTACCGAGCGATAAGCATACTAACGCAAATTTTTTCACGATGAAATGTATCATAATTTCCAACGAATCGAGTCGACGGTTATTACAAATTAAATCGTCTGGATAATCAGTTAATTCATTCGGCAAACATCGAGACGGGATTTTTGTTAATAGAATTCAGTGAACGATCGTTTTAGAGGCTCAGAAAATTTTCCATATATTATTTTTAGCATTTCGGTATTTATTTTTAAATCGTTTCAAAATCCACTTCACTATATCGTAAAAAAATCAAATTAGAAAGATAAAACAAAATATAAATATAAAACGACAACGTAAAAATAATCGAATTGTAATAATAATTTTTGTTAAATTATTTATTTCATTATTAATAATAGTTATTATTATAATCACAATAATTTGGTTAAATATAAATTAATCTCGGGGAACGAATAGCCCGAGTTTCGTCGTAATTAACGCGGAAATATTTGGAAGGAAAAACGTACATATGAAGAATATATTCGACGGATAAAATTCTTTTTTTTTTTTTGTTCCATAAATATCTTTCATATAAACTTGACATTTACAAGAAAATATTTTCACGTATACCCATTTTTTTTTCTTATATGGGATATCCCAGAATGTCGAATGGAAGCACTAACCGTTCCGACTGACGTCATCGTCGTCGTAGAAAAAAAAAGTGGCAATATCGGGGCTCTTCGTCGTCATCCGAAATTCGCACATGCAGCAGTAGGGTTGCCTCTAGTCTGCGGAACTCACACGTGCTACTAAATATAAGTCACACGGGTTTTCGTGACGTGTTACATATCCGTCTCTTTTTCGCTCTCTACTTTCGCATTATAATAGTCCCCGCGTCTTCGTTGATGACGCCGCTGTCGCTACATCAGCGCGCGATCTGTATGCACGTGTTATAGTTGGCGTCATTGAGACACCGCACGGTCTCTGTCTCTCGCGTACGCGATTGCAAGTCTCTCTCGACACTTGTTTCGCGTTGCTTCTTTTTCCGCCATCGCGACGGCTCTTACTGCTCCATCAACGGCGCAAAACAACTTGCCACTCATGGACATTGCGGGGCGAAGCGGTCTACCGAATCCACAACGTCGTGCACTTTTACTCTCGTCTCGTTACTCACTCGTCACTTACGGAATGACCTTTTTTTTCCGCGTTGTAAGCTTTTTCCGTCAACGCGAGTCGCGTTCGGCTCGAGTCTGACGACATCGCTGTGCATTGTCGCGATTTACTGTGTATTTGAGGCCAAAGACTCGTCGCACATTCCCGCCGATATCTGCAGTTACGCGACGTTAAAGACAGCAATCTTACCGCACATTTATTTTTTATCGTTTCAATTAAAATTTTCTTGAATAAAAAAAAAAGATTTTTTTTTTTTCAATAAATCAATATCGTTGTAATGCTATTAATCATGTCGCAGATTAATCTTTTAATTGTGACCCATATTCATCCGTGCGGCCCGCGCAATATTTACATAAGAAAATATTTTTCCGATGACTCAGTGGATATTTCACGATAGAGGCATCGCAATAATAGTCCGGCGCGTTTCGAGCACTCGTACGAATCGCTCAAAGGCGCCCTCGTGTCTTTGTTTTAGTATCGGAAAAAAAAAAAAAAAAAAAAAAAAAACACATAATGTTGTCACGCAAACGTACAAGTCGAGTGTTGCGCGGTTCCAAAAGACAGCTGACGACGAAATAAATCAACGGCTCTCCTTCGTGACAATTTGGAACGCGAGGGAGATTATTCTACGAATCGTGTAACAGACACTCACGCGATTCTCCTGTACCTAATTTTCATTCTTGGAACTTCGCAAGCCGCGGAAGAATGGACGAGGAAGAGTTGCCAAGTTCATTAATTATTACGCAATTTCTAGCCGATACGGTCATCGGATAAATCCCAACTTATTTCAGGAAACATCGCGTGAAAAAAAAAAAAAAAAAAAAAATTGCGTTATTCATGCATCTCGTCGATCTCATGTTTCTTTCAATTTGGATTGCTTTCTAATTCGTATCGAGTCAGGTCGTTGCTCACGTTACGTATGGCATTCGCGCGTGTTGAATTTCCTCAGCGGTGCGTTCTCCCGTCGAGGCTA